>OZ012689.1:39168136-39308136 GCA_963942565.1 Maea johnstoni
CATGTAGCTTGTTTGGAAACTGAGTGTATTGAATAGCCTAGAGCTCTGTCACTATCATAGTAATCTAGACCCCACACTCTGAAGTACAGTTGGTTTAAACAACTAACCCTCTCATTTTGAGATCATCTTCATTGCACTGATTCATTTTTTCCACAATTCTATGAAAAGCAATCATATATCCCATCCTTTGCATTTTTGGTGACTGTTGGTGCAATTTATAGCCATGAAGTGAACCATTTTAAGACTTTCTTGTATATCAGTAGATAAATTAATACTGCACTAGTGTCTCTTACCCAGATGTAATCTGTAGAGGAACGCCACATCGGTCATCACCAGTGATTAGTATACCCCCAGATGTTAGGGACATTAGCATAACCATTGCCCATCCCAGTGTGCTGCTTCTAGCATTAAAAGAAGCATGTAATCTCTGACCTTGTTGCATTTGGGCAGGAGGTGGGTGGGGAACAGGCTAGATTCATAGTAAGAAATAAAAAGAACCCCTTTAGAACTACTTAGAGGAGTAATGTGTAATATGTACTATACTTTTGATTCAATGCGTTATCATTATTACTGACAGTCAAGTTTAAAGGTGATAGTAAGGGACTTTTCTTACCCTTTTCTGTCCAGAGGAAATCACTGTTATCCAAATGTGTCAAGAACCATTTTCTTCTAACAATTCATTGTATAGTAAAGTGGGATATGAGACTACACGATAAAAGATCTACAGAGGGCTAGATTATTACCAGAATGTTATTCTTACAGTTTTCCTTTTTTCTTTACTTTATTGAAAGCAATATGAGTATCGGTGGACGTCATGGATTGCGAGTACAATTCACAGTCAGTGAAACATTTCGTCACATCTGCACTGGTCATTGTCTGCTTGACTTTGTCTGTCATACAAAACCTCTTAACGGATTCCCTTAGCTGGTCGTCGCAACAGCACGCATCCATCACCGCAAGCATATATAATATGCGTAGTAGGGACATTTTCTCACATCTCCGGTGCATCGCTCTATAGTTCCGTACCATTCTGTGATATCTGAAAAACGCATACATGAACAAATTGTACACAATAAGACAAAACTGACATGTTACCAGAAATCAAATCTCACAGCTATTCATCGGAATCATGAATGAAAAAGTCCCCTTAACAGCATAACGTTAAGGAAGCAACATAAAGTATTCTCAAACTATTAGCTTAAATCAAATTATAAACACTATCTGTCATGGAAATTTAGGATAAAAGTTTATGATGAACAAGGTAAACAATTGGCGCCCAGTGTTTAATTCACTCAGCTAGAGTTAAGATATTTATATCCTTTACCAGTCGACCAGTTGCCTGCCAGTGATAGCATGGGCATGCCCGGCTGGTCCATCAACGGCTATCCCTATGTTGTTGGTATTGTCACTAGCATGCACACTTGCTGCACATGACTTCTACTGTATGCAACGTCCACCCATTCAACTTCTATCTGCCCTTTCACAAATTACCACCTGTTGATCAGTGCCCCATCCATGCAAAATACACCTGTCAGCTATTTTGTGTCCAGGCATCCGGGTGGCAATTGGGCAAGTGGTTGTGTACAACTATGAAATACGTTGAAATACGTATTTGCCTTTTTCCAGTTTTTTGTGAATCCAATTCCAATATTCTACATTGTTCAACAGTTGCCTGTCTTCCACCAATCACAGGCCTCGAAAAGTGTGGGTAATATGGCATAACCTACACTTTTTGAGCCATTGTTCTCAAAGCCACCTGAATCACAAAGGTGTTACTCAAGGGTACCGAGCAAAGGAGCTTAACATAAGCTACATAGACCCCTCGGGAGCTGTAGTGTATGTGATACCCTTGGGTTCACTCGGCTTCGCCTTTCAACACCTCGGGCATATCACATACACCACAGCTTCCTTGAGGTCTATCTATATCAACGACTTTTACAAAAGAGTCTAAATATATGTCTCAGCCCCCCTCTAAAAGGTGTCGAACCCTTTAGAAAAGAAGTCCATTGTGTTTTTCTGTTCTACGAGCATATTCAATTTCAGGACTGAAAAATCATCCTATTCATGCTTGTCAAAAGTCACAGCTCTGATGGAATTTCGTTGTCGTCACTTTCTCTGCCATACTGCGGCTAAGTCGTGACTAGCTGGTTGTAAGTTGGGGAGGAAAACGGAGTACCCAGTGAAAACCTGTCATCCTGTCATCCTTGTTTTCATCAAAGCGTAAAATAGCTTGTTGGCTAAGACAAACAAAACGAAGGCACAGCTGTTTAATTGCGCAAACCAAAATTTCTAAAGAACCGTCCTTCACAACTAGTAGGCCACTTTTCATAACCATCAGAGCTGGCCAGATGCCAAATGTACCCCAGTACGACTAAATTTAATGGTAGAATACCTACAGCCGGGCATTGACAGGGTTAAATCATTTATCAGGTGTCGTATTTTCATTCAAATTAATGAATTCTAGAATAAACTTAGATTTAAATCAAATTTAGTTGAAATTTGGCTTGCCTAGGCAACCCATTTTACAGCCCCGTCAGACTATGCCTATGAGAGTACGGTTCGAGAGTTGTAGATTCGTAGATTGGGTATTATCAACGGAATCTTTATGGAACGTTTGAAAACAAATGGTAACATTAAAAGTAAATGAGAATGTATAGTTGTGTTCTTAATGTGGAAATCTGGTTGGTGGCGCAATCGTCTGTCCTAGGCTGGCCCTTGAGTATGGATATCAAAACAGAAGATTACATATGAGTAGTGATCACTGGCCAGGAATCTCGACCAAGCGACTTTCTATTAGTGTACGGTCTAGTGAACAAAAGGCGGGATATATTTAAATCAACTCAACCCTAGCTATCTGCTTTGGCTATGCAGATTCCTTTGGGCTACATTGTAGTTCATTTTGACCAATATTTTCATCACATTTTTGGCTGAAAGTGAATAACGATACAGTATTCGATGCCAAATGTTTAGAATATGACACGTATGAATCCCCTCTATGTCCAAGATCATGTCACAGGTACCTTAGTAATCTCGAGGCGTATGGAAACATTCAAAAAACTGATTTTAAAATACTCATCGTGCAGATACCATGTTGAGGTACATGTAGGACCTTGAACCTTACTAAAGACATGAAGGATCAAATGCTAGAGTCTGATGTTCAAGCAAACGGTGAGTCTTGACATTTTGCCAAAAAACGAAACAAAGCAAGAAATACATTAAGGGTGCCATTTCACATCAAAATAGCCACCTATGGATACGTTTATCATTTTGGTAACTATGAGTAGTAACCTATACAATAGCATAAGTGATTTATCTTAATCTAATTTTAAAATGACCCTGGTATAGACTAATGGATAACCTTAATCTCCTATATTTATTCCTAAAATTGGCTAATAGAACATTCGGTTTTCACCAATCCATGAAACCTTTAATATCAAAACGATTTTTGATCAGAAATTATAAACGTTATTTTCCAAATGTTAATCTTAGTCTAATATATATATATATATATATATATATATATATATATATATATATATATATATATATATATATATATATATATATATATATATATATATATATATATATATATATATATATATATATATATATATATATATATATATATATATATATATATATATATATATATATATATATATATATATATATATATATATATATATATATATATATATATATATATATATAACAAGGGTACTACTCACATGTGCAGTAGGACAATGAGCTACTCTTGTTTGATGCTGCTGTCACTGTGCTTGGCTAAATAGTACGGGCGAAGGGGAGCTATTTGTATATGACGAGTTTGATTGGCAAGTCAAATGACGGAGCAAATTACCAATTATACAAAGAAATCCCAGCTGAATATATGATTCAACTCTTGCAGTGTTCAAAATTTCTGCTGACTTTGAGTGATTTTTTGTAAATATGCATGTCACATTTCAATTTGAAAAGAAATGATTGATGTACTCATTACTGTCAGAGAGGTATATACCAAAGCTATGCAGCAGGGGGGCGATTACCAAAGAATCACAGTATAAATAAACAATAAGTTATTATACGAACCTATCATGATTTCAATGGGTTTTTTTCAATTCGCTGTATATTTTAATTCTAAGTGAGACAAAAACATAACTACTTCAAAAACTAGTATATCTCGACAGTACAGTATGGAACCCCAAAGCCAAGGCGAGGGCAATCACATTCATGGACAGCAAGCCAGAAACAATACGATGCATCAGTCCTCCTGAGGTCCCCGGCGGCAAGGTTTTCATGACTATTAAGGCATGGAGAATTATATTTTAGATTCAATTTTGAGTACAGTACCTTTAATTTATGAGATGAGTGCAACGGACAAGAAAAGTTATCAATCCGAAAACATTGTTTTGCTGAAAAAATAATGTTGACGTATTACTATGGCAACATAGCACTATTATGTTTACTGTAGAATGGCTAATTTTTCCTTGAGTTTTATTTTCCCATTTTTCCCGAATGCTTTCAACCGGGAATAAACAATACAGGAAAAATAATACAGCACATCAATGGACTTAATAAACAAGGAGGAATCTTTGTCCTCGCCAATTTATATTTATTCTTTGGGGTGCTAGAATTTAAAATCTACTTCAAACGGTGAAAATACATATGTCCTCTCTTCGGAAATATTAGAAACGGAAACACCCAAGAATGAAAAGTAAGGGGAAAATTGTTACACGGAAAAATTAACCATTCTTCAGTATTACATACCATTGTACCAGTTAAATGAAAAAAATAAATGATTTTTTTATTAATCTAATAGTGCATCGGTCATATTGGGAGGCTGGATCCGCCTATATTGAGGACATATTAAGCCTGCACAGGTATTATTAAAGGTAATGGTCCTGTACATACCTGTTACATGTCCGATAAAATGAGCATGCAATACGCCCTATAACGCAAAGCCATATAACAGGCCCACTGAAAGCCGAATATACAAAGGCAACTGTAAGTCGTATACCGGGTATATTCACCTATACTTCAATAGTAGACAGGAGAGAAAATTCGCAAGATTTCCAAAACAAGTGGTCGAGAATCTTAGAGAATATCTAGATATGAATGGACCAGTTTGTCTGGAATCGGAAAACCTTAAAGGAGCTAGAGGGTATGGGTTCAAAGAAAGGAAACAATGTAAGGGGTGTTTGAGTATGAGTGGAGGCATGTCAAGAGGAATAAGAAGAAGGGTGTAATTTGTGTGGAATAATCATGTATTCTTCACCTGCGAGTAACCAATTTGTATACTGATTTAAATTATATGAATTTTTTTAAAAACAGGTCCATTGAAACGGGCTCGTTACGTGCCCGTTAAGTTTTCTGTTAACAGGACCATCAAATGCCCGTAATGGGTCCATACAGGCCTGAAATTTCCAAATTTCAAAAGCTGTCGGGAAGTTTATGATGCAAACATTCTGAAAAATAATTGTTCTTACGGTCTTCTGCTGCTGATTGTTCCCAGCAATCACTTCTTTTATATTTGACATGTTTTTGCAATGCTGCATGAGTCACATTACAGCCACGTTTACTGTTGCTTCCTTTGGACTGTACCATATGACCGATTGTCATATATAGCCATACGATCTCACCTGATAATGCATCGCAAAGTTAACAATGCACAGTTCTTGGTATGGTCGCCAGATGTCCCTCTATACCAGTATGGATCCATGATGAGCCCGTTATAGCATCGTTATAAGATAAATACACAGTCCTGCAACAGGGGCCCGTTTCTTGTATCGTAAAGTACGATTTTCATCGTTGAAAATCGTACTTTCTCGAAGCTGTCACTTTCGTAAATATTTACAAAGTCGCGTAATATTTTCGATAACCTCAGAGTTCATCGTAAATTAAGGAATGCCGTCTTTGGACGCTTGTTGCATGGCCCTGAACGGGCACAAGATCCTCCACGGGCCCGTAACTTCACGGCACCTGTACAGGCCCGTAATTTTACGGCACCTGTGCGGGCCCGTAATTTTACGGCACCTGTGCGGGCCCGTAACTTTACGGCACCTGTACATGTACGGGCCCATAACTTTACGGCACCTGTACGGGCCCGTAACATCACAGCACCTGCACGGGCCCAAACTTTTTACTACCATGTTAACGGGCTTGTTACATGGCCATATGGCCATGTAACAAGCCCGGTTACATGGTCTTGTTACACTGCCAATGAAGTAAGAAACCTTTTACCACAAGTTTGCAGAACCAACACTTATGCATTTGGTTATCAAATGATGTTGTAACGGGCCTGTAGCAGACCTGTTACAACATGCCTGTGTAAATAACAAGCTCTGTAAAAATAACGGGCTGGTAAAAAAATCTAACAAGCCTGCAACGGTCCCTTTAAATGCGTACTCTTACAGGCCCATTAACTTTTACCTGTGTACTGTTGGCTATTCAGTTAATATAATTGCCACATTAGGGGGTTGAACGTGTAGTAAAATAACTTGGGTTAATAGTATATAGCTATAGCAGATGACATTCGCTAGGTGGCAGGCACCTGTGTAGTAATGCATGACTGCTATGTTTGTCGATTCGACTTACAGCAAAAAATATGACTACTTCAACAAATATTCTATCTGGAAGGTACAAAATGAACTGGTGGCCTGGATGAAAAATGAAACTACTGTGACCAATACAATATAGCCAAGTTTTTTTTTCATTCTTTTATTTGGCAATTATCTTTATCATGAAAGCAATATTCACAAATATGAGCAAGTTAATGATAACAGTTCTGAACAAAAACGTAAAACAAACGAGAAAAAAGCATTCTAACAGAGTAACTAGTGCTTTTATATATATATATATATATATATATATATATATATATATATATATATATATATATATATATATATATATATATATATATATATATATATATATATATATATATATATATATATATATATATATATATATATATATATATATATATATATACATATATGAAAAAAAATCAGTGCTCATTAGCCTACGCATGGAATATTCGCGTACTTGAAAAGCTTTCATACAGGTATTCATTGGCTTACAAAATACAAGATAAGAGCGTTAACCCATTAAGTCCTACAGGGGTGAGACAAGGATGGGATAAATTGCAGATATCCTTGTCATAAAAGCATTATTCGGAAGATATTTGAGGAAGAAAAGTCGATTGCAATGCCGCCGTGTTCTTTCTTTAGGCTACTTCTTACAACCCAAGCTGTGTTAACATGTTACATGTATAAGTGTGTCAAACTGTGAAACATGAAAAGTGACCGTGAATTTATATTTCGTGAATCTGAGGAATTGGTGACAGAATCACAAGCTTTTGATGCGTCCTCTACATACGGTTGTAGATAGTCGAGCGTGTATATATTAGTATAGTGGGAAAATACCACAAAAACACGATTGAATTCTAATGTAAATTCAAAATTAGAAAGTCTCCTGTTTAACAACATTAACAGATGATACCGGGATGGGTTGTATAATGTCTCTCATGGTATACGCCATACCAAGATGTAATGATTATCCCTTATCTTAGAGTAAGACAAAGACAGATATACCGACGAGATTTGGAAATATTAAAAGATCACTGATAATTGTATATCACAAATAGGTCATCACCTATCTTTCCACAAATCATTTAATTCACAAGTAAAAATGAAAAAAAATACAAAAAAGCTCCATTGGACAACAAGCATCGTTTTTACTTCTTGAGAGAGACATGTTGCACCACTTATATTGGTCAACTGATAACACCCATTTGTAACAAACATAATGCTATTGATATTTTCACTTCAAATTGCAGATGGTGCGATTTTATTTGACTGCTATATATATTTAGCAGCTTACAGTAGTACAGACATTCAGCTCCACTTCTATGGTGCAAGCAAAAATGTAGTCACAAATCTAAACAAGTTAAAGATGACAAAGGCACTGTATCTCTACTTACTAAAGCACCTGAGTGGCACATTTCAACAAATATGCACGAGACTATATGGACGGAACTCTGATTATACGATACTCGTATTTTTGCTTGGGATCACCATTTGTCAGTAAATCTCCATTTGCATAACAGTAGTTAACACAATAAAACGATCGCCAGTATTGTATGCCAAAAGTGAATTTTGTCTTTGTTGTGTCACGGACCCATCAATAAAAGCCGAAATAGGGTGGATATAAAGAGCAATGAATAACTGTCAAAAATGACTTGTTTTTCTTTACTTTGTTGACATGACCCGTTTCTCAATTTTTAAACATTGAATATTCAAACACTATTGATATTGTTTTAAGTGTTTTTATATATAACCCATTCTAAAGAATAACATTATATATCTTAACTTTTTATATCTTTCATATCTAAAGTGTATACTTAGAAGATAAAACTAGATATGAACATTGTTTACTTTCGAGTTATGCATACAATGAACTAAGGAATGCAAATTTACTCATAAATCATAGTAAAGGAAATTAGCAAGCAGTAACACGACGTCACGTAGTTATTTGGAAACCTAATTGTTGGCATCAAAAGTGTCTTTTCCTTTGTAGTTGCCGACGTATCCGGTGTTATCTACCACATCCTTGCGCCCCTCAATCCCCTTGCCTTTCCCATCCGCACCAAAGCGCTCTTTGTGAGCTCCAGTGTATTGAGAAGTATCCGTCATTTTGGAGACGCCACCAGTTTTGGATGTTTTCTACAAAACAGAACAGGGCAATGCGTTACTCACTTTATATACATTTATCATGTATCTTAGCGAAATCCGCACAGCACATATTCATTGTGCAAATATAAATGGAATTTAAGAGGTGACTTCCGACTCGCATACTTTGCGAGGGTCACTCAGGTCAAATAAAACTCGCCATGCTTAATGGAGTGGCAAGTCAACCATATCGTACAAAATAAATACAATAAAATGAACCATTATAATCGGTATTATATCGTTATTTGATGAGGAACGCCATTTTGAACAATCATGTGCTTCTTGTTCTCTGTATGTGCGGGTGAGGGGCTTGGAAACAATCTTTATAAGTATTAAGGTCTTTCTAACCCTTTCATGTCTGGACTGCACACACGGTCTGGCAACTTAGATAACAACTTAATACATAGATACATGCAAATATATGTAAACTAATGGAAACGTTCACCAAACATGAACAACAACTTTCTGTTGTCAAATATTTCTCAAAGAGTTGCTCTGTTATCTGTACAATGTGTATTTCCCATGATGTGTGTTGGTTAACAAGTGGTCTATCGGGCAGGTTAGGGTTTACGATCAAGCAAGGCTGCGGTGTGGGACGCCCAAAGCCAAGGAAGGGCATCTCACATTTAACATGATAGAGGCTTTGAGATGCATCAGGCCTCCTGAGGTACCTGGTGGCAATGGATATCAAAGGATGGAGTATTGTATTTTAGTTCACATGTTAGAACAGTTTCTTTAATTTTTGAGATGAGTGCAACGGACAAGGATTGCAAATAAGGTAGTAAACTGAAAATATATTTTTCTACTGAAAAAATAACATTGACTTATTACTATATATGGCAACATACCACTACCATGTTTATTACATACCGTTGTGCCATGGCCTGCAGGTGGATGGGCCACTATCTTTTTCTTCATATCGGCTAGGGCGTCGTCTTCGGACGCAAGCTTTTTGTCCTTCTTGTATTTGGGAGCGACCTCTTTTAGCAACTTTTCAAACTGCTGGAAGTTGATCTCTCTGAAAAAAGTAAAAGATGGAGAATGAAAACCTGGTAAATTAAGAGATCAAGTCCGTACATCGATTAAATGATTTTAAAACATATCCCGATCATCAACGACTGTCACAATATTGAATTCCTGCATCAACCGATCAGTGTTCTGCCTGTCACCGGGTTTTCGATACTTAAGATTGAACAAATGTCTGTCTAAAATGACTTTTTAGGCAAATCGAAAAGTGTTTTGAGCTTTACAGCAAATGCATAGAATTCCAAATTCGGAGCACCAGACCAAGTGTAATTGTAACGACCAATCTCTTTTCGACATTTTCATAAAAATCTAAATAAATTTGATAGCTGAGAGTAGGAACATTCAAGAAACTGTTTACTACAAACACGGTTGTAATTTGTCCACTACTACACATTCATATCATTGTTGTTTGAGAAACATTTTCTGGAGAACTTAAAACCGGAGGAAGATTTGAACCGTTTTGTATTCTCCCTACCTGTAACAAAACACTTACGCCGTATTACTAAATATCCATACACAAAATAAGGACTCTGCCTCTAAAACAGAAAGCACCTTTCATCCATTATTTACCTGATGTCCTCAAATGATTAAGCGAAAAATGGTGATTTCTCTATTTCTCTGCTTTTTTCGTTTTAATATTCTGTTTATTTGTTCTGTTCAACTTTTGTTTGTACATTCAAATGTATAATTTGTATATCGTATATTTTGTATATCAAATACAGCCAATAAACATATAATACAATCCAAAGCTGCTGGAATATTCGCTTACTGTAGTATTTAAGTACACGTCTTGGCCATTAGCAATGCAAATCCAGTCGCCAGGAACGGGCAAATGCTGATGTCATGCCCTTTTAGTAAAAGGGTGTATAGAAATGCATGTCGATACTCACAGATGATATTCAAAATACTCACTTCTTTCCCTTTTCCTTGACTTTACTGAAGCCAATGTCAGTGTCGGTGGAGGTCAACGATTTCGTGTACAATTTACAGTCGGTGAAACATTTCTTCATGTTTTTGTCTGTCATCGTCTCCTTCTTCGCCTTGTCGCCTTTGGACACGCCAAAGTTACAATACGCCACAAACATCTCAACTAGCTCTTTCTCGTCTGATCCGGATGCCATCTTATCAGTTTAGAAATATCCTGCAATCAAAAATGAGAAATATCAAAACTGTGAACTAAAATAAATATATAGTTGTTTAATCCTTTGGCGCGCTGCCGACCGTATGCCATGCCTACATAAGGTCAGGGATTCGATTCCTGCTTAAAGTATGTGAGAAAGTTGACGGTGACTCATGATTAGTCAGTACTTATGTCCATGTACTCTGGATTAGCACTTCTATAACTATGGACGAGGAATATCTTGCATCCATCGCTGCTGATTTTGCTGGCATTAGGTAATTGTATTCGTTATCGGAATTAGTATATCACGAATGATTAGAATAGTGTATGTAGCACAGTGTTCTAGTGTCCACTACGTTTCAAAGAGATTGTTTACCCGCAACAACATGCGTGAGTTTGACCTAGATGTCTATACCATATCATATGTTTAGGTTCTTAAAACGTCAAAACACCCCTGGAGGTTTAGTTTAGTGCAGCAGGTTCTCCATCGCAATGCAAGGGAAGACAGGTATAACACTATGCGTGACGGGTTGTATGGGTAAACTTTAATACAATAAACTCAAGACTCCATCAAGTCTTTATCTCATAAAGAATTACATCAAAGTAGGCACACGTGCCACGGCCAAGTACTCAGCATATGACGAAACACATAATGGCTAAATACTATTATTCCAGCAACCTGGGCTAGTGTGCCTGGAATTACATCACCCATTCAGTTAATCCTATTGTCGGTTCTGTTGAAGGATAATCCCTCACCTCCCACGCCGGTGTAGATCTGTAAGGAAATCGATCACTTGGTGTTGAGTTCATGAAATGTGTTTGTTGCGTGTTATAAATTGACTTATTCTAGTTTCTCACAACTCGTAAATCAATGGCCAGTATCATTATTGTAATCAGTAGTAGTATTAGCAGTAGTAGTAGAAGTAGTAGTAGTAGTAGTAGTAGTAGTAGTAGTAGTAGTAGTAGTAGTAGTAGTAGTAGTAGTAGTAGTAGTAGTAGTAGTGGTGGTGGTGAGTAGCATAGTGGTAACCATTTTTTTTATTTTCAAACAATTTAAAGGAGAAAATGTAATTGAAAGAGAGGCATGCTGAGTAAATAATATATTCTAGGATCATTTCAAAGTCATCTAAGGTCAATTTGGGGTTATAAAGTGTGTTTTTTATCCTCATTGGCTATCGTGTGGCCAAGATGTGTGAGAATATAAAAATGAATCACAAAGATATGCCCATACATTCTCTCCAGTTCACAATGTATGCTATATGGCCCCATAGTGCGGCGTACTAACCACTAGGTCAAAGTCATACCTGCTCCTTATTAGATCAACGGATAGTTTGGAGAAGAATGGGTGAATAAACAGCGCTATGCCCAGCGACTGCCAGTGTTTGTGTTGGCAAATACACTGTTGCCACGCACTGCAATATTTATGACAACGAGCAATGCCAGGAGTTTGAGAGTTGTTATTGATCTTCAACCCTTGTGTCTGTGTTTGCCCCAATTGTAGAGTAATCAGTCGGATTATTGAACGATCACTGTATGGAGATACTATGGACGTGTCTCACCCACAGGGTCCACCCTGGCCACGTGGTAACACTTTAGGCTTGCACGCGTGACATCTCGTTTCTCGATTACCTATCTAAGAATATTACTAAGGTCCACGGGGTCAGAAACACGGAAATGGCTATATCTTAATACATATTGAATATCTTGAGAGATAATTAGATAAACGTTAATGGTATCATTGAGTTTAACACTTTCACGAGACTTGGAAACGATACCATAGTGTATTAGTTATATTTCTTAGTTGTCAGACCATGAATGCTTTTGCAACTGAAAGTCCCCTTGGGTAACTTCTTAAAAATATGGGTATTTCTTCGTTTCGTGAAGCCTGAATTTGGAACGGGTGAGGCTGTACTTTTCAACATCCAATGGTACAAAGCATGAGTTTTCGAAATAAAAAAATAGAGAACAATACGTACCTGAGCGAATCTTTTGAGGTTTAAATGGGTTAACCCATACATACATGTAATACATCAAGAATCCCGAATGCTTTGATAGCATCTTATCAAACAGAAAATCTTTTAAATAAATGATTGAAGGAGATTTTCTAATCCATCATTCAATCATTTATTTCAAAGATTCGCTGGTTGATAAGATGCTATCAAAGCCTATACGGCATTCTTGAGGAGGCGTAATACATGTGTATATGGGTTAACCCATTCAAACCTGAAAAGATTCGCTCAAGTACGTATCGTCTTGATCTTTAATCGTTTAATCGAAAATTATTCCGGGAATATGATCTTGCTAGCTGGGGCACATTTTAAACTGGCCACTGAACTCATGTTCAGTTTTCCTAGATGACGATGCCAGAGGGTTGATCGATTCATTCCCGTAGTCTGAGCCAATAATAACCTGACAACCGTGATCTGACTGTGTCAGTGATATGTCTCTAAAAAACGTGTTTTGGTATTAATGAGAAGTTCAATGTTGATAGCCAAAAAACATCCAACAACGTTACTTCAAATATTTTCCAAATTCGTTGTTTAATGCAAATAGATTGTTCAAAATAGCGTATATCCAGACAATACTTTCCAAGTAACTTTGGAAATGACTGGGTTGATACGTGGATAGTGTGCTGACATGCATAGTAATTGTCTAGGTATTTACACTTTCAATGCTAAAGCTGCTTTCGTGCAAAGAACAAGGACACAAATATTTCGGAAAGCCATATAAACCTTGTCATATTGGTATTCATTGGATAGACTCGCTGAGTACTCTCAGATGTGTACCCACATGCCCGGGTTTCAGTCATTTTCAGTCATTTCCATGGTTTTTGCACCATTTTGTGTTGGCCAAATTAGCCACCACCAGCATAAGGGTTAATAGTATAGCATGATACGGCAGGTATCGCTTCAGCATAGACGCCTATCGATTATCCGACATTGATTTACAATAATATCCAAACAAGCCCCCTGATTATCGCTCTGCTATCATAAATAACCCTCGTCAATGTGTGTCGATTTGAAAAAGCTGTCGTGCATCCTGAGTCCAATGGAGCAGCGTCGCTAAGGACGCTTCCGACATAGTTTGTGTGAGTGCAAATCTAAACAACTTGCCGTGGCTTAAAGCTAACTAGCTTCAGTACACCTGCTGTTTCATAGTGAGTGTACGGGTGTATCACTTCCGCGTGCACGCATGTCGACTCCCTGACAGTGAATTTAAAATTGATGATAAATTACAACACTTGAACTTAACCTTTATGCTGCTGGTGGTTGATTTGCCCAATAAATAATGATGCAAAAAAACTGAAAATGATTGAAACCCTGGCAAATGGATACTCATCTGAGGGTACTCAGCGAGAGCTATCCAATAAACACCAACCACGACAGGGTTTGAAAGGTCTTCAAAAATCTTTGCGTCCTTGTAGTTTGCATGGACATTATAGCCACCGCATTGGAGGGGTTAAGCTAAGAAGTGGTTAGTGCCATATAACGCTAGTCATGTGATCAGTGGGAATTATTTTTACATAGCACTGGCTGTTCTAATATGTAAGTGAAATACAAAAAATAGAGCATAGGTTCATAGGGTATAGTCTGCTGAATTAATGTTCATACGATTCTACACATGTACTGCTTAGGAGACCTGTTGGTTCGTTGACCCATTCCGAGTGTATGCAACTAACATTTGTCTAGGCGCTCGTGATTCACTGATAAGTAGTGTCCATATGAATTAACATAAAGGAAAGTTGACAGTGACCTGGTGTTAGACTGGGTTTTACCCGCGTTCGACGTTCACCCTCCACCATTCATGATTGGCTAATCAATATTTAGCCGCAATATTGCAGAAACGGTGACGCTACACGAAATTTCAAGTATTCATAATCGTTGGATGAACTGGGATAATGAATTTAACCCTGCAATCACTGAACCAACAAGTATACAACTCAACTAATGGGAAGATGTTCTCTATCTCCTGTTAATACATGAAGAGCGATGAGTCCCACATAGTGAGCTTTGTTTCATCTATAGTGAATGTGAATAACAAAACTCTAAAAATTGAGAGGCTTTCAATGCGACTTTTGGACCAGTAGCAGGAATGTCGTTTTTCGTCACTTTTTCACGATTAACCAGTTGTAGGTGGTGGATGAAACCGTAGTATACGGCGAAAAACACCTCATTTTCCCAAGTCACGGGTAACTTTCTCACATGCCCCAGGTGGGATTCAAACCCGGACAGTGGTGACAGACTAGCAGTCAGTGGCAATGCTTTGGACGGTGGACCACACGGCCATCAAGGCAGGCCACCGGTGACAAGTGTTCACATCTCAGGTTCCACTGTATGTATGCGTTGCATCCTGTAACTACTTTGAAAGAGGAGAGCAGATTTCCGTCCACTGTGAGAAGATCAAGCAAGCATTGTAGTTGTTTCACCAAACACGCAGGAATACGAGGAGGGAGCAAATAAACAGTTGCTATAGGATATCACCGAGAGTCAACACGAAGGGGCCTGATCAAATAGCGACACAACTCCGAAATAAACATAGCTTTTGGTCACCTGCGTGCCCATGTTGTAGTATCAAAATGCATTTTTGTTGATATGTTTACCACAGAAATGCAGCTTAGTAGTAGTAGTAGTAGTAGTAGTAGTAGTAGTAGTAGTAGTAGTAGTAGTAGCAGCACAACAGCAGCAGCAGTAGTAGAGGTAGTAGCAATAGAAGTAGTAGTAGTAGTAGTAGTAGTAGTAGTAGTAGTAGTAGTAGTAGTAGTAGTAGTAGTAGTAGTAGTGTTAGTAGTAATCCTAGAAGTATAACTAATAGAAGTAGTAGTAGTAGTAGTAGTAGTAGTAGTAGTAGTAGTAGTAATCCTAGTTGTAGTAGTAGTAGTAGTAGTAGTAGTAGTAGTAGTAGTAGTAGTAGTAGTAGTAGTAGCAGCAGTAGTAACAGTAGTAGCAGTAGTAGTAGTAGTAGTAGTAGCAGTAGTAGTAGTAGTAGTAGTAGTAGTAGTAGTAGTAGTAGTAGTAGTAGCAGCAGCAGCAGCAGTAGAAGCAGCAGCATTATTTACCTGCAGTACGGTGCATGGGTATATAAATGCAGGTGTAGTCTTCGTCTATGCGTCTTAAAGAAACTTGTTGACCTGACCTGTAACAAGATTATGATCAAAACGCTCTGTTTGTATGGTCTCCAACGCGACCGTGCGCTTGTGGGCTGTTAGCCATAATCTCAACCTACATTACTCCAGCCACAATGCGACGCCATTGACACATAATAAATCATATCCCCATTGGAACGAGATTAGTTGGATACGTTTGTCCCACATCCTCATACAATAAGGTGCATTGCCATTCGACGTGGATGGTGCAATATTAGGCACATTCTATTCACGCCTGCAAACTAAGTGTATTGAGGTCTATGTTAAGAATATCTGTAACTGGCGATAATTTGTGTTATTCTTGCTTCTATAGAATGCAAAATGGAAATAACTCCCTTGTGTATAGAAAATGGATGGAGAAGATGATAGATAAGATTCACTTACCCTTTTAGCAAGTGTTTTCTCGTGCGTGCGTTGACGTATGGGACCCTTTAGTCCAGGTAAGGGGAGCTCAAAGCAGATCTGTGGTGCGCGCTTGGTCGTCAGAGGCCCATATGCAAGCGTACAGCATAGAAGTCCTGTCCACCTGATAAGCCAATAGAAAATCGGGTAAGGAGTGATTGCCAGTGAGGGAAGGCTCGTGATTGGTCGAATAGCTGTGTGCAATATTGGAGTGTTTGCATATTTCCGTAATTGATTTTTATTGTAAAATGTGTCATTGGGGAAACGTCGATATTCTCTGTAGGGGCCAATTGTTTGTTTTACATTACCAGTCTTATCAAATGTTGCAAGTCGAGCAATGTGGTGGCCAGATATGTAGGGGCTGACTCCATGGCTGAATGGTCTACCGCATTGTGCATATAGTTTGCCCTCTGTGCAACTCAGTAGCGGGTTTCCCCGAGAACTCCGGTTTCTTCCACCATATAATACATACAAGTCCCAATTACACATTAAATGATAGAATAGCGACTTCTCGTTTTGCAATTTATTCGCCACTGGCAACTTCCTCATTTGTAACAAGCTGGATTAGAAACCCGAGCCTTGTTCTCTGGCTAACAACAGGGGCAATCGATATGTAATTTATCAGACTGCTTGGCCATATAGAGGCAACCCCGTACACTGTTGAAAGCGAAGGAAATATGGATAAACTAATTTTCCATTGGTCTTTGATAAGGAGCGGTGATGAATGATTAACAAGTTTGGAAACTGTTAAGCCCGAGGCAGCGGGCTGGGCTGAAGTTGGTTTGGAGAGTTATCGCGAACAGGCGTCATGGTTGCTAGGAGATGGCGTTGAGCGGAATACGGAAATAGGTCTCCCCGAGGCTCGTGACAATGCGGTCATTGGTGTACGTGATCGCGAGATAAGCACTCTAACGGTACATAGAGGAAAGCATTGCTTTACTGTACCGTTATTTGAAAGCTCCTCCTATCAGCACAGAGTGTACCCAGTCACCCGACTAGGGATGAGATCAGGTGATGGGGGAGTACAATATACCGTTAACAAATTTCCGACGGGAGTGCGCTCTTTGCATGACAACTTAGAGCAATAGTCAAATCCAATAGGATCAATAGTTTTTTTCAGTCGAATATTTTTCTACATATTACTGAAATATTTTGATATTTCTAAGTGTCAGACCATATGTAGGCTCAGTAAGTAAAAAATCAAAAAAATACTTTTTATTGGGCATAGTCAATGATATCCCTAAAGTAATTCGGAACCTGCAGTAACCATCACCTGCGTAATTAATGAGAATATGTCATTTGAAAGAAAAGTTGTAAATTTTGAAATAAAACAGAATATGGATTGAATAATGACAGGTGGCGATGATATTCTCTACCTAATAACACTCAGGAACCTGGAGATACACCTAGTTATAGGATTATGCTGCTTTGAGGTGTGTTTTGGGACAGGGCATTTAACTGGCTTGGAATGGTACCCATCACCTTAAGCCGATTATATCTACAACGTGGCCAGCCTCAATAGCCAAGGTGTACAATGTTGCCTGCTTGCTGCCAAGGCAGGTAAGAAAGTTGCCAGTGAATTTGACTAATAGGCGGTAGCTTTTCTGCGGTAAATTGCTTTACTTCATAGTCCTTCCAATGCTAAGGCTACTTTCGTTCAAAACACAAAGACGCAAAGATTTTTTAAAAACATCTAAACCCCGCCATGTTGGTATTTATTGGATAGCCCCCACTGAGTACTCTCAGGTGAGTACCCATATGCCATGGTTTCAATCATTTTTCATGTTGTTTGAATCCTTTTTGTACTGGGCAAATTAGCCACCAGCAGCTTAGGGGTTAACAACTGACTGATGGATTATGATTTAGATGGGGGTGTACAATATCAGGTCGATCCATTCATCCAAAGACGGCAAAGAGCCACCGAAAACAGATCAGATTTTTTATGAGATCCTTTCAGTTCAAATGCCACTTATACCACAATCAAGTAAAAACTAGTCTCACAAACTACCAAGTACGTCACAGTCACTAATAAAACAACTATATGCGCGGTCATGGTACCAACCGTCATTGCTGACTTACACTAAAATATAGTAACTTACTATAAATGATTGATGATTTAGGCAGCGCGGACATTAATTAGTGACATCATACTATCCCATTCCCAACTCTAACTCCTATAATGAAAAATACACTATCTATTTTTTCAAGGCGATATAAAAAAGCAAATAGCTTGTCTCGAATTCTTCAAGAGGTACAAGTACATCATTTTTCCCCCTGAAGCACCCCGGCGCATTGTTCATACCCTAGCCACGTATACACATAGCGACCGAAAAGTGAAACGTTCTCATATGTTTGATTTTGAACCTCTCCAGAGCCAGTTCTTATATTTGAAATTTTTGGTGTTGAAGCCGCAAAGTTAATGACAAGTTAAGGCGTATATATAAAATTACTATTGTTTCTTTATTTGCAAAAGGATTAGGTCGGTAGATCCAAAAATATTCAGTTGTTTTGGCGCTCGTATTGTCGTAATTGGTTTCTTACGACATTGAGTGATCTACAGCCGGTTAGGTCCATTTTAGTTAGCCAATGGCATATATTGGATGATTACGGATGCACATATTGACATGACAAGGGGGAGATCAAATTCATTTTGGGGCCGAATCTAAATTTGGGGGGTATTTAATAGAAATGGCCGAGTAGTAAAAAACAGGATTTTTCTCGAGATGGTAGGCACGATCCCAAATAAAGTTACACGAAATCATGGATATAGGTCTCTTATTACACATCTCTGTAGTCCACAAAACGCATTATTATTGCTTGCCTAATCAGCAATCTGGTTTTGTACCATGTGACCGGTCATTAAATCCCCATAATGCCCTGTGAAGCAGGGCATTGAATGTCACCTCATAATGCCCTACAGAGCTAACGAGGTCAGTCAACCATGCATATACTAGTATATCACAAGATGCTAATAATTAGACCACAACAAACGTCTTATGCAGGGAAGCAATAATAAAAACCTTAATAACGGTTAATAACTTCTTCCCTCGGTCTGGCCAGGATGCCTTCAGGCGCACATTAAATACACATACTGCCCTGGTGAAGAGTCATTAAGGCTTTAGTGATCTACAAAAGATATATTAATAAATGCACAAACTGACGGCCTCTTTTAGCAATGCCCTAGCTCCACTTTTGGATAAACATTACATGATGCACGGTAGAGAAAATCGTGAGGTGCACCCCACACTTTCACATTATACTTCCTTTCATCCTTTGACATAAACATATCGGAATACAGTAAATAAATATCGAACGAAAAAACAAAACTGCAGTATATATCAAAACAGTAGAATCCCTCAAAAGCGACCACCTGCGGTCAACTCTATAATGATAGAGGATAAGTCGAGTAACTCCAGTCAATTGAATCGCTTGGAGGGGGGGGGGGCAATTTCGGGCTTATCTAGTTTAGTACACCAAATGCTGCCCCACGGGGTGAGGACATCATTGATTAGTTAAACTGAACTGATAGGCTGGGGCACAGAGCGGGGATAGCGAATAGGCATAGCCCCTATAAATTCTCACCCGAAATCCTCCTTAAAATATCCTATTTAATTGTTTTTGAGTAGCTCAGCCAGCCGTCAAACAAATACAATTAAATATTGTCATTATGGTACGACTGAAGTCCAAACACATGCTAGTATGATATTATCTTCTTTTATATGAATATGGGGAATTTTTTAAACTAAAATAGTCTTAACAAAAACATACGCATTGAGGATAACTAAACCTCGTAAAATGTGGAGGATAAGATTTTATAAATAGTTTTTTTCTATGTTGTGCCTGCATCTGTGCAAATCAACGCAATAAAAGTATATTTTAAATTTCATTTTTCACATTTTTAATGCCCCCGCCCCATCATAACCCCCCCCCCCCCCCTTTCAGTTTTGAAAATCTACTGAGAGGCTCGCGAACATGTTCTTTTCTTTAAATGAGGATCAGACAGTCTACTTCTAGAGAGCTCTATCATATAAATAGAGTGTCCCTGCTACTACACATATTTGACTCGGAACAGCATAGAAACATCTCATTTCTAAAACAAGTAGCTACTTACAATAAACCGGCGTTGGTAAACGCGTGCAACTATAAGGAGCACGATTAGAATTTACCGAATTAGCCGATACCGTATATAGATACCGCACCGGCGAAAAATATTATCGCTATCGATCACCTAAATTGTGTCAATTTGATGTGTCGGATTGCTTGTGTGTGTTCTGTGTTTTCTGTTAGAGATCTGTACTATTTACACAATAAATTGATTTATAATGGCTGATTCTGGTGATCGTGGAGGTAGAAGAAGACGAAGGAGGGGAGTCCGAAAGGTTGGTGAAGCCGTCGACATGGTCTGTCTTGCTTTATTTTGTCTTTTTATTTTTCTGTTCACTTTTAAGTTTTACTGTAGATCTACTGTTCCTCTAATCTAAAACGTTTGAATTTGTAGTTCGTGCCATTATGTTGTCAAATGTTGCGTTGTGTTCTTTTCATGTAAATCTGTGGTTGTTTTGTTGCATTGTATCGACAGTTGATACATAATGATTTTACTACTCACCCATATGGGTTCAGTTTATATCTTAGATTTATAAATAAAAACAAGTGGATATGAAACCAGGTGGCCAACCTGCACAGATTGGCTGCGACGAATAGCCCAAAAGTAGTGTTCTGCGTATGTTGGCAGGCAAGATTCTCTGTAATGCAAACGATACGAGAGCCCTCATTAGTCTCCTAGTGATGTCACACTTGAGTCCATTTGATATAGCTGGGATAGCCAGGCCTTCACTATCACGCTAAATAGTAATTCATCACTCGCTATGAATCCATTCTTTTATTCATCTAAGGTTTATATTAATTAGTCGACGTCCGACATTCACAAGTGAAGTCATGCTCATAGAATGACAGAGGTTCCCTATTGCACCAGTCAATTAAATCCCTTGGAGGGGAGGGGTCGGGAAATGGACGGGTGAGGTCCGGCTTATATATTCTAGTACACCAAAATGCTGCCCCCTCATGGACTGGGGACAACAGTAATTAGTAGCGAGCGAAGCTCGAAAGGCCGTAGGCCTTTCGCGAAGCCTCGCAATCCGTCAATTGAGCGTGTGTGCATATGAGTGTATATGACGTCACTATCACTATAAGAAATACATACACGGACCCAGAAAGTTGTCACCGTCCCACGTGCGGGACAACAATATCACTCAACGTGCGGACGACTTCCGTTCTGGAGGATTTCCTTAGTAGGTTAAGTAACGACCGATTTCATTGGTCGAAAATGACGTAATGTGCAGTACAACAATACCAAACACTTACATTTCATCCCATTGGATGAAATGCATGAATGCACGTGCGTGAATGAAAGTGGCCGCTTCTACATGTATATCCACGTTAAAACTTAATTTCTCGCCCGTCCGTGGCTCAATTCGAATGCAGTTTAGAACCGCCTGAATTCATTCTACTGACCATTGCGGTTTAGATCGATAGAACCGCCAGAATTCATTGTACTGGCCACTGAATTCTCGTCAAAATCAGTTGCGAAATATGAATGCAATTCAATTATAATGCAGTTTAGAACCGCCTGAATTCATTCTACTGACCATTGCGGTTTAGATCGATAGAACCGCCAGAATTCATTGTACTGGCCATTGAATTCTCGTCAAAATCAGTTGCGAAATATGAATGAAAGTGGCCGCTACTACATGTATATCCACGTTAAAACTGAATTTCTCGCCCGTCCGTGGCTCAATTCTCGGCTCGCTTCCTGGTCATACCACGCCGTGGCCGCTACTATATCCAAGTTAAAACTGAATTTCTCGCCTGTCCGTGGGTCAATTTTAATGCGGTTTAGATCGATAGAGCCGCCAGAATTCATTCTACTGGCCATCGAATTCTCGTCAAAATCAGTTGCGAAATATAAATTTTAAGACAGTTTAAAATCGTAATGTTTTGTATGCCATTAATTTACGGTCAATCAATGCTGTATTTTGGTCAGAAGTAACAAAAAAAATGATCATCCAAAGCTTCGCTCGCTTCCTGGCCATGCCAGCGTCATATTAGAACAAGACTGATAGGGCGGGGACAGGGTCTTAGCCAGGATTTTCATAACAGGGTGTCCAAAATGGGGTTTCAAAAAGACAGGGTGTCCAAACCCCCTCGCTGAAAAAAAAAAGTCATCATACTGACCATATACATTGACAAATCAAGTGATTATATGCTTTATTTCTTCAACAAATGTTCTAGTTATCATTTAAGAATAAAATAAAATATCTACTTATAATTAATATTTTCAAAAAATTCTGCCCAAAAGATAGGGTGTCTTTTCCCCCCAAAATAGGTGTTTTTCGAGGACCAGGGTGCCCCCCCGCGGGGATATTGAATACCTTAAAAATTCTCCTTAAAAATATCCTATTTACTTGTTCTTGATTAGCCCATAGGCCGTCAAACTGTGGGCTAGCTGCAAACAAATGAAATAAGATCTTGTTATTATGGTACTACAGGTGAACTTGGATATGACGGACCACTTTACGACGGATTTTTGCATATGACGGACAATATGCTTGGTCCCAGTCCAATGCATATCAAGTATTTGTCATATGTATATGACAGATTTTGCATATGACGGACCAATTTTCCTGGTCCCAATGAGTCTGTCATATCCAAGTTCACCTGTACCAGCACTGAATGTGGCTAGTATGAATATTTTTGTTATAAATACATGAGGAAAAACACATTGAGGATTACTGAATCTTGCAAAATTTGGTGGATGACACTTTAATTATACCAGAATCTACCAGAAATATCTGAAAGAAATTGAATACAATCAGGATAGTGGGACAATATAACTATATTTGTTTATTTTCAAATTCATTTTCATAAATCTTTAATGCCCACATGGGTAGAAAATATGGTTCTCAAATTACTAGATTAGCTTCATTTCAAGGCAATGTTTATGGCACCATCTAGTGGATGAACACTAAACTAAACTTATGTATTTTTGGCGTCTTGAAATAAGTGTGTATCGTGTGTGATGCAAAAAAAACGCACTAATTACGCACACGCACTTATTTCTAGATTTACAGTAGGTGCACCAGACTTGAAATTACGTGGTGATGAAGTCTCTTGGTAATGAAATCTTCGGTTTGCAGTAAAATCAGATGAACCAGTCTTACATTCAGTACATCTTTTGCAGCCAGTGGAAATTTGCCCAGTTCCTATAGCCCCCATAGCTTTGTTTATTTCCGAATAACTGAAATCTATGAACAAAATTTTCTTACCATTGAAAAAATTTGTTTATCTTTATCGCAATGATAAATGCATTCATGCATGTGACTTACATCTCATCATACCTTGTGTGATGCTGTATCATCCTGTATTTTACCTCTTTTTCCTTATATTTCAACACAGGAAAGGGATCTAGAGAAGGACAGGTCTACACAGCCAGCGAAGACCCCTATTATATTAGCAAAGCCTCATGCTGAGAGGACAGTGAGTAAGGTACATGGTCTAATGGTTTCATCCAATGCTTTTACTCACTAGAAATATGATAATATTAATCAGTTGTTGAAGATCATTAAGAATTAAAAGCATATCCGTAGGACTACCAGCGATTTACTGCTTAAGTGAAATATCTATGATTATAATGATAACAGTTATTGAATTAAATTGAGATATGCTTCACCTATGTATCCAAAACTAACTGTATTACAGATACCATATAGTTCTACACTTAAGACCCTGTTTAGCCCCATAGTGGATTTGCCTAATAGATTGTAAATGTATCCAAAATTCCATTGCTGTCCATAGAAGAGAAGTAAAGTTAACCCATTCATGCTTAAAGCCACCTCCAGAGAATGTCAACTGGATCTTTGATACTTTTGATAATACATTTAACTTTGAAATTAAGAATGGTTTTAAAAAATATTTTGATGAATGTTATTGGTGACTGTATTGTTCTGATTTAAAACATTTTCATATCTTTTATATGCTTTTGCGCATAACAGTTCATTGAAAATTGTTCAACTGTTTTTGGCTGCTTCAAGCATAAATGGGTTAAGTGGAAGACAACATAATTCAATACCATTGCTTCAGTTCTGACATCAAGTACCAGATAGTCTTGAAATGCATTTCTGAGTATTTAGTCCATTTAGGCTTCCAGAAACCTTGAGTGGACTCCTAAATAGGTGTATATCCTATGTGCCACTTGATATCAAAATTAGGGGCCCACAGTATTCCTCGATTGTTGAATCAATTTCTACTCCTGTTCTTTCTAGAATGCGGCCACTAATTATACACCTAAATCAGTGGACAAGCCAGTACTGTACTGGTGGTCATGCTGATTATTTTATCAACCCATCCAATGCTAAGGCTACTTTCATCCAAAGTACAAGGACGCAAAGATTTTTGAAAAACATCTAAACACTGTCATGTTGGTATTCATTGGAAAGCTCTCATTGAGTACTCTCAGATGAGTATCCATGTGCCAGGGTTTCGCTCATTTTTCAAATTATTAGCACCTTTTTGATATTGGTTTTAAAAACTAATTGGCAGCAGCATAAGGGTTAATTTTTACGTGTGTTCTTTCTAGAATGCGGCCACTGATCCTCCACCTAAATCAGTGGAGAAGCCAGCACCTGTGGTCATGCTGAAGGTGAGAGATGGAGAATCCAGGTCCTCAACAGTCCCGGGACTTCTCACCAACAGTAACAGCACCAGCGACAGCAACCCTGGCAGTCCTCACTACCAGCTACAGAGACATCCTACTGTAAACCCAGCAGCTCTCATGGAAGGTAAATCCTATTGAGAGAGTTTTGCTCTAAGAACCGCATGCATTTTTTGATATTACATCTGTATCTATACAATAATTTTGATAATTTTCTGAAGGTTCATGTGAAAATCGAATACTGTATTTGACTTTTTCACCCTCTTAAAATAAAGATTATTGTTATTATTATGGTGATTATTATGATTATTATTATCATCATTATTATCATCATTATTATTATCATTATTATTATTATTACTATTATTATTATTTTTTTTATTATTATTTTTATTATTATTACTTCTATTATTATTATTATTATTGTTATTATTATTATTATTATTATTGATTTTTTATTAGTATTAGTATTATTATCATTATTAATGTTAATATTTTTGAAAATTTGGATTAATCAGCAACTTACAAGCAGTTTAGGAAGTCGTTTGTAATTTGTTACAAGTCCCTTGAACCTCATAGCTCTACTTAAAGGTTTACTATATCTGAATTTGAATTACATGTTTAAACAGCAAATAATCAACAGAAAGCTTGTGCTTGTAGCTACTTTAGAATCATAAGATTTAGCTGGGTAATCTTGTTATGCTGGTTACAGTTTTAGGTTGATTGCATTTTTTTTCAACATCTCCTTAGTGGGGTATTTTCCTAGCCATACAGGATATTTTGTATAGCTCTGCTGGCCAAAACCTGTAAGGCTCCACATTTTGGGGGTGTTTAGTTGTATTCAACCAAGATCATAAATTATGAATTTATGGGGTGACAGTCAGAGCATTCTTACAGACCCCTCAGCGAAATTATACCTTGAACTGTGTCTTCCAGGTAACAATCTGAGTCGATACCCTTACCAAATACAGCTTGGAATACCCAGGAATTCCTAGTATTTTGCTTGGAAAATGCCAGGATTTTCTAGGAAGTCTCCGCAACATTTGGCAAGGGTATGTACATCCCTCAGAGAAAGGGTATCACAACACTATTTTTTCAGGATACTGTCAGAGATTTCATGCCCCCTCAGGGAATTGATATCTAGATACCCTTTTTTTTCAGGTGACAGTCAGAGCAGACTTGCAGCCCCCTCAGAAATGAGCCAGAGCATAAAGCTGGTGGATGAGAGTATGCAGTGGTGTGACAATGGCATGGAGGTATGTATTTAAAAATTTAACAAAACAGTTCTTCAATTTCAAAAATGCTTGAAATACCACCCTACTTCTTAGGAAAAAAAAAATACTTTGAAATTGATATCGAGCATAAGGACATAACAGATATTCAAAATCTCTCTCATAGCTTTTGGGAGGATCTTGATAGCATGAGAAAACAGTGTTGCAATGATTTATGGCAAGGAGTTAATCCAAATCTTGTAAAACATATGTACACCATAAGATGACATTAAAACCTGATTTCAAGATGTAGTGATGAAAATGCACATGGCATACTTGATTTAACTTTATTACATGATACATACATACATACATACACACACACACACACATGCACACACACATACACACATACATATACATAAGAACTTGAGCAGACATGTGTGTGATTTTCTTTTGCCAGATGCTGCAAGACCAGACTGATTTCCTCACTATTGGTGTTCTGGGTCCTCAGGGGGCTGGGAAATCCACCATTCTCTCTCTGCTCGCTGGGAACAGCCCGATGGACCACTTAAAGTAAGTCTAGCAACAACATGCAACAAAACCAGGTTACGATGGGTTTTGTTTTTGTGCAAGGGTCCCCAAAGACCGGATATATCTGGTGTTGGTCACACAGGCAAGATATGTAGCACCGGATATATCCGGTGTTAGCCAGAGCAGGGTTAAGGATTTCATTCCCATTGTATTCACCTCAAAAAATAATACGCTTATGGTGAACAAAATTGATATAAGAATAGAGTTTGGTGGTGGAAAGTCCAAGTCACATTAAAAAAAAATCATTTAAGTAGAATATGATTGGCTTTTATTGGCTGATCATTGGCCTAATAGATTGGAAAACTGGTTTTCGAATGTCTGAATTTCAATCAAAGTGTGAATAGATTGAATGATCAAAGCTTTGATGGGTTGGCCAACCCAATGGGAAATCACTGCAGGCTTGCTATAGTTAAATGCCAATACCGGCTCAGTGTTTTTCTTTGTTTTTGATGTTCTCAGGACCTATGCATTCCGGCCCCAGTTGCGAGATACCAGGGAGGTGGCAGATCACCAGACCTGTGGCATTGACATTTCTTGCTATAGTTTGATGCCAAGAGATGCTCAGTATATGTTCTTTGTTTTTGATGTTCTCAGGTCCTATGCATTCCGGCCCCAGTTGCGAGATACCAGGGAGGTGGGAGCTCATCAGACCTGTGGCATTGACATGTTTGTCACAAGTGAGAGGATGATTCTACTGGACTCACAGGTAAAACCATAAATAAATACAGTGGTCCTCCTTAACCCTTCCAATGCTGAGGCTACTTTCGTCCAAAGCACAAGGACGCAAAGATTTTTGAAAACCATCTAAACTCTGTCATGTTGTTATTCATTGGATAGCTCTCGCTAAGTTCTCTCCGATGAGTACCCATCTGCCAGTGTTTCACTATTTTGTCAGTTTTTTTGCATCATTTTGTATTGGCCAAATTAGCCAACACCAGCATAAGACTTAAGCAGGCAGTGGTCTTCCTTAAGGTTTTTACCTAGTTGTCATTAAGACAACTAGATAAAAAAAAATCTTCATTGCCTAGCACATTCTTTTAAGTTGCCTGCCCTTGGTATTTATCAACAAGTAAAACATGGTATATTGTACTATATTTCATTTTGTATTTTTCTTTGTCAAATTGAAACAAGCAAGAAAAACAGCATATGTTTCATGTAATCTTTTATTATATACGTTTCTCAGCCTGTGATGAGTGCTAGAGCATACATGGTTTAATTTACTCTTTTACTATGTTCCTTTCTTAGCCTGTGATGAGTGCCTCGGTGCTGGATTACCTGATCCACCACGACAAGAAGTACCCAGCAGAGTTCAGCACTGCAGAGAACTGTATTGAGATGCAGTCGCTGCAGCTGGCCACCTTCATGATGACCGTGTGTAACGTAGTCATCGTTGTACAGGACTGGTTTGCTGATGCTAATCTTCTCAGGTAGGTGCCATAAATTCTCAGTAATTTGGAGCACTTTTTGATAATTTCAATTTTTATCGGGTTCAGGGTGGCCCAGGTCTCCTGAAGATACCTTGATGTTATATCAGCAAGATTTACAGCTAGGTCCATATTTTGTGAAATGGCAACTGGCGATAGATCGCGGGTTGCCCATATTTCCCATTAATTGTTTTGCAAAATGATTAAAGTGGCCCAAATTCCTAGGGTGGTCTAAATTTCCACGAATTTACGGTAGAACAAGAAATCAGTCTACCAAGAAAACCATAGTTATATTATTGGTGACCTACAAATGAAATATGGTTGCCCAATATATGACACAGACCAAGAAGAAATTCCTTTCTCTTTGCGAATAGTTCCAATGGGTCTTCCAGTCGCAGAAGCACCATAGACAGCCCTTCACAATGCAGCTCATTTATATAGCGACAAAGCCAACCCACTGATGGGGGTCTAGCGGAGACAACTAACATATGTATTTAATATTTCAAAGAGCTTCAAGTGTTAATGTGATGAGACTCCGCACATTTATATATTGTCCAGGCCAACCCACTGATGGGGGCCCAGTGGAAGACAACAAATATGTGTATTTAATGTATCAAGCAGGTTTTAAGTGTTAATGTAATGAGATTTGATTGCATGGAAGGTGTGCTAAGTCCTGGGACACTAATTATACTAACAAAGTTCTCGACTCTTCCTGCTGAGCCACAAAGTTGGCAGAAATTGTATAAATGGCTGACATATGTTTAGTGAAAACTGTAATAGAACCTTAAACTATTTGATTAGTATTCATCCAGTTTATTCGCTTGTTGAACTTGAATCAAAACCCTCCAAAACCTCCAGTCTTTTCTTTGTTGTACTTCGTTAGTAGTCCTGTTTGGGCTGTTTTCATGTTTCTTACTAGTCAATAATTTGTCATACCCATAATGCACATAGAACTCAACGTCAACTGTTCCCCTTCTGTGACAATGCTTCATTTAGAAATTGAAATATTTACAGAGTACACAAATGTTCTTGAGCATTCACATCAGTATGAACATCAGTTTGTAACTTAGATAAATAAAAACAGGTGGATATGAAACCAGTCAGTCAACTTAAAACAGGCTGGCTGCAGCGATTAGCCCAAAAGTTGTGTTCAACGCATATGGGTGCGCATGTTTCTCCATTAAGTAAACGATACGAGAACCTTCATTGGTCTTTGTATCCTAGTGATGTCACTTTTAGGCCAGATTCGAGTCCTCAGGCATAGCCAGGCCTTCACTATAGCGCATAAAGTAATTGGTCTCTCATAGCATATCCATTCTTTTATTTATCTAAGGTTTGTAATGCTTGTTTGTAGATTTCTGCAGAAAGCCGAGATGTTGAAGCCGCCTACGCCCTCTGCTGGCCATGAGGGGCAGAGCCAAGATGATAACCCCGAGTACTACCCCTTCCTAGGTAAGAAGAACGAGGATATGCAAAGTAAAAAAACCAACAAGAAAAAATATCAGCAGAATGTTAATCTACATTGGGAATAGTTGTTTATATTTGGATTCCTGCCCCATTAACATAAAATTACAGCAATCTATCTTGGGAATATTTATTGATATTCGGATTCCTGCCAGTGGCTGCCACCAAATAAATTAAATCTCCTTTAAAGAGAAATGTACCATCTGAATAAATTAGGTTCAAAATGAGCTTATATGTGGCACCTTGTATAAGGTCATTCTGATTGTGCATTTGCCCTTTAACAAAGATGACAGTTGGAATCTAATACAATCAGAATAGAAATTAGAATTCCATTGCACGATAAAAACTTGCTATATTGAAAACAGTTCTTGATAATTGAGGCTTGAATGAATTACAAATAAGAAATTCTAATATTTTAATAGCATTAAGTGAGTATAAGTGGGTGCTGACAGCAAAGAAAAGTGTTCAGCAAAGAGTTCTTGCCTTGTTTATATAAGAAGAGAGACCATTTCAAAAAGAAAACCAAATCATTCATTCAGTTTCAAGTTCAGTTTAAAGGTTATTCAGTGTTAAGGTTAAACTATTTTCTGTGTTGCAGTATTTCTCCAGAATAAAGCAGGCAGGTCTGATTTTGGATTTGAAGGATACAGGGCTCTTCAGCACACCTTATCCAAGGTCTTCAAGCAGTCAAAACTCAGATATAAAGGTAAGGAGGATACTATTTTGACTTATCCATAGGTGCTCAGAGAGCCAGAATCTTTTTGCTATTACCTTATTATCTGTTTAAGTATAAGTATAAGTGTATGTGAAATTGCTATTCAATGAAATATATTATGGAATTTCAAGAGACTACCTTTTAAGCAAAAAAGGACATACTGTAAAACCCATTATTATCGCGCTCCTTTTAATTTCACGCATTTCGCGCTAGGTGATCATAACGCGTATATTACTGGCGCTGATATACGTTCAAAATAGCATAACAATGCCCCATCTAGTGGTGATACAGTTGATGCGTGTAATTAAATGGCCGCGAACGCATTCACACGGCAATTGCGTGAATAGAAAGGGGCGTGGATATAAAGGGTTTTACAGTATTCCAATGGTGTGAGTTGTGCTCTATAGGAAGTAGAGAATATTCTGTTAATGTGGAGACAAGTTTGGGAAAATACTGTGGTTAGGTTTATGAAGATTCAGAGGTAAAATATAGTTTTAGCAGAAGACAATAAAAATCAAGAGTAATGAATGTAGGGGTATACCATAAACTTGTGAAACTCTCTATACCATAAGGTGAAAAGGTGAATAGAGCATTACTTTTCCATACCTAAAAGTTCTGACATCCATCTTCAAAATAACATCCTACCTTGAACTGTCTATCTGACACCACATAAATAATATGACTTTCTTCATGTTTTGTGATATTCCAGGTAGTGTCTCCATGGCGAATGGCAACCTTTTACCAGGCCTGAGGCAGGAACCTCTGGATCAAGATGTCAACCTGTTCTTGTTGCCAAACATGGATGAACAGAAACCTGAACAAGGTAACATGAACTACTGTAAATCCTGTTAATTCACAGATGTTTTTGATATGCCTGTATTTACCAATCAGACATGAACAGTAAATTAAGATTCGGAAAATTTTGAAAAACTATAAATCCACAAATTTACGACACTAACAGGCAAACCAGATTACTATCCTATGTCGGGGGAGACCTCAACAAATAATCAAAAACAGGAAAAATTTGTTACATTCTGAATGAGAGTTTCCAAGGGTAAATTGTAATTGATACCAAACTCCACTCATCAAGTGTGAAGAAGGCAGCAGACAGTCTTCCCCAGGGTGCTATAATGGTGGCAGTGTTTAAGAATTTTACTGCTGTTTTTGATTTACTGATACCATCTGAACTAGATCAGTAAATAAAGATTCTGCAAATTCTGATAAAGGCTAGATCATCAAATGTATATATATATATATATATATATATATATATATATATATATATATATATATATATATATATATAAATATATATATGTGTGTGTGTGTATGTGTATGTATGTATTTATTTTGTTCCCAGATGCCATCTTGTCCCTTCTGCCTGATTATCGCGGCTACCCAAGCTTTGAGTTGCTGCTACGCTCATTCAGAAACCAAGTCTTCTCAGTTCCCAGGCACCTGCTGACACACACCACTCTCTCAGAGAAAAACTGGTAAGAGATAAGTCTTCCTTTTATTCCTCCAGATAATCATTGTCACACAATTACATATGGAAAAGTACTTTTTAACGAAAAATACTTAAGGTCCTGTAGTTAGTAAGCCACAGTTCCAGTGAAAGCTGCCTTTCAAAACAAATGTGATTGAAGTTGTTATTTTATTGGCAATCATTAAATGATGAAATACAAGTTTAACTGTTTCTATGGTACTTATAGATTATAACAGGCAAATATGTAAATTGTTAAAATTTTGCATCTTTGTACCTTATTTTACAGGACTGTCATGGTTTTAAGAAAATTAGATAAACTATTGTTTTACAAATAAAGTCATCTTAAATTCTAATCTTCTTTGTTTCTCTAAGATTGTATATCCTAACCTATTGTTGTTTCTGTCCAGGTTCCACTATGCAGCAAGAACCTGGGATGCAGTGAGAAAGTCGACCCTTCTGCAAGAATACAATAGACTCTTACCCAGAGAAAAGGTCACTTCTTGAAGCTGGGCTGGATCTGTGCTGAACAGCACCGCGATGCAGTAAAATCACACCAGGTGGCAGCACCTCTCAGCTGTGTGACACAAAAGGGGCGTCGCCCAGATATCTCCCAAGATATGTATGTGACATTCATGAACTTATAAACAAGCACAAGATGAACAAGAGCAATTTTCTCTTACAGCTTACGGAACGTTTAGGCGAGAAAATCTTATCTATTAGGGTTTCTCTGTGTTTCAAAATATATAGGTGATCACCTATACTTTGAGCATGCTGAACAGATATCTTTGGGAGAAAAGAACTGTGTGCTTCGAGCCTACAGGTCATTAAGGCTCCATACATTGGTTAAGCTTTTGTGAGCGGATGGCATGTTATGGTTACCAGAATGTGTTTGAGCCATCAAAATGTGTTTGAGCTATGAAAACGCATAGGGTTCGTTTATGACTCACAATGATGAAAATGGAAGCCAAATGCAATGTTAATTCTGTGGTGCCAGACCCCTGTAGAGGTTGACTCATGGCACTTCAGGAAAAGATGGGTAAATCACTATATTCAAGCCAGCACTAATTGAAAAATCAGTGGAATGTATACATGGAAACAGCAGCCTCCATCTAACCCTTTCAATGCTGAGGCAACTTTGATCAAAGGCACAAGCATGCAGAAATTTTTCAAACCCATTCAAACCCTGCCAAGTTGGTACTCATTGGAAAGCTCTTGCTGAGTCCTATCAGATGAGTACTCATTTGCCAGGGTTTCTGCCATTTTTCAGGTTTTTTCGCATCATTTTCCATTGACCAAATTAGCCAACAGCAAGGGCTATCTTGATTCCATTTTGAAAAGATAGAATGCTGAAGATTGCATATTTGTTATCAGTCTATTAGGATTATTGATTTACATCATGAGAGCATTAATGGAGATTATTAGGAATCAATTTAGTGGGGTTGGGTAACTTTCCTACCACAATTTAGTGCTAACAGTCCTTTATACAGTAACACTGTAACAGTAGGTATTTTAGGCATTTATTGCTGTCTCCTGATCCTTGCTTTTCAGTAGGAAGCCATGTCAGTATGCATCTTACACCTTATGCAACTCACATTGGTAATTTTCATTGAGATTAGCATTGTAACCTTTTATCTTTTGTTGGATTAAGTTTTTGTAATAATCAGTACAAAAAGTACACAATACTGTATTTCTGATCTTATCATCTTATTACGGTATACAGTACCCAGTACACATGGCAAAATAGATGCGTAATGGTTTGAATCCACAATTTGTCAAATGAGTATGGTTACTTTTTCACATGCCCTGAGCAGAATTGGAACCCAAGCAGGGGTTAGAGACAATGAGCGGTCAGTGCTGATACCTTAGACCACTCAGCTATCAGGACAGGCCAAACAAAGCCATCACTAGTGGGCCTGGCCTTCTAACTTTTAAAGACTTAGTTTCTGTGGTGCTCTCTTTTAAGTAGACTACTCCTTCTCTTTTAATTTTGTTGCACAAAATGGCAAAGATCTATGTTCCCTTATTTGGTAATACAGGCAACTCTGCTTAATCCGGACTGATGTGGACCCTAAATTTCTGTCCGTATTAGACAAAATCTGGATTATGCCTATAGAAAGTATATGTATAGGAAGGGGCTGGGACCTTCCAATCTGTCCGGTTTAGACAAAAATCCGGATTACACATGTCCAGATTAAGCGGAGTTGCCTGTAAGTATTTCTTAAAGGTTACTCAATAAGGCCTTACATTCAAAATTCAAAGTAGCCTAACTTCTAAGTTAGAAAGTTTTAAGTTTTAGACAGACTTTTAGTTATACTACCAACAAAGGCAACATTTCACATTCTGCCATGAGGAAATAAAAACGATTTCCTCATGTTGCTTTCACAAATAGGCCTTAGAAGTTTAATTGAAGTTTCTGGTGCACTCCATTTTCAGTAGAACAGACTGTTAAAAGCAGATGCTTCCAACATTCTACTGCACAGTTTTAACAAAAATTCTGTAGCTGTCACAGGTTTACCAAACATTGCAATGATTGTAAGCAATAACACCATGCAAATCTAGAATGTAACAAAATGGATGTGTCTTAATGAAAGTGAAAGGAGAGGATACAGCAGAATATGTATGGCATGGGTGACCTAATACTGAATAAAGTATTTGTTCGAAAATGTGTTCATTATTTTTATTAAACGCCAGACTGATGTGTGGTTATCCTACTGTCAGGGGTCAAAAATAAAACGATCACTCTCTGCTATCAGAGGGCAAAAAATCATCTGAATCAGGAATGCATGTCTATAATGAACAAAAATAGACCGAATATTATTCCCATATATTTCAAATACACACACAAGCTCTGTCTACAATGAACAAAAGCAGACTGAATATTATTCCCATATATTTCAAATACACACACAGAAGCTCCGTCTACAATGAACAAAAATAGACTGAATATTATTCCCATATATTTCAAATACACACGCGAGTGCTATGATTTATAAGTAATGACCCACACCCTTGGTTTAAAGAAAAATTTAGTTGTAAGATTTTCCCATATATTTCAAATAAATACACCACCCCCCATGAATAAAAATGACCTACAAACCTTGGTTTAAAGGCATTCTGAGTAAAATCATCCCCATATATTTAAATATATACGCAACAATGATAACCATGAAATCCTTCTTGTAGATGATTTCATGTTATTGTGATATGAAAACCATCACAAAGCAGGACTATTTAGGCATATCTTCCAGCTGAATATGCATTGCTATACAGGGGTGTCCAACTGTTGCATTGTCGCACCTGTGTGCGACAGGGCCTTCAAAACATGCGACAAGCCAACAATTCTAAGCACTGTTTAACTTTGAATGTTTCGCAAATTATGACCAATTGAGCCTATAACATATTTTGCTTGAATTATTTTTTGATATAAATTGTATTTATAAACTAGTGAACTCCACTTAGTAGTACTGTCTAATGATTGGTCTTGGTCTTAACTATTGCAATAAGGGCTAATATGGTAGGGCTACCCAGTGACAATATTTATAGCTATTATCGAACCACGGTCACCAAAAATTGCCATGCTCCGGAAAGGATTGACTGTGCTCCAGGACTGAAATATTTGGACACCCCTGCTGTGCCAAGGACTGATGTCGATACAAAAGGGTTAAAAAACACACCCTTTCGATTAAAGTATTGATTTTGATGCTAATAATTGCAACTTTTATTTATTTTTGCTTTAAATCAATGAGGTAGGTTTACCTTTCTGTTAAAACGAAACCCCTTACAAAAAAATATTGGATCTGCTATTGAGATAATCCTGAGCTCTAATATTTGGAAGACAAATAAAAACTCAGATGATGCTACGGCAGCATAATCATATAACTAGGTGCATCTCCAGGTTCCTGAGTGTTATCAAGTAGAGAATATCATTGCCAACTGTCATTATTCAATCCATATTGTTTTATTTCAAAATTTACAACTTTTCTTTCAAATGACATAATCTCATTACCTACGCAGGTGACGGTTACTGCAGGTTCAGAGTTACTTTAGGGATATCATTGACTATGCCCAATAAGAAGAATTTTTTTGATTTTTTACTCCTGAAGATTTTTAAAGGCCATAACATTGAAAATATTAGTGAGAGATCTTGACACCAAGTGCATTAGGGTCGTGCAGATAGAAAGCTTTTCAACTATTTATAGCATGCCGGACACCCGGCATTCTTTTGACTGTGACGCGCGACCATTGAGGTGTGTCTTTGTACAACTGTCTTTTGTTCCTAGCCCATGGGATCAACGAGGCCTGTCCTTGCTAAACCACCACTTGCTCCGCACACACAATATCTCACTAAAATTTTCAAATGTTATGGCCCGTAAAAATCTTCAGCAGTAAAGAATCAAAAAAATACTTTTTATTGGGCATAGTCAATGACATCCATAAGGTATCTGTGAACCTGTAGTGACCACCACTTGCGTAAGTACCGGTAATGAGATTATGTCATTTGAGTGAAAAGTTGTAAATATTGAAATGAAATAGAATATGGGTTGACTAAGGACGGTTGGCTATGATATTATCTACCTGACAACACTGAAGGACCTGGAGATACTCCTTGTTCTAGGATTATGCTACAATGAGATGTGTTTTTGGACGGTCCTTTTATCTAGCTTGCAATAGTACCCATCACCTTAACTCTAGACCAGGAGACTTGCCCCCTTAGGCTTTCCGTTCCGTTTGCCGTAGGTGAGGCCCGTCAGAGCAACAATAGCATAGGGCCGTAACGATACGGCACGGAGGGTCTACCTTAACCCCTGCTTGCGAGTGCCGGTTGAGACCCTGCGACGAACCCGTGAATCCTCAGTACACGAGTATCAATAGTCGTGAAGGACGGTCGAAAGATAAACTTTTGATTTCTAATTTGCTTTCCATGTGTTTCCCTCATACCAGATGAGGTCCCAAAAATTGCGCCCGGACCCACTATTTCTAGCGAGCGACGCGTGGTTATTTTTTATCTGGCGTCAGCAGCCCTGTTCTCACTATACGTTCCTTGAACAGGTTCGCAACCCAAGATAAGGACGGTTGCTGTAACAGGTGTGACACGTAATATATAGTTGAACATGTTTTCTACTTATATGCCTTTCGTCGATGATGATAATTCGGTTTATTTGAGCAATTGTGTGTTGATATTTGGCACTATAAAGATTTGAAAATGTTACAAATTATAAGTGCTATTGTACTATTTATGTTTGTGTTGGTTATAATCTCAGTAATTTAAATAATGATGATAATTATACCCGATGTGCAGCGCAGATATCATCAAAATTTTATGTAGTGGCCTCTAGCGGGGATATGAACAACTAAAAAAAATGGCGGCCCCTAGCGGCGATCATGGGATAGAAAACCAAGGGAAGATTGGATGATGACGTGCTTCCAAATTTAGAAACACGTTAAATAATGTTATTTCTTATTTCAGAAATTTAAGATATGCAAACACAATCCTGCAAATATCATCACAATGAATTTAATCTTCAAATTTGACCTAAATTACAGAACTATCAGTATCTATAGGCTTGGACCAATACAACTAAATGTGGTTGCTCATCTAAGCTATAGGTTGGGAATAGTTTCTCTCATTTCATATGTTCCAGTATCAAATTTACTAATTACCTAGTTTTTAAAATCACCAGAAATATTAACAGGGATTTGCTACAGAGAGCTCATGTTAACCTATTCTTATGCTAATACATGTATGCTCCATATCTCTGAAATTATCAATTAGAAACATCCATCTTTTTAGGACCACCACCCCCTATAAACAAAGCCCATTTAAATAGCGTTTCAACATGACACATACAATTTTAGTTATATATTTATTTTCGTAGGTATAAAGGAGCATCGTAGGTCAACAACGTCAAATCACACATCAATCTGCAATATTGTAAACCCCTTAAAAATCATCATGACTGCAATAACATCACACTTTCAGATGAAAATACATTTTTTAAAAAGGTCATTCTTAATAAAAAAAAAAGCACTTTGTATTAAATTGAAGTACAATATATATATATATATATATATATATATATATATATATATATATATATATATATATATATATATATTAGATAATATATGACACATGTGCCTCAACCATTCCTATTGCAATAGTTGAAAATGATAAGACAATGAAATTTGAATTCCAGATTATTGCTATTCTTTTAAATTTTGAAAGTGCTAATAGGTGACAGACAATCAGGAAGCATTCATTCTGTGCATTAAAATACAAACTATAGTAATAAACATGCATATAGTGCATAGCCATGTTATTATTCACAACCTATATCCCATCCCCACTTTCCTTGCAGAAACTTATATACATGATGATTGATGGTAAAAGATACCCCATAATTCATAAAAAAATATATAAAAAATCATCACTCAAAAAAAAATTCTTTGCATTGTGTATAGTTTATTCTTTGCATATCTACAAGTGGTACTTTATAGCAGAAAATATACCAAATATGTTCACTGCAAACACCATTAATTTAAAAGCATGCATCCCTTTGTCAAGTTATATGTATGCATTCAATTTTATTCAATTTTTATTTTATTCCATTGCCATTTTTTTATTTGTGAGAATATACATGAGTAGCGAGTATTAACATTACCCATATAATTATCAACATTTACATTAAATAGAATTTGACACATATGCTTCTTAAACAATGTAGCCACATTCATCAGAGGTTCACCATATCATTAATGGTGTTTGCATGTGCATACTTTGTAATTGATATATCAATAAATAAGTGAAATATAGTAGTAAATGTGTTATCAGAATGGCAATGCCTGCCCCTCCCTCACCCAGAAAAACTTGATATGAATAGGTCATCGCACCTCTAAGGCCTCTTGACAATAGATAGTATATGCTTTGTTCATGTCTCCCTGACTTGCCTTCTATGCTAATATGTAAACTGTATCTCGTAAAACTATTGTTGTTTTTTGTTTTCTTTTTATTTCATTTTGTTTTCAGAAGCAACTACTTTACTAATTGCAGTATTTATTAGATATTTTTTTGCTTTCAAAGGTCAATTTTTTCTGTCTTTCATTATTTTTTCATTCAATTTCTTCCAAAATTTCTTCCACTTTTTTGATTTCCTTATACCTGCAACCTCTCCCCAATATCGTTCAATATCATTTTTAATCAGTGTAATATATAAGTATTTGTATCACAGTTAGCACATTACAGACACAATTAAAAGTTGAACTGATAAACTCCGGGATTTGCCGGATCGTTTGACAGTTCAGCAGGTTGCGGTGTGTTCATAACAGGCGTCATCCGCGTTGGTTCGAACCTCAGCACCTCCGGGGACTGTGCTGCCCTCTGTGGGGTCACTGCCGATCTTGGTGGCGTCATAGGCTTCAGAGGGGTCCCGCCAACGGGTGTGGCAGGCGGTGATGCCTTCTGCGATGTAGGGCTCCTGTCTCCGGGAGTGCCCGCGCCAGGAGAGCGTGCACCCGCAGCTGGGGACTCCACCTTCACTGGGGCCACTGGCTCCTGGCCAAGGAAAGCTGCACGTGCCTCTGCTGACTCTTCATAGCGGGTGCCACCCTCTACATCCTTAGCACTGGGCATGGCAGGAACAGGAGACAGCTTAGCAAAGAAAAACATGAAATTTTATAACTATTATGCCTTTTTGAAAAAGTTTTAACTGGTATTAACTATAGACTATATCTCACTCACATCATCAAGAATATGAATAATGCGGAGCAGTGGGCCACAAAAATCATGATATTAGTATCATTTTTATTTCTCGCCTGGTATCTCATAAGAAAAGTCTAATAGACAAATTGCATACTGTGTACCTCAAGTAAATCATGTTAATTCCTTTTATCAGTTTTGACTAGGCAACAGACAAAAATAATCTCCGAAAATATGATAATTTATGGAAGTAACTTCCCCATTTTACTTGGGAGTAGCAACCTACATAGAGAAGAATGTGACAAACTCTGAAGTTCTCATATGAAACTCTTTGCCTGCTAAGTACATTTACTGCAGAGACAGAAGCTCAGATATAGGTTGAATCAATTGCAATCCACAGGAGAGATTAAAATCACACATCAATTCCATTTGTCACCTCCTACTCTACTGAGAACCTTTTACTCACATCAGAGAGATATCTCCCAGTTAACTCATTTTTGCCCAGAGATCTTCTCAACAAGTGCTGTATGGAGTGATAATACTTTTGAATATAACTTTGAAATTGAGCATAATTTTTTTCCTCTTTTATGTAGAATTCAATTTACCAGGGACAAAAACTTACCTTTCCTTTGGAGACTTTCATATTTTTCATTTTTCCACTAAGAATGTGGTCTCCTTCTTGCTTAGTTTGTTTCAATTTTAACTGTGAAATATAAGACCTTGCTGTGGGATTTGTAATCTTTCCTCCTACAATAGCAATAAGTTATATGCATTACTAATATGTATGTTCTCTACCAAATACCAATATTTCTCTAACTGATCACACAAAATTTAAGATGAACTCCATGACATGGGAAAATAATGTCTGAATATTTCAAGCATTAATACTCTGCTTATGAAAGAATCTTTTTGATTAAAAAAATAGGTTTTACTTTTTTTTCAAAAATTATTGCAAAAATAGTTGAAGAACAGTTGATAAATTTGCAAACAAGTTTGTCCTTCATTTTTTTCAAACTTTATATTTAATTTATGAAGTATGTCATTGAATGTCTGCTATTTTTGCAATACTTCCAGAGGGAACCTCATCGATAGAAAATAGATAAAAAAACAACCTCTAAACCATAAAAACCGATCATTGAAATTAAGTGCAATTATGAGCATAGAGGAATAATATATACCTGGGATGTTCTTTGGCATATCCCATGTGCCTACAAATGGTCCCCATGGGGTCTGACTTTTCCTGGGGACACCGTCCATCAAGTGACCTCTATCAGTGGCGATGATTTGTGTAAAGCCATCTAGTGCTTTCGGATTCTGCAAAATAATATAAAATACTTACTATCATGCAGGGTAAAGGCTATACTTTACATTCAACTTCAGACCTATACTAAAATCACCACACAGACATTTTTTATTTTAACCTTGCAACAAGATTTCATCTATACTGAGCTCCATATATATTTGAAGAGAACCCACCTCTCAAATATCTTATCATAACAAAATGCTGAAATTATGTCCAAACTACAAATTATTTTCTCTCATTACATATGAACTTTAAACTTAATAATAAATGTATATCATCAAGATGACGAAAGTGATTAAAACATTATCCTTAATAGCTCGCGTAGTGAGTCGGCCGAAGGCCGGCTCAGCGTAGCGAGCATTTACGGTATATATATAGTGTAATGGCAGGATACACACTGAGGCAGGTTTTTTGGTGTTGACGTCTGTCTGTTCGTCTCTCGTCGGGCTCGCTCGCTCGACCCTGCTCGCTCGATTACTTCGGAAAAATGAGCATAACTTTTTGCTTTAAGAGCACATTTTGCCGCCAGATCGTTTCATGTTTTAAATATTTCTTAATCAAATAATAAATTTGGATTGTTTCCTTTAAATTGTGTCAAAATAGCGTCTTGGTCGCCGACTATCGTGCAACACACGCCGAACTATGCAACAACTGAAACATACATGCTCACGTGCGACAAATGCTGACGTCTTGAAATGACGTCATGTTACGATGGAATTCCGCGTATTCCAAAGTCGTAACTTCGATGTTCACGGTAAAAATGACTTTACTCATCTTTCCGTGAATCGATTTCAATGCAGTTTAAATTGCTACAACCGCCACAAATAATTCTACATGTCTCTTAATTCTAGATGAAATCTGTCGTGAAATGACGATTTTGCAACAGGTTAAAGTCATAGTAATTTTTATGCCATATTTTCGGTCAATCGCTAAGAATATGAAGCTCATATGAAGGGCCTTCCAATATGTTTCAGCGAAGTTTAAGTAAGGAATGACGTCACGGATAACAATAACAAACACTTTGTGACTGCATTTGAAGGGGAATGCAGAAATATCATCGAGCTGCGCGAGCATTTAAAGCTTTGCTTTCTCATCATATTAGCTCGCGTAGCAAGCCGGCGAAGCCGGCGTAGCGTAGCGGCATTTACAGCATATATAGTCAAAACCTCAAAACCTACACACTGAGGCAGGATTTTTGGTGTTGACGTCTGTCTGTTCGTCTCTCGTCGGGCTCGCTCGGTCGATTACCTCGCGAAAAATGAGCATAACTTTTTGCTTTAAGAGCACATTTTGCCGCCAGACCGTTTCATGTTTTAGATATTTCTTAATCAAATAATAAATTTGAATTGTTCCCTTTAAATTGTATTGAAATAACGTTTTGGTCGCCGACTATCGGGCAACACGCGCGGAACTATGCAACAACTGAAACATACATGCTCACGTGCGACAAATGCTCACGTCATGAAATGACATCGAGTTACGACGGAATTCCGCGGATTCCAAAGTCGTAACTTCGATGTTCACGGTAAAAATGACTTTAATCATCTTTCCGTGAATGGATTTCAATGCAGTTTAAATCGCCATAACCGCAACAAATAATTCTACATGTCTCTTAATTCTAGTTGAAATCTGTCGTGAAATGACGATTTTGCAACAGGTTGAAGTCGTAGTAATTTTTATGCCATATTTTTGCTCAATCGATCGCTACGCATACTGTGTGTGGTTATTGCACACATTTGAAGCTCATGTCAAGGGGCTTCCAATATGTTTCAGCAAAGTTCAAGTAAAGAAATGATAACTATAACAAAAACAAACAATTTGTGACTGCATCTGAAAGGGAATGCAGAAATATCATCGAGCTGCGCGAGCATTTAAAGCTTTGCTTTCTCGTCATATTATTTCATTTATAATTCATTATTGTGTGCAACAAATATTCAAAGGGTTATACTCGGGTTCTGAAAGAGGAGTATGTAGGTTTAAACACTTACCTCCCTATGGGTTTTTGGTACTTCCCAGTTTTGAAGAATCTTAGAATCGAATTGTTTTTCATACTGGAAGCAGAAAAAAGTAAAGGCATATATAGTATATAGAATTTTGATGGCATGTTATATAGCAATCTTTTCTTTCTTTTTTGACATTTGGGTGTCCAAATGAATGGCCAATTGATGATAAATGATAAATGAAAATATTTGGTGCTCTAATTGGCATGTTATTCTGGCCACAATATATAAAAACTCAATTTAATTCATGAAAAAAGCATAAATTATTTAAATGAAAATGTTAAGCCCCTGCTTGTCATATGTAGATCTCTCAGTGTGTCTCTATGTCCTCAAGAAATCATTAATTACACTGTTAAAATTCAACTGCAGAGCCAATATGAAAGAGTGGTTGTCTTCCTGCAAAATGAATACCTGATTAGCAGTGAAATGGTAAGCCATGGTGCTGTTCTAAATCGTCTTCAATGGGATGTCAAATGGCCAGTATACAATACCATCTGCTCCTGCAGATTGACTGGAGCTCAGCTGCCAATCCGGAAGTAAACAATAAATTGTCTCCTTGGAGTTAAGTCACGCGTTAGTTTCATACGAGAAGTTGTACGAGATTTTGGAGGCCATTTTGACCGGCTACACATTCACACATTTTTCCACTACGTTTGTCAGTTTTTACTCGATTTATCGTTCAAAATGACGCTATTCCACTTTGGGAATTGTGTAGCTTTAGCTTATGTGCCATACTATATAGTGTATAGATGTTCTGGGCTGTAAGTATCAAATTTCTCTTTGAATTCTCTTCAGTTTCCACTTGCAGGCTAGCCTACACTGCCACTGGAGCTGGATCAGTGGACAGTCGTGGCCTTTGGCTTTGTAGAGTTGAACTGGTAAACTGGAAAGGGGCGTTTCCACTCGTTTGAGAAATGTTCTGAATAACTGTCCGCCATGACGTCAATTCGAACAGTTTGATAGTGTTCATAATGCCACTTTCAATAGTTCCAAATAATATACAATTAAACAATCTAAAGATTGAAAGAAAAACCCTTTCTGGATGACAGGGCGTAATGCCTAATGACATACATGTGCATAACCACACAGTATGAGAAGCGCTTAACCGATAGCAGGAAAATTACTACAAGTTTAACCTGTTGCCATATCGTCATTTTGCAACAGATTTTAGACCAAAATATTTGACTCTACATTTGCCTAGATGTTGATTTTCTATGAAAAAGCACCATGTTTTTCGCCATTTTTCATACAGTGCGCATGCGCATCATGGTGAAAAATGGCGAAAAACATGGTGCTCTTTCATGGCTTCAACAACAATTTCAGTGGTAGTTGACTGAAAAGAGAATGAATATCGGTAGAATTTCAAGGAACTAGAAGATAAGACTGGTCAGAACGGGTATGGATTATAGTTTTTTGGGGGTAGACACTTGCAGATGTTCCAAAAACTTCTGCAGTAATCTTGCTTGTTCAATTTTTAGTTACTTGGATAAGAAGAGCTGAACAAATCTGCTGAGCATTCTAATGAGTACAAGTTAAGCTTTAAATGCTTGAGAAGCAGCTTAATAATTCTGTATTCCCCCTCAACAAATGCAGACACAAAGGTACACCTTTGTAAGTTTGTAATCTGTGATGTCATATTTTGCAATTCTCAGCTGATAGAGGTCGCCTTTGCTTGTACTTAGCTATTTCCACAATCTCCTTCCAAATTTAACCTCCAGTAAATACGAAGAATGGCAGAACAAATCTCGTTCAAGCAGAGACTTAGCCATGATTTTCATAACAGGGTGTCCAAATTGGGATTTCAAGAATTTAGGGTGTCCAAAATCCCTGATTGAAAAGTAAAAATTATTACACTGATTATGTACATTAACCAATTAAATAATTATATGCTTAATTCTTCAAGAATTAGAAATATCTGTGTTATTATTTTGAAGTTAAACTTTTTAGAAATTTAACTTGGAATTAGTATTATATAAAAAAAAATTACATACCAAAATCTAAGGTGTCTTTTTACTTAAAATCATGAACGATCTTCCAGCCTGTTCAGTGTTCATGAATTTATAGGGCTGTTCATACTGGTCACAGACTTGACTAGAAAGTGCTTGTAGCTTTGTTGCACCAGCCACAGGTATTTGACACACAATTTTGGTTTGACGATATTGGAGTGTTTGAATGGCACGTCAACAATACACCTTAAAACTTAATGGTTTCCCTAAGTCCTGGCATGTTCGATGGGAGAAATCCAGATCTACAATTATCATTGAATGTAATTGAGCTATATGATGTACCAAACAGAATACCATACTGACACTCTGACAGTGCCATTGCTTTTCACCAGAACCATTTTATTGGAAGAAAAAAGGCTCTTCTATGATCATACAACTAACTACTGTACTGACGGTTAACTTCAGTTATACAGAGTACCATACAGAATACTGTACTTTCAACGCCATAAGCCTGTACCCAGAACCGTTTTAATAGGAAGAAATAAGGGTCTTCTATGATTTTATGTCCGCAGTCAACATTAAAAAGGACCATTGGTGATTCTAAGATAAGTTGATTTTCCAAAAGTTAACTATTCTTTCTTATTTCATATTTTCAGAGGAGAGTACAGTGCTTTTTGGAAATGTGTCCAAGCAGGTGCCGCCTACCTTTTCACACAGCTGTGCAAGATGTTAGTGTTAGCCACATTTTTCCCTGCATCAGAGATACCAATAGGTTCACTAGATGTGGTTGGGGTAAGTACTTATTTTTATCAACTCATAAAATTCTGCTTCATTCTTCAAACATTTAAGAGATACAATATTGTGCACTGGTGTAATATTACAGCACTTTAATTAACGCATACATGTCTAGAATCCGCATTCATTGAACTGTGCAACATATAAGGACATTCTATCTATAAATTTTTCGTATATAAGTAAACAGTAGTGCTCGGACGTTTAATCGAAATATCGCATTATAGATCGTTGCACCACAATAGTAGCTCTATCGATAATCAGCGAGATTATCGATAGCAAACGATAATTGAAGTCAAAAATAAAAGCTCATGTAATGATACAAAATTGTAAAAAATGCAAGCTAACTACTCACCACAACGACACTTCTATTAGTTTGATATACCGGTGGTCCTTCCCAGTAAAAAAAACAAGCCATTTTGGACTTGGAAATCACGTTGATAATCCCGCCACAAACAGGATTTTGGTCAATTTCCATCAGGACGGGATTACGGATAAGTTCTGTGCCGCTTCAAGTTCAGAAATTATTAGTGGTCGGACGATTAAGCGAGAACTCGAGCATTTGGTTGAGGTGAGGCCGACTCGACCCGTTCGAACGGCATTTGAAATAATAAATTATTTCAAATGTGAAATTTCTGAATACATTTTGTGAAATTGTGCGGCTATAACCTACGAAAACAATAGAACTTTCGTTTAAGCGACACGGAACGGCTCCGTGTCAACGCTCAAGAGTGAACAAAGCTATTGCGCCATATTTGGCGCACCGATTCATCGTGTGCCGCGGTACACCGCATGTGTGCCTGGCATGCCGTGGCATAATAATGTTTAAAATCGTTTGCCTTAAAATTACGGCAATGTGGCCGTAAAAATCTAACCGAATCTATTAATTGTTCGAAATAATTTTCTATCAATCGATACCAAAAATCTCTTCGCATCCTAACCCTAGAAATTAGGGTTTTCAATCGATAATCTATCGTCATCTGGGACGACATATTGATAGACAGAATTCTGCCAAGTCCGAGCACTAGTAAACAGGACTCAACACAGAAAATTGTCTAAACTTCATCTTTCACAAAAAATGAGTATCAGGCAAGTTCATTATGCCTGTTATTACCCCTCATTTTCAGAGGGTTGCGATGTACTTATCAAATCGGGTATCAATAGACGAAAGTATTAAAAGATCTACAAGAAAAAAGACTAGAAGGATTTATGTGGGGCAGGGTCTTAGCCGATACTTGGAAACAGGGTGTCCAAATAGAGGTTTCATAGACTTTTGCGTGTCCAAAGTGTGGTACAAAATACATACTACTAATAAAATAAACCCTATACATTTACAGAGTTTGCTTTTTTAGGCCAGATACTGCTTTGTGTGTCTTATAAAAGTGACACTACATCTTCTATCTTCTAAGAAAAGTCATCTTCAGCAAATTCTGACATAAATTCTTGGGTGTCCAAACTGTCAAAAAACAGTGTTCTGCGTGTCCAAATGACACGCTGGACGCATAGGCGGCTAAGCCCCTGATGTGGGGGGTGTTATGATTTTGTTGGGTATCAAATAGAGAGGGCAACATGAACTGCTTTTGGGTAACATAATTTGGGTACAACTTGCCTGCCTGATTACCTGGTTACCTAAGGGACAGTCAAGCCCTGATAAAGACCACTTGCCTTAAAGTCTTCCTATCCTTCTTAGTTGGTAGTTGTACAAGAGTTAATCAATGAATCACTTACATATGTTTTTCTTTCTTTCTACAGGAATTCCTGAAGTCAACAATAGATATAGCTGATCTTATTGGCCTGTACATCGTCATGTCAAAAATAGCTGGAAAAGGGCAGTTGAAGTTTATGGTGGCTGGAGTTGGTTGGGCCACTGCAGAGCTGGTCATGACAAGGTAAGTCATGGATTCACTCAGAGTCAGTGATCATCAAACAAAAGCTTTTTTTCTCATTGTTAACTCAATCAGGGCCTCATTGGGGATTGCTTGCTAGTGTTTTAGGACTTTAGTTGATCTAATCACACCTCTCCAGGATTGTGCTTCCTTTGAGCACAATTATTCCTATCAAAACATATTTAGATATATTTGTAATAACTAATTATAGTTACATACTTTATTTATAGTAGTTTTGATAAGTAGCTTTTCCTGCAAAAGGCATTTGAAACACAATTGTAACATAAGTCAGCAGCTCTTTTCACTTGTATATATCAAGAAGGGAACAGACTTACATCATTCATGACACACTTTAGATTCTTAAATAACCCTTATGGCTTTCAGATGAAAAATCATGCTTGAAAATATAGTTTCTGAAATGTTATCATTAGCAAATACCAAATAAATATATACCATGCAAGACACACAAAAACATTCATTTGAAAAAAATTGTATCTGTTTATAAATCACAAACTGATCACTAAAGATATTTTTTATTTCTTCCTTTAATAGATTAATACCAACAAGAGATATTCCTTCTAGATTTGATTGATGTGATGGTCATATGTCATCCTGGTGACAGAGTTCAATTGTTTGATTTTTCAGGTTCCTTCCACTTTGGGTAGGGGCAAGAGGAGTGGAGTTTGACTGGAAATATATGCAGATGAGTTTTGATTCAAATATCAGTTTGGTAAGTAATTGATACTCTTTACTTGAATAATATAAGTGCTGTCAACTTGTTTCCTAATTTGTAAGTTACTTGGTTTTATTGTCCATGACATAACAGCAATGCTTTCAAGTTATTCATATTATTCAACATTTCGAATCAAATTGAACTCAATAATTTCTGAAATGCTTGATATTATAATGATATATATGGATTTTATTTACTCAATTTAGTACCAGATGTGCATGTGTCAAGCATCTAATGGATTTGGCCCATTCGATAAGGCATTTAGGGGATCATGTAGGAAGGTTAGAAGACTAGAAATGATTCATTTGAAATGTTCTTAAAATTTCACTGAAAATGTAATTGTTCTCAATTCTACTGTCAGAAATTATCATATAGATCTATCATATCTTTATTGGGGAAAACAAAGTCAAGAATATTGACTTTTTAGATATTTCAAAAGTTGATTGATGTTCTATGTGTACCATTTCTCCAAGGTATGTGTTGGGCAGGAAGGTATCTAAAAAGATTCTAGCCTTTGTCAAAGGCTAGATTCTTAGGGTATGAATAGGATAATTCACAAATATTTCAATTTTTACAGGCTCAGCATATTACAACGGCCACTCTGGTGTGGCTCTACAGCAGAAATGACCTCAACAAATCTCTCCTACCTGTCGTTGTAACCTTGTTGGCACTTAGCTGTTACAAACCTCTTATTGTCGAGTGAGTATTCTTTATATTCTCTCTCAACTGTCTCAAGTCCTCTTTTATTGCATTTCTACATACTGATGGAATATGTTTATTTCAATGAAAGCATCCTGTTTGTATATGACATGGATTCAGACAATGGATTCAATCAATTTTGTTATCTAATAATGATGGGGAATCAGGGGAAAGTATCAAGTTTAAGTTCAACATTTGTATTTTCATCATATGAGGGTGTTTCTTGGGTTGCTTGATTTTGTGGGGGGGGGGGGGAGAAACTGTAGGTGTTTTATTGAGCAATATGTAACTTATTTTGTTTCTAGTTCCATTCTTGAAATGAAAATTACAAATTGAATAACCACCCGGAAAGCTCTAAAGATGAAGATGTTTATCCCTGGGGTATTACAAGTTCCTCATCCGTTATTCCTTTTGGTGCGATTACCAATACATCTTAGAATGAAACCTCAATTACCCTTCTTTCTTTTTTTTGGTGGGTGTGGGGAGAGAACTAAAATCCAAATATAGATCCAGAGTCTAGAGATTATAAGCTTTCCAACCATATAAGATACCAAACAATTTGATTTTGCCCTAGATGATAACTCTTGCTTGACTTTACCCTTTTGTCTTGTTTAGGATTTTGATCCACGCAGTGGGCCTGGGCTCCTGGACTCTCCTCCTGGCCAAGGGTCTCTTCACTGTATGTGTGGGTCTCGTGGCTCTCCAGATCTACCTGGGAATCTCTGTGGATGTCAACAACTACTACACGCCCAGGATGTGAGGTTAGGTGATCCGACATCACTCGGATCCGTGCTGCATTCGGTGCCTCTCAAACACTATGAAAGAAACCACAGCTAGATATCATTGACTCTGGACAGGCATCTCAGACTCTGAAAACAGGAACACTATCTCTCAAATGTGATGGATGAATGACTTGAGTAGAAGTACTGTATAACTGAATTTTTTTACAGGCATTTAATTTTTCGCGCTCCCCATGGTAGCGCCAAAATAACATCCTTCAAATAAGTATCCTGCTTTGTATTTGTTTTAGTTTGAGTGCTTGAATGTGCGAATTTAAAGTAGCACAAATACCCTCCATCAGGGTTGTAAAGCGAAATTTTTAGCACTCCAAATTAAAGCAGTATGCAGTATAGCAAGGGAAGATTCTCTTTAAAAGTAGAGAATTTATTTCAAAATGTTTTAGGATGAGTGAACCATCACCAAAGTTAGTAAATGCTGTCTTTGAAAACTTTTGTTCTTTTAAAAGTTGCAAGTTATGGTATATAGCAGGACAAGATAGCTAAAAAACAAAAACAAATATACATGAAGGATAGTCATTTATCTAAATTGGAAACAGAGAAAATTTCCTAAGAAATTTATATGTGGTCGGATAGATGAATTACAGAAGTAAAGGCGATTATGTGAATGAATACTTTTTAGTATCGAATGTAAAGGCTATACTGTAAAACCCTTTATTACCACGCACATTATTATTCACGCTTCTGCCGTCTGAATCTGATCGCGGCCATTTAATTACACGCATTAACTGTATCACCGCTAGATGGGGCATTGTTATGCTATTTTGAATGTATATCAGCACCAGTAATATACGCGTTATCATCTAGCGCGAAATACGTGAAATTAAAAGGAGCGCGATAATAATGGGTTTTACAGTATAGTTCAACAAAGCAAAATAAGAAAAGTGATACACAAATTTCAAAGAATGAATAAAGGAGCATATTGTGAATGATTGTTTGATATGAATAATTGTAGAGGGAGCAGTACTTTCCTGCTGTACATAGATTAACATATCTAATTGGTTATAAGTACTGTTGGTTAATTGATATAATTTCATATTGTTAGGGCCAGTGTTGATTACTATGTGATAACTGAATGAGCGCATCAGTTTTGGCGATTTTCTTTGTGACAGGTATAGAAAGAAACCAAAATGATTAGCTTGACAAAGAGGTTAATGAAATAGGTAGAATGCTTGTCCTAGTTTGAATCCATGAGTGAAGTTCCTTTGTTGGATATGTGTATAGATTTTTTCCACATCACAATTTGCTCTAGTTATTTTGTCAACCTTCAAAGATAGATTTAGAGTTATTCATTAGAAGTTTTTGGTGTTTTGATTTGATAGTGTATATGGTGTCCTTATTCAAAGCTATTTCATGTTGTTTCATCTCCATCAAATGCCCATGTGAGTTTGTTATAATACAGAGCGATTGTGATTGGGAAAAATAATTGATGTACCAGTGGTGAAAGTGTAATATCTATCCAATTTTTTTGTTTTATAACAATAAAACTCTTATATCCCCACGTTTGGCTTTCTTAAATGGCAAACATGTTTGGTCAACCCATTCATGCCTATAGTGAGTGGACTGACACAAAAGGTAGGGCTACTATCATTGTATCTTCATGACAAAGTGGCTTAAGGATGATCCTCAAATTGAAATGGAGGGGGATCTTGTGAATCCATGATAGGTTCCCAAGAGAAAATTCTGGCAAGTATCACTTATCCGAACAGTATTTCATAAGTAACTAAGAATGACTTGCTAAATCCAAAAGGAGAAGTGTATCTTGTTCAAGTTTAGAAAAAGACAAATTAGCCTCTACATGTATAGCAAATAGAATAAAAAGTTTGGGAAAATGGGCCTAACACTTAAAGTTAGTCTTCTTGGACAGAATTAGGTATATATACAAGTAATACATTCAGTAATTTGGATCAACACAAAATAAGTTCTCAATTCTAATTTATTGAATTTCAATTCCTGATTATACAGCATGGATTGGTCTGGGGCAAGTCTTTCCCAAACCTGAAATGACCAGTCTATAATACAGAAAAACTTTGCCAAGTCTCTAATCTTTACGCAGAATATTCATTGTACACTCTAAGGGTGCTCCAATCTGGAACACTGTTCAAAACAATGCTAGGCAGATTACATCATGAACACATTCCTATTTAGTGTTCTACATGTAGGACACAAACCTATTAAGTGTTCTGCATGAAGCACATATTTCTATTTAGTGTACTGCATGTAGGACACATTTCTATTTAGTGTTCTGCATGTAGGACACCAACTTATTTCGTGTTCTGCTTGTAGGACACATCTATTTAGTGTTCTACATGTAGGACATATCTTTGTTTAGTGTTCTGCATATAGGACACAAACTTATTCATACTCCGATCTTGTGTTTTAAATAAAGAAACGAATCTTCTGGCCTCTGCACACGATAATAGTTGTATATAAAGAATAGCAATAAGATCTTGAACAAGAAGAGATCAATAATAGTATCGAGAGAAAAATAACTTTCCAACTCTCTTAGAAAAATGTTAGCATAACCAAACTAGCAAAAAACAACTCCAAACTGGTTTTGTGTTGTGTACTAATTAGAACCAGCAAACTGAGCTATGTACATACATCCACAGAGCACCTAGACAGCCATACAGCTATAATGGACACCTACTGAACCCAAGTGTCTAATTGCAGAGTACTGATGTCAATTATAGAGGGGCTGCATCGTATGTGAAATATCAGGAAAGACCAAACAAACATCCACAATAGTGATGATGCTCGCGACCCATTCATAAGATTAAACCATGTTTAAACCCCCGACACTTGGAAATGACCATGGTTTTAAGCAAGGTCCACAAAACATTTGAAGTAAAGAAGTTATGAGTTCAGACATAAAGTTCCACTCTAAGTATTTTCTGAAAGATGCTTTTGTTAGAGAGATATCACCAAATTCGCTGCAGTTTTAATTGACCGTGGTCCTGGCCATGATTGCTTGATATTTCCAGATTGACTAGATTGCACAATGTTTTAGACATAATCAAAATTTGTTTTCTTAGCTAACCTCTCGCTTCTATGTTAATTTCAACTTAGAAATGTCCAGTCTTTATAAGTAAATGTTCAGGGCAATACAATGTAGAACTTTAAATATGGATAAGTAGTTTTGTTATATAGACTATATATGTGCTCTGTGTTGCAGGGTTTAACACCTGAAAACTGCCAATGCATTGAACTTGTTTACTTAATAAGTGCTCTAAAGCCTCAACAATATTTATCCCTGATTACACTTCTACCAAAAAGTGACTGATTACTGGTAGGAGCTAGCAAATCCTGTAGCTCTCAAAAATTATCATCATTATTGTCAATGTCATTATCATCAAAATAATCATCTTTACAATCAACATCATCGTCATCAAAATAATCATCTTTACAACCAACATCATTATCAATGTTGTCACCATCATTATTGTCACCGTCACATCAAAACCGTCATCATCAACATCACCACAATCCTCTTCATCAGGCCTAAAAAAAAAGTTGTTTGTTTCCTGTAACCCTTTTATTGAAAAAAAATCCCTACCCTGAAGTTTTTTCTGCCCTCCCAACTCCCAATCAACGGAAAACATGCATAAAACACACATTTTGGACCAAAAAAATAATGCAAAAAAATGTTTTTTACCGACCTACATACCCCATTTTTTCGGACTGTTACAGGAAACAAACAATATTTTTTTCTTGGCCTCATCATTATCACCTCTAACATGCCATCATGCCCCATACTCGCAGTAAATTATGTACAGACTGAATAATGGCTGGATTGATGAGCAAAATTTGTGTGTGATACACGTCTCACTCGGTTCCCATCCATCTTATATGACCACAAAACTATCACCGGTTCTTAGTCAGCATCTCCAATTCAGCCTCTCAGCACTGGGAAGCAGTAGGCATTAATTTTTTGATGAGGTTGAGAGAATAAATGCAAAATTGTAAAGCTGATATATAACCTGAGAGGAATGTTCTGTCTACACGGCTGTCTGCTTTAAATTGCATTCACTAACATGCTGAGAGTTTGAATTGGTTGATACTATTTCTCAATCCTCTAATACCACTTTACCCTAGGCATTCAACATAATCTCATCATATATAATATATTGGCTTTTGTTTTCATTGTAATCTCATAAATAATTCTCACACGTTTTTGTACACAGAAAAATGTATCCTCATGGGAGGAGAGTTTGCATAAAATTAAGATTTGGAGTAGACCTTTTCTATATCTTATTCAAGCAGTTTATATGACACACCTTTCACACATTTTTTGTCAACAAAGTCATGCCCATTACCTTTCCAATATCATAACTGTTTCATCACTTGGTTTTCGTCCAATGCGCCTAGCCTGACTATTCAATGGGTCGTGATAAATAACTCCTATTTAAGTATTTTCACACAATCAAAGTTTCAAAATAACTGTGAGGTTTCAAACCATGCACAAAAGAGACATGCGCTGTACAAACCCCATGCAATCCAACTGAACCCACCACTACATTCACTGCCTTCCATTTCACATTCATTACTGACAGTGTCCAGGCTATATCAGAATACGAGAAACATTTCCTTCACATTATCATGACCAGGCATTAAGGAAATAGTTGTGATATGTATACATTTATCAAAACATTTTACGGAGAGTAATTTCTGGCAGTTCACAGGGTAAGTTTTCAAATCTCTCTCCATACTCTATACTGTAAACCCCTTTATATACACTTGCACAATTTGCACAGCTCAGGTAGTAGGCTACTATTAATGGCAATAATGTACCTCTTCAACAATTTATGGCACATGATACTCTGAAGGCCCATTATTTAATGTCACACATGGAATTCAGTGGGTGATGTGCGCAAACAAAAAGAGGTGAAAATATAGAGGGTTTACAGAAAAAAATGGTATGACAAGTCAGTTCAACTACTCCCAGTTGGTGAGAGGATCAATTCGTTATTAACATTATTAAAGCAGAAACTTTCACTCGAAAATATTTACAAAATGCAATTTCTTTTTAGATTTTCAAAATTTAACACTCGTGCTCATTGTTTTCATATGATCATTGGATACATTCCTTTAACTCGTACGATACACACATCATAATTTTAGAATAAGTAGTTCCTGACACTAAAACGAATTGTTCACAAACCAGAAAAGATAGTTTTGTTGTGCGCATGATAGGTAGTATATTGTATCTTAATCATGATCTTTTATCAATGCTCACATGATCATGGGAAAAAGTACAGTAATGTATGTATGAATTATTACAAAAAAGAATGTAGTGGTTATTTATGCGCTTCCTTCAAAATTTACAAGAGAAACCTCCATGTATGTTAGCTTACAAACATCTTACCAATTTAAATCTACTTTCACTAAAGCAGCAAAAAATGAAATACTAGTAATATGCATGCTGATAAGTAGAGGGATAACTTAACCACAAAGAGATCAGTCTATACATATTGACTTTCTGGACTGTGATTAGTGCTAAGGAAACCAGGAATGGAATGCAGTATGGTTCAGTTTAGCCTTAGTGAAAATTCACTTCAAGTCTTCAATCTAGGAGTTGCTTTTTTAAATGACAGCCTCCTTATGGCACAAATATAAGTTCAAATCCCATTAGTGAAAACTTTCATTTTTGCACTAGACCCATTTGTCATACTTTTACAATATTCCACAAGAGAAATCTGAGGGAGGAAATCTGAAAGAAAAGCATAGCCAATTAGCTAAGCATTTCAATGGTCATATGAATTGAAAATAGCCTCTTGAAATATCAATCTAAATGACATACAAAAGAAGTGAGGCACTTCAAAAAAGTTTGCAAAATGAAAATAATATTCCAGTTTTATCAATATGACCATCAATCCTATCCATTGTTTTATATCCTGCAGGATATTGTATCAAACCTCAAGAAGTATTGTATCCAGCCAATACTACATGTGGACAAAACTTGCCCTCGTTTTATTGAAAAACAAGAGCATTATAAATGCCAAGACCAGCTCATGACTTCTCTATACTCATATTCAATTCCTTCCTGCCCAAAATACCCTAGCAGTCTCATACAAGAATAAACGTTATCATTTTTGAGGATTTTTGTGAAAAAAAAATTGATTAACAGATGAAGAGTCCCCATATGTGACTTTGTCCTTTGAATTTTCTTAGGCACATTGCCTATATTTTCAAAAAATTCTCTGTTGTAAACCAGCTGGACGTTTTTGTGCCAATTCTTTGTTGGGGTGATCAGCTTTTGTCTGTAGAGTTTAGTGAGATAGACGTAATTCTTCTCCGACTGACTTGTGGGAGCCCTGTCTCGGCACAAATTTGCGTGTTCTACCAAAATATTACACCCTTAATCCAGAATTTCACCTCCTGAATTCAGTATGAATGGGTGAAGTTGTGTAACTCTGGATGGGTAGTGCACCATTCAGTGAGGGCCCTTTACAACTAGGGACTTAACAGTGGAAACTCCTTATGTTGAGCTTTAATATATACAGAGGTATGTACAAGGAAAACATGCTCTTCATTTGTCATCTCGGAAGAAACATCAAGCTCCAGTGTCACAGCCTGTTTTTTTACATTGAAAGTGTGTAGATATTGAACATTATAGTTCCATCCCTTAGGGTTGCCCAACTAAATAGTTTCCAATGTATAGCATTTCAAAGTGGCTTTTGACCCATGGCTGGGGCATCCCAAATGGAGTCTTGAAGCAAGTTATTTGTTCAGTCCCAAAAATATACATTTTTAGTCAAGAGTAATATTTTTTTATCACCAAACTAGTTGATATTTTTTATGTTGTAAATGTTTCAGTTTATGAGGAAATTTGAATGATTACAATTCTTGCAAATCATCACACCAGAGTGCCTCAGTCTGTTCTCAAAATACGTTACCACAACTGCCTCACTATTGCCCACAGTATCCAAGTGGTATCACACTTAAAGACATATTTCAGTAATAAAGCACTTTTGTGAAACTGATCGTAATAATAGTTTTTCCTTATGATGCAATTACAGGTCTTTTAACCCATTCATACCACAGGCCTTGTAGACCTGTGTTCTTGACCTCTGGGACTTAGCCAGGACCCGTCCTACCTGTCTTTTGGACAGGTAGTTTTCTAAAAACCTCCTGTTTGGACAGGCAAACATTTCTATGAAGATTTCAAAATTTTGACTTTTGGGGTGTAATAACCAAATATTTTCCTAACAAACCATCCTCTAGGACATAGCTGAAGTGTAAATTGCCCTTTTTGAGACACTTGGCTATCAATTGTAGCTGGTATAAGGATTTGAAGTAGATAAGAAGCTAAATCTGGACGGGCAGAAATTTTGAAATTGCTGTTTTGGACAGGCATTTTTGAAATTCTAGCTAAGGCCTTGCCTCTGATACCTTAGAAAATAACTTTGGAATTACGCATGCCTTCATGAAATACTTCAAAGTGGGTTGTGGGTTGGTTACTAATCAACATTTATGTTTCAAATATTTTACAAAGAATTTCTCTGGTCACAGATATATTATCAAAATAGTCAGGACGTTTTTGGGTGGTGCAGGCAGGGACTTAGCCAGGAACAGTCAAGCCTGTCTTTTGGACAGGCAGTTTCCTGAAAACCTTCTTTTTGGACAGGCAAATATTTTTGTGATGAATTTTCAATTTTGACTTTTTGGGGGTTAAAACCAAGTCTTTTTCTAAAAAAACATCTTCTAGGACACAACTGAAGTGTAGAACTTGCCCTTTTTAACAAAATAGGCTATTAAATCTAGTTGGTATAAGGATTTGAAGTAGCTGAGTACCTAAATCTGGATGGGCAGAATTTTTGAAATTGCTCTTTTCAGAATCCTGGCACTTATAGAATCCTGGCTAAGACCCTGGGTAAAGGAATGCATGGTTTTATATTGATTCCCAATAACCTTCCTTCAAATGACCCTCCTTCAATCCTTCCAAAAAGTGGCGCTACATATCCCTGCAAACTTTCAAAGATATGATAGCATCCATAGGACTCCTGTCAGGGGAACTCTAAGCATGGATGGGATGACCCATCATGTTATTGGTGTGTGTAGTCACTGGTTGGCAGTGCTCTCTAGCTAAACATCTAGGTGTAGGGAGGGGGCAGCTACCTGTATTACTGCCATAGTGTCGTGCCTGAGTAGTAGGGATATATGTATGAAGAAACCCATCCAAACTTAGAGCCACCGGACAGTCAAAACTGATGGCAGCATTATGAGTTTATGTGAAGATTATTACCCAGAAGTAAAAAGCTTCCATTTATCTTTATCTTTTTTTCGGGTATATGCATTGCCAAATCAGACCACCCCATTGCGCTAAGTGGGGATAGGCAAAAGGGCTGCACACTGTTTTTGAAAGAGGTTAACTATGATAATCTTATTCACATTGGATTAAACAGAGGATGGTTTCAAAATGTTCCTACTAACCAAACAAGGTTGCAAGTCAGCAAGAAATTTGCCTGCTATCTGAAAAGTGACACTTAAAGCCTGATTGTTCATGAAATGCAATGCCCTCTTACATCCTCCACAGATGAATGTGGAACTATTCATTGAAATGCTCAAGTTACAGCATAAGTCACTAATTAGCAATGTCAATTCTAGTAGTGTACAGCCCTTGTAGAAGTAGCAGTGATGTAACAGTGATGTCGAAGAAGTAGTAGTAGTAGTAGTAGTAGTAGTAGTAGTAGTAGTAGTAGTAGTAGTAGTGTTAATAGTAGTAGTAGTAGTAGTATGTAGTAGTAGTAGTAGTAGTAGTAGTAGTAGTAGTAGTAGTAGTAGTAGTAGTAGTAGTAGTAGTAGTAGTATGTAGTAGTAGTAGTACTAGTAGTAACTTAGTAGTAGTAGTAGTAGTAGTATGTAGTAGTAGTATGTAGTACATGTAGTAGTAGTAGTAGTAGTAGTAGTAGTAGTAGTAGTAGTAGTAGTAGTAGTAGTAGTAGTAGTAGTAGTAGTAGTAGTAGTAGTAGTAGTAGTAGAAATAGAAGTAGAATTGAGGTAAAAGAAGTAGAAGTGGTTGTACTAGTGTAAGTACTGTGGTGGGTGGTCATACTGGTGGTTGTAGTAGTAGTCCTAGTGGTAGTAGTAGTAGAGGCCCTGGGTTTATGAGTGGACACATTGCATGGGTTCTGGAGCGTCCGAGTCCTCGGACTCCTCGTCACGCTCCGACTCCTCACTAGAGGTAGATACCTCCTGTCCATCACGCCTTGCCTACAATGGAAACATACACTAGATAAGTAAAGCTCTTAGAAGATAGTTCCCAACATGAAAATAATAATAAAAATAATAAACTCCAAGAGAAGAAAATATTGACTAGATTAATAACTAAATAAAGAGCTTAATAGGAAATTCCTGCTTTGTCCACTTGACTAGCTCTTGTAATGGGCACAACTTGCTTGACATCAATTTTCCAGGGATTATTCAAACGGAAACAAAATGCAACCTTAATATAAAATAACTAAGCTACCAGAAAATGTAATTCCTAAATGGAAAAAATCAACAAAATGTTTACAATTAATACCTTAATCATAATTTTAACAAGCATCCAGACCTATGCGAACGTAGATTTAACTCATTCATGCCTATACATCTCCTTGACAAGTGAAGTTGGGATTCATGGTACTTTAAATAACTTGAAATTTAAATGACTTTATAATTAAACATACATCCTTTAGATATCTAAGGAAGTCTGTTGGTTGGTGTTGTAGAGGAGAGGAATAGTGATGAGGATTGTCTACCATTGAGTGACATGGTGAAGAGTCAGTTTGGCCAGGATGCAGGGTATTAGCCAGGATTTAGAAACTGGGTGTCTAAAATTGGCAATTTATGAAACTTTTGGGCTTCCAAATTGTTAAGGGGGACCACAATATACTCAGATTTCAACCATAAACATGTGTAAATTTATCAAAATAATGCATTATATCCTTATAAAATGTCATGGGAATTACAGGGAAATGAAAAAAATTCAATGTTGTGGTTGAGATCGACATCATAAGAAATTCCTCTCAAAAGAATTTGGGTGTCCTGAGGGTTGCTTTGTAAGGGTTTGGGTGTCCAAAAAGACGTCCAGACGCCCTGCTGACTAAGACCATGCCAGGATCATTGGAGACTTAGGAAAAATAGGCAGAACTGGGACGGTTTGAGAGCAAGGATGTGTCGGTTAGTGGAACGGTTGGACGCATGTTCACTGGAGGATATTTTCAAGATGGATTTGCACGACAAATTCTATTCTAAGCACATTGGAGGTTGATATGGATTTAAGATCAATTGTATTTGGGTAGGGAGTATATGTATTAGAGTAGGTTATCAGGAATGAGTATTTTAAACCCACCCGTCTCCTTGCGGATCTTCGAAGATGGTGCATCAGGAACCAAAGCATTTGTCCGTCAATCATATCTGGTTCATTCACTCGCTCATCTCGTCTCTCCTTGCGATTCTTCTTCATCACCTTCACAAAGACAAAGAAAACATTTCAATCCAGAGACAACAACATATACTGTATACCAGATCATTTTTGACCATTTGTTATATTGCGCTGGCCATCTACCTTTGATACGCAGTTTAATTTTTTGAATAGTGGTATTGAATGGCAAGCTATTATGCCAGCTTGTTGTACAATATTAGCGCAAGGATTGCATGTCCAAGTAATGGTTTTCAGGTTTTATTATTGTGGACTCCATGGGTGTGCAAAGCAATATTTACAGTGCATACAGTATGTAAACAATTAGTCCATAACCATTGTAACTGAGGAAAGTTATAGCTATTCTCTGCTGCTACTAATACTTATCCACTAAACTTTTTAGACAATTAACCTCTTAGTGCTTAGAGCATCTCTTGAAATGTACTCTCCAGATAAATGATAGTTTTCAAAGTGATTTAGGAATAGCATAAATTCATAAAATATTTAAAGAGCACTGAAAGTTGAAATCCATAAATCACTTACAGATATGTTGTAAGGATAGCATTGTCAAATTGACATTACCAAAATAATCTTGCATTTTATGTTGGCTACAACATGACATGGCATGAGGGGATAAGTCCTTTTACCCCAAGGACATCCCAAAAGGTGCAACTATTTATCGACACTATTATGGAAAATGATTAAATAATTACAAGATTCCATATTGTTAACCCTTCTAATATGCTGAGGCTACTTTCGTACAAAGCACAAGGACGCAAAGATTTTTGAAAACCATCTAAACCCTGTCTTGTTGGTATTCATTGGATAGCTCTCACTGAGTATTCTCAAATGAGTACCCATTTCCAATTGTTTCAGGTATATTTTAGGTGTTTCGCATAATTTTGTATTAGCCAAATTAGCCACCAGCAGGATAAGGGTTAAGTTACATTTCTGTTAGAGAATCCTCTCAAGCACACTTATATTAAGATTCTTACCTCCTTTAGGCCCTTGAGGTCAGTGACTTCTTTCAAGGTGGGCGCCCATATCTTGATATCGTGATCCAGCCCACTGGTGGCAATGATTGGACCATTAGGGTGTGGCTCCAACACATTGATCTGCAGAAAGAGAATAATAATGAATGCCTTCATGCTGCTTCAATATCGTTTTCAATTTTCTTAAGGTCAAATTAGTGAAACCCTTTACCTATTGTACTTACTGAAAAGAAACTAAATCAGTCAAGGTCTTTGCCAAGATTTTGAAACTTGGTGTCCAAATTTGGCAATTGTAAAACATTTAGGTGTCCTATCATAAAGGTAGACCACAATGTACTGCTGCAGTCTCAGGTGATTCAGGAAACATGCTGACAGCTTAACCCTATTTGTGATTGCAGTGGCAAAAAGGTCTGCTGGACCATTCACATATCTCTTAAGCAAAACTATCTTTCAGAACATATTTTAAAGAAAAAATGTCAGAACACAACTAACATGGCTTCTTCGAATATTTTGTGAATGCACGCTTCATTCGTATGTATATGGCATATTTTTCATATGCTCAGATAACTTTAACTCTAAAGCATGAACAACAACAACACTGACTTATATTTCCCTGGACCGAAAAAATTACAATTTTGAGTATTTTCCATTTTAAATTTTGCTGGCCTGCACACCATACCTACAAGGATGGTTTAAGCCCTTTTTAATTTGGCAAATTCGGGAAGATTAATTCCCCGTTAACATTACACGATTTACAGTATTTGAACCTACCACACCGCCATCGTCAGCCTCAAAGAACTGCACTATCTTCTCTGAGTCCTTGTCCCACAGGAAGACATGGCCACAGTCACTGCCACTGATGATGTACTCACTCTTAGCACCGTAGAAATTCACACCCTTCACTGAAACACACCAATGGTTCTTAATTAAGGTAAAAATCAATTGCTTAATTGAAACCTTCACAGAAAACCTATTCTTCTCATGAAATTCAACCCTTCACTGAAAGAGAGCAATGTTTCTTAATTGAATACGTTTGTAGTTATCGTAAAAGATATTTCGATTGCTTAATTCAAATTTTCACAGAAAATCTATGCTTTTCATAAAATTTAACCATTTACTGAAACACAGCTACATTTTTAATTGATTATGGTTGCACGTAATTAAGGTAAAAATATCTAGATTGCTTAATCAAAACATTCACAGAAAACCTATGCTTCTCATAAAATTTAACCCTCCATTGCGACACAGCAAAGATACTTCATTAAGGTAAAAAAAATTTCAATTGCTTAATTAAAACGTTCACAGAAAACCTGTTTCTCATAAAATCTAACCCTTCACTGAATCACAGCAATGTTTCTTACTTAAGGTAAAAATATTCCAATATGATACTTGAGAAGATAATTTGGTATCAAAGCATCAGTGGTGAAAATAGACAGTAGCCCACCGGTCCGTTTCTACCAAAATTTTGAATGGGCTAGTAAAAGTCTATTTTTACTTGCCCAGAAAGTCTACTAAATATACTGACCACATTAATTTAGTAAGCATCACATCCAATTTCACATTTCTTCTACATTAGAATATAACTGTCACAATTCATAAATTTAGCACAATTAACCATGAATGTTCAGTTATGAAATGGGTGTTGGCTACCACTTTGGTTATCAAAGTGATATGGACCGCTAATTTTTCTGGTGGACCACTAAACTATTCATTTTGATGGACCGTTTGACCACTAAGGCTTAGCAAACTGTTTTCAGCACTGAAGCATAATGTTCGGAGTAGTTCAAAAGAAAGTTGTAGGTTGATTTCTGATCAACAGTTCACTTGAAAATATTTTCATAGAAAGGCTTTTTAGAGAAAGTTATCACCAAAATAAGCAAGCCTTTTAGGGGTGCTACATGCATAAATAGGTGTTTGGCCTAAATTGAAAGTAGAATCTAAGAGGTATCTTATTGGCCAATCACGCAAATATAGTAAAGTTGTGAGGTACCTGTAGCATTGTTCCTATGCCCTGTATACCTGTGAGTATAGTCTGCCCCATCTGAGTGCTGATTGTCAAACAGGTAGATATCCTCATCATTGTACGTTCCCATAACCTCTGAAATGAGAAAAAAATCAAAACTGATATTCTGTGATTAAACAATAAAGCAACTTTTTATCTTTATAAAGAAAGTCTATTGAAATTATACGAGTGAGGTAACATCTCAAGAATAAAAGTAAATTACTTATATTCATATTTTCATTTGCATATTTTAGAAATTTATCCTTATAGGGCTAACCAGTGAGGTAGGTATGAGGGATTTGCAACAAAGGTCAATCATTATTAGGCCCAGTGCACAATTGACGCATACAGATGTCTGCCCAGTGTGACTTACATGCCTCCAGTGTAATCAGTACTGCACTTTGGTCATTAGGGACCAGCCTCAATTTATACAATTCGCCTATTGGCTGAAAGCAGTATATATCAATTGATCCCCTTGCTGTGACACGCAACACAGGTCACACACAAGATCTGTTGGCTTAGAGAATATTGGTCTAAAGACTAACATAAAAGGATTAGAATTATGATTAATGATATTGAATATACAATAATGGATGCAAAATGCTTACCTTTTGTCCACCTACTAAATCTTATAATACTCAAAATACACCATTGACTAAAGTAGAGATGTAAAAGAATGAGAAAATTAAAGTTAACAATTCCTGTCAGACAAGAGCAAATAAATGCATGTTTGATTCAGTGTGCCAAAATGTGACTTATCAGTAAATACTGATTTTTTTTAATGATAAGAAGGAAGGTGTGAAGTAGATAACATACATGTTTCAGAGAATTAACTCCATTCATTCTAGTAACATTTGGTTATTTGTAAAAACAAATTGTTAACCGTTCCTTAATGATCTAAATATGACAAAAAAAAAAAATTATCAAAGTATGTCAGCCGGAGACCAGGATGAACAGAGTATGACATGATGGCGCAGTGAATCAAACTCAGATGGGCTGTTCATACAACCAGGAAAAGAGATGATGATAAACCATGTGGATGACCTTGACCTGGGTTCAAGGTCACAGACGGTGACAGGGGTGAACCAAGAAGGCTAAACATGAGAGCAGTCTAACCAGGATCTAAATACAGACAATGCACATTGTTAACACATTCTGTCTGTACTCAAATCCAGGCCAGTTAGATCAAGAAAATCATTGTTCTAATAAAGAAATAAACAGTAAACCCTCCTTGTAGACTGCCTTTAGGGGTAAAAAGCAGAAGCTGGGTGCTAAGATTTCTTTCTTGAGTTTTTTTTCCCCATGCAAGGCTCAATAGTGACCTGGGTCCTGCCCTCCCAAGGTTGTCAATGAGAGAATGCTACCCTGTAGTGAAAATGCTACCCGCCTTGTCCCATGGATCAAGTAGACATCTGCAAAATTTATCCCTGTAAATTTGTTAATGAGCTATTTGAGATACTTGCTTGGGGGTAAGTAAATACAATATATGGCTATTAGACTAGTGCTACTTATCAGGACACAAGTTAACATAAAGCTCTGCTTTTAACAGGGGTTTGTAATAGCATACTGGAGATGAAAATAAAGGACATATCTTTAGGCAGAGGGACGACTTATTTGAATAACCACCTTCTTATCATTAGTGCCAATGGAAGAGAGTTTGCATCTTTCTTTTTAACGTAGCTTATCTAGAATTTGTTAACAATGGAATTATAATTTTTAGATCATAATGATATTTGAGAGAGGTATTTAATATAAGGAGAAATGTTTCCTTTCATCCATGAGAGATAAGTGGTGGAAAATCTATAAAATCAGAAAGCAGTGTATGGTGGTAGGGTTAATTCACTTAATTGTCCATAAGAAAGTCCTTAAAAACTATTAAAAATGTTAAGTTTTAAAGGGTGCCAAAGAGGTTCACTGTTTTAATTTATGTGAAGGTGATCCTCGAACCCTATTATCTATATCCTTTCTGTATTTGCAGGTGAGAGACCTTACACAGACTGTTCCAGTTGAGGCATCATTTGCTGGTAAAAGAAACCCATCAGGACTGCCTACAACAATCTGATAAACAAATAGCATAGATCACATGTTTCCCTCATAAAGAACCAGACACTTAGCCAGGCCCCGTCCTGCCTGTCTTCCTCCTTTTTGGACAGGCAAAAATTCCTAAAAGGAATTTTTAATTTTGACTTTTCGAGGGTAATAACCAAATATTTTCCTAACAAGCCATCTTTTAGGACATGGCTGAAATGTAAGTTACCTTTTTTGACACAATAGGCTATTAAATGTTGCTGGTACAAGGATTTGAAGTAGATAAGTAGCTAAATCTGGACGGGCAGAAATTTTGGATATGCTGTTTTGGAGAGGCATTTTTGAAATCCTGGCTAAGACCCTGCAAAGAACTGTTTCCTTGGGAGCTTTATTCTTGGGTACGCGAGGGGTGCTGCAAGGGGTGCTGCTGTGTGGGCAAGGCTACAAGGAGGGGTGTACTGTAGTAGAGACTGGAGTGGGCCTACCTGTGCCATTGTAATTGTAGACTGCACAAGTCACATTTGCCTTAATGTCACTGTTGAGCTGGAGGGAAAACAGTCAGATATGTGGATGAGTGTCTATCCTCACTAGAGCTGCTGAGATCATACACTAGCCAAAAGAATCTTCTTCATCCCCCCCCCCCTCATCTTACCACATTTGCAGAGAAGATGAGCAGAAAAAATCCAATTGTAGCTGTTGATAGCTGATTTTCAAAAGTGATGTATGTCAGTCAAAAATGTTTTAGAATTCCTTTAAGGAGAGATGTCAATCAAAATCGAACCAACAATTCACCTTCAAAAATTTTGGGACTTAATGCCTTATTCATAAGGTGCATTTAAAGGTGCCATAGCATTTTTACAGGCAAACTTGCAAATGACAGACTCAATGGACCAGGAAAATTGGTCCGTCGTATGCAAAGTATGTCATATACATATGAGTGACATACTTGATATGCATGGGACTGGGGCCAAGCATATCATCCGTCATAGCCAAAAGTCTGGCTTACAGTGGTCCATCATATGCAAGTTCCCCTTATGATACATTTTGTATACATGTAGCAAACTCAAAACGAGAATTGGTGTAGACATCAAATCACTACCTGTAATCGGGGACAATCATGGCCCCAATTGTTCCTCATACATTAAAGCTTAGAAGACCAACACATGGAATGGAAACCAGCCGGTCAACCTGAACATGCTAGCCTCAACCAGTGTCAATTAATAGTCACTAATAGGTGCTCTGGGCACCCCCAGCAGGTGGTGGAGATAAGGTTTCTCTGTAATGTAATCGATGCGGGAGCCCTGATTGGTCCTTGTTCCCACGTGACCTCGTGCTGCTGCCTTATCTGCTAGTCCTGGCATGAGGCTAGCATGTAACTATAGGGCATATAGTAATTGGTCTCTCGTTACATATCCATTCTTTTCTTAATCCAAGATTAAAGCAAACCTCTGGGATTATTGTGGGCACTCTTACCCTGGTCCCACGGTTTTCATATCTTAGGTGGTTCAGTGCACTTACTAACTCAGGAGTAAAATGCTAGATGCATTGTGAAAAATACCTGATTTTAGGTTAAGTCCCTGTTTTGGAGAAGGGGAGTTTGAAGATTCATTTTGACTACTGTATTGATATTGATGAAATATGATTCTGTGTATATTGAACTCCAGTAAACGAGAACAAGAAGTTCAATATACACAGGTATCGGATGATAAATGTTAATGTTGTATCTTACATTTGGCATGAGCTTACATAAATCAGGATTTCTAAATTATATTTCCTTTTTGGCATTTTAATGTTATATATTTGATGGGAAAATGAACTTCACAAGCTAACTTCATTCTCTATCTAAAATTGTTTTGTCATTTATACTGAAGAAAGTCATTTGATAGTAGATTAAATCAAATTCAGAACACATCTGAGGAAATGATTCTTTTGTAAGGATTTAAAGCATTTTAAAAATTTAGAATGCCGTTTTGGTATATGTCTGTGATTCTCTTGCACCACACCAATTTCCTGAAATGACTTCTCCATGATCTTGTTTGACCTGACAATTCTCATATGGAGTTTGTCTAGTTATGCAAGTTTCAATTTCAGTTTCAGTAATTGACTTTGCACTGTGTGGTCCTACAGCCTATTCTTGATGATAAAACTTACCAGGTGAGGTGGACAGAACTTCTTCAGAACTCCATCATTTTCATCCTGAAAAGTCAAAGAAAATAGCTTCTTCAAACTAAAATCACCTTGCAGTCACCCTTCTTGGTCGTTGAAATCCTTTAGGCTCTTTTTCTATTTTTAGAAAATGTTTTATTAAAAAGAAAATATTTATTATTTTATTTTGTTTATCTTAGGCCAAGAAAACAATATTGTTTGTTTCCTGTAACGGTCTGAAAAAAAAAGAGGTATGTCGGTAAAAGGTGTTTTTATGCATTGTTTGATTGGTCAAAAATGTGTGTTTTATGCATGTTTTACGTTGATTAGGAGTTGGTAGGGCGGAAAAAACTTTAGGGTAGGGATTTTTTTGGATAAAAACTTGTCACGGTAGGGTTACAGGAAACAAACATTTTTTTTTAGGCCTTATCTATTTTGTTTATTATCTATTTTTTTGTTTATTCAACCAAACCTCAAAACTTTAGTTTGAACAAACAGCCTACCTCAGCGATTTTCCTCTTGTCATAAATACGGATGAAATGATCCCTCCCTCCAACACAGAATTCAAAGGAGTTGGATGGATTGGAGTGGATGGAATACAGCGCCACCTTGCGGTCACCCTCCTTAGTTGTTGAAATCCTATAAGATCAGTCATTGCATTGAACATGAGGAAACGGTCATCAACAAAATTGTCAGTTCATGAACTTACTTTTGAGTGTATTGAGAATTAACAATACAACAACCAGAACTATTAAAGCACAAAAAAGTAAAATAATCAACCAAAAATCAAAACTTTACTAAATACAAAAACTGTGTTTTCCCTATTATATTATCATCTATCGTATCTTGCTCAGTATTCTTTACTGGCACAAAAACTATGAAATGGTAAAACATCTAAAGATTATGTACAGAAGCAATGAGCTTTAGTGAAATTGAATAGATTTTTGGATACTTTTAGCATTCTTACTTATTTGCCTTTTCCTGTCGCAGATCAATTTCATGGGTGACCGCATCTTCTCCACAGCTGAGGAATAGATGTGCTGAATCCATCTCCAAGGCCAGCTACAAAATAGCACACAAATACAGAAATTTACATATTTTAAATCTGTGAGATAGAAACAGAGTGAGCTGAATACATTTTGGTGGCCTGAAAAGACAAGATAAATATAACAAGAAATGATAACCTATCCATACCATTTGAAGGGATATGGATACAGATTCTGTGCCGTATACATCATAAGCCTTGAAAACACATTGTATATAACCATTTAGAAAAATACAAGGTGAGAGTCGCAACAAATAAAGTCAATATATTGGAATTTTCCATTAACCTGGATTAATGCCTTGCTCCAGGGTACCTCACATCATAGTCACATGTCATGGGCATTCTCTACCTCAATTGTCATACATAAGCCTTGACAATGCAGTGTTTATAGCTTTAAGGACTAAGTACTGAAAGAGAGAGACAGAGCCACAATAGAGAAAGTCAGGTAAATTCATTATTGACTGCATTTCCCATTTATCTAAATGAATCTCAAATCCTGGTTGGAGGGAATCTCACATGGCATGGGGAATATTAACATTATGCCTATAGCCTTGACAGCATAATGCTTGTAACAGTGGCTTGTTACTTATTCGCGATGACAAACAAAACAGAAAAAGGATAACTGTAAGTGCCATTATTTCAGATCAAGCAAGAAACCCAACTTGGAGGGGACCTCTTTTAGCATTCGGGATAATATACAGAGATAGTCACAACAGAAAAAGTCAGAAAAATTGACTGTTTTGCCATAAATCTGAATTAAACAAAATCCCTATTATTATCTTAGATCAAGCAAGAAACCCTGCTTAGAGGGAACACCACTTGACATGGAGATTTGCCACCTAATGCATAAGCGTTGACAACACACTGCTGGTACATTCGGGATAATATACAGAGATAGTCACTACAGAAAAAGTCAGAAAAATTGACTCTTTTGCCATGAATCTGAATTAAACAAAATCCCTATTATTATCTTAGATCAAGCGAGAAACCCTGCTTGGAGATTTGCCACCTAATGCATAAGCCTTGACAACACATTGCTGGTGCATTCTGGGATAATATACAGAGATAGTCACTACAGAAAAAGTCAGAAAAATTGACTCTTTTGCCATGAATCTGAATTAAACAAAATCCCTATTATTATCTTAGATCAAGCGAGAAACCCTGCTTGGAGGGAACACCACTTGACATGGAGATTTGCCACCTAATGCATAAGCGTTGACAACACACTGCTGGTACATTCGGGATAATATACAGAGATAGTCACTACAGAAAAAGTCAGGTTAATTGCTGGCAGCTAGCCAATGTCTGCATATCCTCTGCCATTTCTTTAGGAAACAACTGTTTGTTTAACCCTCTCACTCACACATTGCTCAGATAGTAAAAGCAAATACATGTATCAGGAAAAACAAGGGGGGGGGGGGGGGAACTTTTACAATATTTGAATGGAATGTATAATTTGCTTCCTGGGAATCCCTATATATCCTCTGCCATTTCTTTAGGAAACAACTGTTTGTTTAACCCTATCCCTCCCACATTGCTCAGATAGTAGGTCACAAATGCAAATTCATGTATCAGGGAAAACTTTAAAAATATTTAAATGAGAGTGGTGCTTATCTTCCTCGGAAACAATCTTTCTTCATATTGATGACATTCCCAGACCGTCAAATTGGCTTATCATCCTGGCCTTATTGGGTTAAGGAGTGTTGCTAGTGATATGTAGAACAGGAATTGACATTTACTGCATACAGGACATAGCTAACTCTTTCCCATCCAACTACAGGGCATAACCTGCAAGTCAAGCCCACCACTTGGAGGAGTAAGCATAAAAAGACACTTTTACTGACTGTACAGCCATCTCACAAAATCCTTTACACTTTCATGCAAAGAGATCCTTTTCAAAGATGCCTTCAGGATGCCAGAACACTTAATGGAAAATAACTTGAGGACAAAATCTGAAGTTTTAAAATATTGGGTGAGCAGTTGGCGGTTGAGCACTTCAAAATATTCTTCAAATTATCATGATTTCTGTGACAGCTTAGGAAAATTAAATTATCTAAATGAAGAAGTTCTGAACTACAAAAAATTCTCCAGGGCATATAGTGACCTTAATTTAGGGCCTGGCTTTTCCATTTTTCTTTTTATCTTCTTTTTATATATTATTAAATACTTATCTTTTGACAAAACACAAGAATATTTTAGAAAATGTAAATTGTTTTTACTGCTGTGCATATATGAATAGTCTTCACTGCATGCTCTAACTTTTGAGCTTTATCTTAAATGTATGTCAAATTTATCAGCTGCTTTGGAGTTCAGCCTTTCTAGCATAGTTTCATTTTCTAAAATAGCATGGCAAGCTATTCTGCCTTATGATAAGAAAGAGTGCCAAACATATAAAATAAATAATAATCATCAGGAAATAATAAGGGGACATTGACAAATTGAAATCTAAAAAATGCTCCTCTCTGAGGCACAAAAAAGCTTATAAATGTGCAGTTACCATAGCAACACATCTTGTAACATGTTTCCTTGACAACCAGGTCAAATGTCAAGTCAGCCTTCACAAATCACTTAAGGCAGGACAGTTATCAGTGCATTACTAACCACTATTTTACAGAGGAGATCACATCATAGAGTTGTTGTTTAACCTCTATGCTGCTGGTGGCTGATTTGGCCAATACACAATGATGCAAAAAACCTGAAAAGTGACTGAAACCCTGGCAAATGGGTACTCATTTGAAAGAACTCAACGAGAGCTCTCCAATTAGTACCAACATAACAAGGTTTCAATATTTTTTCAAAAATTTTGCCTCCTTGTGATTTGGACGAAAGTAGCCTCGGCATTGGAAGGGTTAACAGATAAATACAGCACTTCAGCATTGACTTAGATAAAAAAAAATTGATATATATTATATGGGGAAAACTACTCTTATGGAGTTAGTTTTGTAATGACTTAAACAATGAAAAATGATTCATCATCATTATTTTACATTTTCTCATAATTGCTGTTAAATAATACTATCAAACATCCACTTAAATGTTTCTGAATTTATGATGTTTTCCCATTATATATTATAACTGACATCGATTCTAAATTAGTTAGAACATTGACTTGAATTCTTGAAGAATAAAAGAAAGAGACATTATGGAGCAGTAAGCAAATATACCTACTATATATTTAAAGGTTTGAGAAAGGTGATTCTTTTGCACATTAACCCTTCCAATGCTGAGGCTACTTTCATCCAAATCTTTTTTTCCCAATTTTCATCCCCCTCATTTAACCATAAATGCGTCTCACAGTCCAATTTTTTCAAAATATCTAGGGTAGTACATCTGCAAACCAAGACAGTGCACCAGCGCGCTGTGCGCACAGGGATTTATTTGGTCCTAAAATTTGCACTATGCTTCAAATATCTGCACTAAGCTAGCTTTGAGGTGACGTAGACAGACCAAAACGTAAAGAATAGAATTAGTCTCCTAGCAGCACTCCCCTGTGCTGAGCCAGATTCTCCGTGTCCTTACAGGTGCAATACAATACATGATAGTCCAGGGCTCGACATTGGTGCTTGCCCCGTTGCCCTGGGCACGTAGAGTTAGTAAATTATAGGTGAAGGGCAAGTGGAAACTGCATCTTGCTTGCCCCACTGGGCAAGTACGCTGCATATATTTCAGGTTTACTTTTGAGAATGTGTGCAAGTGTTGTGGTCTGGCTTCCAAGCTTGTCCTAGAAAATATGCTTTCATATGCCAGCACCATGTTCTACTTGATTTTGAAATATACAATTTTTCAAAGGGCAGAGGGCAGTAGGCAGGCCAAAATGTGAAGAAAAGAAATAGTCCCCTACCTTGTGAGCAGCGCCCCTGTGCTGAGCCAGCTTCTTGGTGTCCTTACAGATGCCTGTGGTGGAGAGCTCGGCGAGGCGCACCTGGCCATCGCGAGCACAGCTCACCACATGTAGGTCGCCACTGTACGGCAAAAACTTGGACTGGAATGAAACAGGGTGAACCATAAGATTAGTAAGTGGTTGTGTTTATTGGTTCAGAAAAATCAATATGCATCATTTTACACAGCTCACTAAGGTAAATTGAAGGGCCAGCTTTGAGCATCATTTACTTAGTTTAGCACCATAATACTGATATTTGAAACCTCTGCATCTTGGTCTAAGCCAGCAGGACGTTTGGGGCTCTTTTGGACACCCAAAACCCTTAAAAAGCACCCCTCAGAGCACCCAAAACAATTTTGGCAGGAATTTCTCATCTCCCTATAATTCCCATGATGTTGTTTGAGGAAATAGTCATATTTCGATAGATTTATACATGTTTATGGTCACTATTTGAGTATTTTGTGGTTGCCCTTAAAAGTTTGGACAACCCAAAATTTTACAATTGCCAATTGTGGGCACCCAGTTTCTAAATCCTGGATAAGACCATTTGAGCATAATTTTCTTAGTTTAGCACCATAATGCTGATATTTGAAACCTTTGAATAATTAGATAACTTTGGATTATCTCATTGATGTAGGACAACAAGTTTAACACACTGATGCTGATATTTGTAACCATTGCATAATCTGATAACTTTAATAAATCATCTTAGTAATGTAAGACAATCAGTTTAGCACAATGATGCTAATTTTTGAAATCTTCCAATAATTTGATAACTTTAAGAAATCTTAGTGATGTAGGACAACAATTTTAGCCCAATGTCATTGTGCTGATGCTGATATTTTGGTAGGACAAGATAATTTGTGCCGGGACGTCTAAGTTGCGATTACCACTTACCTGAAAGACATTACTCCTGTGGCCACTGTCATAGACTAGAGCAGGTTTGTTGTTGGCCCAGTTCCATAACACTATGTTCAGGTCATCAGAACCACTAGCGAGCAGCGTACCTTAAAAAAAAAGAACAATAATGATTATATAAGTATGCCATGGTATATCTGTATCACTATATTCAGGTCATCAGAACCACTAGCGAGCAGCGTACCTTAAAAAAAAAGAACAACAATGATTATATAAGTATGCCATGGTATATCCATATCACTATGTTCAGGTCATCAGAACCACTAGCGAGCAGCGTACCTTAAAAAAAAAGAACAACAATGATTATATAAGTATGCCATGGTATATCCATATCACTATGTTCAGGTCATCAGAACCACTAGCGAGCAGTGTACTTTAATTAAAAAGAACAACAATGATTATATAAGTATGCCATCCTATATTCATATATTGCAATATTCAAGTCGTCAGAACTATCGAACAGCTAACCATAAAATAAGAAAAATGATTATATAAGTATGTTGGCTGAAACACCTAGCTATGCAAGATTTGTGGACTTAAATTTTATATGCATTAACAACCCTAAATAAACTGAAGATTCCAGAAGTTTCCATTTTCTTAAAAGAACGATGAACTGAATAAAATACATGACTGACCATTCATGTTCATCCCATGACTGATTTTAACTCTTTAACCAACTGTGCCATTCACTGACCAACCCCCAGAGCTGCTCTAGACTTTACCTCCCCGATAGACTTTGAAAGGCCAAGGGCTTTTTTGGGGGTGGGGGGTTCTCTTTTGGCAGCACTTTGAAAATAACCACAAAACGACCTAGTCTATCAATTAAGAATATTTTTTAGGAAATTGGAAGGGAAAATTTACTGAGATACAAGGCTGGCCTTGCTTGATGCTTTTTAGTGCTTAAGGGATTTAGGGATACAAAATGGGGCCAATTATGTGCTTTTAGTACTTGAAGGGATAACATTAGAGCTGATCCCTACTAGGGCTGTCATCACTAACAAATTTTTAGCGATTCGATAATCGAAAAGATTTTTACCGATACGGCACTTCGATTCGATTCGCTGTCGATTCACACTCATGCTTGGTTTTTGGCTAATATATACACAATTAGCCCACCACGCATTATATTTTTAATCCCTGGCAATCCCCGCCCCTAACAATAACTGAGAGCCAGTAAAAGGTACATACAATTTGCGATCTCGCCATTAGCGCCAATGATGTCTTCGCCCGTCATTGTCTCGACAGGACCCCACAATGCATTGCGCTGACCTGCGCAGTAGTGCGCTAGAGTCGATCGTCCGTCCTCAATTCAACTTCCGTTTTTGAATTGGGGTAGGTTTTCGCTGATTTGGACTTTTTTTATAAAGATTTCTGGTTGGTAACGGCAGTTTTGGCATGTTGCAACGTATCCAACCAGTTTTTTGTTATTTTTTATAGCGAATCGATACCCCAGCATTTCTGGCGCATCGATTATCGCTAGGGCTTCGCCAGCGATCCATCGATACTGCCGGTATCGATGACAGCCCTAATCCCTACCCAGGTCATCTTGTATTGGAAATAATGCAGCATTCAAGTCATAATAACCAGAATCTGGCATTTTGTCCCTTAACAATCACAATACAAATCACTTACAAACATTTTTGCCTCAAAATCTTAGATGGAAAACACATGCTGGCTGAGATGGCTGGTAGCATGGTATGTAATTGATCTTGTTAGATGAAGGATATCAACCTGTGAGGGAATCTATTTCATTGCTGGTAATGCAGTGCTAAATAGGTATAACCTTGAAAAAATCTATTTCCAGTTGTTACCATTCCAGAGCTTAAATCAACCATTTTGGCTTCAACTATCCCTGCACAACAATTATTTTTCCAGCTTAATTTAAGTCTCAAGAGACAATTCATCAAATAGTATTCAGTATGTAATGTCATTTTTCTTCTTAGAAAACCCCTATTTTCTTTCACCCAGCAATAATATAACTTGAATGGCAAAATCCTATTTTTGCAAGTTCTCATTCAACACCTACATAATCAGAACATCAGTAGCAACTCACCTTTACGATTGAAGTTGAGGGCATTCACACAGCCTTCGTGGTAGTCCATCTTGTACTGCAGTTCCATTCGCTGGACCATGCACAGCGCAGAGGTCACACGTTGGCGGAAGAGGGTGTGACCTACCAGAGTTGAGCTGCTTCCATATTCACGATTTCTCATCTCATACAACGCAGTCCATTTATGGCGTGGTGGTTCAAGATCAATCTCCATCTCATCAGGGCTATCCGATGATTTTGATTTGACATCTTCATCATCAGCCTCCCTTTCACTAGAAGATGACCTCGACCTTGATCGTGACCTTGAGTCTGAATTTGACCTTGACCTACTTCTGCTCTGACGGCGCTTCCTTGTTCTCCTGACATCCGTGTCGGAATCAGGTTTTTCACTATCACTGCTCGAGTGATTTGCAAGGTCAAGGTCATACCTATTAGAAGACATATTTTCCTCAGTGTCCAGAAAGTCCTGAACTAAACCTGCATCGGTTTCGGACCCTAATGAGGTGTGTGTTCGGTTTTCTTCACTTACACTTTCCAGTGATCGATCGGTCTTCATTTTGCCACTATCAGTGTCTGTACGGGAGCTGTTGGCATCCGTGTCAGTGTGAGTGGCCTCACTCTCATCTGAAACAGCGCCCTCTTTCTGCGGTGATTTCTCCATGCAGATGCCACTATCGTCTTTTTTCAATGTGCCCAGAGTGAGATTTTCGGTATTATCTATAACCGAGTCGTATCCTATAGACTTGTCTGCGATTTCATTAGAGCTGTCCATTGCCACATCATTAGCATTGTCTATTTCCTCCACACATTTCATGGCCTCCACGCTCCGCTGCTCGTCAGCGAGGGCCTTGTCTTCACAGTGGTTGCTACTTCCTGCATCATCCAGCTTGGCAGCAACATGCTCGCAGTGATTATTGAAGGGTTCAAGGTTGTTATCAGAATCCTGGGAATTACCTCCAAATTCAGCCATCTTCAGCCCCCAAAATTACCTGAAAAATTCATGCAAAACATTGGCAAGGATATCTTGAGTCATCAGTCAATATTTGATTGATAAAACCAGGAATGTTCATTAATTCTAATGAACTTCTCTGATAAAACTTATGTTCATGGATGGTCAGTGTACTTGATAGGACTCCTTGAGAATTTAAAGGTTCAAGCACTGCATTAAATACATGATTGAATTACCAACATATTGCAAGCTGAAGGACCCCACAATCCCTACAATTACTGACAAGAAATTTCTTCATAAGTATCTGTGCAAGTATCATTAATTAGTATCTGCCTAAGGACTAGTCAGGTTAGTGAACAATAAGGGTTTCTTGGGGGAAATTGTGTTCTTGTGTACAAAGTTAGCAATGTGGTTAATAATGATCGCTTTTTCATAACGCGACTGCAGCCGCTTCTGATCTCTTGCCAATCCAATCAATTGATCCAGTTTAAGATTGATTGTCCTAGCCCTAAATACACCAACCACATTCTGTTAAAGTTAAACTATAATTTATAGCTTATAGAACTGCATGCTTCAGGACAGGTGGATTTGCAAGTTTCAGTTATGCTAGCCACAGTTTTAGTCTGACTTTACCAACAGGAAATATATGAAAACTAACTCTGCTAACCTGTCTTTTTGTACAGCCAACTGCTGCACATGATTTTAACATTTTCCTGTTTGATACATGTTTTACTGAAAATTTCAAAGAGAGTTCTTGTGGTGAGCACTGCAATCTATGATGCACTGTGCAATCAGAGAGGGGGACAGGAAGTGGCAATGCCACCCCTTGAGTCACAGCTGATAGCAATTGGAGAACATGGCTGCTTGCAGGGGCTGGGCAGGCTGATGGCAATACACAAAATTCTCCCCTCATGGGATCACTGAGAGAAAAAGGAGGACAGCATCCTATTTTTGAAAGTGTATTACTTTCATATAAGCTAATATGTACAGTATGTGAGGCTTTAGTTCCCCTTTTAAAACTAAAACTAGATCATGTAAGTGAAGGCGAAGCTGTTAAAATGCACAGGCGCCATTGTTGGGTCTGCTTTTTAAGCATCTGAATTCTGTATTTCCCATAAGTTGCACTTAAAGTGTCTGATGTCAATGCCTTCATAACCACCTCTTAAAACATATCATTAATCACGTTTTGGTATCAACTAATGGATAACGCCTGAAGTTTACTTTAATATATAACTTGGCCTTTTTCATGAATGTGTATTACAACTTTTGATGTGTTCAGCCTACACATTATTCTTAGCTAATTTAGTCTGTCTGACTTGAGTTTGGCACACCGCATTTTACACTTTTTTGTGTCAATCTCGCGTGTCTCTCCTGCAAACAATACAAACACCCGAGATTGTATTCTATTGTTGGCAATGGGCACATCTTACAATAGGACCTAATGAGCAAAATCAACATTTTGCGGAGCTGAGACATAAGGTATGTTTATAAATACATACATGCGGTAGTGCTCTAAGGAGATTTGTCAAGTTTGGATGGCAAACTCTAACGTCTTGACACAGAAAAGTGGCAAAAGCGGTCTGCCAAACCAGAGAAATACATAACCTTGATCCGCAACCCCATAGGCACTGCATGCAAGCACCTACGGCATCTGCGCCTCGGGTTACGCGGTGTAGCCTGGGGAAGTATTGGTCACGTGATTGTTTTCAGAAAGAGGCTGGCCGTATGTTGCCTGACTGACTGGCTGGCTGGGAGATGTCATCCTATCTAGGTCAGATAGGTTGCCAAGGAGATGGGGTCAGCAGGCAGCCAGGCTGGGGTACACAGGTTATCTATGACTCATAGTGGGAGGCAGCGAAATTTGATGATGCATGCTCAGTGCCCACTCCCTGTCTACTACTCTCAGGCCAAACTCAAGTCAGACAGACTATAACCTGCTCTTAGAAGGTTAGTGGCACAGATTTATTTCATCATGGAAACAGGCTACGCTCTGGCTTAAGATTTTCGTTAAATAAAATTTAGCCCGTTATCTATCATCACGATTAGCCAGCTAATTCCCTTATCCCGCTTTCATGACTGTGCTCCAGGATTTCAAATTTTAGACACCCTTGTGTGACGATAAATAAACTAACATCTGAGAGTAGTAGACAGGGAGTGGACACTGGTCTTGCATCATCAAATTTCGCTGCCTCGCACTATCTGACCTAGATAGGATAACATCCCCCAGCCAGCCAAATGAGCCAATCAGCCAGCCAGTCTCTCTGCTGCACAGATCACGTGACCAATACAACCCAGGCTACAGTGCGTAACCTGAGGCGCAGATGCCGTAGAGGCTAGCATGCAGTACCTTTGGGATTGCAGATCAAGGGGATGTATTTCTCTGCTAACATCAAAAAAAAATATCAGTACATTGACAATACTGCGTATCATGTAATTGTATATGATGATCCTCGATCATGTTATAGGTTCAGTTTGCAGTCCAAAACAAAAGACAATTCCGATCCCTGATTGCCATGCCCCTTACACATGCCTGATTGTTTTGTAAACAAATAGCTGAAACAAGCACATTGCTTTATTTATGATCACTGATGATAGAAGGGTCAACTTCTTCCAAATATATGACACTATAACTAAATGACACTATAACGATGACAGTTGTAAGTAAACGTTGAGAAATTGTATGTACTTTTCATTTCGCAAATGTGGTGCGTTTTGTGAAAAAAAGGTGTAGCGAATGTGGGTCGCCATATTTAAATCTCTTGCCAAATGTCAAAAATCGTGTTTGGCGAATGTAGGAAAATTCCACAAATTTTTCAAAAATGTACTAACCAAGAGATGACAATCGTTATAATCAACTGACAAATGTAGGTTGGAGGTGCTCATATGAGCTGTAGTATAGGTTAGTAGCGGCATTTATTTAGTAAACAAACTGGCACGTCTGATCTATAAATATCCCCATCTTTATGCCTGTCGCCTCAGAACGCCATATTGTGGGTTCCGTCTCACACTTTCTTCTCGCCTTTGCATTGCAGAAATTACACGCCGTGTCATCTATATATAACATCAGAATAGAGGAAAATACCTGTTTTGGATGCTTGGGTGGTGACAGTTTCACCACCTTCGTTGTTTTCGGTGCAAATTGCGTTATTTTGAAGTGAATTACCCCACTTCGTGCCCACGACCTTTTGCTGTTTTCATTATTATCTCTATCACTGCAGTGAATGCGTAGGGGGAATTTCATTGGTCAAAATTCGATCTTCGTATGCATACACAAGCAAGGTACTATATTTTTGTGTGTTTAGTGGTTGTTGACCATTGAGCAAGGACGGAATTCTGGGCAACTTCTGAGTTGCAGATTGAGGTGATTTACCAAGAATAAACACATTTATCAATCACTTGCAGTGAAATCCAATGACGGATATATATGATACACGTTTTTTAAATTGAATGGGATCTAATTTTCATTAGAAATTGAAAAATCTTATCACTCAGAGATGTCTCCATAACTTTGTTCTTGAATTGCAACTTTTCCTGCTAATCTTGATATGGGACCATACTGCTCATCATTGTGAAACAATTAAAGGTTACGATGGGGGTGTTGTCATTGCTTGATACACTGACCACCATACAGTAGGTCACTACTACTACTCACTAAGTTAACCTGTAAGAACAACTGGACGTTTTTGTGCCACTTCTTTGTTCATTTTGGTGAGCAGCCTTTGTTTCTAGAATTCAATGAGATTGACCTATTTCTTCACATGACGTGCGGTCGCGGGCGCCCTGTCTCCGCACAAATTTGTGTGTCCTACCAATATTATACCCTCAATCCAAAATTTCACCTCTAGAATTAAGGCTTTCTGTGGTTTTTCTACGCAGTTGGCCATTACGCAAACAAATACATGCGCCGATGATTTCGAAATCGGCAGTGTGTGATATATTGTCATTTATGAAACCATACAAAAGTACACCATTTATGTTTCACATATAAACTCCTACCTGACCGAGTTGTTCGACCAGTTCTCAAAAGATATATTTGGTGTTTTTCAACTGATACGGGAGATCCTTTCACACTTACAATGATTTCTTCAATGCACATTCGTCTATTTAATTCACTTTCGATATCGTCCTGTTCAAATTTGATTTCCATTCATTATTTTTAACTTTGATGAAGATGAATGAATCGGATTTAGCTGTCTATTTTTTACAATTCAAATCAGTTTTGTGATTAATATATTGCTCAGTAATATAAAAGGAAAACTCCAAAACTATTGTATAGAATTGATTTGATTACTTTAATCCAACATAAAGTCACAAAGGGATTTACGAATCATGTAAGACAAACAAGCGTAATTGAGACGCCGCTAAACTCGGAACTTAAATGTACATTTATCTTTGAACCTGTCCTGTAGTCCAGAAAGACTCAATTCAAGAGGTGAAATTGAGCAGAGCATATTCTTCCGCAGAAGCATTGGCAAAGAAGCTCGATGTAACCTAACAACGCGCAGCGTGTTATTCCGATTTCTTCGACAAGTAGTGTGTTGCATCACACGGCCATTAGCAATCCTTTCACACCAACTGGCGACGTCTGGCGATGCACTGGCGACCAACAATTTTCGACACATCGCCAATGCATCGCCAGACGTTGCCAGCCGTCGTCAGTATGTTGCCTTCACATCGTCAGCGGTCGTCAGCCGTCGTGAACGCTTCGTCAAGCTTGGCGATTTTTTTGGAATGTTCAAAAAAATCGCCAAGCGTCGCCAACCATCGCCAGTGAATATAGCGTCGTCAAGCTGTTGTCAGCGCTTCGCCAACCATCGCCAAGCTATTCCAGCAGGTCGCCAATGCGTCGTTAACAGATCGTCAGTGTTTTTGGACCTCCAAAGGTGAATCTCAGATATTTTAATAGGAAATATTGAGATGATATTAAATTGTCAAAATTATACTTGAAGATTTGATAAATGGACCCTCTCTCTCTCCATGCATGGCATACAAAAGAAAGTGAAATAAGAAAGAAGAAAAATCAAATATCAGCATATTATACTAGTTCTGTGGATTTAAATAGATCTAAATACCCCACTACTTAAGATGCTGCTATTTCACTTTGCATTTACATCTAATGCAGCATGGAGGAGAGAAAAGAAATGATATAGAATAAGATAAATTCCCCAACTATCTACCCTACTTTTTCTAGCATGTAATAGAAGACACACATATCTTTGTTCAGGCCTCATCAGCCTTTGGAGGTCCATTTACAAGAGTAAATGAAGAATGTCATTGGTGTCATCTTTGATAAAAGGGGAGGGACACTAGTGATTTAACATACTTTGATAATAGCCTATCTCTATGATGAAAAAGAGTTAGAAGATTATTGCTTTTCTGTGAAAGTTGTTCTTTAAGGTATATTTTCTTGAATTGTGAAAGAGAGGGTGCCATTTTCATATTTAATGATTAGGAATTCACATTACTATGCCTTGATAAGTGTATGAGTGTTTAAATTGCTGGACTATGACTAAAGAACCACCTGAAAGGCATACCTGTCAACATTCAACCATCCACAATCAGGAGATTTCATGCGGTTCACTATTGGGGCCCATTTTGTGGGATTTTGTTTAATTCCAATCCTGGCAACCAGGAGGCAGGTTATAAGTTTAGCTTAGGAATGGGTTATTATATTTCACAGGAGTTTGCAAGTTGATAACCATACACATATATTAATGAAGTAACTTTTATTTCATAAAGCTGATATATTCACAGTTATGAAAAACACACAGAGAAAATATCATAAAAAGATTATGTATACTTTCAAGATCAAATATTCCAAGTTCAACATATTTTTATCAGAGGTGAATATTCTACAAAGATGGCACTTGGGTGAGTGCAATATCGATTATTATGATAGAGGGACAAGTTTTGCTCTCCTTATATACCTCTTTCATCACGTGACAACTCGGTCGCCACAACGTCTTCAACACATCGCGGTGTTGCCAATATGTCTTCACCATTTCGCCAAGAAGGCGCCAGTGGTAGTCAGTGCATCGTCATGAAGTTGTCAGCGATCGTCAGCGGTCGTGAGAGAGTTGTTAGCACATCGTCATATGCACGTTTATGTGTTGCCACTGGGGTGTCAAAAGGTCGTCAATAAGTCGTCAATCAAATCATTTGGCGATGTTCTGGCGATGTACTGGCGATTTTTGATGAATTAGCAGTCGTGAAGACAGCGCCAGTGCATCGCCAGACGTCGCCAGTTGGTGTGAAAGGGCCTTTCACACCAACTGGCGACGTCTGGCGATGCACTGGCGACCAACAATTTTCGACACATCGCCAATGCATCGCCAGACTACGTCAGTACATTGCCATCACATCGCCAGCGCTCGTCAGCCGTCGTCAACGCTTCGTCAAGCTTGGCGATCTTTTTGGAATGTTCAAAAAAATCGCCAAGCCTCGCCAACGGTCGCCATTGAATATAGCGTCGTCAAGTGGTTGTCAGCGCTTCGCCAACCATCGCCAAACTACTCGAGCAGCTCGCCAATGCGTCGTTAACAGATCGTCAGTGTTTTTGGACCTCCAAAGGTGAATCTCAATAGATATTTTAATAGGAAATATTGAGATAATATTAAAATTGTCAAAATTATACTTGAAGATTTGATAAATGGACCCTCTCTCTCTCCATGCATGGCATACAAAAGAAATTGAAAGAAGAAAGAAGAAAAATCAAATATCAGCATATAATACTAGTTCTGTGGATTTAAATAGATCTACATACCCCACTACTTTAGATGCTGCTATTTTACTTTGCATTTACATCTAATGCAGCATGGAGGAGAGAAAAGAAATGATATAAAATAAGATAAATTCCCCACCTATCTACCCTACTTTTTCTAGCATGTAATAGAAGACAAACATATTTTTGTTCAGGCCTCATCAGCCTTTGGAGGTCCATTTACAAGAGTAAATGAAGAATGTCATTGGTGCCATCTTTAATAAAAGGGGAGGGACACTAGTGATTTAACATTATACAAATATGACATCCCTGTGGGTTTGCCAACATGATTGTCTACCCCGAGTGAGCATTGTCACCCGAGGGCGTAGCCCAAGGGTGACAATGCTCACGAGGGGTAGACTATCATGTTGGCAAACCCACAGGGATGTCATATTTGTTTTATTATACCGAACAACCCCCCTCATCCCCGGGAACCTAAAATCCATGACAAGTTGAAACTTACAAACTCACTTGGGCAGTGCAATATCGAAGCTGCAGGTTTACCGTGCTGACCATGCTGGGATTTCTTATTTGTTTTATCATACCAAACCACGTATGATCTCAACTTGGTTGAGATTTTACGGTTTTCTCTAAATTAAAGCACTCGTTATTTTCTTTATCGTTGTTCTCAACACTTACATAATTCCAGTGTTGAAGGTGGCATTCTGCTAAGGGCCGTTCCATTTAAAAGTGTGGTGGGGGGGAGGAACGGAAGGTAATTAAAAATTCGACACCCCCCTCCCCCTCCGGCCAGATATCATATATACTCTAATGGTATAAACTAATTCAGAATTCGGCCCCTCCCCCCCTTCAAAAAACCTTCCGTTCCTCCTCCCCTCCCCCCCCCCCCCCCCCCCCACACTTTTAAATGGAACAGCCCTAAGGCCTTTTCACATTTCGCCACGCGTGGGGATCTTGAAAGCATCACGTCCTCAACAATATAGGGAATTATGAAACGGCACCTTGGCAACGGGTGCTAATGCGTCGTCTCCTTGACAGCGGGTGCTAATACGTTGAATGGTGACCGCTGTCAAGGAACCTACAGAGACACAGGTTGCTAACAGTCTTGACACATGGCTCTCATCCAATAGGATAAGTGTATTCTCACGTAAGGTATAATAAACTTTGATAATAGCCTATCTCTATGGTGAAATAGAGTTAGAAGATTATTGCTTTTCTGTGAAAGTTGTTCTTCAAGGTATATTTTCTTGAATGATGAAAGAGAGGGTGCCATTTTCATATCTAATAATTAGGAATTCACATTACTATGCCTTCATAAGTGTATGAGTGTTTAAATTGCTGGACTATGACTAAAGAATCATCTGAATGGCATACCTGTCAACATTCAACCATCCACAATCAGGAGATTTCACGCGGTTCACTATTGGGGCCTATTTTGTGGGATTTTGTTTAATACCAATCCTGGCATCCGAAGTCAGGTTATAAGTTTAGCTTAGGAATGGGTTATTATATTTCACAGGAGTTTGCAAGTTGATAACCATACACATATATTAATGAAGTAACTTTTATTTCATAAAGCTGATATATTCACAGTTATGAAAAACACACAGAGAAAATATCATAAAAAGATTATGTATACTTTCAAGATCAAATACTTCCATTTTCAACATATTATTATCAGGGGGTGAATATTCTACAAAGATGGCACTTGGGTGAGTGCAATATCAATTATTATGATAGAGGGACACTTTTTGCTCTCCTTGTATACCTCTTTGATCACGTGACAACTCGGTCGCAACAACGTCTTCAACACATCGCCATGTTGCCAATATGTCTTCACCAATTCGCCAAGAAGACGCCAGTGGTCGTCATGATGTTCCCAGTGGTCGTCAGTGCATCGTCAGGAAGTTGTCAGCGATCGCCAGCGGTCGTGACCGAGTTGTCAGCAGATCGTCATATGTACGTTTATGTGTTGCCACTGGGGCGTCAATAGGTCGTCAATACGTCGTCAAGCAAATCATTTGGCGATGTACTGGCGATGCACTGGCGATTTTTGATGAATTAGCAGTCGTGAAGACGGCGCCAGTTGGTGTGAAAGGGGCTCGGTACATTTCACTGGCAGATGATTATAATGGAACGTTTTTAAGTGTGAAAAAGTCGAATAGAAATGTTTTCGGTGTGGTCGCCTGGTCGCTATCTCTCCCCATATTTTGCTAACCAGTAAATAGCCTGTATTGAGAGGGTGCTGTAAGTGAAGCATGCGAGCAAGCTCGCAAAACAAAAAAGAATTGGCGCAAAAACGTCTAAGTAACCTGCTGCACTTGACAATGTAAACGGTAAAGTACGCCACTTCTAAGCTTAGCCTAGAGTGATATATTGCTTATAGAATTGACCCCTTATCATATTTTTCATAAGATGGAAAAGGGACGAGAGATGCTCTCTGCCCCACAACAACCCTTGAACAGCCCAGTTGCGAAAGCCCTTTTGTTCTCGTTGCAACTTTGCAAGTAGAACATGGTGCCTAAAACGTTAAGGTGCTGCAGTAGACATGGAGAGTGTAATCCGAGATCCTCATAATGCAGGCTGTATGTTGATTGTATCGCAGAGTTCATATGATACATAGGTGCAAAGCATGTGGACACCCAACCTGCCAGAAAATCATATCATTAAACATCTGGACGCAATGTTCATCCCCTAAGCGCGCAACTCCGCAAAAGTGAAACGGAAGCAAGTGTAGTTAACTAAGTATTGATTTATATCTAATGATAAAGGAAATGTTCCATTAAGTTCCCTATGATGTTGGTATTGTCACTTGCATGCACACTTGCTGCACATGACTATTACTTTATGCAACTCCCACCTATTTACCTTCTATTTGCCCTTTCACACGTCCCCACGTGCTGATCAGTTTCCCATCCATGCACCTTCCACCTGTACTTTGGGCTTGGATCCGTGCGCCATTGGTTTTCAAATAAATACAGGGTAACGGAAAAACTGAATCTAATAAACTAACCCCATATGCTACCTGAAGTATAAAACTCAAACAACAGGTAGTTCTCAGCCTACGGTTTTATTTGCGATGGGCTCGAACTTACGATGGTGCAGGCAGAAAAAAATTGCTGTTTTTCTGAAAAACGACACTTTTTCTGTCGTTCACAACTGCACCATCGTACAAGCTCGACGAAACCAAAACCTTTTGAATATCTAGGCTCTTCTCCTTCTACGAAAAGGAGGTGCATTATCTAGCTACGATTTATTTGCAAGCATACCATCAATTCGTGGAATCCCTTATATTTAGAGACCCACTTTAATTTCGAGGTTTGTGATTGGCTGACTGAACAAAAGTGATGCTGCAATTTTCCCTCAGTCTTTCTACTCGCATATGTTATCCGACCCTACTTTTTTCGATGTATAAACTTTTTATTAGACGTGGAAAACTATACGGAAAAAGGCATTGCAAAAACGACCAAATATCCCCACGGACTGACATGCCCTGTACCCTGTTATCATAAACCAAAGTACCAAATCAGTGGGACCACAAATGTATATTTCTGGTGGGACTCCTAGGTTATGGGACAATGAGCACATCACAGCATTTTAGCTAAACATAGCTTCCACAGTTCTTTTGCTTTCTTAATGTATATCTTTTCATGTTTTGTTTGCACAATTATAGGGAAGATAATTTGGAAGTCCCTTTTTTCAGAGGCCTTGCAAAGGGAACATAGGATGGGAGAATTGCTTACGGTAGAACCCTATTCGATACATGGGTCATTTTTAAAACTTTAATATCTGAAAAACGAGTTTAATGAAGACAACGGCACTTATGTTATTGTAAAGGTTACATCTCATAGTTGCCGAATGATGGTAAACTTATCAATAAGTGGCTATTTTGAGGTAATGTTGCACCCTTAAAGAACATAACTGGATGTCTTTCGTTTTTTGGCAAAATGTCAAGACTCACCCTTTACTTGAAAATGAGAGTCTACCATATGATCATTCATGTCTTTGGTAAGGCCCTACCTCAACAGGGGATCTGCACGACAAGTATTTTAAAAACACGCGCGCCTGGGACAGAAACAATGCGTCTAGTGCAGGTGCAGTTGGCCAAGACCCCTGGTAGCTTGTGTTTACCCTTGGCAAAATATTTCCGACTAAAAATAAAGATTACTTCATTTTAGTTATTATCTTTACATTACTTAACTTAGAGGTGACAGTTCTGAAACAATGAAATGATGGTCGAAATCGCCGATCAGAGAAAAGACGTTTGGCTCAATCATCGTTGGCTATAAGAGCCGATGACTATATGTTGGGCCCTGACTAAAAACGATCTTTTGTCTTTGCATTATGATAAACATTTCCAGTTGTGATACATTAAGTAAACAGAAAAAATAACTTCAGTGATAAAGTTGAGAAATTTCTTCAAGAAAATATATAGTTTAATGGGTCTAATTAATGTCTAGCCTTCACATAGTATATGAGATTTCTGAAGTGGTCAGCTTGTTGCTTTCAACAGAAAAATTAACCAAAGTGATAAAGTTGAGAATTTCTTCAAGAAAATATATATTTTAATGGGTGTAAGTATTAATTTATATATGGTAATGAAGGAAATGTTCCCTTAAGTTCCTGTGATGTTGGTATTGTCACTTGCATGCACACTTGCTACACATGACTATTATTTTATGCAACTTTCACCCATTCCCCTTCAATCTGCCCTTTCACACGTTCCTACCTGTTGATCAGTGCCCTGTCCATGCACCTTCCACCTGCACTATGGCTTGGATCCTTGCGCCCTCCTCTCACATTTTGGGTGCACTGATCATTACAACACTGTCATTTTCCACTCACCCTGCGGCCTTAAGGTAGAACCATACTTGATACACGGGTCATTTTTTAAGCTTGAATATCTGGAAAAAAAATGAGTTGAATGAAGACAGCGGCACTTATGCTATTGTAAAGGTTACATCTCATAGCAGCTGAATAATGGTAAACTTATCAATAAGTGGCTATTTTGAGGTAACGTGGCACCTTTAAACAACTTATCTGAGTGTGTTTTGTTTTTTGTCAAAATGTCCAGACTTACCCTTTACTTGAAAATGAGAGTATACCATATGATCATTCATGCCTTTTGATTTTCAGGTCCTGTCAGAATTCAAAGCCATTCGAAGCCATTGTTTTATAATATGACTGATATGAACCCCCTCTATGTACACGGTCATATCACAGGTACCTCTTATTCTGAATGGACCTGAAAATCAGCATTTACTACGTAAACCACGTGCTGTTAGTGATTTTGATGAGGCTTATGGGAACATTCAAAAATGTTTTTGAAATACTCATCGTACATATTCCTGGTTGAGGTAGGACCTTGCACATTACCAAAGACATGAATGATCAAAAGGTAGAGTTTGACTTTCAAGTCTTGAGTCTTGACATTTTGCCAAAAAATCGAGACACAGCCAGATATGTTCGCAAAGGGTGCCACATCAACTCAAAATAGCCATTGATTGATTGATTGTTTTTATTTAGGTATAAAAGTGTATATGTACAATACCTTACTGAAATTTGGAATTTCGTTTTTTGCCAAATTTACGCCATATTGTGGCTAATTCGTGACTAACCAGTTGTATGCAGTGAAGGAAAATAGAGTGCCCGGCGGAAACCACCGCCTAACCCCTAGTCGCTCGTTGATGCTACTACCCCCCTCTCTCTCTCTCTCTCTCTCTCTCTCTCTCTCTCTCTCTCTCTCTCTCTCTCTCTCTCTCTCTCTCTCTCACACACACTACTTATGTACCAGTCAATTGAATCCCTGGGAGGGGGGGGGGGGGGGCCGGGACATGCGGGGATACTGCTCAGGAAAAAAACAATAAATAGCACTTATCCCCACTGGCAGGAACCAATTCTGTGGCAGTATGCCCCACCCCTGGGGCATGCTCAACAAGAATACACAAGTTCCTAAGATTTCAACTTTTTATTTTGTGAAAATAAACCACAAAAATCTTAGCAGTTACATCACAAATAACAAAACCTTCAGCAGTTATAAAAATAAAATTTTAGACTTGGAGAAGACACCCTTCACATTACTTTTATTAAACACCTGACGTCCATTATTAAACACCTGCAGCACCATGTGACTGTGAAAATTCTGCTTTTGTGTACTCATTCTCCCGCGCCGGGAAGTCCCCCGGGTGAAGGTCCGTGGTTGGTCAACACAGTGGACCTACTGTGCCGGCATTTAATTCCTGCACTAAATGCACGGGCAGCCCAGGCATAATACACAACCACATGCTCTATTGCCTACCATTTTCCTGACCATGGGTGTATGGATGACCTCAAAACTGAACAACGAAGCTTTGTTTCGCAAGCAGCGTGTCTCAATGATGTACTTGGCTTGTTTTGGACATGTTATCCACACAAACTTTACAACCAGGCACTGACAGACGTCCGGTCGACTGGTGCAGGAATTAAATGGCTGTACTGTAGCACAGGCCGGGTGCGCCCGGCTGATAGGCCTACTGGAATCGTGGCAGCAAAATATGACGTCACTATTCAAATCCCCGCCTATCATGCACCGCCACGACGGACAACAATAAATCACAGTAATCCCGGTACACCGGGCAGCTATTTTAAGCAGTATTTAGCAGAAGCACCGTGTTTCCCGGCCAAGTCCCGGCCCCCCCCCCTCCCAGGGATTCAATTGACTGGTGCATTATAAATACTACTATTTATGATGATGATGATGATGATGATGATGATGCTGATAATACTAATAATGATACTACTACTACTACTACTACTACTACTACTAATAATAATAATAATAATAATAATAATAATAATAATAATAATAATGATGATACTAATAATGATAATAATGATAATGAAAATAATAATGATAATAATGATAATAATAATAATAATAATAATAATAATAATAATAATAATAATAATAATAATAATAATAATAATAATAATAATGAAAATGTAACAACAACAACAGCAACAACAACAACAACAAAAACATCAACAATGATAATGATAATAAATCAAAAATGATATTATTTTTTCTTAGCTCTCTCTGTGCAAGGGTCGTGTTGATAAATTGCGCGTATGACTCATGCGATCGGCCACAATATAGAGTAGCACTCTCGTTACGCAGATCGCCTGACGAAAAATTTAGGTGCGGAGTTCAAAATATCCATCATGGCGGACTGGGTTGTGGTGGAACATCCTTCCACCAAGGAAAAAGATGAGGACTACAAACGGACATTGGTGTCAATCTTCAAAAGTTTGCGTTCGCAAGCCATTAGTAACATGGAATATTTCCAGGAAGGCAAAAGTCGCTACGACGCAGATTACCACAGACATTTCTGCTTATTGTATGAACATCTTGACTTGGGCATTGAACCTATGGTGTTAGATTTAATGCAGGTGGCTCATGAATATGACTTTGGTAATATCAGAGCTAATGGTTACAGGAGCATGATTAAAATTGTACAGAAATGCTGTGTGCACCTTCTTCAATTATCCAGACACATATCAGTGAACAGGACCTCTTTTCTATTTAGAAGTGGACATTATGTGAAAGAGCTAGAGAGCTATGCCAATCTTTTGGGGCAGCTAAGGGCATGCTTATTCTATGTGGCCAAACTGGGCAGCTATTGTAAACCTGGAAAACTGTTTGCTGAAGAAGAGTGGGCTTCAGAACCCGAGGCTGAGCAGCACATGCTGGACGTGGAGTCTTTAGCACAGGAATGTTTCTATGGCAGGACACTGGCATTTCAGGTAAACAACATTTGTTGCTACTGTTGCTGATCATGATGTGTATTTTCATCCTCATTTATCTTCTCCCATGTTCAACGTTCATCTTCTTATCATCTTCCTTAACCATTCTGCTTGTAATGTCCAGTAAATCTCCCGGAAATATCCCTCCCCCCCCCCCCCCCCCCCCCCCCCCCCCCCCCCCCAGGGTAATCTCCTCTCCCTGAAATACCCCCGCAGGGTAATCTCCTCTCCCTGAAATACCCCCGCAGGGTAATCTCCTCTCCCTGAAATACCCCCGCAGGGTAATCTCCTCTCCCTGAAATACCCCCGCAGGGTAATCTCCTCTCCCTGAAATACCCCCAGGGGAATCTCTCCCTGAAATACCCCTCCCCCCTCTAGGGGAATCTCCTCTCCCTGAACCCCCCCCCCCCTCCAAGGGGAATCCCCTCTCCCTGAAATCCCTCCCAGGAGAATCTCCTCTCCCTGAAATCCCCCCCCCCCCCCCCCCCAGGGAATTGGAATGGATTGGATTGGGTTTGCTCTCTGTTATTAGATGTACTTTTATGATGCCCCAAACCATCTAGGTGTGTTTGTAAAATTCCTTCAAAATCAACAATTGTGTGTGTGTGTGTTTATTTATTATTTTTTTTTGGGGGGGGGGGGGTGAGAGGGGCGCGGCATATTTTTCAAATGAAAATCCTACCATCTCCCCCACCTTTTATTTTTGAATGAGTTCCCTAGACAAAAAAAACTCCTGTACCTCTTCTGGTCAATGGTCGGGGCTAATTTCAGTTGTACAAGTAATAGAAAATCTGTATGTGAGCGGAAATTAGAACTTTGTAATTCAAATTGGATGAACAAATACATTAGGGACCACATAATCATTGTAAATATAAATAAAACCAAAATGAGTTCCAAGAGCAGGGTCTTAGCCAGGATTTTAAAAATACCTGTCCAAAACAGCAATTTCATAATTTCTGCCCGTCCAGATTTAACTACTAATCTACTTCAAAGCCTCATACCAGCTACATTTAATAGCCTGGTGTGCTAAAAAGGGCAATTTACACTTCAGCTATGCCCTAGAAGGTGGTTTGTTAGGAATATATTTGGTTTTTACCCCCCAAAAGTCAAAATTGAAAAATCTTCAAAGACATTTTTGCCTGTCCTAATAGGAGTTTTTTTTTAGTAAACTACCTGTCTAAAAGACAGGCAGGACGGGTCCTGGCTAAGTCCCTGTGACCAAGAGCAGGGTCTTAGCCAGGAATTAGAAACTGGGTGCCTATAATTGGCCATTGTAAAATTTTTAGGTGTCCAAATTTTTAAGAGGGACCACAATATACTTATATTTTAACCATAAACATGTTTAAATATTTATCAAAATAAGGCATGGTAATCTTATACAAGGTCATGGGAATTATATGGCAATGAAATAATTCAATTATATGCTTGAGATTGACATTTAAAGAAATTACTCACAATTTATTTTGGGTGTCCTGAGGGGTGCTTTTTAAGGGTTTGGGTGTCCAAAAAGACACCCAGACGCCCTGCTGGCTAAGACCATGTCCAAGAGTACCGAAGGGTAAATAAATGCAGAAATGAAATCAAAACCCTGGTTTAGAGTCCCTGATGCCTTCCTTGAATATTTTAGCTTTCTGTAAACTATTTGACTGATGGAAGAATTACTGATTAACTAACAAATAAAAAAAAATTCAAATAATAAAAATAGATTAAAGTAGAGATTTGAGTGAAGATAAGTAGTCAAACAATTCTGAAGCTGTGCTTGTACGAACCATACAGATCTACATCTCTTTGGCTGTTATCAGTCCTTGCCTACCCCTGGCTTGGAAACCACTTAAAATATCTAGAAAATAGTCAAGCCATGTGCATTTGGAATCCTTGCAATTATGAAGCACCTCACTCATGAAACACATCAATAGGATTAATGTTAGAAAAAATATTTGAAATTGTAAATTGTTAAATGCAATTAGAACAACATCTTAAAGTCAAGTATTCCTAGAAATATTTCCTTTTATGAAGATGTCTCCATGTGTCAGACCATCCCAGATGTGAATCATACAGTGAATGCGATTACCATAGCACTATATCACATCTAGTGGCACTTAAATTCACCAGCCGATCGCCATTTTTGAGCTGCTTCCAAATTTTTAACCTTTGTTGCATATAGATTTTCTTTAAAAAGTAATTTGGACAGAGTGCCCAAAATGTCTAAACTGATCCCTGGTTAATTAGTATAATTACCACTTTTTCAGAAATAGTTTCATTAACTTTTATTCTGATCCATTTTTATTTCCATATGAATATATTGATAGTGTCTAATGTATTCCTTGCAGATTGAGTGGTGTGATTCTTTATCACCTGTTCTGCCTGTTAAGGAGCTGACTTTGGCTCTGAGTCAGTGCTGAGCTATTGATTATTGTGAGCCCCTCACGTGATACAGGACGATACTTGCTGGATTTCACGTCCAAATCAATACCCTCCCAAGGCAAACAGTTGCCTAGACAGCCAAGGATAGGGGAGATTTATTGAATATTGCATTTCTTTCTTTGTAGGTGGTTGATTTTTTCCTTTTTTCTCTTCTCCCTTGGGAATATGGGTTTATTTGGCATTGTTATAATAGCCTTGCTGTATAGTGTTTGAGTACATGTATATCTGATTACTTCTGAGGCCTGACCTATTGGAAGTGCTCTCATGTGCTGACAGGAATAAATATTCCTAACTGAAAGCCATACCAGTTTCTTGATAATTCAATTGAAAAAAGAAACATGCAAACCGGTCTAGATGCAGAGCCTTTATGTGGACATCCCTGCATCTTCATCTTACTGCTGGCTTCAATCAGTAATAAATAGGCAGCAGACATGTATTAACTGTATGAAACTATGAATAGATGCATCTAATGTTATTTTTTCCTTACAACCCATCAACCCATCTTCAAAGACATGGCTTAAATGTAAATTGCCCTTTTTGACACAAAAGACTATTATATGTAGTTAGTATAAGGTTTTCAAGTACTTGGATAGCTAAATCTGGAAGGGCAGAAACTTTGGAATTGCTATTATGAACAGGCATTTTAAAAATTCTGACCCTGAATAAGTGTAGTTAATTTTTAAACACTTGTAAGTGCAATATGATCCTTATCTGTGTGTGTGTTCATTCTCTTCTAAAAGCAATGAGCCTCCTCTGATTTGGGTGGATTTGGTAGGGATTTATAATTATTTATTGCACAGAAGAATTTTTTTGAATTTAAGAGAAATTATGAAATAAGTCACAGGGAGGATTTATTATTTTCAAGAAGCTAATTAACCTTATGCCTGTTTACCCATTACTGCGTAAAACATTCTGACTATTTTGATGATGTCTTCATGACCAATAGACCAAAGCATTTAAATAAATATATTTTGAAAGAGAAAGTTTGGTTACAAACCAACCAACAACCCTCTTTGAACTGTATGTTTTATGTTAATCACCAAGTCAAAGATATCTTAGATATAGACAGCACCTGTCAAGGAAGGGGTTCTTTTCAGGCATAAATGGGTTAAGAGGCTAGCGCCAAGAAAAAAATATTGTTTGTTTCCTGTAACGGTTCGAAAAAAAAATAGGGTGGGTAGGTCGGTAAAAATATTTTTTTTTGCATAATTTTTTTGGTCAAAAATTTGTGTTTTACGCATGTCTTATGTTGATTGGGAGTTGGGAGGGCGGAAAAAACTTAAGGGTAGGGATAACTTTGAATAAAAACTTGTTAGGGTAGGGTTACAGGAAACAAACCACTTTTTTGTGTAGACCTAATCTGGCTTGCAGGCTATTGCTACTAAAATGCGCTTTGCCCCTAACTTAGGCCCTAGGCCTAAAAAAAATTGTCTGTTTCCTGTAATCGTACCCTAACAAGTTTTCATTCAAAAAACCCCTACCCAAACATTTTTTCCCGGTCTTGCAACTCCCAATCAACATAAAACATGCATGAAGCACACATTTTTGAACAAAAAATAATACCTACCAACCCTATTTCTTTTTGAACCGTTACAGGAAACAAACAATTTTTTATGCCTAACATTGAGATATATGGGCCTTGGCTAGCTGCCAGGTGGTGTTTCAATATTAAATCCAGAACAATTACCCTATAATGGTTGGTGTTGTTTTACCAATATTTGATGGTGGAATGCAGACATTTTTTGGGCATATTCAAAGTATTTGTACCTGTAGGCCTTGGCAACAAAAACGCCCGTAAGTTTTAATGAGTCAAATATATTGATATGGAGAATAGGATATCTAGGACCTTTAGTTTTTTATGGTCTATAATCCACATGCAAACTCAAAAAAGTTACAATTTACCTCTGTGTAATAATGGGCTTGGATGCACCTAAAGGAAGTACAAGCTTTGGAACACAAATAGCAAAGATTAGAAAAGCTCGCTAGTTAGATCAATATTTCCTAAAGGTTCTTTGAAACTGCTCCTTGGAGAGAACATCTGCGCTGCAGTAAACACAATTCAATATCCATAAATTCCCCCCAGGAGAAATTATGCATCAGTTGGGTTAATTACACTTTCACAGCAAACATTAACCAGCCTGATGCTAGCCAACCATCCTCTTCTTTATAGATGTAGGCAAGAAGCGTTTACAAGGTTTTAACCAGGACTTAAAAACGGGGTGTCCAAAATAGGCATTTCTCACATATTTGGGGCATCCTTATTTTCAAGGTAGACCACAATGTATTTAGACTAATCGAGAAAAGATATGATAATCTTATGTTATGTCATGAGAATTAAATCAAGGTTAAGTTTTTCAATTATTTCCTTAAAATAGATATGTTTTTAGAAATTCTTAATAAAAATCAGATGGCCTGATGTACAAATTAGTAGATTTGTGTGACCAAACAGGGGTCAGGCTACGGCAAGAAACTGAGGAAGACCGCCGGGCTATAGGTTCCCAAAACTTCATAGCCCGATAGAAAATTTTACAGTCCCATTAAAAAACAAAAACGAGCTGCCTCGATTATCCTAAATTACACACACACTCACACACATATATATATATATATATATATATATATATATATATATATATATATATATATATATATATATATATATATGTGTGTATTGTTACCGCAGAGGGAAATGTAACACGCAAAACGCAGGTTTCTTGTCTCGACCAGGTATATATATACACACACACTGCTTATAGTATTGTATTCATCTGAGCATGACCTAAAAATATCAATCTTTTCTTATAGCCAGCCGGGCTACAAAGGCAAATATTCTTATAGCCCGAAACAATTTTCTGTAGCCTCGGGCTATCGGGCTAGTGTATAACTGGACCCCTGCCAAATAACTCCGCTGGCTGAGACCCTTGTTGATCATTAGTATTCATTACATGTGATTTCTTCTTTCTCGAAGAAATAGCTTTCCATTGCAGGAACCTCCAAATATTTTGTAAAATCATTCTCAATTTTTAAGTTACTGTTAAAATTATTTTTCAGCATTAATGGGCTAATGAACTGAGGTTGCTTTCCTATGGTTTTCTTTCTATTAAATGAAAGCATGGATTCTATGAAAGGAAAAAGTGCTTAATATATGCAGGTTATCAATGTTGAATTAGCCCTTCACCTTCATAATTTTAGTCTCTTATTCCTTATTTCAGTTCTGCGAGTCGATGATGAAGCCGCTTTCATTTGTTGTGATTGCGATGGCGTCGTTTTCAGAAGGCTACCAGCATGGCTCATCCATGATGAAGTTTGCCAGTGCTCTACTGAGCTCAGGAAAATACGCCCTCAGCCCCGTACTGCGCTCACAACAGGTAAGTACACCTTATTAACCCTTATGCTGCTGGTGGCTGATTTGGCCAATACAAAATGATGCAAAAAGCCTGAAAAATGACTGAAACCCTGGCACATGGTTACTCATCTAACAGTACTTAGTATGAGCTATTGAATGAATACCAACATAACAGGGTTGAGATGGTAGCCTCAGCATTGGAAGGGTTCTAGGTAGAAAACTTCTTTGAAGGTTGATGTTTGTAGGTTTATCTTTACACTAGGGTAGTCATTGATACCTCTCTAGTTGATTGTAGCTTTGAAGAAAGTGGCTCATTGTAAGTGAAAGAAACTTGGTAGGAATAGGTACTAGCTCAGGAAAATATACCAAATACCAATATTGAATAGGGAAAAAGTATGGTATCGCTCAGTACGCACTTAGCGTAGTTCCTGACATACATTTATAACATCAATAACATCATATGAAAATCTTTACTTACGGCTGCCGAACTTGTTAACTAGGGAGGTACACTATAGCGAAGCGAGTACCATATCGCTGCTGCCATAGTAGCGATATGCAGCGCCACTATGTGGTGGCGATAACAATCACAACAAACACTATGGCTGCACCGATATGGTACGGTGTACAGCCCTAAGTTCTGATCAATCTCCTTTAGGTGCAGCTGAAATATTTGAATACTTAGAATTTAGTGAATATATTCAACACCAGTCTGTCGTCTGAGGACCAACAGTCCACAGAGGTTGAAATGTTTCCCTGTTTTCTCTCCAGATCATTGGATATTATCAAGGGTTTTTAAAGGTTCTTGCTTTTGATCAGAATCAAAATTTGGAATCATTCATTAAATGAAATTGTGGCAAAACTGAAAACATTTCACTAAGTCACCAATCATGACACATTTCCATGTGTATCGATAAAATACTAGTTCATAAATGCAGCTTTAGTGGAAATGAGCTTAATGGATTATTATAAATCCCCTATAACTGTTTCAACCATATAAGGATTGATGAGAAAATATTTGGGTAATTGCTATCTAGCATGGTGCTTAGAAATGCATGGGTTAACTTGGCCTGACTGACTCTACATTCCCAGATCAATAGTAAACTGATTACTCCTCCTTGTAATTGGTGTATAAATCTATTACTTGAGGGAGACCTTTTCAAACTGATTTCAGTAAATAGATGATGAGACTGGGGTAAAGGGAGAGGGAACACTTTCGCTACATCACACAACACAACTCCACACACAGTGTCTGCCGACACTACAACATGGATGATCACTCAGGCCTGGTAGATATCTCATTAAATGTTTTACCATTAGGAAAGAACAACCCTGACTCAGCCGAGCCACTAGGAGTTTGTCTTGAATAAGAGCAACAATGGACACATAGATTACACTCTACCTGACATGGTCTTAGCCAGCAGGGTGTCTGGGTGCCTTTTTGGACACCCAAACCCTTAAAAAGAACCCCTTAGGACCCCCCAATATTTTAGTGTGTAATTTCTAAAAATCTCAATCTCAAGCTTATAATTGAATTTGTTCATATCCTTATAATTCCCATGACATTGTTTAATGATATCATGCCTTATTTTGATGAATTTATACATGTTTATGGTTGAAATATGAGTATATTGTGATCCCCCTTAAAAATTTGGATGGGCACCCGAAAATTTTACAACTGCCAATTTTAGGCACCCAGTTTCTAAATCCTGGCTAAGACACTGCTCTACCATACCTATAGTCTATGGGCTTTAACGTATTTGACTAACCAGTCAAATGTTGGTTTTAACTTTTATACCCACCAGAGTTTAAGAACTCTTAGCCCAAGTCCTAATATAATGCAGTATTAAAAAGGGTTATATCATCCCCCTTCAAATTCCATATAAGTAGATACCCAGAGAGGATATAGAGTAAATTAGACACTGGTGGATTTATTTATTTATTAGAGCTGGTCTTCCATATTCAGAGAGAAAAGTCATATCTCAACTTTTAAAATTGTGAGTTTTATACTTGTTTAGGAGTTTCAATTTAGTGAATCCCTTGTGTATTCACAAATCTTGTAGACATGATTTGCTTGCAGTTCAGGATATAGAAATGGCTCTATTCAGGGCTCGACATTAAGGCCTGCCCGGGGCAGGTAAAAATTTCAAAAAGTCAGTTCGGGCAGGTGATTTTGACATTGTACCTGCCCGACAGGGAAGGTAAACATTTGCAGTCGATACTTGATCGCAAAAAAAAAACACCAACAATCACTCACAAAACAGTAAAACTCACTGCCAGTGATGTCCTCTCTAGCTGGCCATCATCAGTAAACAACTGATGCAATACCACCGGAAATGTGCTACCATGCTACTGCACATGTATGTATATACTGGTATTGCTCAGGAAGGCAAACACTTGCTATTTCAGATGTCTTGTTCCATTTAGTGCATTTGAAATTAAGCAAGCGTTTCTATTTAACTATTTCACTTTGTAAATAGAGATGTTTTACCGCCTTGTGCAGAACTGTTACCCTTTCATTTAGATGGGGTTATATAATTAAAAATATTTCAAGAAATGACCATAAGAATAACTATGAAATAGAAAATATATTACAGACAAAAACCAAAAAGTCTGTGAGGGAGTTTTTTTTTTGCAGCCAGGGCAGGTGAAAATCTTTCAGGGCAGGCAAAAGTTCCAGGTCACCTGCCCTGCAGGGCAGGTGGTTTCAAATGTTAACGTCAAGCCCTGCTATTCTAAACTTTGATAACCCAAGGTGAGCGATAATCATTTGGTTATATGGGGTATCATTTTAATGTTATAATGAGGAAAGGAAGATTTGACTGAAAAGCTGGAGAAATTTGAAATGGAATTTTTCTTTCCATTTTTGATTTTGGTTCATTTGAAAGAGATCAGCAAATGCCTAGTAAGATTCGACGGACATGCTGAAGATCAATTTCTGTTCAGATTAATTTATCAGCTATGGCAGAAACACGATACTCAGATTGTCCAACGATGTTGTGTTTACATTAAAGTTCAAGTGCTCTGATCCATACTAGACATTAGTGTGACATATGAGTAATAGGACAGAATCAGACCACTCTTTTCACTTGTTGTTATGCAGGGAGAAACCCCACCATCAGAGTTGTATGTTTTATTTATGGAGGTGACCAATACACAGTAAAACCTTCATTACTGCACATATTAGCACACGTCAACCATCACTGAAATGGCAAGTAATTTGAAAAGTGGTGTTAATAACATGTTTTATCAGTGGCAGATGTAGGATGTGTAGGGATTTATTCATTCCCAGTGAAATTTTAAAGGTGCCAATCCCTAGCCAGATGTGACTTCAGATGAAAATGGCTAAAGCTTTATTTTAATCTTTCCTTCTCAGCAATAATATTAAGTTTTATCAATCTAATAAGTAGGGCAAATGTTTTCATTTTTAAATCTTACTGTATCATTTTGGAAAACTGCTTTAGTTTTCTCTTACACAATTGAAATGATAATATCAATACAATTTTTTTGAAAACTTTTTTTATCTTTAAAAAGTTTTTATTCATTCATTTCATTCATTTTTTAAAAAACACTATGTATAAAATGAATATTGAAATGAAATTGGTCAATCCTTAAATGAGGATGAGAAACTTGTAGACTATGCACTCTGGTCTTGATCAGCTGGTGGTTTATGAATGACACATCCTGGTAAACAAAAACTTTGCACTTTGTCCTCGGCAGTAACTGAAGGGTCACTGAAAGTGAAGTAATTTATGTTCATCCTTTACCGTTGATTGACATTTATGAACTTGAAATATTTTCAAGGAGTTTGAACAAAACAAAAGGCTTTCATTCTGTTTATATTATAGATATCTGGTATTTCCACAGTACACTAGTTAGCAGGCACTAACATAAGTTTTAGCACAAAATTACCATACAGGGCAAATAGTTCATTATTTCTACATGCCCAACATTACATAATTTTTTGGCGTATCCGAAATGAATTATGACATGCTAGAATGGCGTGTATCACTCATTGTGGATGTAATGATTTGAAAACCATTTTCCTTTCAATTTTGTTGCATAGTTTGCATATTTCTGGGTATTTGTGCTTTTTTCTATAAAGAAAATGTGTAGTCTTCACTTGTGTAGTCTTCACATATGTGTAGCCCTTTCGGGCAAGTGTAAACTAAAACGCACTTGCTCGATGGCCGTTTCTCTCTTCAAGAACGGTACGATTACTGCAAGTACTTAGGCCTAGGAAAAAAAAAAATCTTGGTCAATAATGTGTGTTTTATGCATGTTTTACGTTGATTGGGAGTTGGGAGGGCGGAAAAAACTTTAGGTAGGGATTCTTTTGAATAAAAACAAACACTTTTTTTTAGGCCTTATGTAAGTGCCTGGTGATGTTTTAACCCATCGATAGCCAGACTTTCCCCTGAAAAATAACACCTGGATATAGCATACTTTACAAAATAATTTTGGAATAATACATGATATCATGGGCCTCTCCCTCTCTTTAATTTCAGGTTTTCAGAGTAAAAATGTCAAAGCTCTGTGAGTTTAGATGAAAATGAACAACTCTGTGAAAGACCACCTCCTGAAAAATCCTGTTAATATTGCTACTCAGAGATGTTTACCAGCATCTCATTCTCATCTTTCTTTCATTTTCCAATTTCAGGTTGCATATATTACCCGACATTATGACATCAATTTCTTCAAGTCCTTTTGGCTGCTGGCTGAGAATGACATGCTTAATGTGAGTATACAGAACATATTGTAAGATAAAACCTTAAACAATTTTAAAACCCTTATGCTGATGTTGGCTAATTTTTCAAAAATCTTTGCATTCTTGTACTTTGGACGAAAGTAGCCTTAGCATTGGAAGGGTTAACAAGGGTCTAAAGCAAACACATGGTCTGATCTATATTGGAACACCTTGATAACACAGCTTATATCTTAGAAGTTTTTGACCAAAAAAGGACAATCTTAAAGGACAATTACACCATGAATAAAACATAGGCCCGAATAGTTTCTTAGAGAATTCTCTACTTAAATCCAAGACCCCACCACTGCCAACCTTCATACAAGAAGTATATTGCTACTGGCAGCAGCCATTTTAGTCTATTAATAGCTTATCTGAAGCTGCTTGGTTCATACTTGATGAAGATGACAGTCTTTGAGTGTGTACAATCTTACATTTTTCAGATGTTCCCATCGTATATGTGTCCGCCTATAACTGTGGATGAAGTGATGAAGATTACAGCCTATGAGTGTTTACAATGTTATGTTTTTCAGATGTTCCCATCGTATATGTGTCCGCCTATAACTGTGGATGAAGTGATGAAGATGGCAGCCTATCAGCGTTTACAATCTTATGTTTTTCAGATGTTCCCATCGTATATGTGTCCGCCTATAACTGTGGATGAAGTGATGAAGATGGCAGCCTATGAGCGTTTACAATCTTATGTTTTTCAGATGTTCCCATCGTATATGTGTCCGCCTATAACTGTGGATGAAGTGATGAAGATTACAGCCTATGAGCGTTTACAATCTTATGTTTTTCAGATGTTCCCATCGTATATGTGTCCGCCTATAACTGTGGATGAAGTGATGAAGATTACAGCCTATGAGTGTTTACAATGTTATGTTTTTCAGATGTTCCCCTCGTATATGTGTCCGCCTATAACTGTGGATGAAGTGATGAAGATTACAGCCTATGAGTGTTTACAATGTTATGTTTTTCAGATGTTCCCATCGTATATGTGTCCGCCTATAACTGTGGATGAAGTGATGAAGATTACAGCCTATGAGTGTTTACAATGTTATGTTTTTCAGATGTTCCCATCGTATATGTGTCCGCCTATAACTGTGGATGAAGTGATGAAGATGGCAGCCTATGAGCGTTTACAATCTTATGTTTTTCAGATGTTCCCATCGTATATGTGTCCGCCTATAACTGTGGATGAAGTGATGAAGATTACAGCCTATGAGCGTTTACAATCTTATGTTTTTCAGATGTTCCCATCGTATATGTGTCCGCCTATAACTGTGGATGAAGTGATGAAGATTACAGCCTATGAGTGTTTACAATGTTATGTTTTTCAGATGTTCCCCTCGTATATGTGTCCGCCTATAACTGTGGATGAAGTGATGAAGATTACAGCCTATGAGTGTTTACAATGTTATGTTTTTCAGATGTTCCCATCGTATATGTGTCCGCCTATAACTGTGGATGAAGTGATGAAGATTACAGCCTATGAGTGTTTACAATGTTATGTTTTTCAGATGTTCCCCTCGTATATGTGTCCGCCTATAACTGTGGATGAAGTGATGAAGATGGCAGCCTATGAGCGTTTACAATCTTATGTTTTTCAGATGTTCCCATCGTATATGTGTCCGCCTATAACTGTGGATGAAGTGATGAAGATTACAGCCTATGAGTGTTTACAATGTTATGTTTTTCAGATGTTCCCATCGTATATGTGTCCGCCTATAACTGTGGATGAAGTGATGAAGATGGCAGCCTATGAGCGTTTACAATCTTATGTTTTTCAGATGTTCCCATCGTATATGTGTCCGCCTATAACTGTGGATGAAGTGATGAAGATTACAGCCTATGAGTGTTTACAATGTTATGTTTTTCAGATGTTCCCATCGTATATGTGTCCGCCTATAACTGTGGATGAAGTGATGAAGATTACAGCCTATGAGTGTTTACAATGTTATGTTTTTCAGATGTTCCCCTCGTATATGTGTCCGCCTATAACTGTGGATGAAGTGATGAAGATTACAGCCTATGAGTGTTTACAATGTTATGTTTTTCAGATGTTCCCCTCCTATATGTGTCCGCCTATAACTGTGGATGAAGTGATGAAGATCGAGGCGCGCGAGCCACTGCAGCTCCCCCACTCTGACGGCCATGGAAAGATGGTCACCGTCAGCCCTCCTGCATCATCCGATGGAGATGTCAGTATCATGGGCCGGCTCATGTCTCATGAACTCAGAACTGGAATGGTTAGTATATACCCCTTATGCTGGTGCTGGCTAATTTGGCCAAAACAAAATGATGCAAAAAATCTGAAAAATGATTGAAACCCTGGGATATCAGTACTCATCTGAGAGTACTCAGTGAGAGCTATCCGATGAATACCAACATGATAGGGTTTAGATGGTTTTCAAAATTCTTTGCGTCATTGTCCTTTTGACGAAAGGAGCCTCAGCATCGGAAGTATTATGAGTATGGAGATGAAGTGATATCTGTTTCATACAGTCATTCTATGATATGTAAAGATGAGATATATATTAGTTTTAAACATTCATCTACATCTATCATTTTATTATTCCTCACACAACTATCATGAACTCAGAACTGCCTGGACTGGTTATCTAAGATTGAAAGATGGAATCGATATTAGTTTTATTAGAGACTAGGTATGTATCTCTGATACAGCCCAGTTCCAATAAATAATTATTTATATCAAGTCATAATCTAAATAAATCATGATTTCTTACAGGAGGATGTTCACGTAGCCACCAGTAGCCCTAAACAAGGCACAGAACCGATAGTATTACCCAAGTCTCCCTACCTTGTAATACAGTGCCATGGCGGAGGCTTTGTAGCACAGTCATCTAAGTCTCACCAGGTAAGTTGTATACTTTTTCCTCATTAAATATTGATATTTGTATCATATAAAGTACTGGTACCAATCCCATTAAATACATACAGTCAAGCCTTCTCAAGAGACCACCAGTTAAGAGGGAGTACCTGTCTAAAACAACGATTTTAATGATTTTCCTATAGGAAAAGGCATTATATTCCACATAAGTAATGTCCACCTTTCTTAAGTGGGCTATATTTGGTCTTGGTTCACAGGTTTGATGAAACATATTGTGCTTCAGGTAATATTGCTGTTTGTTGTAATATACTTTTTTAATCACATGGGACATGATCAGCAAAACTAAGTGTTTATTTCCATTTATTATTTTAAAGTGTGCATTTACATTCCCCCTCCCTTTTATGAACTTGATGGGCTTTTGCAGATTTTCTTTTACTAGTATGTGAGGTATTCTATTTGTATTTATGGCTATTCATACTGTATTCTATTTCTTTCAGGTGTATTTACGACATTGGGTGAAAGATCTGAAGGTGCCTACGTTTTGTATAGACTACTCACTGGCCCCAGAACATCCTTTTCCTAGGCAGCTAGAAGAGTGCTATTATGCATACGCATGGATCCTCAAAAATTGTCATAGCCTTGGTGAGTAACTATCATTTTTTTTTCTACTTGGGGAAATTTGTATTTAACTTTCTGAACCCATTCTTGGCTAGAGTTCTCTCTGTGACTGATAGGGATTGGCACCTTCCTTAACGATACGATACCTTAAAGGGGAACTTGGGGAAGAACAAATCATAGGTTTATAGGAAAGTTCATGAACATAGCTCCACATCTGTCATAAACAGGGAAGTCCTAGAGCTCCAAACGAAGAGAAATATAAAATTGCAATTGGTGAATAGCACCTCCTCTGAGCCAAGGCCGCCGCCATTTTGAATCCGGGTCATCACCCCCTGTTGTGGTCAGTGTTATAAGCACAGAGCTAGAGGCAGCAAGCACAGAGCTAGGGCCAGATTGCCACCCAATTGAAAAACATGGCCGCTGCCAGGGGCTGGGCAGAATGATGACAACATGCAAAAATCTCCCCCCATATACACTGAGAGAAAAAGAAGGGCAGCATCCTGTTCTTGAAGTGTATAACTTTCATATAAGCTGATATGTATATGAGCCTTTAGGGCCCTTTTAACAATATTTTTAACGGTACTGCCTGCCTTCCAGAGAATTAATTTTTAAAAATCTGGCCCTGGCAACTTCTGAAGTTTCGCTAATATATACGGAACCTCCTTCCCACAGGGATATTCCGGTAGCAGTGAAGTTAATTTTATTTGTATTTAAACTCATAAACTATATTATACAAATATGACATCCCTGTGGTGTGGCCAACATGATTGTCTACCCCGAGTGAGCGTTGTCACCCGAGGGCGTAGCCCAAGTGTGACAATGCTCACGAGGGGTAGACCATACCATCATGTTGGCCACCCCATAGGGATGTCATATTTGTTTTATTATATTGTCTGTTTGTGACTGATGGGCTATGTCTGTATGTTTTCAGGTTGTACTGGGGAGAGGATTGTGTGTGTTGGAGACAGTCGGGTGGGAACCTCATGATAGCCATGGCTCTTAAGTGCGCCCAGGAGGGTCTGTGTGTGACTGATAGTCTATGTGTGTATGTTTTCAGGTTGTACTGGGGAGAGGATTGTGTGTGTTGGAGACAGTCGGGTGGGAACCTCATGATAGCCGTGGCCCTTAAGTGTGCCCAGGAGGGTCTGTGTGTGACTGATAGTCTATGTGTGTATGTTTTCAGGTTGTACTGGGGAGAGGATTGTGTGTGTTGGAGACAGTCGGGTGGGAACCTCATGATAGCTGTGGCGTTTAAGTGTGACCAAGAGGGTCTGTGTGTGTCTGATGGTCTATGTGTGTATGTTTTCAGGTTGTACTGGGGAGAGGATTGTGTGTGTTGGAGACAGTGCGGGTGGGAACCTCTTGATAGCCATGGCCCTTAAGTGCGCCCAGGAGGGTCTGTTTGTGTCTGATGGTCTATGTCTGTATGTTTTCAGGTTGTACTGGGGAGAGGATTGTGTGTGTTGGAGACAGTGCGGGTGGGAACCTCATGATAGCCATGGCCCTTAAGTGTGCCCAGGAGGGTCTGTGTGACTGATGGTCTATGTCTGTATGTTTTCAGGTTGTACTGGGGAGAGGATTGTGTGTGTTGGAGACAGTGCGGGTGGGAACCTCATGATAGCCATGGCCCTTAAGTGTGCCCAGGAGGGTCTGTGTGACTGATGGTCTATGTCTGTATGTTTTCAGGTTGTACTGGGGAGAGGATTGTGTGTGTTGGAGACAGTGCGGGTGGGAACCTCATGATAGCCATGGCCCTCAAGTGTGCCCAGGAGGGCCTTCGCGTGCCGGATGGGATTGTGACGGCGTACGGGTGCGTCATGGTCAGAGCCACCCCCTCACCCTCCAGGATTCTGACAGTCATGGATCCTCTGCTACCCATGGGCATCCTGGGAAGATGCTTGGCAGGTAAGATGAGTACAGCGCAGTGATTCAACATTGCCTAAAATCCAGGGGTCGCTGTGTCTATATAAGGTACAACTCTTAACATTTCCAGAAGAAACTGTACCTGGGGTTGTTTTACCATATAGTTGTAAAGCATAAACGATTTATTTTGATTGTTTGATTGTACTTCATTTTGGTAAAATAAATCTAGTTCTTCAATCACTGTCAATTATTTTGACCTATCATATTGCATAAATTCTTGTTTCCAACAATATCTTAACCCCCACAGTGACCTGTTTTTTTTGCTTCTTCCCCATTGCAAATTTAGACTATTATGGCTTACTATATTCTACTAAGGTTTTGCTTTAGTCTTCTGAGGTGCAATATCTAAATTAGTTTGTATCACTGTATCTGTCTAAGGTATTTATATATTACTGTGCGACTGATATAAATTATTGAACAAAGAAGTTTCTCTACAAGTTAACATTAAAAAGATATATACTGGTACATTGTCAGCTGAAAGCTGTATTATTAGGTGTTCTAGTTTTCCAGTTTATAGCAGCATTTTTCTTTCAATGAATATCCGAGTCTAATTTGTGAAAACATTAATTCAAATCCTCTGCACTTACCTTTTACTGTGTCCTATTCTATATCAGCTTATGCAGGTATGAAGGTGGATTTGAATGGAGTAAATCCGCCACCATCGACTAATGGCGCGGCATCATCTCCGCCTGCAAGGCCAGCGAAGAAGAAACTGCACCGTCTTGGCTCTCAGGACTCGGGCTACACCAGTACCCAGATCAACTCGGGCGGCAGCGACCACCCCTCCGACTGTGAGTGTCTGGCGAAGGCGGGTGCAGCAACAGAAACCTCCGCTACAGCTGCTGCTGCTGATGCGGCTAAAGTTGATCATGAGACAGCCAACGAGGGCTGGATGACGCCTGCTGAATCGACAGCCAAGGAAACTCCATTTCTTCAGAAAAAGAACTCAGCTGAGATGGCGAAAGGAAAAGAACAAGTACATGTAACTGCTCAAAATGGTGATTTAGGTATTGGCGGTGAGGAGGAGAAGGATGATGTTAATGATGAGGAGTTTCACAATGCCAGCACCACTCTCAGGCAGCGCAACAAGAGCCAGCCGGATAAGTCCAAACTCAGCTTGGACCTGGAATCTGTGCATTCGGCATTGCCGGACCACAACGCAAGCCCAACAAAAAGAGGCCGGAAAACTCACGCGAGGACGGAATCGATCCCGGTCTTCATTCGACCCTCAGAAGACCATGAGCTATTCGGGAAAACCAGTGGACCGCCGAAAAATTATGCTCAGATGCGCCACTATGCCCAAAGCCCTCTCACTCAGTACCGTCATCTTCCTATACAGAAAGATCCCTTCATGTCTCCTATGCTGGCCACGGACGATATGCTCAAAGGCATGCCTCCAGTATACATGGTGGTGAGTGTTGTCAAACAAATTACTGTAGAATAGGAAATTAATTCAAGCATGGTGGTGAGTGTTTTCAAACAAATTACTGTAGAATAGGAAATTAATTCAAGCTGTAAATTAACCAAATTTGTGACTTTGGATTTTTCCCAGATTTATGGTTCCGAAAAACCAATATTGAAGTTTGATTAATATTCAATTGACATGAATGATATTGTAAATGTATGGTACAATATTTCTGACTTTTATTACTGAATTGTACCCACTAGAAAAAATAAACCACTCGGATTAATTTCCTACTCTACAGTACTCCTTATCTTATCATTTATTTCACTTACATTCATCTTTCCTATGCTGGCCACAGATGCTATCCTAAAAGCCATGTTTCTAGTATGCATTACTCTATCTTATAGTACTGTAGCCAGCCACCCATTTTTGAGATTCAGGAGCTAGAAAATTTCCATCGGCAGCATGTTTTAGGCCCACACTTGGGGCATCGTAGTATCGTATATCGTATCGTATATTGATTGACTGTACTTTTCAGTTACAAAAAAATCCCCCCAGTGTAGATGTAGACTTCAGAAGTGGTTATTATCATTTATTTCTTAATTAGAATTTTCACCTCTAGCATCATAATGAGCTGTTTTTATTATGTTTCAGGCCTGCCATCTGGACCCCATTGTTGACGATTCCGTACAGTTCTGCAAGCGACTGGACTCTCTAGGAAGGGAGGCTCACTTGGATGTATTTGATGACCTACCTCACGGCTTCCTCAACTTTGTCATGTTCAGCAAGGAAGCAAAGTCTGCGTCAGACCTCGTCGTTCGTCGACTACGGCAAGCATTGAAAATGCCAGGTTCCACAGATGGATCACCAATCGGCTGACAGTAACTTGGGCAACATCAAATGATGACAAAAAGCTAGGGAATGACTAAAAGCCAAACATGGGTACTCATCTGAGTACTCAGCAAGAACCATCTAAGAGTACCAACATGACAAGATTTAGATGTTTTTCAGAAATCGTTGCGTCCTTGTGCTTTGGACGAAAGTAGCCTCAGCATTGGAAGGGTTAACCCTCCTGATGCTGAGGCTACTTTCTTACAAGGCACAAGAACGCAAACATTTACGAAAACCATATTGACCCTGTCATGCTGGTACTGATTGGATAGCTCTCGCTGAGTACTCTCAGATGAGTACCCATGTGCCAGGGTTTTAGTCATTTTTCAGGTTTTTGCACCATTTTGTTATGACCATATTAGCCAGCAGCAGCATAAGGGTTAAGATAGTCACACTCACTCTGAAAAATCAACTCTATGTCTAATATAAGGAGCATGTGGAATGATATCAATGTACCTCAGTTGTTACCTTTTATTACTCTTAAAGTTATAGGCATGGGTACTTTGGTATGTTTTGTTCTCTAATCTTAAAGTGTAGTTGTTCATTTTGTATCTTGAACTCTTTGAACTCTGTGTTTGATTTACATATGTATGTGTACAAGGTCTGATGGTAAGATGACAAAACTGGCCATCCCTTTGTCAGCTTTGTAATCAAGGCAAACTAGTTCGGTATTCCAAAAATACAGCCAGGATATGCCATAAATATTTTAGTATTTGTAGTATTTGATGTGTGAATCAAATTTTGAATTAGAAAGTAAACACTGATTTTTCAAGATATGTTGCCTGGCATATATTTAGCAAGAAGTGGTTGATTGCTCAGACCTGATGCTAGCCATTAAGGGGCCTGGTTGATTAGCATTCTTGTCCTGATTATGGGGCCAAATATAGGTCAAGAAGTCATACAGACTTCTTGACCTATATTTGGTTACCGATATTTCAGCATTACCATGACAAAGGTTCAGATGTGAAAATTTTGCATCATTTAATCTGATGAAAATTTTCACATAATTAATCCATTCCGATCGATTTCCCAGCCACATCGATGCTTCGTTGAAAGCAAAATAAGCGGTCGCCATTTTATTATACTGTGCACATTGTTTGCGCAGTTTGTCCAGAGACAGGAAAGTTTGAAATATGTGAGCATTATCGATTTTGTCAAATGTCTGTTGAATGGGTAGGTTTTGCCATGGACATTTAATCGAGTTACCGATTAATCGTCCGAGCACTGACCATTACCATTTTTATCTGCATGCCAAATGTTTCGACTTGTATTTTGTGTCACTAAAAGTTTGCAGTATGATATGATCCAAGTCTTTCTTATTACTTGTAGTGAGCTTTAAGTTATGTTGGTATCTGATGGACAGCTAGAAACACAGAAATTGTACTTTGATCACACAGATATAAGATAAGACAGGGGTTCCTTTCATGGGGATGTTCAATTTAATTTGATATAATGTTTAAATGATATAAGGAGTTAAACATGCTCAAGACACTACCTGTTAAGAGTTGCCACCTGTCTGTTAACATTCGTCACAGATTTCTCTGGTGAAAAATGCATTATATTTCAAATGTTAATACAAATCACCTGTTATGAAAGACAACCTTTTGGGTCATCCTGTGGGTGGGCCCTTCTGTGGTTTAATTGCAATGGTAAGCCAGCAAAATGACCTATGCATCTACAAGTGAGCCTCAGTGTCATAGTCTTAATCTCACAAACATGATTTGTGACTGCTGACTGTGAATTCTGATATGATGTTTAGATGTTGTTATATGAGGATTTCAGATTTTGTTGTGTTTGTGTGTGTATGGTGCCTAGTCAATTTTGAGAAGATGTGTGTCATGGGTTCAAGGTCGTATCAAGGTCAAGTCAGGGACAATGCTATTCTTCCTCAAAGCAGCCATTATTACTCAATGTCATATTTACAGGCTGTATAGACATAGATATCATAAAAAGATAAAACAGTCACGTGTATAGTTTCTCAATCAGAAGACAAAGCACAGGAAATGTTTGATGATGCTTTTCAGTGTGAAGCCCGTCTTTGTTTGCATAATGTTTGATACATTTCACACCAATATGATACTTCAAACAAATTTGTAAACCATGAATTCATAAGTGTCAATAAATTTAAGATGTTACTGTTGTATTTTCTGTGCTATTAAAAAACTAATTTGTCATATGACTTGATGGTTTCAATGGATATTATTGGAAATAGTTTTCAAATTTAAGAAAAAAGAAAAAAAAGGTGAGTTTTTTTTATACCCACTGTCTTTGAAGGAGAGAAATCATGTGTAGTGGGGCACTGGTAGATACCTGCTTCCAGATTTAATTCCAAATTTCATTATGAATTCAAGGAAATCATAATTATGTCATTAGTTTTAAAGAATACATTTAAATATGTTATTTGAGGAAGTTTATTTTTAAGAAATATTATTCAGACTATATGCAGTACTTTACCACTGTGGAGCAGAAGTGAATTATAATATTTATTTTAAGTTTATTATTTTTTGTTCTTATCTTATATATGTATACATCTTTCGCCGGCTGAATAAGTGAATTTACTATATTACTGATGATTGATATACCGGTTTTAATTTGGCAGTATAAGTACATGTTATAAGCTTTTGTACATATTGAATTGCAGTATTTATTGTAGAGCTTTATTTTAATTTAAATATATGGGTATTGGGCTTGATCTTCCTAAATGCATATGATATAGTTGCTCAAGGGTTACATAATGATTAAATGCAAGCATGACAATTGGAAGATGTGACATTTTGATGTTGATTGCTTTATTTCAATATGTGCATGATTTCAGTTTTCCTTTCAAAATTATTTGAATTTATAATAATTTTGAAATATCTTGGAAATAAAGTGTATGCAAAGTATTTGAATGAGATATTTGTATACACCATTTTCTGCCTGAACAAGTGAATTTACTAAATGACTGATGATAGAAATACCAATTTTGATTTTGCAGTATTAGTACATGTAGCTTGTGTACATAGTGAATTGCAGTATTTATTGTAGACCTTCATCTTCTTATAAATATGTGGGTACTGGGCTTGCACTTCTTTAATGCAGATCATGTAGTTGCTCAAGGGTTGCAAAATGATCAAATACAAGCATGACAATTGGAAGATGTGTCATTTTTATGTTGATTGCTTTATTTTAATCTGTTCATGCTTTTCCTTGAAAAGTGTCATTTGAATTTATGATTCTTAAAATATCTTGGAAATAAAGTGTATGCAAAATATTTGAATTTGAGTTAAGGGTTGTGTTACTCTAGACAAAAGTTTGTGTGATCTTGTGTATCCTAGCATGCAATTTATCTATTTAATTGGTCAAGCTCAACTGACATCCTTAGCTCATCATACAAGTAACAAAAAAAACAGCAATTCCCTTTCCCAAATATTTTATTTAATTCATCTTGCAGGATTCACATCGATTTGGCGCTTTACCAGGGAGAATGGTCCCTGGCTTTACTTAACCAATGAATGTAACAAAATGGTCAACATATATCCAGGTACATATATACCTAGACCCTTTTATCCTCCCAGTGCTCAGGAGATCTCACCAATTATGCAAACATTTTCTTGACATAGTTATATTTCAAAAAATAATTCAACAAGTTTGTTCTTCAATATTGCAGAATGACTTGTTATAAGATTTTTTTGAAATTTTACATTTATCTCCCCTTAGGTCGGAGTAGCAATGCTATCGGGGAAGAAGAAAAGGTTAATCTAATCCTCAAAATCTTGCTATCAATAAAACACCATTTATCTGACATTCAACTGGCCAAAAGACCTTTCACACATTGTCTGATGAATATATTACTCTTAAGGACATCCTTACAGACCTTAACAAAAACTATAGTGAAAGTATCTCTTAAAATTTGAAGAGCAAAATCAATTTTACACAAATCATACCTCACAATGCATCACCGATTGTTTCCTATGAGTGAATGTAACCAGAAAATCAAAGGAAAAGAAAAGATACAAATAAAGGAATTGGAACTTAATAGATGACTGATGTACTAAGAATGAATTATTTAGAATACAGTACAAATTCTTCACAAATTCATCTGGCATAAAAAAAATTCCTTTCAATACAGAATACACAGAATAAGTACATAACATACATGTGAAAAATATAAAACTGGAGAAAATCTTGTTGATGGACCAGGTACAATACTGTATGTAGGAAGTTGCATTCCACACTCACATATATCTACTTAATAAAGATATATCAAGTCAACATAGATTTGACTTACGCAAAGAGAATCTTGGGTATGTTTTCCAAAGATTTCTCTTTTTCTTGGTGGGTAGTTGTCTCACAGTAATTCATACAACTTTTCTCAAGGTTAATATGGGGCTAGAATACTATATGAAAAGTTTGTTTTAATATGTACTAAAACTAAAAAGTAATGGACCTAACCAGTAATGAAATAAGAATATGTGAGGACAAGTGTATCAAAATAAGAAGTCTGGACGGTATAACTTAAGACGATCAGTAAAGTAAGATAACTGGGTTAGGCGGTGGTTTTACCTTGGTATTCCTACTTTCCTCATCACTAACAACAAACTAGTCAAAATTAAACCTCATTAAGAGAAAGAAAGTGAAGATGAACAAATTTCCAAATCCAAAGATTAACTTAAATCTTCAATTGCCGTGTCCAATAGTAAGAAAGGGACCCAATTATCAGTCAGCTGTGTAAATATTGTAAGGGTATTGGATTTGAGACTAGTCAAAATTAAACCTCAATAAATGAAGGAAAGTGAGGATGATCAAATTTCCAAATCCAAAGAATAACTTAAATCTTCTTGTCCAATAGTAAGAAAGGGACCCGATTACCAATCAGCTGTGTAAATATTTTAAATATATTGGATTTGAGACAATAACATTCAAGTTCAGCAATCTGTACGTACAACCTGTTTGAGAGATCAACTGCCTGTAAAGGTGGTCCATAAAATATCACCTAGATTCAGATAGATTAACTGATAACAGTACATGAAGACCATCTGTCCTAAAAGATCTTTTTGCATCACCCAGTCAGTGATCTCTCTTTTCAGGTTAGACTTAATAAGTAAACTAAGTGTACGCAAATGTAATAAATAATTTCTCATCATACTCAAACATATCACAAATCACCTTTAGAATCATGGAGAAGACTAGCAGAATTAATATCAAATAACAATCAAAAATAACATTTGGTAATTCTAAATTGCTTCTTATTTTTTCATTCTACTTCGTTTGAATTAAAGAAAGCACACAGAATGATCTAAATAACAGGACCTGACCCTTCCAATGCGAAGGCTACTTTCATCCAAAGAATAAGAATGCAAAGATTTTTGAAAACCATCTTAACCCTGTCATGTTGGTATTTATTGGACAGTTCTCGCTGAGTACTCTCAGATGAGTACCCATATGCCAGGGTTTCAACCATTTTAAAGGTTTTTTGCATAATTTTGTAATGGCAAAATTAGCTACCAGCAGCATGATAAGGGGTAAATCAAACCCCTTCAACTTTCTTCTAAATTGGAATGCCTGAGCAATAAACAGAAAATAATCTGAAAACATAACAACTCTTTACTTAGTGTTCTCACTCGTTCCTGATAATGAACTGTAAGGCCACTCCAATTTATTTACTTGTCTTACGTGCTCAGGAGGTAGGAAATGAGCCATTTTGTAATAAAAAAAAAAGTTGAAAAATGTGACTTTTTTATTTATTTTATTTTTTTTAGAGTCTGCCGACTAGGACTGGTAGCGATAAGTTTCTACCAGCCTATTCTCAACTATATAAAATCAATCAATCAATTAATCCCTGTAACCTGAAGGGTGGGAGGTATACCTCCTCAAGTCTGAGGCTCTACTACAGCAAGGATAGCTTCCTGTAGTTGACTTCAAATCACCCTTACAAAGAATATTCTTAAAACTTGCACTTTTTTTTTTTTTTTTTTTGAGTCGGACAGAAAATTTCAAAACCACTTTCGTCCGTAAGACACCAAAAGTGACTTTTTTTTTCTTTTTTTTTTTGGAGTCTGACAGGATTTCTTTTCCAAAAAAAGCTTGTAAGACAAGTAATTAAATTGGAGTGGCCTAACCAATCTATCATAGAATCTTTGAAATTCAAACTTATCAGAATTATACTACATAATTTGACATTTACAGCAAGATCTTAAAACTCAACTGACCAATGACACTCTAAAATGTAAACTGGGTTAGTAGGGAATTCAACTCTGTATGATAATTACCTATTTTCCCGTGCAAGCGTTCTCTCTCCCATATATTTGTAAACCTTTTATTTGTGAACTTCGACTTGTCGTAAGTATGATCTTAAACTGGGAGGTCACAAAACTACAAGTTCTTACGTGCCGATAGGGTAAGCATTTTATACATCATTAAACATACAACTTTTCTTAAGATTCCTACAAAAGGTCCTGTGCAACAAATACTGGATTTGATAGCCAGGTGGTTGCTTAAGATGCCATAGTATTCAGCCAAAATCAAAATATGTATTAGTAATGATATGAAAATTGGGAGATTAAATTGTGAGTTAAAAACATCAACAGAATTTGTCCCAACCCTCCCAAATCCCAAATAACTCCAGCTCTGTAATGACTATCTCAGGGATGTCTCTGGTCCTTCCTACACACATTTAAAACCCTAAATAAAGGGGAAAACAGACCTATATGACTAGGACTTACAATCTTTGTTGCAGGGTAGAACATGAGGATGAACTGGTGTTCCAATAGGAAATGCAGTAACTTTTAAACACACATGCCTCACGATGTAGATTGGCTAAAACCAAAAAATCATTTTAGAAATATTTGTTCAATTTTCCTCCTTGCAAAAAATCGGACTAAACAAAGGTGTAGTTTATTGTGCATCGACAAATTTCTGTTGGGCACAGTGTTTTCAATTGAATTACTAAAACAAGTAATTGACACATTAATTCCTTTGTGTTATCAGAATGGCTAAATATCCTACATATTGACACCAACTAATATTGAATCTTGCGGTGGTCTAATTCTTTAAGCCTTGAGGAGGGCGTGGACAACTGCTTTGGCATTGAGGTTCTTCAGATCTGTGTAGGTTTGTCCAGTGCCTACGAAAACAATGGGCTGACCAGTGATGTAGGTCATAGAGATGGCAGCTCCAACCTGGAAAATAGGAAGAATAAGTAAGGTATCTAAACGAACACTAGGAAAAGCTTTTTACATCCTTTTAATGCCTGGAATTCCCCTTGAAAAAGGCCATCTGTAGCTATGGTAATTTTGTAAAATTAATTAATTTGACATAAAAGGCTTAAAAATAACTTGATAATAGAATATTAAATAATTTGAAGCAGATTTGTAAATAGTGCTTATAAATATTTCTACTTAAAATATTTTCTAAATAGGCTTTTGTTAAAAAGATATTTCTAAAATTACCAGGCATTTTAGTTACAACTGGTAGGAAGGTTTTAAGGAAACTGCCTGTCCAAAACACAGGAAGAAGAACGGGTCCTGGCTAAGTCCCTTGGCTAGGACAGGTCATGATCATCTTACCTTGTCATCAATGGTGTCAAACTTGGTGAGGATGATGCCGTCTATCAAGCGTGGGACCTCCATGTTGGAGTGGTCAGCCAGGGCCTGATTGAACTTGGTCAGCTGGTCAACCGCCTCATTACCCACCAAGGCCTCCCCCACAAACAGCACAAGGTCCGGCTGGTTCACCTTGATAAGCTATGCACCAAAGAAAAATATAGAATAGCTGCTGAAAGTTGTTCCAGTTGGGTTCAACAGTCCCTTTTCAAGAAAGTTTCAAATATCACTTTTTTGATGTGATACATGTATGTTCTATGTAGCAGGACCATGTATTATAAATTAAATGACTAAATACTTCATGAAATTTTCCAGTAATGCACTTTCACTACAAAATGGGTTCACTTGGGTTTCATAATGGCCCAGTCACACTAGGGTCCGACTATCACACGATTTTTGAAAATCGGATCCGATTTTGCTAATTTTAAAATCAGAACTGGACGTTCCGATTTTGAAAATAGACAAGTTTGCAGTCACACTATTACGATTCATCGAAGCCGATTTTATTGCTAGAAAAATGCGTCAATGATTTGTCTTGCGATGGTCGTATGATGATTGTACGATGATCGCAAGTCAAAAACATTGTCTTGCGACTTTTCAAAAATCGGCACTGATTTGCGAAGAGGACCGCAAACCAGTACCCACTTCTTTTAGTCGGATCCGATTTTGTATTTGGCGATCGCACGATAGGTGAAAAAAGCGGGTCCGACCTGCCGATTTTAAAATCGTGCGATAGTCGGACCCTAGTGTGACTGGGCCTTAACACAAGTAGGAATAGATAGGCACCTAAAAATCCAGCAAGGCATTCATCAAAATACTTAATACATGAGTACACTCCAAAATAAATGCATTTTCTCAAATGGTGTGAATGATTAAAATTTCAACAGTATCCTGCTGCACCATTATAAAATGCTTCTGTCATTACAATATGAAGATAAAACAAAGGGCTTGTGATGGCGAAAATAGCAAAAAATAAATGCCTGTAAAAAAATACCAGTTATACAGTACTGTATCACTGGTATTTTTACAGGCATTTAATTTTAACTACATTCAAGGTCCCCATGATAGCGCCAAAATAACATTCTTCAAATAAATATCTATATAGTAATACATATATAGTGTGAGTGCTTGAATGCGCGAATTTAAAGTAGCACAAATACCCTCCGACCGGACTGTAAAGCAAAAATCTTAGCACTACAAATTAAAGCTGTATACAGTATTATGAGAAGCTTACCTTGGACAGGGCCCTCATAAGCGGCTCATTATCCTGCATACGTCCAGCAGTGTCAACAAGTACCACGTCAATCCTGGTGTCTCGGGCTGGGCAAGGAGAGAAATAAAAAATTAGATAACAGATATCATTGATTCAACATAAATCATTTTAATAAGTGCCAAATAAACCCTAGTGTCTCGGGCTGGACGCGGAAAAGAAATAAAAAATTACATAACAGATATCATTGATTCAACATAAATCATTTTAATAAGCACCAAATAAATCCTGATGTCTTGAGCTGGACAGGGGAATCAATGATAATATACACGTGCATAAATACCTTTTTATAAATAATATAAAGAAAACATTTTGATAAGTACCATATCAATCCTGGTGACTTAGGCTGAACAAGGAAAATGATAAAAAAAAATATACCTAAGTGCTTCTTACGATATGTATGAGACTGGCACATTCATCTCTGTAGCACCCAAAAAGTGCCTGATCATTGAAGTGATATAGCAAAACCAAAAGCATATTCCAGAAAACATTTGATGAAGACATGTTTATAAGTACTCAACCTGCAACTCTCCTTATTTAGAGAATGCAAAAATAATTCCTTAGTTATTTTCATAAGGTCTCATAAAATCAGGCAACAAATACAAGGGAATACTTGGGCATATATGGGTTATTGATATAATAATCTTATTAGAACAGGTGTCTCAGACCGAACAGAGAAAATTCTAAAAATGTACAAACCTTTTATAATAAATACAAAGTGTGTGGTATAATGATCTCATTACAATAGGTGCCTCAGACTGAACAGAGCAAATGATTAAAATTAAGATAAAAGAAAAGACTAATTGGGATTTGGACAGAGTTTTAACAAGCCTATAGGATTTACTGTAGTATAGTAAGAAATTAATCCAAGTGGTTTATTCTGCCAAACCTTTCCGAGTGGGGTCAGTTCTGACCTTCGGTATAGTGAAAGTCGGATGTATTTTTCCTGTCATTAGAATAATAACATTCAACATTGGCTTTTTGGTATAAAAATCTCGAAAAAATCCAAAATCACAAATTTGGATAATTTGCACCTCACATTAACTTCTTATTCTACAATATTCACTTTTTAATGCTTACCAAAATTGATGGCCTCCATGGCGATCCCCGCAGCATCCTTGCCGTAGCCCTTCTCGTAGAGCTGGACCATCTGGGTACCGTTGTGGTCCTGGGCGGGGTGCAGGGCGTTCAGCTTGCGGGTATGGGTACGCAGCTGCTCCACAGCGCCCGCCCTGAAGGTGTCACAGGCAGCGATCAAAACACGGAAACCATTCTCCACCAACCAGAATGTCACCTGAAACAACAACAGGAATGAAGAGTCAGGAAGACTTAGAAGTACACCCCAAAATGTCTTTGGCAGCCAAAAATGTTCTGCAGAAAAACTGCCTAAGAAAAATCAACTTTTAGAATACATCTTAAGGAAATGAGTTGATCTGAACTCATGCTACCTCTCTCTTTAATACACAAACATGAGGCTGGCTTGCCAATTTAAAATTACAGGATCTAAAAGTTACAGAGCATGAAGTACAATCACCAAGCGGCCCTGGTGGTTGAGCCATCAGCTGCGAGCAGTTAGACAAGCCAGGGGCACTCCCCTTATATACTGGGACCAGGACTCCTGGTCCCAGTATATAAGGGTCCAGGAGTGCTTATCTCTTAACCCATATGTTGCTGGTGGCTAATTTAGCCAATACAAAATGATGCAAAAAAACTATAAAATGACTGAAACCCTGGCGTATGGCTACTCATCTGAGACTGCTCAGTGAGAGCTTTCTAATGAGTACCAACATGATAGGGTATAGATGTTTTTCAAAAATCTTTGCATCCTTAGCCTCAGCATTGGAAGGGTTAACTTCCTACAAACTGATACAGTAGACAGATGCAGGAATTTGAAAAGAGGCTGATGTTTCTTGTCAACCAGTGGTTGTTATAAAACATTCGCCAGCGCATCTTAAAATGGAATGAACATGTAAATGGTAATAAAATCTCCATCAGTAAGTATTCATTTTTAAATGCTGGGCTGAATAATATATGTTCATTAAAAAAGTGTGTATATGAGCTCATGAGTCAAAATGGTGGTGAGCTCAAGAGTTGATCTCCCTCCGAGAGTGCTGCTCTACTTATAATCTAAATTGGTAATGCTTTTCAGCTGGAACTTAGAACCATGAAAGGGTTTAATGAAATGTATGTAGCCTTAGCCTGATATAGCAATTAGGGTTGCATACCGTTAACACGAAATGGTACGATACCGGTACTGGCGAAACGGTACCAGCGGTACTGGTATCATTAACAGTGAAACGGTACATCTGATTTCCATGGCCTGATCGGCTTTTTTACGACATTTAGACGCTAACAAGTATGGTTCTATTCCTCAATTCTATGACAAGAATCAATAGTAGAATTGGGAAACAGAACCAACGATAGCAACAAACCTTGACGAAGTTAACCGAAGAAAATGAGCGCCACCACGCACTGCAAACGAGGGATCACTGGGATGTTACATCGTATATTATATTTTTCGCTGAATGATATTCCAGACAGCGTGTCTGGAACTCTTTCGGCGGGAATCAGCATACAATACGTCATCCGAATAACATAACAACTTGTTTAATTTGTTAAAGAGAAGCGGTACTCAAAAACAAAACGGTGCCTTTTAGTACCGGTTACTTTTTGAAATGAATCTTGGTTCCTATGATACCGCAGTACCGGTATGCAACCCTAATAGCAATTATCACTGACCTTAGCCAAATTGGTAGACTTTCCCACTCCATTGACACCACAGAAGACCATGCTGAATGGGCGTCGCTGCTGCTTGGCTTCCATGGCGTCGCGCAGAATGTCGATACGGCGGTGGGGCGAGAGGATCTGCACGCAGGCATCGGTAATCGTCTCCTTGACCGTGGACGAGATGCTGCTGAACGTACCCAGCACTTTGCCTTCTAGCTTGGACTGCACAGAATCACACAGCTTGAGAGCTATCTCAGATGCCACGTTCTTCCCTGCAAACATAGAATAAAGCATAGATTCTAATTTCATTAGTTGAAGGACAAGGATGTGATCTCGAAAAGTGGAAGTTTGCTTACCTTCACCTTTTCTGCAATGCCAAGACAAAACCACAACCAATCTATGAAAAGATCTCTAAAGACCAACCCTAAGTCACTAGCAACCTTATCACATGCTTAGCAGTATATTAGAATTTGGGAATTTTGGCAGTGCTGAGTGACAGCGAGGGGTCAGTGTACAGAGTATCTACGACCACTGAGCTATCAAAAACTGTTTTGGGATACTGGGGACATTTTGCTTCAAATAATCCTATACTTTGATAACTTCAATGGTTTTCAAAAGTAGAATTTCAATATCTGAATTGATGAATACGCTTATGTAGTTTATATCATTCATAATTAAGTAAAATATCTGCCAGGCTCGGCAAAATAAACTTTCACTCAACTTTCGAAGTGATACTGTAATAGTATTTTAAAAGTAATTGTATTAACGTAAAGGTGATGATCTTAATGTTGTGAGTTTTTAAAGCGCTTTTGAACATTCTAGGTGGAAAGAGCACTATATCAAATATCAAATATCAATTATTATTATTATCATCATTATTATAATCATCATTATTATTAATATTATTATTATCATTATTATCATTATTATTGTTATTAAGAGCTCACTTACCAATCAGATGATCCTTCATCTTGTCCAGCACTGGCTGAATGTCCCCCTCACTGATGGTCTTGGAGCCAACCAGTCCCTTGAAGACATTGAACATGCCAAATCCACCACCCTTGCTGCCGCTGCTCTTATTAGTGCTGAAACACACACATGATAATCAATAATAATAATAATAAAAAAATAAAAATAATAATAATAATAATAATAATAATAATAATAATAACAATAATAATAATAATAATAATAATAATAATAATAACAACAATCATCTTTATTTCACGGGGGTAATACAGTCAAATACAGGATTTGATTTTCACTGTGACCCTCAGAAATAAGGATTTTATCTGTCATGCTTTGGGCCACTAAGTTGAAAATTGTTCTTCAAGGTATAGTTAACATACTATACTATATATGTACGTTCAATTCAAAAACCATGCAAATGGCATGCATTAATAATAAAAAATGACTATGTCATTGAAATCAAAAATAGTGAAATTCAGTTTATTCAGTATATCCTGACTGATTCCCTGATGCCAAAAAAACTACTATTTTGCCTCCAAAATTGCAATCAATTGCCTATTTGACAGTTGAAAATCTTTATGTAATGGACACATAAAAGCGGAGATCTTGTGCATGAACTCAAAAAAAAAAGAGATAAAAAAAAGAAATTGGGACTATGTTTGGGGTGAAGCATCCATACCTCTTGTTAGTTTGTTGCACCTCTTCCTCCTCCTCCTCTTCCTCCTCCTCACTGCTGGATTCAGGCTCCATATCCATCAGACCTCCCTTCATCTTTCCCACCCACGCTTTCTGCAATGCAAAATAACCATGAAATACACACATGCATTTCATACTGTAAAACCATCGTTACATGGAAACGGACTTCACATGAGCAAAAGAGAAGTGCTTTTAGAAATATCTAAATGTCATACTCAATTTCTGTGCCAAATACCGTTCATTTCTTCAAAAAGTATATTTCAGAGTTGCGTAAAAGCCAACAGAAAGGCAACCACAAGACAGTAAGATTTTGGCAATCTGGTGTTTCATTTTCTAATGTGAATATCATGTTATCCGAAAATAAAAACTTACTTAATTTCCCATTACAAAATACCTTACATCACCATAAGTTACATACATTGGTATCTTTTCCTTGTAGTCATTCCCCATACTGGAAATAATGGGTTTTATACACAGCTATCAATTAGTACTTACCGACTGTTCATCTGGCTGAATATCAGCTATATTGACCTCTTCTTTTCCATTGCTGAAATCTAAGTCTTTCGCCTCCTTGTTGGTTCCCCCTTGGTTCCATCTTGTCGGCTCCTTGCCTTTCTTCTTCGGTGCTTCAGGACTCTTCTTCCTGTAATAGAGAATATATACCAAGCATGGTCTTAGCCAGGATTTGGAAACAGGGTGTCCAAACAAAGGTTTCATAGACTTATGGGTGTCCAAAGTGTGGTACCAAGTTCACACTACTAATGAAATAAACCATATAAATGTACAGATTTTTTGCTTTTTTAGGCCAGTAACTGCTGTTTGTATTGTAGGAGTGACACTATCTTCTAAAATTGTCATCATCAGCAAATCCTGACCTAAACGTTTGGGTGTCCAAACTGTCAAAAAACAGTGTTCTGGGTGTCCAAATGACATGCTGGAATGCATAGGTGGCTAAGCCCCTGAAGCCAAGTCAGATTCACAGCGCTTTACTTTCATTTGTTTTTCTTGCCAGTCCAGAGCTCTGGTTGCCTCCAGATTCTGCAGGTCCTGCAAGCATTCACAAGATCTTAGTTCAAGAAAAATAAGATAAAGAACAGACTTACGCTTCTGGTTTAGACTTCTTATTCATCCTGTTGAAGAATTTCTCTCTGTTTTTACGCAGTGTTTCCTCGTCAAGTGTACCATTGGTACCACCATTTCCGTTCTCAGCAGGTGGCGCCACAGTATTAGTCTTTGGGGCTGGGGCTGGAGCCGCAGCTGGTGGTGCACCTATAGTAAATAAATACAGCCATGTTCAATCATCCTGAATTTACCTAATGGGTTCAAGAGGAAAAAAAATTAAAACGGTATCTTACACCATTCTGTTGGTATGATGTGGCAAACGTGTGCTGGCCGGGAAAATTTAAAATGGGACAAACCCAAAACAGTCATTTTTCAGGAAATAAGAGTGCCAGGAAATATACTCGTTTTACAGTAGGCCCTTTGTTGGTGAAATTTGAAAGAACCTACATTCAACCAGGTTCCACGTTTACTCAACATTAACATTAAATGTAGGTAATTTACAACTTCTAAATAGACTCCTAATCAACCTTACTACCAATGATAGTCTGATAACCATAAGTGACAGGAAGTATCCCTGTTTTCAGTTATTTTGTACCCAATTTTGCCAAAGCACCTGGGCAGTCCCAGCAGCATTTTAATCTAAACTACCAGTAAAATAGACAAAAATCAGTCCCTTAAACCATGTTTAACACATTTACAGAAAAACATGTACCTTCCTTACAACTACTAGTAAAGAGTGTTTAACATGTTCATGCATAATGAGAATTCTGTTTAAAGGTTGTTTGGATTCCATCTACTAAATCATTCAAACAACAAGACTTGACTTTAAAGTGTTTTATGGCATTCCAATCATCACAAAGAAAAAAGTTGAGAGGTATTTTGAAAAATGCAAGAAGAGTTTATTAACCAAGCACTATATAAGAAGTTAACGCCCAATTAAGTGCATTGGAGCCTGTAAACTGAAACACCTTGATTTTGAGTTAAACATTTACTTTTGGCCAACAGAAATTGATTATTTACTATTTAAGCAAGACCTTCAATAAATGTTCAACTCATGAAGCTTCTACTAATAAAAATTTCCAAATAATCACCCTAACATATATCTAACTTCCTCCCTGCTACCAGCATTACTCTTTGGGTTTTTAATTAAGATGAACATATATTATACATAGGGTTTTTTAAGGAGCTCAGCTAGAAATTATTTTGTAAATCAATTATAGTGGCCAAGATTCCTATGGCGGCCGGGATTTGCGAGAATTTACGGTACACCATATTTAACACAACATTTACAGAAAAACATGTACCTTCCTTACAACTACTAGTAAAGAGTGTTTAACATGTTCATGCATAATGAGAATTCTGTTTAAAGGGCAAATGCACCATCATAATGATTTAGGTTCAAAATGTGCCTATACGTGTCACCTTTCTAATAAGACCACCCGCAAGTCTGTCCTCCTCAGCACTCCTCAGATATGGCTTATGAAAGTTAGTAAAAAACTAGCTTGAGTCTGGGCATGGAGGCTGACATTGCAGGCCAATTAAGCCCAATTAAGCACAATCAGTGGTATGGAGTGACTGCCAGTGCTGCTTCTGATTGGTTGAGAGATATCAGTGGCTGCCACTGATATCTCTCAACCAATCAGAAGCAGGACTGGCAGTCACTTCATAAGCACCACTTCTGATAATGGCAGCCTCTATACCCAGACTCAGGCTAGTTTTTTACTAACTTTCATAAGCCATATCTGAGGAGTGCTGAGGAGGACAGACTTGCGGGTGGTCTTATTTGAAAGGTGACACATATAGGCACATTTTGAACCTAAATCATCATGATGGTGCATTTGCCCTTTAAAGGTTGTTTGGATTCCATGATACTAAATCCTTCATACAACGAAACTTGACTTTAAAGTGTTTTATGGCATTCCAATCATCACAAAGAAAAAAGTTGAGAGGTATTTTGAAAAATGCAAGAAGAGTTTATTAACCAAGCACTATGCAAGAAGTTAACGCCCAATTAAGTGCATTGGAGCCTGTCAACTTAAACACCTTGATTTTGAGTTGAACATTTATTTTTGGCCAACAGAAATTGATTATTTACTATTTAAGCAAGACCTTCAATAAATGTTCAACTCATGAAGCTTCTACTAATCAAATTTCCAAATTATCACCCTAACAATACCAAAGATTATTTAACTTCCTCCCTGCTACCAGCATTACTTTTTGGGTTTTTATTCAAGATTAACATATATATATTACACATAGGATTTTTTAAGCTCTGCTAGAAAAAGTGGTATTCTATCACTATTAACCACCTAGTAGGACCTTTTCTTAAAGATATTAAGCAACCAACACCAACCCCTCTCTTGGTTGTATGGCCACACACTGATACCACTAGGGACCAGACCAGTTCCTGATAAAAACATGTTCACTACTTACCTATAGAAGACACATCATCCCCTAGGTAATTAGGTGCATATATAAATCATATCAAAAATATACCAAAGTAAACCTTGTGTCAACCACATTAAAAATGTTTGGAAAGTTTCCCTACCATTTCTCTAAGTTTCTTAAATATAACAACTTATTAAAAGTTCAAAAGTAAGAAATGTGAATAATACAAAATGTACTGATTTTCAAATTAAAATTTCATTGGAAATGGTATTCCTACAGTGACAAGTGACAACGTAAAATAAAGTTGTGTAATAATAACTTATTACTTAAAGAACTAAATCAATGTATGTGGTCAACACAATGGAGGCTTTTTATCTTTTCACAGGAGTAATGGTGCATCAAACACAATAAATAAACTAAAAGAAAAAAACAGACAAAAAAACAAGATAGAAATAACAAGAATTACTAACTTAATTCAACTACTGACACTAATTATCAGTCACATGAGAATATTTGTTGCACTTCATACAAAATATTCTTGAATGGACTGTACTTGACCTTCACTGAGAGATATGTATATAGCCTATAGGTATGTGTTTTATAGCAATTTCTTTACTACTGACCTTTTTTCTTGCCCCCCTTGCCTTTGCTGGGGTTTGGAGGCTCCTCTCTCCTCTTCTCTATCATAGAGGCCACAGTCTTTTTGGACTTCTGAGATTGGTCAAAAGTCTTCATTACCCTGAAAACATAAAAAATAAAAATCAGCTCCCTCTCAAAAATCACTAAGTTATCAATATTTACAATATTTTAGTCAATAATACTGGGTAGTATACTCTCAAAAAATCTCAATTTCCTTAAAACAAAAAAAAACTGAGACAACTTGTTAATCTGTGTTTCTTCGAATATTATATCATCATCATCATCATCATCAATAGTTATTAATTAATAAAGTAACATGTACGACATGTAGAGATAAGTACTTGCAGTAGCTCAACCTTTGCTCAAGGTACTCTGACATAGAAATCAAAATACAATCAACTATATGCTAAAAAGTCCTTATGACGTACCAATACCATGGAACAGGTCAATTTTGGCCGATTCATCTCAATCTTGCACCAAAAAAAAAAATGCTTTCATAGGGAACACATTCGAAACGATCCACATCTATTCATACATGAAAGTCATGAAACAAGAGAATAACTTTACCTTGGAGCTTGTGCTTCTTTTTTACTAGCTAATTCTATGTCACGAAGAATGCTGTGGTAACTTTCGCTGAAGTCAAAATTTCGTGATAGCTGGCCTTGCTGCAGATCATCTTTATATTTATTTCTAAATTCCATCTGAATAGCTGTCAGAAACTTATCAATATATGACAGCTGCAATATTTTTTGATATGCAACCTGAAAAAGAAATACAAAGTGGTATTGTTCATTCCATTGTGAACAAAAAATATCAAGTAGGGACAATTAAGCAGTTATTCAAAGAACAAAATCATTTACCAGTTAACAATTTATACATAGGTAAAAACTAAATTTGTGAAAAACAGTGATTTTTTTCAATGCTAGCGTTCAAAATTAAATTAAGGTTAAGTGTGAAGAAAAAATAATAAATTCCTATATAATAATTTCATTCTTTTTCAAAGGAAATTATGGACGAGACAACATACCTACACTGAAAAACTATCAAAAGAACCATTGGTAGATGGTGGCATTCACAGTTTGCCTAGTAAATTATATACATAATCTAAATTTGTCAATGAATTAGATCATTCCATTTAAGTTATCAAGGAAGTCAGGAATCTTAACCTGCACTTGATGTAAATGAACTAACAGTACCCGGCAAATATCACTTACCACAAACACCAATTCAAACTCATTATCAAGTTTGTACTTGAGGGTAAGAGCTTCATGGTTGAATGAATTATTGCCACCCCTCTCCTAAAAAGATAAAGGATTATCAATCAATTCACAATTCAGATGGCTGGACATATAACGCTTTGGTTGATATAAAACAAGTGACGAGACCAAATCAAAAGATCAATAGACTAATCAGGGATTGACCTTAATATTTTCAGACAGGAGCAGATTTGGCTCCTAGGATATTAATCTTAAGAGCAAATGAATCCTAGTGCGGGCAGTACGCTGGTAAGATTTTGCCAAAGGCATGCAATCCAGAGTAAGGCATATGAGAGCATCCTCCCCGAGAGATATTTGAAAAATATGTGCTCGCAGATCATCTGCGGCAGATGCATTTTGGGAACTAAGAGGTAAAATAAGGAGATAGAAAATTTAAAAAAAAATTCTCCAATTGCTCCAGTTGATCAAATCTTACCTATCAAGATACTTTAAAGTCAGATTACCCTTAGATATGATATGAGAGTATTAAATAGATGTTCAACCAGCGCTACTAAGCTTTTTATTTCCTATAGTGACTGGTTAAGAGACCTCAGGAGGACACCTAATCTGACCATGGAATCGATTTGTCTAACAAGTCCTAGATGTATATAATGAACAGATTTCTTGCAATGAATCTGGAGTTTTGACACTTCATTCTCATTAGTGACTCAGAACACTTTTATTCTAACAGATACATACCTACCCATTCTCCCTTATCATATAAATTATCATAATATCAAAAGGTATGATTTTTTAGGATGGATGTGGTTACCTGCTTACCACTAAGTCAGGAGGGTAGAAAGGGAGAGAGGAGTTTGAAGATAGATAATGGAAAGTATTTTGTGGTTTAATTTTATAAAAATGTATATAGTTAGTATGTACATCATAGGTGAGGGTAGAACTGAGAGTGAGATAACATACATGTAACTAGTCAAAAGGTGTCTATAGACTGTCTAATTGAAGACATTCTGAGTTAATTTTCCTGGTAATTATAAGTACAAACCAGGAAATGCGATGACAAATAAAAGTGTTTCTTTGATGACAATCATGTTCATGACCCAATTGTGTTTTACACACATGATTATACATTACACATGACATATGGTTGAGGACAAACCTGAACCATAGAGGGATTGGCAAAAGGATGTTAACTGACATAATCTTACCTGCAGGATTACACTTTTGATAAGGGCATTAACTGATGGGGTGAACAGCTGAGTGGTGCCCTGAAAATACCACAACACTATCCCTCCTTTACTAAAAATCGTAAATAAATCCAACATCTTGGGAATATGGTGCAATCCCCTACACAGTAAAATAAAGTTATGACGTATGCTAGTTTATGGTTCCTGTTTTCATTTTTAATCACGTATGTGTTCGTGACATGGAAGGAAGTAAAGTAGTGATGTGATACAGAGAGCCAGTAACGCGCACCTGCTCGGAATACTTCGGATACTTTCCGAAAATTGTCGAAGCAAAGCGTACGTCATGATTGGCTGACCACCACTACGTCATCACGCGTCGTCTTCCGACCGCATCACGCCATTCCAAGAGCGATGAAAATTTTGATACATCCATTTTCAATATAGTTTTCGATATTTCGGTGTTGTCTGGTCCATACATCATATTGAGTGATTCAAAAATGTTATTACTAATATTTGTATTATAATAGTTAATGATTTTACTTCGATATCGGTTTATCTTTTATTGAAATGTAAAATCCGTGACGGAGATATTCATACCCGTCCTGAGCATTTTCTCTGTGATAAGGCTGTAGCTCCGCCATTATTGTCACATGTTCACTTTTCCATCTCACATGACCTGTTGTTTGGCCCCGTGATCAACCTTACATTGCTTCCTGGCAAATTCAAATACACACCAAAAACCACATGGATATGCTAGATCCATCTCTGGATTCTGGGTGAGTATTATTTTTGACACCACTGATCGTGGCGGATGGGAAAAGGGTACCGTTTGAAAAGCGAACCTTGTCAAGGTTGTCGAGACGTTAGGAAGAGCTCACATCTATTTCACTCTAGCCTAGGGAAGACTAAGTGTGTGGTTTCCACGGCTTGTGCAGACTGCAGTTGTCACTGAAGTCTGAATGAATGGTTCACGATGGAACACGATTATAGTATATGGAGTTATTAGAGCTGTAGCCGGGGCCGACTCTAATACTCATTTTATATATTGACGTTATTGGTATTAGAGTCGGGGATAACCCCTATACCCTACAATGTTATTTTTCAATCTTCCCAAATTTCTCCGTCGGTGTCAAAGTTACCTCATACCTGACTGCACTAGGATGACTAATATGATCCAGCAATGCGTGCCGCTAACTTCATGTGTCGGTAAAATCACTTTTAACGGAATGGTAGACCAAAGATTTCTTGAGAAGATTTGTTTATCAAATGGTCACCACCATCTTGCCGAGTTTGCGAGAGGTCAGAGCGAGATTTAATCAAAGAGCGACTTCTATTTGTAATTCGGCACATACGGCAGGCCCAAGACCATTTTCATAAACAATAGGCGGCATGTGCCGAATTACAAATAGAAGTCGCTCTTTGATTAAATCTCGCTCTGACCTCTCGCAAACTCGGCAAGATGGTGGTGACCATTTGATAAACAAATCTTCTCAAGAAATCTTTGGTCTACCATTCCGTTAAAAGTGATTTCACCGACACATGAAGTTAGCGGCACGCATTGCTGGATCATATTAGTCATCCTAGTGCAGTCAGGTATGAGGTAACTTTGACACCGACGGAGAAATTTGGGAAGATTGAAAAATAACATTGTAGGGTATAGGGGTTATCCCCGACTCTAATACCAATAACGTCAATATATAAAATGAGTATTAGAGTCGGCCCCGGCTATTAGAGCTGATGAATTTGACAGCTGTAGATAAAACGCCTCTTTTTTTGTCATTTTAGTGGCTGTTGTTACCCAAGGCCAAGTGGCAATTCCAATGGTGTACGAAATTCATTTATATTACCAATAAGTACATTTCTAGATTTAACCCTTTAGTGTTGACTTGCTTTTATTATAATTATTTTGGATGGAGATATACTAAGCATTATTACTAGAATCACAATTTTAAGCTCAATGAGGCTACATCAGCACACATGAACTCCATACTAGAAACTGTGTGCCCAAAATTGGCTATTGTTAAATTTTTTGGCATCCTCCTTTTCAAGTAGACCACACAATGTATACAAAGTTTTCAAAACACTTATATTCCCTTATTGATATTGGCCATAATAATATCCTTACACACACAAGAAAAAACAGTTATGTGCTTGAAATTGACACATTTTTTGGTTGTCTCACAGGGTCATTTTTGAGAGACTGTGTGTCCAAAGTGTTAGACGCCCTAAATTCCTAATATATTGCCAAGATTATGTGCATATAGTTTAATTTCAAACTAAATTTTGGCCCTGGAATAAACATACTGGTTCATATTTTTTTTTTTGGAAGGGTAGGAATCAGTTGAGGCAGTTGGTATGTACACTATGGACAGTGCTGAGTCACAGCCTTGCTGGTCAAGACTCAAGTTGCGGTGGGGACACATTTCTGTAAAAGTATTGGACCACTGTTGATTGTCAGCAGGGATTGGCTAGGACCTGTCTCAAAATCCTTTTTGGACTGGCAAAGATTTCTATGAAGAATTTTCAATTTTGACATTTGGGGGGTAATAACCACATTAAGTCATTTTCCTAACAAACCGTCTTAAATTCCTGACATGGCTAATGTGAAAATTGCCCCTTTTCACACAATATACTATTAAAGGTAGTAGAAGGGATCATTATCTGAAGTAGCTGACTGGCTAAATCTGAACCGGCAGAAATTTTGGAATTGCTGTTTTGGACAGACATTTTTAAAGTCTTGGCTAAGACCCTGATTATCAGGCACAATCTTTTCAATTGTAAATACAAATACTTGCTGTGTGACACAACTTAGATACATAGTTGGTGATAAATGTGCACCCTATATTCTAAACAATATACTGACCAGTTCATCATGCTGCTAGGAATACATAGTAGAAAAGTGTTTTTCTGCCTTCATTCAGTTCATTGAAGTAATTTAATCCAATCAATTGAATTATTTGTGTATAATCATATTGAGTGTAATTTATATTTTAAGAGTGATTTTGGAGAGTACCAATAATCTAAAACATTTTCTTTTAATATTTGGAACTGGATTACTGGAAGACATCATCTAAGTGTTTAATCGTTATTGAAATTTAAAGATTAAGGCATCATTAAGCACATTCGATTTTTAATTGTTTTGTGGTATTTATACCATGTTTTCCAGGAAAAAGAGTTGATATCCAAGGAGATTTTACAGAAGTAAGGAGTATTGAGAACTAGTTAGGATTTATGGAAGTGTAAGAATACTAAGATTCATAATCAATATTGTCAATCCAGATTGCAGTATAATTTCAAATTTAAAGGAATGCAATGTAAGAAATTCACTTCTCAGTTACTATCACAGGACAGGCAACAAGAGTAACAGGGTGCAACATAGATTCCACAACGTTACTTGCTGGGCAAGCTGCCCCTAAAGTATAGTCTTAAAGTTTGCTTGCCTTGCCGGCACTTCCACTTGCCACTCTGTTCAACATAGGTGTGTTAAATTGCCAGTCCAAAACATAACTTGTTGAGCGGGGCAAGTTAGGGTTTCAATCTGCTTGCCCAATTGCAGGGCTCGACGCTAAGGGTGAACCTATGGCCCCAGGCCAGTAAAAATTTCCAAAAACAGCTACAGGCCAATAAGAAAAGACTACAACTGGTCCTACAGGGCCAATAAACATTGTGAGACATTTTTGTTTAAAAGTTTCCACTGAGAATATCCCCAATCGTTTTTGAATTAAATGAAGATACAATTTCTAAAGATAAATGTTGTGGTGAATCTTATGCAATGTTCTTTCTTGTTATGTTAAAGAAACAATGTAGGACCAGTAAACCTTTTGTAGGACCAGTAGATGCTAGGTGTTACTGGTCCTACAGGGCCAGTATCATTTTGAGTTAGCGTTGAGGCCTGAATTGTCGTTTTTGCCAAATTCACATAGCCAGTCAGGATTTTGGAAATAAGTGTGTCCAAAATGGGGTATCATAAAAGTATTGGGCTTCCAATATTCAAAGGGAGACCATAATATCTTCAATTAAAACCCATATAAGGATGCATTTTCGCATTAACCAGCTAAATAAAAACCTATTAGTTATGTCCTAGCATCCACATTGAATTGAAAATCACAAAATGAAATCATTTGCTTGGTATTTCTAGAGATTCATCACAAAAAATGGGTGGCCTAATGTGGGTTTTTTGAGGGTTTGGGTTGCCAAATGACACCCAGACGCCCTGCTGGCCAAGACACTGACTGAGGGTAAGCTGCTGTGATAAACCTGTCCCCTTTAAATTTCCCAAGATGAGATGATCAGTGTGAAATAGGACACAAGTTTACTATATGCACTTCAGTTTAGTTAACTGATAGTGTTGTGTAAGAAGTACACCTTCACTGGCCTGTATCAGGAATTGCCTCAATATTTTTTGCTAGGTGCCCAGCAAAGAAAAATCTAGGCGCCCACAAGAAATATTTTGAGCCTGGGTCTTACTATCAGCTTTCTTGCAATGAGCCTTCCTTCCTGACACTTCCCTGCAAAACTATACATAGTGATTCAGACTCAATTTCAAGGCTCTTAATCTAGCTGACATCACATTAAAATATGTGGTTAGAAGTGTAGACTATGAACAACGTTATAATTTGAAGTTTCCAAAATGTGAGCAAGGTAAGTTTACCTTCTCGTAGAGCTGCACTCACGGAGGGAGATCAACTCATGAGCTCACCACCCGTTTGACTCGTGAGCTCATGAGCTGACGGACGTTCCAAATTTCCAAGGAAAAACTTATTTTCCATCCCAGCTATTGAAAAATAAATATTTATTGGCGGAAATTTATTAACATTGCAATGTTTATTTAATTTCAAAACTACATTTCAGTTTTCATTTGCCCGAATGGTTTTCTGAACACTTAACACATTTTTTATAGTGAATGGCCCAACTACCCAGAAGTATGCAAACAATGGAACGAAGCTAAAAAGAAAATGGTTTTCAAATCTTTGAATCCATGCCAAACAATACATGCCTTTCCAGCATATATTATGCCTCCCTTGGAAGGTCACTTTACCTAGATGCTGTATTAAAGCAGTGATATGCAATTAAGAAGGGCCCAATGCCTCTGGGACTTACCTGGCTAGAATTCTACACCACTTATGGTCATTCAAGCCGCATTCATCTATGGTTTGGAGTATTGATGTCAGGTTTGAACTCAGGTGTTCATTATCACGTGCCTGTATCCATGGCAACCTTTCTACCTTCAGCTGGGTAGCAGTGACTAGAGCTTGACATTTCATTATATATTAAGATATATAGCAAAAATTTCAATTTGAAGACTGTTGGACTTGGAGGTATTTGAAACCAGTGTCTTAGCCAGGATTTAGAAACTGGTTGCCTAAAATTGGCAGTTGTAAAATATTTGGGCGTCCAAATTTTGAAGGGGGATCACAATATACTCATATTTCAACCATAAACATGTATAAATTCATCAAAATAAGGCATGATATCAATGTCGTGGGAATTATAAGGAGATGAAAAAATTCAATTATAAGCTTGAGATTGAGATTTTTAGAAATTCCACTCAAAAAATCTAGGTGTCCTAAGAGGTTCTTTTTAAGGGTTTGGGTGTCCAAAAAAGGTGCCCAGCTGGCTAAGACCACGTTTGAGACTCTTTATTACTTGTATCCAAGGTGGACTAACTACAATTTTATTCCGCGCAGCCAGGCGGCACTTACAGTAGCTAAAGTATCTCCTTACAATAGTGCACATAGAGTAACATACATACTTAGGTCAAAATAGTAATTCATGAGCATGATACTTTAATACCACCACACTCTTAATAACTTTATGTCTCTTTATGATTGTGGACAGGAGTGGTATATATAAACAAATGAATGTTACAATTTATTAGGGTTGTGTTGGTCCTTTGCGATGCTTAAATAATCGCTAGTTTCTGGCCATCTTAGGATTATCAAGCTTGGTCTGAAACTCTTGGCAATCAGCCCATCACAAAAAGGGTATGGTAAAAATGACATTGTTGAATGTCAAGTTTACTTTACAAAGAAGTCGCTTTAGAAGGAGTTGTGCCCCTTGGGCTATTGGCATTGGACCTTGGTCTTAGCCAATATTTGGAAACAGGTACATGCCAAATAGAGGTTTCATAGACTTTTGCGTGTCCAAAGTATGGTACAAGGTACATTCTGCTAGTAAAATAACCCCTATATATTTACAGATTTTGCTTCTTTAAGTAACCGCTTTGTGTGTCTTATACAAGTGACACTACAGCTTCTACATCTATCTTCTAAGAAAAGTCATCATTGGCAAATTCTGAAAAACACACTTGTTATGGATGTCCAAATGACACGCTGGACGCTTAGGGGGCTAAGCCCCTGGATGGGACAGCAAATTCAGAAGACTGCTGCTAGTCCAGGGCCATATCAAGCTATTCAAATCGTTGCGGACGGGAATTTTAGAGAGTTAAATCCAATATTTTTCCTTAAATTCATGTAAACTTCCTGATTTTGGCTGTTTTATTTTAAAGATATATCATTCTAAAACACTATTATAAAAAAAAATTGTTAAATTTTTTTGACAAAATAGTAGATTTTAATGAATTTCCTGCTGTTGCGGACGGGAAACTCTGCGACGAAGGTTTTAGATACCTTCACAAAAACAGAAATCCTTCTTCAAATACTGAAGAAAATTAAAGTTTTGCATATGTGCAATGTAGCCAAGATCCTCAACTCTCTATTTCTGCATATATTTCAAATTTTGATCATCCCATTCAAATTTTGGAGAATTAATTCAGTGTTGCGGACGGAAAATGCATACTGTTGCGGACGGGAAATTTTCGTCGCAAGTACAGGAGAGGAAGTATTCAGCACGTAAAACATTTGTAAGAGGTCAAAATTTGATAACATCACTCAAAAATTGAAAATAGTCATTTGGAAGACTGACATAAGAATGTTTTATACAACATTATTCATAGATCAGTAGTCTAAATGCTGAGCAACAGATAAAATGATACCTGAAACTAAATTTCATTGGATTTAGCTCAGAGACTGATACTCTCAATTCTACATTCTTAAAGTATTGTGGCTTAAACATTGAAAACACTCAAAACAAGAATTCTACATTCTTTCTATTAGAAAAGATAACTATATACAGCAATTTAAGCAGATTAAGAAAGGATATTTATAACCAGGTTGTGGAGCGATGTTGGTGCTCCAAATTGCAATAGGGCTTTATACCCAGATCTTAGCACTGAAATCTTAAGTGCAACTTAAAACATACTAGCAATGTTAAATTACAAGTTTAGATATACCACTGATTTTCATGATATGTATGTTTGGTTAGGACTACAAATTCAGTTCATATCCAATACTGGATATTAATGCACACCTTCATAAATTCTCCATTCACCCAATAGACATGTTAGATCTGAGCCCCCAAAAATAGCCAACTGTCAATAAGATCAAATATGTATGAATAAAAATATCATAAGTATTTAGCAAACTGGACACTCAGTAACTACACATATTCCTAAATCATTCAGAATACAGATACTTTTGGTATTTCATTTAAAGCAACTTTCTCAGTATCCTTTCTGTTTTTCTCAACTTTTTCTTGAACACTCTGTACCTGATGCCATGTTGATGATGCAATGAGGAGAAATGATTTAGCTTTCTACCAGCTCATCTAATTTGCTGATATAGCTAATTTATTAATTTTCATAATGAGTTCTCGTAGGTTCTAGCATAGGTCTAATAATAAATGATCCAACCAATGTACAGGTGTACACATTCAGCACTGTCTAGACATGAAGCTTCACCCTGTCTGCACCCCTACATCCTTAATCCTAAAGCCACCTATTCAGTCAATCGGGGTAAATGCAATTTCCCCCCAACTCTTTCCTCCCTCCCACAACTGGAGAATCAGAGGTAAATGCAATTTCCCCCTACCCTATTCTTCTCCCCAGACTGGAGAATCAGAGGTGTTGATAAGAGGGGGAAGTGAAGGTAAAACAGAATCCACATTGTTTGGGCTATGCCAGCAACCTTAATTTGTGTACATAGGAAGTGATTAAAACCAGGAAGTATAGAATTTTTGTTCCTGTTAGAACTGACCAGGTGGTGAGTGAAATCATCTACCTCTGAGAACATAAACTAAATTATGCTTTTCATAACTTTCTCTGTTTAATGTTCTAAAGGAAGCATCACACCTAAGTCAGTTGGAACTATTATGCTGAGTATGCATGTAAGAAACAGAGTGGTACTCAAATTTTGCTCATACCTTCAAGGCCCATTACCTACTAGTGTAATCCTCTTTTCTGTATATTATACCATTAAAGCAACAGAGATCTCTTTCTTTTGAAAATTCCCCAACCCATAGAGGGAAGATGGATGTGTCTTGAACCTTTTAATTAGATGAAAATCCATAGCTGCCATTGATAACCTGACTTTTGCCTTCCAGTCATACTTCCTGTCCCAATCACTTTCCCGTCCGAAACAGCACTAACTGTTGCGGACGGAAAATTTTCAAACTCCATTTTTACAAGTTATGTGATTCATTTTCTTCATTTTTTTACATTAATAGATATGCATTATAATGAAGTAAGAGGATTCCAAAAATGGTTACATTATCACTTAAAATGAATTTTTTATAGAAACTTTTCAAAGTTTTTTGTTGCGGACGGGAAAATGGCTATCAAACCAGTTCAATACCTCATTGATCAATGACCAACAGATCAATTATGTTCAGTGGTAATGTACTTCAGCCTCACACCTACAAAAAGACACCAAAAAAGTGTACTTCTGACAACCCTATCAAAAATAAAATGATTTTAATCACTTTTCCGTCCGCAACACTAAAAAAACTATTTTTAAGGTAAAAAGTCAATTTTATGTGAGGTGGAGATGTTTAAGTTCTGCTTTTTTTTCATTTTTGTACACTCTAGGATGTCTATTTTCAGTACGTCTTCAATTCATATTGGTAAAATGAAATAATTTTTTTAAGTTCTCCGTCGCAATTATTGTGATATGGCCCTCCACTATGGCGCTGGCTAGCAGCATTGATCAACACACTTTGCCGGATAGCACAGGTTTAACCTGTAGTAGCTGGCCTGGGTAGCCTGATACATTGGGTTTTTAGCCTCAGTGGCATTTTGACTATGCTGAAGCAAAGTGGTACATCTGAAACAATAGTCCATGAGCCAGACCATATTTCGGTACCAATTTGCTGAATAAATCCAACAATGATTTTTGGTTAGCATGATATCTCAAGTGTCCAAAATCAGTTGATGGACTTCCGGGGCAGTTTGCGAAATACCCTTTTGGCGGCCATCTTTAAAGATGGCCGCCATATTTTCATCAAATTGAATGGAGTCAGGGAATATTAAATAACTATTCACCAGAATGTCCTAGGAACATGTTAGTTGGCTCAAAATGTTCGTTATAACATTCTGCTTTTGATGATATATAATTTGTTACCTTTTGTTGGAATAATTTGTAAAAAAAATATAGAAAAACATGAAAAAAATGTGATTTGTTATGTCATTTTCAGGATGTGCTTTAAAACGTTTTCTATTTATCAATGTTAGAATACATTTAGGCCAACTCTTGTCTTGGTTTGGTTAGCCTGATATCTCAAGTGTCCAAAATCAGTTGATGGACTTCCGGGGCAGTTTGCAAAATACCCTTTTGGTGGCCATCTTTAAAGATGGCCACCATATTTTCACCAAAATGAATGGAGTCAGGAAATATTGAATAACTATTCACCAGAATGTCCTATAAACATGTGAGATGGTTCAAAATGTTTGTAATAACATTCTGCTTCTGATGATATATGAATCGCTATCTTTTGTTGGAATTATCTGTTTAAAAAATAGAGAAAAACATGAAAAAATGTTGTTTTTTAGGTCGTTTTCATGATGTGCTTTAAAAAGTTTTTTATTTATCAATGTTAGAATACATTTAGGCCAACTCTTGTCTTGTTTTGGTTAGCCTAATATCTCAAGTATCCAAATTCAGTTGATGGACTTCCGGGCCTGTTTGCAAAATACCCTTTTAGCGGCCAAGATGGCCGCCATATTTTCAACAAATTGAATGGGGTCAGGAAATATTGTACATGTATAACTATTCACCAGAATGTCCTATGAACATGTGGGTTAGCTCAAAATGTTTGTGGTAACTTTCTGCTCATGATAATATATGATTTGTTACCTTTAATTGGTATTATTTGTTAAGGAAATAAAGAAAAACATGAAAAAATTTGATTTTTTTATGTCGTTTTCATGACATACTTTAAATTTTTTCTATTTATCAATGTTAGAATATATTTAGGCCAACTCTTGACTTAGGTCATCTGGACTAGAATATAAGGCATCCATAAACAATGGTTACAGATCTATTTCCACATTATTGGCTGCTGCACAGGTTATTTTGAACTTCAAATAGATATACATTTTCACATGTTTGGGGTAAGGTAACGCTGTATCTCAAGGAAGTACTACTATGTCATTCTCAATTGATTAGTTCACTTGATTATAGTTACACTTACATTATAAATTCCAATACTATAAGATTTTAAGTTTTATCATTGTCTGTTTCCATTTCCTATATTTAATAATATCGTCATTTTGGGATAGGAGAATGTAAAGTGACAAAACAGTGAAATTCCAAATACCAATTAATCCTTGTTTAAAAAAATCTCATCATTTGCCAATGGGTCTGAAGGTACACACACATATACATATATATATATATATATATATATATATATATATATATATATATATATATATATATATATATATATATATATATATATATATATATATATATATTTATCTATCCATCTATATATATATATATATATATATATATATATATATATATATATATATATATATATATATATATATATATATATATATATATGAATATATATATATATATATCATACCTTAAATAATTATCAAAGAAAGATTTGTTTTTTTGTACAAAACACATGGATGATTTTCTCAGTTTATATTCAAGTTTTGGCACATTCACAAAAACGTGTGTACGTGTGTAATACTGTATATATATATGCGTATATATATATATATATATATATATATATATATATATATATATATATATATATATATATATATATATATATATATATATTTATATATATACACACACACACAGTTAATAGCAAACTAAATCTAGGGGTATCTGCCGTGGCCTAGTGTTTACGACACGTGGCTCCGAAGCGTGTGTTCCCAGGTTCTAGTTTCGGCTGGGTCCTCGAAATAGCGG
>OZ012689.1:39310636-39333136 GCA_963942565.1 Maea johnstoni
TGAGATATCAGGCTCATTAAAACAAGACAAGAGTTGGCCTAAATGTATTCTAACATTGGTAAATAGAAAACTTTTTGAAGTACTTCATGAAAACGACATGAAAAATCACATTTTTTTCATGTTTTTCTCTCTTTTTTTAACAAATAATCCCAACAAAAATTAACAAATCATATATTGTCAGAAGCAGAATGTTACTACGCACATTTTGAGCTAACTCACATGTTCCTAGGACATTCTGGTAAATAGTTATTCAATATTTCCTGACTCCATTCAATTTGGTGAAAATATGGCGGCCAAAAGGGTATTTCGCAAACTGCCCCGGAAGTCCATCAACTGATTTTGGACACTTGATATATCATGCTAACCAAAAATCATTGTTGGATGTATTCAGCAAATTGGTACCGCATCCTCAAATTTTGGGGTCTGGCTCATGGACTACAAAGATGGTGGCTGTTTTCATGCTCATGAGAATTGTTTGGGTTTTAGGTGATGCTTCTAAGCTGAAGATCTGTGGTGAGCATACTGTATTATTAAAGCCATAAATTACCATTTACAAAGCAAGAACGTTTCACCAAATGTAATGGTGTCATGGCATTTGTAAAGGATAGAACTCAGGATGCTGAGAAAGAAACTCACCATTAATATAATCATTATCTGATCAACTCATTACCTATCACAGTGAAGGGGGCCCTCTAGCTTAGGGAGTATATTTCACAAATAAGAATCACTTTCATCAAGATCAAGATAATTGAGGTCATTTGACTAACATAATATATTATTCTTAAATGCATTAGTGCCTGCATCAGGCAAAGATGGCCTGACTATTTAATAAAGAGATATCCCTCTCACTAGTAACTTGGATAAATTTTGGAAAATTCTGATGGAGTAACTTTCATCACAACTAAATCAAAATAATACAAAATAATACCATTGATCAAGCATTATTTGGTGAAGAAAGACCAAGTTAACTAACACCCTTGGAAGAAAATTATTGTTAGGTTGAAGAAAGCAAATCCTGATAGAAGAAAGACTTATTGCAATTTGCTACCCATTTATAGAACACTTCTCTTATAACTTCTCAAAAAGTATTACATTTGGATTCAGATATGACAATTTTCATTGCATTTGAATTATACATTACCTACCTGCTACCTATACTTATTAATATTTTTTGAATCGCTTCAAATTGTCACCAAAATTTACTGCCCTTTCACCTTAAGTGACATCACAAGAGAACCCCCAAATAATCCCATCCATGAACATGTGAGTTCCTAGATTTGCTGACCAGTGCACATGTCAGACAGTGATTGTCTGATTGACTTATCGTGCTTCTATAATTGATATTATGACAAGGTGTAAACATATGGGGCAGAAATAACCCTGGAGGGAGCATGTACTTGACAAGTTGCCATGCTGATTTGATGTGAAGTGTGATCCTGGGAGAGACGTGATCATGTGCCTGTCATGTGACACACCCTGTCTAGATCTGGGCTACACTTGATAGAGCAGGATGTCCCCTTACCTAGAGCTGCAATCTGTCAAGATTAGCCGTCCCAGTCTGGGCTAAGCCACTGTTAGGCCCTAGGATCCTGTTAACATCCATCTGACTGAGAGTGCTATTTATATCTGTAAATGAAGGGGACATGCTTCCAAAGCAAAATGGTTGAACACATGGGCTTAGCCAGCAGGATGTGTGGATGTATTTTTGGACACCCAAACCCTTAAAAACCACCCCTCAGGACACCCAAACAATTTTGTGAGAAATTTCTTAAAATATCAATCTCAAGCATATAATTAAAAAATTTCATCTCCATATTATTCCTATGACATGGTATAAGGATATCATGCCTTAATTTGATAATTTTATACAAGTTTATGATTGAAATCTGAGTATATTCTGGTCCCCTTTAAAAATTTGGACGCCCAAAAACGTTACAATTGCCAATTTGGGCACACAGTTTCTAAATCCTGGGTAAGACCCTGGTTGAACATGCAGCCTTTGGAAAAGGATTTGCTTTTCTCAATGTATATTTAGGATAGTGTACTGTATACAGGGTTAATATTGTGGCAGTTCAATTTATGTGTACTGAGGTTACCCCTTTTATTTAACTGTGCACAATTATTAGGACCCCCGATTCCTATGTTAGTAATGTAGTATCGTACAACACGCTGACATGAAAGCTTGTTATTCAACACGCTAATGTAAAATTCTGACTGCAGCTGTCAGCTGTGGGCATAGCATATATATGCGCATCTCAACAAAGTTTTAAAGATAAATTGCCAGGCTCCAATAGACTTGTCCTATTGTCCTTCCCTATTTGTAGCAAGCCATGTTAGACAGTTAGACTTGCTTATTCATGTTCTTTTAGGGGAAAAGAATGAAAACTTAAGTGCCTTATAAATGTGAAAATATGTGCCATGTACCTTTTTTGCAGTGTTTATGTTGGACAGAATAAACCATACATGGTTGTCTCAATTTTTTATTTTACTTATGAATATAATATAGTAGTTTTTTATTTTAGGACTTTTTAATATCAAATACCAAGATAAGATTTATTTGGAGGTTTCATTTTTTGCTGGGGAGGTATAACCCAACTAGTATCTACTTTCCTCATAGCACGCTGATGCCGTCTTGCTAAATTCTAAACTGGTATACACAGGGTCTTAGCCAGGGTTTTCATAAAGAAGACAGGGTGTCCAAAGCCCCTTACTGAAAAAGAATAAGTCATCATACTGACCATATACATTGAAAAATCAAGTAATTATATCCTTTATTTCTTCAACAAGTGTTTTAGTTATCATTTAAGAATTAAACTTTTTTTTAACCCCCCACCCCCCCCCCCCCCCCCCAAAAAAAAAAAAGGAATAGGTATTTTTCGCAGACGAAGGTGCCAAAAAGACACCTTGACAACCTGCTGGCTAAGACCATGCAGTTGTATATCATCAAACAAGAGGTGGTCTGAGATTTTCTCGTATGGGTTGCGTCTACCTGTTGTTTCCTTATATGTTGTTTTCTGTGTATTGAAATTAAATCCTATCATGTTGTTTATTTCAGTGACAAAGACGATTCCGGTGAAGGCGATGAGGTGCAGTTGCAGGTCCAAACAGGGGATAATATGGAAGAAGGTAAATACTTAACCCATTATAACTTATACTAAGAGATACTCATGAAATTGTCTATTGTGACAATAAATATAGATTTTTCGAAATGTTTGAAAGAAAGTTATTGGTTATTTTTTCTTATTAACATTTCTCCTTCAAATATTTTCCCAAATTATGCTCAGGCTTATAAAAAGAAATATGTTTGTTTCCTGTAACGGTCCAGAAAAAAATAGGGTAGGTAGGTTGGTAAAAACTTATTTTTGGGGGTCAAAAATTTGTGTTTTATGCATGGTTTATGTTGGTTGGAAGGGCAGAAAAAACTTTAGGGTAGGGATTTTTCTAAATAAAAACTTGTTAGGGTAGGGTTACTTTTTGTAGGCCTTAAGCCTGGCAGGTTTCATCAAAATGTTTAGGCCGCATTGAGGAGTTTTTAAGAAGTATTTAAATCAGTCTATCGCATTCTTAGACTAGGAAATGTTTGCACAACTGGGTTGAATCAGACTCCAAATAGATTTGAATTCCTAAGTACAAACCTTCTATGTGATGCAACTTGCCCCATCACATATGAATAAGGTTGTAAATCATTCAAACTAGTGTCAATCAATTAAGGCGTTAAAAAAATATTTGTTTGTTCCCAGGAATGGTCTGAAAAAAATAGAGTAGGTAGGTCAGTAAAAAAAAATTATTGTAATATTTTTTGTTCAAAAATGTGTTTTATGTCAATTTGGAGTTAATTTGGAAGGGCAGAATTTGAGTAAAAACTTTTTGGGGTAGGGAGGATTACAGGAAACAAGCAACTTTTTTTTTAGGCCTAACGCTTGTATCATTCTGTAGGTGTCTTTATCCGCTGGTTTATAGTAAAGCATCTCAATTGTATTGCAATTAATAGTATCACATCATAGTCAAGTATATTCCTCATCTGCTCTCCTATTTGGATGGTTGAATTGAAATTGAAAAGGTATCTTTGTTTTAAAAGAATTGTTCTATGTTTTCTTGAAACAAACATGAATTTTTGTTAGGCGTTTATGTTGTAGGAGAGCCTGGAGAGGAGCAGGCGGCGGCCATCGCCAGCGTGGCACAGGGCGGCACCCTCACCCTAGACCCAAACATACAGTACCAGTTCAGGGCAGACACCGGACAAGGTTAGTACTACCTTCTTGTAGTAGTAGTTTATGTTGTAGGAGAGCGTGGCCCAGGGCGGCACCCTCACCCTAGACCCAAACATACAGTACCAGTTCAGGGCAGACACCGGACAAGGTTAGTACTACCTTCCTGTAGTAGCAGTTTATGTTGTAGGAGAGCGTGGCACAGGGCGGCACCCTCACCCTAGACCCAAACATACAGTACCAGTTCAGGGCAGACACCGGACAAGGTTAGTACTACCTTCCTGTAGTAGTAGTTTATGTTGTAGGAGAGCGTGGCCCAGGGCGGCACCCTCACACTAGACCCAAACATACAGTACCAGTTCAGGGCAGACACCGGACAAGGTTAGTACTACCTTCCTGTAGTAGTAGTTTATGTTGTAGGAGAGCGTGGCCCAGGGCGGCACCCTCACCCTAGACCCAAACATACAGTACCAGTTCAGGGCAGACACCGGACAAGGTTAGTACTACCTTCCTGTAGTAGTAGTTTATGTTGTAGGAGAGCGTGGCACAGGGCGGCACCCTCACACTAGACCCAAACATACAGTACCAGTTCAGAGCAGACACTGGTCAAGGTTAGTACTACCTTCTTGTAGTAGTTGTGCATTATTCGTGTATAAAAAGTTGGTATTGAAGTATCTAAAAACCTTTCAACATAGTATGAGGATTTGAAGAAGCTGAATAGCTAATTGTTGATGGGTAGAAATTTTGTGATTTTTGCCTCAGACAGGCATTTTTAGAACCCTGGCTAAGACTGTAGAATATTGCTTATGCTAGTTGATACCATGCCTGGGGGAAATGCAATACAATACAAGTGGCAGTATGTTCTTACCAGTTAAGAATGCCATGCTTATTATCCGTATTGAATTCTGGTTTTATATATCTACACCTTGTTTCGAAATAGGCTGTAATATAATTCATAGTAATTTGTCAGTTGGCAAACTTTTGCAAGATCGTGTATTTTGTAAGGCAGAGGTCTGGTTGGAAAGTGTGGCGCCATCTTAGCTGGGTTGCATTCTGACATAAGATGGCAAATGTTCAATGTTCTTTTGTACCAGGTACTTAAGTTTTGTGGATTTGACATAATTTACTGATATGTGATTTTCTAATTTAAAAAAAGTACATTTAATTGTTAGAAAATAATTTTTTGGATTGTCATCCTTCCTTTATGATTTTCAACTGATGATTCAAAACGAATGTTTTATTCAGCATCATCTGAATTGGCAGGATGTGGATGAATTTCCATAGAATATGATTCTTCGATTATATTCCTTCACCTATGATTCGTGACTGGTATTTCGAAACGATTGTTTTATTCAGCATCATGCGAATTGGCAGGATGGGGCTAAATTTTCATTGTTTCTTTCCTCAGCAGGTCAGGTGACATATCGAGTGGTCCAGGTGGCAGCACCAGGCGGTGAGGGAGAGCAGCAAGCCGTGGTCACCACAGGAAATGCATTTCCTCAGGGTCAAGTTGCTCAGGTACGTCGCAAGATCAGGCCTAAAAAAAGTTGTCCGCTTCCTATTTCCCCACCCTCCCTAAAATCCTCTGTATCCTTAATAGCTATAGGTTTTTAGAGGAAAAGTGGCTGTGCCATGCCCTTTTTTTTTAAGAACTTCAGATTTGATCCAAGTTCATTTATTTTCATTTCAAAAATAATTAATACAAACATATATATATACATATATATATATATGTATATATATATATATATATATATATATATATATATATATATATATATATATATATATATATATATATATATATATAAACAGTGACAAATATACAGTATCTTTCCCTCTTAATCCTATCTAATAATTTCTAATATATTACAAGATACGCGCCTCCGTGTTCAATACAATTAAACAAACTACTGGAGGACTTCACCATTCCTAAATAGAGAGAGTGAACTGAGTGTTGCTGAAGGGAACAAGTTTGGGGAGATCTTATTTAAAAAGGGACATTTTGAACATTTTTGAGCTAATTCTGAACCTTAATCATTCTGATGGTGGCTTTGCCCTTTAGGGTCCTCATGAACATGGTGGGGCTGCTGCAGTTTATTTTTACTTACTGTGTACCATCACATTATCCTTAATGCCAGGAACGACACGACAATGACAGGAAATGTCTCGGCTATCAGCTTGTTAGTCATAATCAGAACCTGCTTATTAAGTGGTCATATGCGCGCATTGAATTCCGCATGTTCTCGTTTATATAAGGACAAAGATGTGGGAAGACATTTGTGCCCTTATCTGCAGACTTTGTGGCATTCATTTGAATGACTTGATTATTACTGACCAGGGTCTTAAGCAGGATTTATAAACTGGATGGCCAAAATAGGTTATTGTTAACTTTTTTTTGGGCATCCTATTTTTCTTTGGAGACGACAATATACTCAGATTATAACCATAATATGTATCTAATTATTGAAATAAGGCATAATGTCTATATATAAACAGTGGGAATTATTTTGGGGGAAAAATCAATTTTATGCTTGGAATTGACATTAAGAATAAATTCCACATAAAATCTTTTTTTTGGTGTCCTGAAATGTAGTCATAATCAAATTTCACCTAGACAATCAAACACTAAACAGATGCCGTTTATATTTATTGCAGGCAGTGATCCAGAGTCCGTTCAGCAATGGGAGCGGCAGTCCCACCCCTGATCCCCAGAACCAAGATGCAAGATTCACCTATTTCCCGGTGACGGCCGGCGGGGACGGCACCACCGTCTCCGTGGCCGACAACCAGGTGGCAGCACAGGCCGCCTCTCTGGGTCAGGTTTCTACGGCTGGAGGTATGGAGGAGGCGTCAAACTTGAACCAAGGTCTTAGCCAAAACTTAATAACTGGGTTCTCTGAAATGTAAAATATTTGCATGACCATATTTTCAAGGGAGGCCAAAATGTAATCTGATGACAACCATAAAATGTATTGAATATTTTAGGAAATGCATAATCAGTGTCTTAGCCAGGATTTAGAAACTGGGTGCCTAAATTGGCAGTTGTAAAATTTTTGGGCATCCACATTTTTAAGGGGGATCACAATATGCTCATATTTCAACCATAAACATGTATAAATTCATCAAAATAATGCATGATATCATTAAACAATGTCATGGGAATTATGAGGAGATGAAAAAATTCAAATATAAGCTTGAGATTGAGATTTTTAGAAATTCCACACTAAAAAAATTGTGTGTCCTGAGGGGTTCTAATTAAGGGCTCGGGTGTCCAAAAGGGCACCCAGACACCCTGCTGGCTAAGACCATGTGCATAATATCCTTATTCGCTGTCATGGGAATTACATTTAGGAAAAAGTAATTTTATTATTTTCATGATATTTACGTTTTGAGAAATTCCACACAAAAAAGAAATTTATACGTTTCACAATACATTCAAACGGTGCTTAAAGGTATTTCTGCTCCCACAATCTAGGTGGCAGACACTGTAATATTTGCCTACCTGCTTGGGTATTAAATTGATTTGTAGCCCTGTTTTTAGGGGTAAACACCATTGGTTTTCAGTGAAATAAGTAATGGTTGCTGGTATGCATCCTATTATATGGTGTCTAACTGTTTGCTTCCGTCTTGTTTAAGCAGGCCAGTTTTATGTGATGATGTCTCCGCAAGATGTGCTACAAGGAGCCTCAAGGAATATAGCGCCCAGAACAAATCAGTTCAATGCTAAAATGGAAAGTCCAAGGTCCACGAGGGATGACCGACGAAGAGCAACACACAATGAAGGTAATGCTGCAGCTTTATTTGTTGAGGAAATCAAAGATGAGTTAGGCTGTGGTGAATTGAATCTTTACCCTTATGCTGCTGGTAGCTAATTTGGCCAACACGAAATGATGCAAAAAACCTGAAAAATGAAAAACAGTGTCTACTGTGTACAGTGTTAATAATTAAATATTGCAGATGTTAGATTAATGCATATCATTATGCTAGTATTTTTTAACACAAGGACATGATAGCTTGTCATTCAACACCCTTATGCAAAGATTAAACTGTGCATCAAAGGCAGCTGCCTACGGAGCGCATTAGTTTATATATGCAAGATGAACACAGCATAGACTATGCGTTTCTGAAAAGGAACACATATATCGTTCCTCAGCTGAATTTACTGCTCATGTGTATTATTTTCTAAGTTGAGATTTGTATTTCAGTTGAACGGAGGAGAAGAGATAAAATAAATAACTGGATAGTGCAGTTATCAAAACTTGTGCCTGACTGTGTAGCTGAGACCAATAAGGGTGGTCAAATAGGCAATAAGGTGAGTAATTTGCAGTTTATTTATTGCCTCTTTTTTCTGCTATATTGAGGCTGAATAGTTGCTTATTAGTTGTTAGTAACTGGATCACTGATTATCACTTAACCCAAGTCACTAGCAACTTTCTAACATCCCCCAAGCAGGATTCAAACCCAGGCAGAGGTTAGAGGCAGCAAGTAGTTAGTGGAATTACCTCTGACCACTCAACTATCAGGCCAGGTCCATCAATAAGATTCAGCCTTTGTTAATTGTGATGTATATTTACATAACATCATTTTGCTAACAAGTAAGATGCAAGCATTTTCTGACAACTTAATGACACACTCAGCTTACAAGGTGCAGGTTACTGTGGCCGTATAAGGTTTTCTTCTCACTTATAAATGAGCATTTTTAGCTAGTAAACAAGACAGACTTGAGTTGGCATATTTCAGATATTTAAAAAAGGTATTTTCAGCTACATAGATATTAGTTATGTAACTAGTCCACTAACTTACAGTGGTGGCATTTGAGCTATCATATGTTAAGTATATGTAATTGAAGGGGCTTCTAAGTTTGAAACTTTGCTATTGTTTTCACCTGAACATGCATTTTCCTTCATGTGCTTATTGTATTTTCAGAGTAAAGGTGGTATCCTAGCCAAGTCTTGTGATTACATTTCGGAGTTACGGACGGCAAATGTGCGGATGGCGGAAAGTTTAAAGGAAATGGAACGCATGAGCGTGGACTCTGATCTCTTGAGACAACAATGCGAAGAGCTGAAGCAGGAAAATGCCATGCTCCGTGCTCAGTTACAGCAACATGGTATAGTGCCGCCCGACCTCGCACCCAGTGCCACATAGGGCCAAATCATACATAGGAAAAAAAAAACTGGCTTCAGCAAGGTTCTCTTGGTGAACGGCAGCACATGGACTACTACATGCAGTGCTAGCTACATCGCCTCATCCTGATCTTCCCTTCCAAGCACTGCAATCAAGTTCTCATTGGTCCATTAAACCATTCATGTTAACTCAACCCTGGTCTCCTCACAAATTGGTAATTATATCAACTAAGGAAATATCAAAAATTGTTTGTATGAAAGAATTCCTCATTTTCTGGTGAGGGAATTTTCGTTTGATGTTTCCCATGGTCAAAGTGAGGTGATTTTTTTCTGAAGAGTTTGACTAATAGTGACTCTTGGCATGAATGGGGTGATGGACTGATGCACTCATGATCGGCCTTGGTGAAAAACATGATACTGGAACCAATTCTGCTAAGCTGCCCCGGGACTTGGACAGCTCATGTCTCCAATTTACGAGAGAAAAAAATAAGATAATGCCCTAAAAAAATTGCATAAAGGCCATTTTGCGTGTTACCTCTTGTATTTTCATTGTCTGATTCTGTATGTTGAACAGGTTGACTTTGAAAATAATGGTTCTAGCCAATCATCCTCTAGCACCTGTCCTTCCTAGGTCCTGACAGAGACAGCTTTGTGAAACTGGTCCCTGTTTCTTGGATCCGTTGCAGAGTTCATACCACCACCAGCACACACACGCACATGCAATATTGCTTTTATTTGGACTTGTATATACACAGCATCAGAGAATATCTTACTAATAAAACATCTGGAAATATCTAAGGTCCTTTCAATTTGTCTAGCATATATAGTTTTTAATGGAGAGAATATGAATGACTGGTGTTTCAAAGTGGAATGAGAGCAATGAAAAAGAGCCAAGGATATGCTACTAAAACATTTGTTTAGTCCCCTAACCTGAGTGAGAATTTTTTTATACTACATCAAGGTCAAAGATGCTTTCTAGCTGAATCATATGGATCTGGAAGCCTTTTCACCCTCGTCTGAATTGTTCTTTTTTTTCATTGTTTGAGGAATGAGGATTCTTTTGTTTTTACTACTTTCCAATTTTTAATGATGTTATAATGGATTCATAATTCAAGAATATGGGAAATATGTATGTGAGTTGGTATATGTGCCCCTTGCTGAATCTTTTGTATAATACTTTGAAGTGTGAAATTGAAGTCTGAAGTGTGCTATCGATTCAGACGATTTCAAATGGTAGAAGGGCATCTCCTCTTCTTGCTTCTTATAGAAGCTTCTCCCATAAGCATCTGTGTACATGTATTTGTAATGTGTTGGTGAATGAATTGTTACCATTATAATTGCCTATCATACTTATCCTGGGGTTTCTAGGAGATCAGCTGCGAGAGTTCAATAGCTTATTGTTCAAGTTTTATGTTTGAAATCAATATTAGTATGATTAATACATTGGTGTCCTGAGAAATTAGGCAAAGTCCAGTTCACCCACACAATAAAATAACTACAAATGAAATGATAGTCACCGTAACATAACATAATAAGAATTCTTTTATATAGCTTATCTGTAGTGCAGCTGATGAGCTTGATAATATGTAACAAGGGAAATGAAAAGGGTTAGTAAGACTGTCGAGGTATATCTGCCCCTCAGAGCTTCAAATTGTTGTGTGTCGGTAGTGAAAGAGAATGCTTTTACCATAATTTTGCATGTATAAGGCGCACCCGTATACAAGGCACATCCATTTTTCAGGCCTTTAAAATGATGTGTGTACTTAAGCTTTGTGTATAGTGCGCACCCCCTTTTCGGAAATATTGTGGCAGTTCAACTACTCCTGAATAATGCTAGAAAACCAAGAAAATTCATTTTGAAATGAGTGAAATGTGACATCAATTTGACAGCCCGATACCAATTGTCCTAGGGATGATATTGATTGTTATCAATACAATCAAATGTAGAGTGGTACTGCAATTACAATCTGTAAATGCCGCGGCAAACATCGATAGGCATTGTTTTTGCCACATTACAATTGTTATTAGGTGAAATGACCCACCTGTTTGGATGAAACAAGGTAGGGTTGAATTCAGGCTCATCGATTTCGGTTCTCTGTGTGGCCTGCGGGCTGGATGTAAAACATCTTAGAATTCCAGCCTTGTGTATAAGACGCACCCCGATTTAAATGTAAAAATTTGTGTAAAAAAGTGTGTCTTATACACGCGAAATTACGGTAAACCTGTGATCATTCATGAATCATCTCTTCATAATCGTGGTTCTCAGTAGTGAGGAATTTTACTCCTTCAAGATGGCCAAGTCACTCAGGAAATATCGGTTGATCAATATATGTTATCAAGGCCAATTTAAGGAGAGAACTGGAGATTTGGCAGAATAATCAAGTTATGTTGTCAAGGCAAACTTAAGGAGATGAAGATTAATTTTGTGAATGGAATGGCTTGTATTGTGACTATTACAATCATTTTTTTCGTCAAGTGATGGTTCCTCGATTTTCAAATCTGCTCTTTTTATAGTAAATTACCAGAAATGAGTTGAAATGTAGTTATGAGCTTTTTCAAAATATCTTATTTTCATAAGCTCACTCTAAATGAAATGAATTTACAGGAGGGGATTTGAAATACCTATATTCCCAATATGCGGACTTAATAAAAAATCAAGGTTTTCTTAAAGATTCTTTATTCCTAGATGAAGTTGTACTGCAACTGCAATATCATCAGTATGTCACCCAATGCTGCCCATTGTTTTAAGATCACACATAGGAACTCATATTTAAAGAAAGTTATGCTTCCATTATATTTCCCCCGTCTTAGGTGATGTTATTACTTGGATTAACATATGCCCCATATTTTATGTTTTCTCTGGTCAACCTTGCATATTTTAAAAAGACAGACAAGGCCTGTGTTCCCCAGTGAAAAATGTCTTTGAATGCTAGATACTGTAAAGCAGGATAATTTTGTGCTCATATTTTGCATGTCCATGAAATAAGGATGGGAAGATAAACTTAAGATGTGTGAAATATATTTCTATGACGTGACTATACATATATAGTGCGACTAGATCACAGAAGTAAGATGACGTGTTTCTCAAAATCTGATATTGTAATTAAAAATATGAGCTAATATAACATGAAGGTTCCTGTTTTACAGTTTGTTCTATAAGATAATAGGCATTATTATACCTCACGTGAAGATTCTTGATTCTGGTTGGACCAGGGCCATGGATTAATCGTCATGATTTCCTCACTCCTTAGTGACAGGCCGTTGTCCTCAACAGCTTATGAATTAGTTGAATAATTCACGGCAACAGCCATGAATTAGTTGAATAATCACCACTAGCTGGAAGAATAATGCTCGAACACCTACAGAGTTTGCCGAGTGACCTACTGGTGAAACTAGTTCAACAAGGCAGACGACGAGTATTTATCCAAAATCTCTGGTGTTTGTAATTTTTTCCCCTTTTGTGTTTTGTATTTGTTCGGTATAATAAAACAGATATGACATTCGTGTGGGGTTTGCTACGCCCTCGAGCGACAATCCTCTCTCGGGGAAGTTATTCCTGCTATAAACCCCACAGGGATGTCATATTTGTATATTGGACCATGCACTTCAGCATTCATTTGTATAGATAGAGAAATGTTTAATGATTGACATGACATGCAGGGATATTGCATCAACTTTTAGATACAGATTGATTTTAGGCAGCATCACAGTATCTTGAAAATAGCACTTGAAGTAGGCGTGCTATCTGCTTTTTGAAACATTTGCGCACAAAGCCCCAGATGGTTAGACAAAAACACAATATAATCTAATATTAATGCTTTGGTTGTGAAAATTTCAAGCCTTTCATCATCCTGCGACTCAGTTTAGTTCATGATAAAATATGTATATATAAATATATATATATATATATATATATATATATATATATATATATATATATATATATATATATATATATATATATATATATATATATATATATATACACTGTCAGACGTGGAATTTTTGAATTGGAAAGAGATGGAAAGTTATATTATTATGTTGGGGGCTTTTTTTTCCAGATTTCCATGTGTGCATTGCATTTCATGTACTGTATGAGGTTTTAATCATGCCTGATTAACACATTGACCTAACAAGTTTGCTTGGATGATTGTGTATTGCTACAATGCCTTTTCTCCAGTCGTACAACCCTCATAGTGTAAATGATTTTCCTATGAAATAAATGATAGTGTGTATGTTTGTATGACATGAGATTGTTTATAATCATCACTTTCCTCGATATGGGGTTATTGAGAATTGTTTAGGCATGAATAACATTCATCATTTGTACATATGATTTAATCTCAATAATGAATGAATCCACTGAAGGATGTTGTTGTTGTCATTTGCCATTTCAACCAACTTTAACTTCCATGAAAGAGGGTGGTTTCCTGATTGCCCCCAAAGCATTAGACTCAACCCTTACGCTGCTGGTGGCTTATTTGGCCAGTACGAAATGATACAAAAAAAAAAATAGAAAAATTACTGAAACCCTGCCACATGGGTACTCATCTGACAGTAATCTGTGAGTTTGCCAATGAATACCAACATGACAAGGTCAAGATGGTTTTTAGAAGTCTGTCCTTGTGCATTGGATGAAAGTAGCCTTAACATTGGAAGGGTTAAATATTGCATATTTGTTGCTAATTTACATTCCTTTCTACAATCTAGGGCCAAAGCCAGTGCAGGGCAGGGAAGTAATTCCCTTCTCTCTCTGATAATCAAGTGTTTTTTTTCTGTTGCTCGGCCTAAACAGCTCAAGATTATAAATGCCTTTAAGTTACCTAAGTGCTAAAGTCTCCTTTGATTCTAATTTAAGGGTAATCTCAACGCACCAATGCTCCAAGCAGCTTGACATTTTTGATGAAATATATATATTTTTTATTCAAAAAAATAGTGAAGAATATTTGTTAGACAAGTGTTATTCAAAACATTTAAGCTCTTTCAAGTATTTGGCAAAATTATTAACAGGAGTTATTATCGAAAGAATTTTAGATCCAGACGGCAGTATCTGGAGGGGCTCTCTAGCATTATAGGGTTAAGTAAAAAAAAAACTCATGGAAAGCTGTGCCTTAAACGAAACTGAAAGGGATTCCTGACCCTATGAAGTTAAATGCAAATTGAAACAGCCCGTGCCATCTTGTGTCTAGATGCCATATGATTAATTAAATCCTCTTCATTGCCATAGTACAGGAATCAGGATAGCCGTAGTACACCCATTCATAGTCTAATACAGCCAATACATATTGAGAAAAAATATAGATAGACCACGAGGAAGCTTTGGTGTATGCGATATACCCGAGGTGTTACGAGGCAGAGCCAAGTAACCCAAGGGTATCGTCATCTGGATGCTTGGAAATTCGCTTATAAATTGTAAATCGAGCATAAATAGGCCAAATATTCGAAGAAATCTTGGTCAGGGTATAGATAATATTTATCCTACAAATATCTTAAAAAGAAATATTTTGCCAGAAAGTTAACAGCTCTAGGCCTGAGTATGACCAACATTGTGGTGAGGTTTCACTGAAGTGCTGTTGGGTTGGGCTAATAATTGGCACACTTACTGTCAAGGGGCCCTAAGTAAAAAGCTCTGCATACTACTTGTGATGTGCTAGTTAAAAAGTCCATTGTTCTCCCTTCGTATTCTTAAACCTTCCAATGTTAACGCTACTATGTCCAAAGCCCAAGAACGCAAATATTTTTGAAAATCATCTAAACCCTTAGATGTTGTTATTCATTGGAAAGCTCTCATGAAGTACTATCAGATGAATACCCATATGCCAGGGCTTCAGTCATATCACCTTTTTCGCATCATTTTGTATTTAGGAAGATTAGAACGAGCAGCAAGTCTTACACATAGGTCCCCAGTACCTTGACAATGAGGCTCAACCTGGAGCAGCCAGAAATGACTCGATATTTTGGATGAAAGCACACATTAACAAAATATTTCCAGATGAGTTAATTCTTGGGTTGTATTCAATATTTCTCTACCAAACTTCTAAAAGATAGATTTGTCTAGTTAATATTATCCGAACATACAGTATTCTCAAGTGCCTAAAAGTAAGAAGTTCACCTATACATATGCAGCAGTTTCACTGTTGGGGGAATATTTTCTGATAGAAGCATCAATACTTACAGCGGCCAAAACAATTTTGATCAAAACTTGCAGGTAAAAGCATATTGAGGAAACTATTTGGAGAAAGATCAATCTGAACATAACCAACAACTTTCAAATATTTTGTAAAATCATTCGCAATTACAAAGGTAATGGCTAAAGTACTTTTTGGGAGGAACTCTAAAGCATTAGCATTTGTTTACATTCATTTCAAAATAAGGCTTTATTACCAAACTATTTTCATTGTTACCTTAGTTCCTAACTATACATTTGAATGGGTCTTACGATACGGCTTCCCACTAAAATGTGCTATCTTTGTGCCATCGAATTGACACAGCAAATGAAAATGATTGAATAAGATCAAATAAACTGTGTATGAAAAGAAAATGCAATACCAGAACATACTGAGGACAATAACAAAACCAGGTATGGCTGAATAAAACCATAACACAAATGCACTTAATGATTTTTTTAATCATAAATCAATATACAAAGCAAATGTTCCTCAGAACATTCACCTGGGTTCATAATACAGTAATTAGACAAATGTTGATTTAAAATAACTATTAGTATGCATCAATGATTTTAGTGTGGTGTGTCCTTGTAACCTATTTATTTCATGCCATACAGACAAACTGGGCATGCTGTACAACAATTCTTAAAGATCTTTTCTTGCTACTATCATTAGCTTAACCTTAAAAACATTCAAACGTGTCATAGGATATTCAACTACTGTATTACGATACTGCTGTATACCTTATTCTATCTTACATGGAAGGCAAAATATACAAACAATTCCTTGATTATTTTATATTCCTGGTCTTGCTATAAGGTATTCTTGACTAGTGTACCACCTTAAATTGTGTGAATGTCAATTAAAGGCCTTTCAATAATCCTCACTTAGACATATGGTCAACACTTAAAAATCAATCCTTACACATATGTCCTATAATATATAATGTAAAGTCATAGGCGAATCCAGGCAGAGGGGAGCTGGGACCAACCCAGTTTCCCTCCTAGTTATTGGTGTCAGACAGAAAAAAAATAATATTTTTTTGCAGTCTACAATTTTTCTTTAAGGGCTATTGCAATGGTTAAAAATTTAATATATACAATAAGAAAAAACACTGAGAGAAGTTGTCATTAAAATATAGCTGCGTTGATGAGAAATGAGCATTACATATAGCTTCGTATAGCATTAAGGGAAAAATAATATCATACTTAAGCCGAACCTGTGAAGTGCCATGGCACATCTTAAAAACATCAGTCACAAGCCAAACCCAAACACACCTATTTACACCAATACATGCTTAGAATGGATGCATGGTCTGTTAAATTAAGAATTTTTTGATAAAATTAAAGAATATCATAGTAAAATTAAGTTATTTCAAGTGACAAACATCAGATGATAATAGTTCGAGAATTCCACACCACCTTACCACAACATATGCTTCGAATGGATGAATGGTCTGTCAACTAGAGAAATCTTTGATAAAAATTAACCAACATCATAGTAAAGTTATTTCAAGTGACAAGTATTACATGATAATATTTCAAGAATCGTACATTTAACTGTAATAAGTCATATCATACAGCAATGTCTTATTCAAGTACAGTAATTGGCTGCACACAAATTGTCGTGGCAAGGCAATTAATAGTGAAGTTTAACAGTTATACAATAATAATACCATCAATATGCAAACATCATTGCTCTCATTTCTCATATTGAATCCGTTTTAAAACTTTTTGAACTATTAAGAGTGCAATCATTTTTCAATAGGGGCAAAGTATTTTAGCGCCCAGCCACCACTTGCAACACATTTATGCCAGTAGAACCAAAAAAGTCCCAATGTATATGGTATTTTATTGTGAACAGAGTAGATGTCTAGACATGAGTTAAAGAGAAAATCTAAGAATTAATGTGTCATGGCTAAGGCATGCAAACAGTACAACATAACATTTATAATGGCATCCATGTCTTATAATAGTAGACGCGATTACTGAAGCAATTCTTTTATCAATATTAATCAATGATCATATCTTTGTAGAAGTAACCAACAATGAATCAATCAGGATGAATGTGTTGTCAATTAACTCTTGCATGAATTGACACCTGAATAATTTCTGAACTGTCAGCCTACATCTATTGTTTAATCCATAAAAGGTTGGCCAACACATCACAGCTATTATCAGCCAATCAAACGACAAATAGTAGATAAGCCTATCAGAGAGTTGGTAATATCCACTTCAAAGAGACACATTTTGCAACCTGGAGTATTTTTGGTTTGTAAAATGTGTCAAAATTACTGTAAAACATGCAACGTTAAAACAAATGTATCACAGGTTACCTAAACCTAGATATATGAAAATCACATGCCAACACCAATAGCAGATGTTTATTTCAGCTTGTTTAACTTAAAACTGTAAGGAAATGATTCTAAAATGCCCAAGAAGCTCCAGCAGCAATGACATATTTTGTAAAATCTAATAAACTGGAAGCTAAATAGTTCTAGAAAATGCTCGACCTTCTTAACCCTTACAACAGATTTCTTCACTCATAAGTACATTATGACTAAGGAGTTAAGTTTCATTGTTACTACTTAAAAGACCAAGTACATTTCATTAGTAAACAGTGAATCCATATGGCCATCCAATCTAGCTTTTAAATTTCAAACGAAATAATCTTTGAAGAGAATCTTCTGTCTTTTTTTTTACACATAACTCAATGTAAAATACTGCAAAATTTGTAAGCTGTACGGAGTCAAAATCCTCGCTCACCCATTCATGCATGTAGCACCAAATAATGTCTTGGACCAATTTGTTGAAATCTTGTTGGCCAAAGAATTTTTTGTGAAGAAAAATATTTATAAGATTCCAATATCAGTATCATAGTTCAAATTTTGGCTGTGCAAGTGAGAAAGTTGCCAGTGGCTTGGGGTTAGGCTGTGGATTTCACTGGGTACTTTGGTTTCCTCCACCACTTACAACTGGCTAGTATCGATAACCAAAATTCCAAATCACAAGAATCATATATCCAGGTAAGAATGGGTAAATACATTTTCATTTTTTTACAATGATGAATACCATTTGCGTAGTTCTATAAGTATCAAAATCAATATCACAACACCTATGTTTCAGAGTGAACATCATTTTCTTGATCTTGTCTCCAAGAAAATGGCCATCTATGCCCCAAAACAGTTTTGTTCTTAATCGTTTTCAGTTATCAAGTACATGCAGTTGGCAGTACAAACATAACTCCTTATTGCTTTCCAGTAGTACTGAACAACTGTTCAACTGTGTAGTCATAAAAATGAATGTAGAAATAAGACAAAGTCAGACTTGCCCACGAGGACATCTGTCTGATGAGGCCTTTGCCATACTAACACTAAAGAAACAATACTGTAGAACACACATATGACGCGTGTCTCAAATATAGCGAATTGGGGAGTTTTCGCATCATAGCGTATCTTTATGTAAGCCACGGTAGCCGCCGCTGACAGTGCCAAAGTACAGAAAAAAAGTACAGCATTTTTATATATAGCGAAGCGGAACCACACGCTATGTTCTCTATATACAATGTATAAACAGACGCGTACATTGTGTGTTCTACAGTATCCTATTTTACCTGATAATAAAATCATTGTTCATCATAAAGCCTTTTGTAGCAAGTGTGACTGTCACTATACATTAATCTAATTGTCATGGTCCTTAAGTCACTCTATTTACATAATACTTTGAGAGAGTATTTAACCCAATACTGTACACATTGGTTATGCATTTATCCCACCTCCTTTGTAGGCTGTAGACTAGCAAAATGTAGGCTCTTGTAACCTCACTAGACTAGAAGAAAGTGGGGGAAAATGTAGTGAAACCACAGCTAAAATAATCCAAAGATATTTCTTCCAACAAAATCATAAAACACTTAAGACCATTTCTGCCTCAAGACAGACCTGGTTGATAAGTTGAATATTACCCCAAGAGTTATGTCCCTTGAGGTTGGGCCAATAGAGTTTTTTAATAAGGATAAGTAGATTCTAACCCTAACAGAATACCATTACCCTTTACTTATTGTCACACTCCAAATAAGGAATAAATATGCCATAAAATCTTGAGAAATCCATTCTAAAAGCAGTGAGGATGACTGGTTGTCATGAATGGCTGTAGATTGTGTGGATAGTGACTCTAGTTCCAATACCAGCCACCAGGGCAGAGTCTAGGTACAAGAACCTTTCAGAATTAAAGAGCTGTATAGCAGAACATGCAACAGCCTGTGTTGAACGTTTTGCTAGGTACACTGGTGTAAAGTTACCATGTCCAAAGAAATCCTTTTGTTTCTACCTGTGATTCACACCAAAAACAGGACCAACTGTATATTAACTATCTCCTTTAAACCTTAAAATGTGCAAATTGTTGATATTTGAGTATACAGATATTTTCATCGACAATAATTTAATTATTGTTAAAAAATACATAAATCTTGTTAATTGTGATAGATGAATGACCATCTGCTTGCAAACACATCTTAATTGTGTCTTCTGCTTCTGCATTTTAAAAATTCAAAATTTAGAAAATTACTATCAGATGTGACATTTACATAACATCTACACATCTCAACCTTAATGTTCTTCTACATTAATTAGTTAAGTAGAAGAAATATCATATTCCATAAAAGCAGCTTGTCAACTGCACAATCTAAAATCGCAAGTGACATTATCTGATAAGTGAGAGCTGAAGTCCATATCAGCTCATTTGCATAACAATAGGTCTCTATAGAAAGGCATCCAGGGAAGAGTCCTTTCCCATTCTCTTATTCATCCTAGCTTGAAACAAACAAAAAATTCAAATTGGTGATAATATCATTTTTCTATATCAAATCCAAATTATTTTTATGTATGGGCAAGTGTACGGCATTGTTTTAGAGAGGCCTAGTTAATGTACAAAGACGCAGGGAAAAAAACACTGACCAAAGTCACCTGGATGCCTCGATCAATCAATAATACTAACCCCCACAATGCTGAGGATACTTTTGTCCAAAGCACAAGGACGCAAAGATTTTTGAAAATCACCTAAACCCTATCATGTTGGTATTCATTGGATAGCTCTTGCAGAGCAATCTCAGATGAGTACCCATGTGCCAGGGTTTCAGTAATTTTTTTTAGACTTTTTGCATCTTTTTGTATTGGCCAAATTAGCCACCAGCAGTATAAGGGCAAATAGTGCTGCATATTAGCCGCAAGGTTACATTTAATCCTATCATGCTTTACTCATGCTAGTCCAATTCCTGTGCACAGACAAGGTCCACCATAATTAAGCCATTTGTGCTCACTTTGGCCAAAAGCAGCCTGAAAATTTTGATAGTATTTATAAGACAAAGAAAACTGTCTGGTCCACAAGAGATGAGTTGTGTAATTTAAAGAATGCTTTTTATAAGGTTAGTATCAAATGGTGACATAAGTGTTAAATTCAATGTTTTATAAAATGTCTTTAAACAGGTAAGTTTTAGATTGTGGCAATGACATGAGTAAGTGGCGCCATCTGTCTGATGCCACAGATGATAAATTCATTGTTTAAGAGTATGGCTTTTAACAGGTAAGTTTTAGATTGTGGCTAAGACAGAGAGAGGTGGTGCACTCTGTTTCGTGCCATATGTGATATGTTATATTTTTCAGAATATGGCTTTCGACAAGTTACTTTTAACAGGTAAGACATGAGTAGGTGGAGCCATCTGTCTGGTCAAGGTATGCAGCACTATGGGTGACACTATGGACTGATCCGTTAGAACTAAACTACTAACCAACCATTATACAGAGCAGGAGGCTATGGCATTTGGGTGCTTTGATCAGGGCTTCGGTTCCTGGCTTGCCCACCAGGGGTCTCTAGTACTGCGCCTCATACCCCAATTTCACCCGCACCTCTTTGGTAACCAGGCGGATAAGGAACTACAAGAAAAGAATAAAAAACACAAGTCAGCTTCATTGTATTTCCTCCTTTCTTTAATATCTTACTGATATGATTAGCATTATGAAAAGAAAACAATGGATGTATGATACAGAACAAAAGCTCAAGAATAAACTCAACAAATGACATGGTAATAATGTCAATATAAACTGAGAAATATCACAAATAACAGTAAACTTCGATAATGTGCGCCTTAAAACAAGACTCCACATTATACCTTACATAATTGAATTTTGCCAATGGTTTTGATTTTTTGGCGTTTATTGTTTGTGATGTGGACAACAATATCATCTATTGCACTCTGATAAGGCAAGTATGACCACATAGGTGATACTTTGAGGCTTTACTTGTTTGATCTTGAGAAAAAACTGATATTCCAATCTTAGCAATCTTATAATGGCAAAATAACATTATGTACAGTTTTCAATACTAGATACAATAAAGAGGTTCATCTTTGCTTTACCTATGCCACAATATCAGATATCAGTAAATATAAGTGAAATTTAACAAAATGCTTACTTGGTGGGTATGGGGTGTAAAGTGTATAATATACTATTGTGTTACTATATGATACTCAATACTCAAAATCTTAGCTGGTAGCTAAGTAATAGAAATGAACCGTATATGGAACCATATCAAGAATGTAGGACTCAATGCTTGAGCCAGGTATTTCAATAAGACTAATTAGAAATGTCATAATACTTCAACAGGTGGGTGAGATATAGTGCTTAATCATAGAGCATTTACTTTTTTCTAATTAAAGTTAAATAAGTCAATCAAAGTTGGTAATAAAAGTTGATTATGATCATTGCAACTACATTTAGCATTTTTTTCTGTGTACAAACAAGTGTTTTTCCAGAAAAACAGAAAAATGCAGACACACAAAATCACACCTTTTGTGACTTTTCAAGAAGATGAATTGAGAAGACTCTATAGCAACAATGAGATTGACAGAACTTGATAGCACCAACAGTGGAGTAAATTGGCTTTTTGAATACCCGCGTATAATACTATGACAATCCATGGCTGATGGACTACATCTAATGGGAAT
>OZ012689.1:39337405-39367405 GCA_963942565.1 Maea johnstoni
GAACCCTATTCATGATCATCATTATGCATACAATGAACACTATAACTGCAAAGAGGACGGTCATGATGCGGCCGAGCTGCCAGGGGCTGAAGCTGAATTTACAAGGGGGCCATCTGGAGTCCCTCCCTGTGCTGAGGACTATATTGATACATACCACTAGTGCCAGGATGTCGGCCACGATCAGCATGTAGAACACATTCTGCCAGCCGGTGGGAGAGATGAGACCGGTCAAAAGTGGACCCAATGCCGCACCTGGAGAAAAAATGATTTTATATACAATTCCTTAATATGTCAATTTCAAGCATATAGTTGAAGTTTTTCAATCTCAAAATCCAAGTAAAACCATGTTTATGGTTGTAATGTATATGTATATATGTACATACATATACCTGTATATTTATACATACCTTGTATATATATATATATATATATATATATATATATATATATATATATATATATATATATATATATATATATATATAAATCACGTTTCACCTCACAAGTTAGTTAAAACAACATGTCTTGAAAGACCAAATTTAGTGTCGTCCAATCAACTACAACGTGACAGATTCTTGTGATAAACTATGAGTTCTAGAAAAAAAAATCAATCGAAATCTGTTCATTTCTTTGCACAAGTTTCCTTTGAGGTGATGTTACCTTGATAGGATGTTCAATTTCGACAAGTGAGTGAGAAATAAAAAACTTGTTTGAAAATAAAAAAGTTTCCCTGGCTTACCCATTGAACCAGTTCCATCGATAACAGCTGTAACTGTGGCAAGAGCTTTGGAATTTCCACGTAAGCTTTTATGTGTTCCCAAATCTGCTGAGACGGCTGTTGTTATGAGGGCGTACGGCCCATTCACTAGAAATCCACTAAGCATAAGGAGAGCTGAAAAGATCAACATCATACATTTCTAAGAATGCTGAAGAGATGATACTTAAAAAAAATATTCTTAATTAAATCAATTAAATTTCCTATCCTATCCTATTATGAGGGCATACGGGCCATTCACTAGAAATCCACTAAGAAAGAAGAACAGCTGAAAACATCAACATTGTACATTTCTAAAAATACTGATGAGGTGATTTTTTTTAAATACTTGATTAAATCAATTGAATTTCCCCACCTTCAGACTATTGGCTAATATTTATGTGACTTGATATTTCAAAAATACCATCCATACCTTGTACAGTTGAAAGGGTGATATTGACATTCTAACAATATCATATTCTGATCAAACATACTATTCAACAACAATGAAATATAACTGTGTAATCATAGTTCTTGAAAAAATATATTTCTGTACTTGTATAAAGAGGGTTATTTGATAGTAATCTGAATATCTCAATCTACACATCTTCGGGGTCAACAATTCAAATAAGTAGTGCTAAAACATCCAAATACAGTAAGCCTAAAACGGATACCTACCAATATTTAATCCTAAGCTCACGGTACCAAAATGTTCATATAGATACATCTGAAAGAGAAAATGAAATGTTGAATAAACATCATTGCCATCTTAACATCAGGCCATGACAAACCCTCATAACTTCTAAATATGGGAGGAGCAGAAAATCTACCCACATGGGGATTGGAGAAGACTACAGTAATATCCAATCATATAAAGAGCTCATTAAGATTTTCTTTAACCCTTCCAATTATACGGCTACTTTCATCCAAAGCATAAGGACGCAAAGATTTTTCGTTAACTATCTCAAACCTGTCATATTGGTATTCAGTAGTTAGCTCTCATTGATTATTCTCAGATCAGTACCCACCATGTGTCAGGGTTTCAGTCATTTTTCAGCATCATTTTGTATTGGCCAAATTAGCCACCAGCAGCACAAGGGTTAACAATGCAAATACGTTGATTTTCTACTTACAGCTGGAGCTGCCAAGACCAGCATGACACAGCAGGTGGAGGCCCTTCCTCCTGTAAAATCTGAGACGGCCCCAGCAGTAATGCCGCCCAGGATACCGCCTACATCAAACAGAGTGGACAGATCTGCAGCCTTCTCTGCATTGTATGGTGCTGGAAGGAGAAAACGAACCCGAATAAAACATTAACAGAAACAATAAACCTATAGGGGAGAAGTATGTGTGTATATATATATATATATATATATATATATATATATATATATATATATATATATATATATATATATATATATATATATATATATATATATATATATATATATATATATTAGTGCTCGAATTCGCCGCTAAAAAACGGCTCGATCAATCGCTGAAACTGCCGAGCGATTAATCGACATATTACGAGCCCTAACAACTCATTGCACATGCGGTGAAATCAACTGCTGAGCGAAATTAATTGCTGTCAATCACGCTAAATTAGAACCACCCCATGCCTGCCTAAGCCAATGAGCAACGTAAATTGCTGTCAATCACGCTAATTAGAACAGGCCCATGCCTGCCTAAGCCAATCACGTCCTGCTATCGTGCGATCTCGCTGGGATCCCATGTGGGTAAGACGTCAGCAAGACAAAAAAGATGGCGGATGATACGAGCAATAGCTCGAGCCGCCGATTGATCGTACCAGCTCTAATATATATATATATATGTGTGTGTGTGTGTGCGAGTGTATGTGTGTGTGTTTGAGTGTATGTATTAATATATATGTGAGTAAGTGTGTGACAGTGAGTAATTAAGAGCTTCCAGAAGGAGAATAGCAAAGTCCGTATAATTAACCCATTAACACTCAGTGCGGCCAAAAGCAGCCTGACAATTTTGAGTAAATCATTTAAGTGAAAGCAGAGCTTGGAAAATATTTGAAGGAGAAATATTTATCAGAACATTTTAAATATTTGTATAATAAATTCTCATTTCCAAAGTTATCATAAAAAGTATCGCAGATCCATACAAAAATATCTGGAGAAACATGTAAGCAGTAATGGGTTAACTATAAAGTTAGGGAAGAAAGAGGGATAGGGTGGGACTTATTTCACAACAAACAATAATGTTTATCGTCATGGGATTGTACTAACGCAATTAAACTAGTTCTTCCAAATATTATCAATAGAATTATCACAATATTTGAGAATAAGCAAGCTGTTAAGTGGGTGATTGCAGGAAATACATTTCATTTGAAGCATCAGAATAATAACATTAATGCATCCAATCTATATAAGGCAAATCCAACCTACGTAACCGATAAACCTTAATTTGGTTTCATATAATATGAATTTCTAGTTTTAAGCTGGCGTAAATACAGAACTTTTGTTACCTTAATTAATACCTTAGTGTTCATTTCTATATCAATCGCATATACTATACTATCTAGTGAAAACATCATAAAATTCCTCTATCACTGGCAACATTTTCCAATAAACTTACTTGTATGTTTGATGTAGTTCGGTAACCAAAACAGGAAAGTGTAGCTGACAAGTTTTGCAAAGAAAAGGCACAAAGAAAACTCAATCACACCCTGAAATAAAGTGAGAAAAATCAGTGAACATGAAATAATTATAATCAACCCTGCTATCAATAATATATACTACTAAAAAAATTACAGCTCACAAGTTCTTGACATTGCCATTCAAATGCTTGGGTATGTTTGAAAATAAACTGGATATCAAACAAGGTTTAATAGATATTGACCTCTATTTCAAATACTTAGCTAAGAATGTTCTGTTAGAAAGATCATCCAAGCAGTCAGTTTTCCTACCTTCTTTATTATAAATTTCGAACATACAATAATTGATATGCTAAGAAACATATGAAAACCATCTGACACACATGTTGATATAAACATGCTAGCCACATGTTCTACCTCGGGTACTGGCTCCACGAAAATGTAGCTCATGTTTTAGCTGAACTACTGTGAGCTTACTCCACACTTCAATCCCTGTCATTGCTGACTGCTAGGCTGGGTGGAACATGCGACCACCTTTTGGGGGAAAATGGTACTATTCTCTTCATGCTCCATATAAAGTAAACTGAAAATACATTCCATTCATATATTGAATGGAATTACTCCTTTTGAGAGTAGTAAATGGAAAGGCTGACCCAGATGTGCTTACCGGTATTTTCATTGCCCCAAATAAAGATATGGCCTTTTCCTCTCCGCGGTTGAGATTGATGGCCTCTTCATCATTGTTCACAAGCCGCTCCCTTTCAGGAATCTGTATTGTCTTGGGAGCCTGCAAAGACAGAGTAACATGTGTGCTAACAGAACCCAGGCAAGAAGTCATGAGCACCAAAATTTCACAACAGACCTTGGTTTCTAGTCCATTTCACTTGACCTACTTCGAACTGCATCTTGTCCATAGACAAGACTTGACAAGATGAAGTTCCATTCTTGATCAGTAAATGGTGCCTGCAACAGACATGTGGTACTCTAGATGGTCTATCGATGGCACCGGTATACACTGACATGACGTAGTGCCAGGGAGCATGTGTAGATGTCACTGGTAACAGTCAAAATGTGGTACCTGTTATTGACTCAACATGCACTCATTACAGACAAGATGGTAAACCATGGATCACCTGTAGATGGCCCTAGTAGTTCCTTGCATCACCTGCAGATGGCACTGGTGATGGAGAAAGTTCAATACTATTCATCACCTCGAAATGGCGCTGGTGATGGAAAAATGTAGTACCGTGCATCACATATAGATGGCAGTGGTGATGGACAAAGTGTAGTACCCTGCATCACCTGTAGATGGCACTGGTAATGGACAAAGATGGCAGTGGTAATGGAAAAACTGCAGTACAAAACAATCATCCCTAGACCCTTGGAAGTGTCAAAGTGCATCCCCACACACATTGATAGGAAAAAAGTGAATAATGGCCAACATAGTCTTAGCCAGCAGGGCGTCTGGGTGTCATTTGGACACCCAAACTCTCAAAAATCACCCTTTAGGACACCCAAATATTTTTGTGAGGAATTTCTAAAAAATGCCAATTTCAAGCACATGATTGAATAATTTTCACCTTAATGTAATTCCAATGGCATTGTATATGGACATTATGCTTTATTTCATTAAGTGAATACATGTTTATGGTTGTAATCTGAGTATATTGTGGTCTCCCTTCAAAAAGTGGACGCCCAAATATTTAACAATTGCCAATTTTGGACACCCAGTTTAAAAATCCTGGCTAAGTCCCTGATGGCCAATAATAGGTTCAAGAGGAAGCCCCATAGCCATTACAAAATAACATATCAGACATTGAATGAGACTAAAAATGAAGTAAGGTCATGTGTATGCCAATTAGATAATGAACACTGGGGAAAAAAGTTTCAATGGTAAATTTCCAGCTAGGTCAATAAAATGAAATGAAAAGGGACTTGTCGGAATAGGGTTACATCCAGTGATTGGAAGAAGGCTTATAAGGTAAAAATAGGCCTTAACAGTGACAGTAAGCAATGGGATTGTAGACAGTGACTAAGACAAAAATGTTGTGTGTATTTCTAATTTTTTCTTACCCTTATTTTGGTCAAGCGATGCTGTTTCATTTTTGATTCAAGAAAAAAACATAACATTCATTAAATAATGTCACTAACATGATTATAAATAGATATCCAAAAAGGAATATCAAGTAAATTTGGTAAATTATACATGGCCATTTTTTTAAATTCTACAGAAAACTGATATTTGTTTAATATGCATCAGATTTCTCATTTCTAATGCATTCTGAAAGGAAAACCACCACCTTTTCCTGCTCACACATCTTTGATACTGACACCAGGCTCCTAGCACCCAGTTAGTACTGATTTCATGCTGAGTAAGTGGGGAGGGGGGGGGGGGGGACGGGCCATGCAACAGTACAAGATTACAATGGGAGTTTTGTCAGGTTTTGCTACAAAAAAATAAAATAAAATATTGGCAATAGGACAAATAGTGATTGGCCTGAAGTCAATAATGATTTTTGTGTAATAGATTGCACTACTTTAGAAACAATAAAAAATATAATAGATAAAGCAGCATGTTTTTTAACCCTTGGCTAATTTGGTCATTACAATATGATGAGAAAAAGCTCAGAAGATGACTGAAACCCTGGTATATGGGTACTATTCTTAAAGTACTCAGCAAGAGCTATCCAATGAGCACCAACATGGTAGGGTTTAGATGGTTTTCAAAAATCTTTGTGCATTACGCTTTTGATGAAAGTATCCTCAGCATTGGAAGGGTTAAACAAATGAAGCTTAAGAATTGAGTATTGAACAAGTAGTTACAGCAGGAAAAGTTTATTGTTTTCTCATTTACTTCAAATAGACAGCACTCCCCCTGTATCTCTTGTAGGGTTTCCTTTCACAATACCTTCCTACTCGTTTCACCTGTTTAATGCTTTAGGTCTTCCCATGTTAGAATAAAAATGTTAGTGTGAGATTTATGAAAACGCATGCCAAGCCTTACCAATAATGATTACTAAATGAATAGGGCTTGAGGAAAATGTTTATCCAATGTCCAGGAAAGTAGGAGTTTGTCCAGGGCAATTTAAAAAAAGAATCTAACTTCAATGTTAGATATCAGTTTTTTGGGGCATGTAAAATACTTAGTTTGGCAAACCAACCAATTAATGGTTGCCTGGACCAAGGGCATGTGAATCTAAATCCTTGACATCATATCCCAAGTGAACATAACTCTATTTTTTCTGCGAGTAGAAAAGGTTTTCACCATGAACCTTAAAATGAATAATAAGTTAGTGATTTCTGTTCTGAAATGAGATACCATATTTAAGTACGTAATGGAAAAGGCTGCTGAAAAAAAAAGACTGTGCATGTGAACTGTTAGGTAATGATTAAGAATGGTCATGAGTTTATGCTCCTACTTTAAGGGCTTTTTCATTTCAAAAGATAAAAAGCTGCTCAAGGAAAATCATCTTTTCTACCTTTTCAAATGAAAAGCCCTGCTTACCGTTTGGTCCATAGCTATAGGCTTGGTCTCAGGCAGTGGCTGAGGTATTATATCAACATACCCCTGTAACAATGCAGCAAGTTGACATAGGCAAAGCCAAGCAATTTAAGCAAACTGTGCATGCAAATCAAGTAAATAAGCAACATGCTTAAATAAATGTAAATTAGGTGTTGTAAGAAATTACGCAGCAGGCATGTCATTATAGCAAACATAAGCATTTGGCAAATGTTTCCTTTAGTGTTCCTTACTTGCAGGTCCTAAACTGTGAGTGGATGATAGAAAATGTCTTTTCTTATGATTGTTCCGTTCCCAATGGTACAACATGTGTGCCATTCCTGCAGGACAAGAGAGCTATCTCTGAAGTAGGCGAGCCATTATAATAAACCAAAATCTATCCTACAACTTTTTTTAAATTTCATCTCTTTAACAGATCCCAAAATATTGGATAAAAAACAGGGTATGCCTTTTGATTGCTTTGTTCTCTAAAATACACCACATGTACACAAACTGAATAATCAAGCTACTGATCACCGCATGTGTGCCATCATGGCAAACCAGAGTGTAGACTGCATTCTCCAATATTGTATATTATTACAAAAACCAAAATGCTGCATAACAGCAAAGGACAAGATTTTTTCTAGCTTCATAATTTCGACTCCAAAAAAATAAATGACAAAGGTAATATCATCTAATAGTTCTGCAGATTCATAACTCATGAGATACTAAGACTGAGTTCAGAAATTGGCGTACTTATTACAATTCTAACACAAATAAACTTGCCAGGGCTAGTAGGGCTAGTCCCAGTGTGCAAACCTGGTACTCAGATTCAAGGAATCAGCAATCTTCAACATTGCTCCACTACATTGTTGTTCATCACCAGATAATGCAGTAAGTCTAGAAGCAACCAAACATTTAAAGAGGGATTTGTGCCTTTGCAGTTAAATATAGAACATCAGAATAAGTGACCCTCTTAAAAGCTCATCCACCAGATACCATTTCCTCCAAGCCTGCACTTAAATAAGCCATGACCAGAAGCCTTAAACACCTTTCCTTCTTAACAATAGGATAAATATTAAAAAAAATCGAACAAAATATCAAAAAGTGCAATACTTACAGGCCCATCATGATCTGGCTTCTCACAGTTTACCAAAGTGGGCTCTGAAATAGAAAGGGGCTATTTAAGTACTAGCACCAGCTTCTTAGTACATGCAGGTGATCTCATCCATTGCTCAACCAAAAACAAAACGACTTCACTGTTTTGGTGAGATTATTTAGTCTAAAGCATGTTTTATAATAATATATAAGAATGTGGGGAGCCAGGCCTGAATAATCAGATGACTATATTAATCCTTTCATACCACTATTTTGATGATATCTCTCTGAAAATAGCTATTCACAGAAAATATTATAAGGAGAAATGTCAATTAGAAACCAATAAACAAATCTCCTATTTTACCAATTTTTGTGTAACTTCTATGTAATTTCCAAATTGTGGGTTGAGTAATTTCTTAAAATGTCTATTTCATGCATATAATTGAAGTGTTTCCATCTCAATACAATTCCCATTGCATTGTATAAGGATGTCATGCCTTATTTCAATATGTACATAGATGTTTATGGTTGAAATACAAGTATATTGCGGTCTCCCTTGCAAAATAAGACGCCCATGGCCAAAAAGTTTACAAAAGCCAATTTTGTGCACCCAGTTTCCAAATCCTGGCTAAGGCGCTGATGTGAGGAGCCAGGCCTAAATAATGAGATGACTAGCTTTAATCCTTTCATACAGCGAAAGGATATGTAAGGATACTTCCAGGCATGAATTTGTTAGTGACCTCATCCGTTATTAAACCAAAACCAAAAAGACTTTATTATTATGGTGATATTGTTGAGTCAAAAGCATGTTGTATAAAAAAGACGACCCATGGAAGGATATTTCCAGGCATGAATTGTAAACCGACAGCACTCACCTGGGATGAGGAAGAAGAAGACCAAGATGCCCATGGAGACAATGATGATCCCAGGCACTATAAATGAAAGACCCCAGTTGTCCTCAACAAAGACACCTGCGATGACTGAGCCCAGAATATTGCCAACGGACGTATGAGAATTCCAGATGCCCATTATAAAGCCACGCCTGGAAAGAAAGTCAAACATGTGCTGTACACAAAATTTATATAAAAAAATATTCAAAGATGAATTGTACACAATGGTATGGACGTATCAATAGTCCAACAAAATGTATAAATATGATTGTGATTCATGTAACTAGTGAGAATACTAAGTATGCAAAGATGAATTGTACACAATAGGATGGATGTATCAATAGTACAACAAAATGTACAAATATGAAGGAGATGTTTGTAACCAATGAGAGAACTAAGTAGTGGTCTATTGGTAAATCATATTATCAATAAGTCAATAAATATCACTGACAAGTGTTCTTGTGAATCCCACCACATTAATCTAGACAGTGAATATAAATAAAGTTTGCTCATTAAAGAAACAACCTTGTGAAAAAATGTTTGCCTCCATTTCAATTTGTTCATGTCCAAGGTGTTTTAAGAAGTCTACCAATTTGGTTTATATTGATCTAACAAAGCATATTTTTAAAATATCTGAAGAAGAACTTCCACAGCCCTCCTTCAAATATTTGAATATTTGGTAAATTCTTTATCTCAAAGTTATTTTCATACATATCAAGGTGAGACTCCAGGCATGAATATGTTCTACTCAAGATATTGCAAAAGCCAAAAAAAAACAAGAGATCAGAGCATAAACAGGTTATACAATTACTCAGAATAGTGCATTATTTAAATGCCAGGTCATGAAACAGTCTGACTTGCTTATGCTATAATCCTCAACATGACTCTATTATTATCACAAAGCAGAATATTGTCAACAAATATTGAGTACCTTGAGAGCTTCTTAAGTGCCTTAGAAATTACAAATTACAATACAAATTACAATTTTACTCCATCATTATCATCCCATCGCAAAACAAATTAATCCTCAACATGACTTACTTTCCTTTTCCAAACCAGTTTCCAACACATGCTACGACACTGGGCCAGCCAGTTGCTTGAAAAAATCCACAGACAATCTGAAAAAAAAGGAATAGGTGAATGATTAGCTGATTTAACTTCTACATTAGAACATTAGGGCTGCACACCGGAAACCGGTTGCAGACCGTAACCGATCATTAGGCTGCCTAATGATAATGATAACCGTCCCAAAATAAACCGGTTTGAAAAAACGATAAAGCAGCTATAAGGAAACTGCCTTACCTTACTGTTGACATCACTCTGAGAACTTCCTAAGCCGTGATTCAATGAAACAACGGCTCGGCATTGGCATCAATACTTTCGTATTTAATTCTTAATGGATAATTCGTTCAAATTTAATATTCTATGGCAAAATAAAACTCATAATAATCAAATAAATGATTCTGTTTTATTCAAAGAATTTGAAATCATATTTCATGGGAAAAAAACAACAGGTTTTGAATACGAAAGTTTGGCTATTTTTCAGAAGTTCGTCCCACGCGGTATCGTTAAAAAACCGTTAAGAAACCGTATCGTTTCAAAGTTATCAGTATCATATCAAATCGTTAATTCTTAACGGTGTGCAGCCCTATAGAACATATGTCACATTTTTTCCATTTCTTGTAATCGTTACAATCAGCACTTAAACTGTGTCCGTTAATACTGGTTTCTGTTTTGAAGTCCAAATTTCTATTCTTTAAGGTTAAGTGCATAAACAGTACAATAAAATGTAAATGCACCAGCAGGTTTTGACGAATACCACCTGGGCCATCATCTCCAGTCATAAAGACTGATTTTTACTATCACTAGCCCACTGGGCTAATGAATTTTTGAACTTACTAGTCCAGGCCAGGCGAAGCCTGTTGCAAATGAAGGGGATGTAAATAAGACGATGACATGTGAGCGTTTGTTATTTGGTTTTTTCCTTTTAATTTTTCAAAACAAAGGGTTTGGGGTGGGAATTTTTTTATTGAGGGGTGGAGAATTTTTCACTCGCCCAATGGGCGAGCATATTTCGACTCTTACTCGCCCAATTTGAAAATAACTCGCATTGGTTAGTGGGCTAGTGTTAGTTTTTATCACTGCATCTCTTACCTGTATAGCTAGAAAATAGACTAATGAGTGTATATTCCAAAATTTGGCAAGACCAAATGCCATGGTTAATAAACCACTCATTATCATTCCTATTGTTAGAAAGATCCTCAAATCCATCCTTTCTGCCACATGGCCACTGTAAGAACAAAACGGAGAAACAAATATAGAACCCCAATCTAGCTTCCTAAGTGCATTTGAAAATTTTACAAATACATGCAAATTATGACATTATACTATTATTACCATCACATCACAAAACAGGGTTGTCTTTTTTCATTGGACAGCAATTCCACTTTATATGGCATGAAGTTGGTTAGTATGTGACACTGATATATGATATACTTCACATCAAGAAGTAGCATTATTGAATGCATTTCTCATAATTGGTGCCCTAAAAATACTTGCCCAGGTGGCAAGTGGATCAGATTCTTTGGTTGGCCTAACTTTAAATGGGTGGCCTCTACTTCCACTGTCATTTACATTTTAAGGACAATTACACCTTGAGTAAGACATAGGCCCAGCTACCTTACTGCTAATTACGTATGGGTACCAAACAGCCTGAGATAAGCTATGAATAGACTAAAATGGCCGCTCCCAGTACCTCTATTTCTAGTGTGTTAGGATGTGTTTAAACAGCAATATACTTTTTGTATGAAGGTTGGCTGTGGTGGGAACTTGGGTTTAAGTAGAGAATACTCTAAGGAACTATTTGGGCCTATGTTTTATTCATAGTGTTTTGTCCTTTAAAGAAGCACAATCATGACATATGTTTTCTATCCACATCCATATGGTAAAACAAGGTAGTAATATTGCTTACACCCTTACAGTGTTGTGGAGACAGAAGCTAATTCTATTTGGATGTTCTAATGGTGTATCTCATTGTTATTTGCTAAATATGTACAGAATCAAATTATGATGAACAGAATTAAATAGTATATCAAGGAGAATTTCTAATTGCAATAACATTATTAATTGTTTTCTTAAACTTCAACTTTTCATAATGTAATATAACTAAGGTACCTATTTCCTAATACCATTAAAAACAAAACAAAAAGTCATTAGATAGAAACTGTAACCTTAAAATATATTTGAATTGACTTCCAAAAATAAGAAAGGAAATTACATTTATTGAGTACCTACCACACAAACATGCCTATAGCATAGGCAAACAAGAAGGCATAATCCAAACTTCCTAGAAGTTCTGCATAATTATCTCCATCTACAATATCAAAGCACAACATTAGCCAATCATTTGTCAAATACTCTTCTACTTGGTCTAATTTGAATTATTAGTTACTTCTTACTTATAATAGGGGGAAAATTCTGAAGTTTTATGGTTTGTCTATCAGATATGAGTAGAAAGCTGAACAGTTTTATTTAGGCTTGACATATTTCATTATGTTTCATCTATGTTCATAGTTATCATATGGCCAAATAGAAATGAAAGGGAAAGTTGAAACTGGAAAATAAACACTCTTGATAATAAAACAATTCATTTACTTTATTCTTCAGGGTATGAATATCACCAAATTAAGACAGTGGCCAGGTAGACCTAATAATTTACTAACCCCATTTTAATCTCCACTTACCCTACATTATATTACAAAGTTGCAAATAGTCAAATAACCTAGTGGAGAATGCCATAGATCAAATACGGAAATACTCATCACTTATTAGTATTGGTTAATCTATTTTGGAATTGCTTTCATTGTGGTTGTGGTAATTATTCATTTTTCCTCCATTTTATTTTGTCTATGAGGGCTTTCAAGGAAATGTTTTACCTGCCAGACAGGCCGTTTTTCACAGATTTTTGCCGAGTTTAGAAGCATGACAGGTTCTGGGTATTGATAAATTACATTTGCCATGTTTTTGACTGTCACAATACTTGAGGTATTTGTAATTTGCTTTTCCAGACCCAAATAGATTGAGCATGATTTGTAAATAATCTTACTATAGACCAACATTATATCAGGACCACTAATTCTCTGTTTGTGGGTTGATAATGACTTGTTGCTTTGAGCAACACAACTGTGGGGCCTTATTCTAGGTCAAAAAGCATGGGTGACATGCTTTTTATCTATAATAAATGCTTTTATTAAACAAAGCATAAATGCATCCCCAATAATGATACAATCCCAAACAAATGAACCAAATAACCCATTCGCTGGGATGGTAATTGCACTTTGCTAATGCTAACAACTCACCGAACGGTGGGTATGAACAGTCTGTTCTGTTCGAGCCTGTACAATTCCTGTGTAAAACACTCTGCAAATAAGAACAATGGGCATTAAGACAATGGATGATTAGGGCCTTTCTGTGTACAGTATGGCATGCAGTGGGTCTTATGAAGGGTATAAAACAGTATCTCATACTTCACTCAGTGGAAAGAAAATGCCCCCAGACCCCCTAGCCTGGACAGTGTGCCTCTGGCTATTCTTATCAGTGTATGGCCTGCACCAGGATTTATTTGCTCCTAAATTTAAAATCCTAGGAGTCAAATATGCTCCTGTCTGAAAATGTTAAGGTCAATTCCTGGAGAATTGCTGGTGGTGTTCAGATAAACATTTTTTCTTAAAACATTTCTCAGGCCTGAAAGATTTTATTGACATTGTCAGGCTTCTTGTGGTCTCTGGGTAATGTATTGGGCTGAACTTGGCTGAACAATTCCTCTCATATACAGACCAACTGAGAATAGCTGGGCATAACTGAGAAGAATGAGCGACCTAACACAGTTTTGGTTGTGCAATAGTGTACTTCCTATCAGGCAAAATGAACTTTATATAGACTGAGTAGCCAAATATAAGCAGGGCAGAGGAAAACTGAGACAAAATAATTCACCCCATAAGTAATCTTAATATTTCAAATGCTGAGGCTAGGTTTGTCCAATGCACAAGGACGCAAAGATTTTTGAAAAAACATCTAAACCCTGTAATCTTGGTATTCATTGGATAGCTCTCACTGAGTACTCTCATATGAGTACCTATGTACCAGGGTTTCAGTCATTTTTTCAGATCTTTCGCATCATTTCATAATGATCAAATTAGCCATAACCAGCATAAGGGTTAAGGGGTGTGAAGACCTCCCTCTGTTCTACCTACCCCTGATGTGTATTACAGTGGCAGTTTAGGTCATGCCAGGTAGCTGGCATAAGTCCCAAGGGCACTAGTGTTGAGGTGAGATTGCTATCAGTATAATTGCATCTGGTAGTCTCACTAACTGGCCCCGTTGTAACCTTTAACAATTAAGTGCCAATTCACTGAGCATGAAGTAATGAAAGCAAATTGTACTTAAAGCTCCCCAACCACCAGCCAGGCTGCTGTTCTCTAACTGGCTTGGCACTTTCCATTGTGCAGCAAATCGAAACATTTTATGTCTTTACTAAATAGCTGGGGCAAGTTGCATCAACGTGACTCAGGCTCAAACTTAGGCTCAAATCTCAATTTGATTGTCTACAACAATAGCATCTATTGTTGTAGACAATCAAATTGAGACTTGAGCCTGTTGGTGCAACCAATCCCTGAAGTTGATTTCACAATATTTTCTTTTACCATATTATGAATTATAACAGCACATGCAATTATGGTAAACTTTGTAGAATGGATGTGATATTTATCTTAAACAGGCTTTAAAAATTCTTTTCTTTCAAATGGCTCAGTAACTAACAACTAATAACGAGCCATTACAAACTTTGAAAGTGTATACAATGATATGCACAAGTGTATTGAAATTTAAGTGATTTATCTATTCCAAAACACTGATAAATTGTAATATTTTTGAAAATGGATTTGACCTTAAAGAGCAACACACACACAAAAATATAACATAGAAGTTCATAAAACACAGAATTGAACAAATAACCTACCTTCACAACACTTATTGGCTTTCTTGAGAGATGGTAAGATGTGTAACAGGCAAATGTGAAGAAAAGTATAAAGTACTTATATCTGAAAGAAAATATAGGGATATAATTTAAAACCCATTCCCATGTATAAATAGGGGAAAACACTCTTTTCTCGATACATCTTTATTCTAGAGCAAGCAAAAATAATGATTGACAAAAATAAACAAAATACTTGATTATATAGACTATCCTTTTCAGTTCTATAAACAAGCTTATGCAATTGCCATACAGTGTGGTACTTGACATATTAAACTATTAAACCTTTCATATTAAATGGTAGATACATATTTTCATAAATCTGAGAGTTAGTACCTTCCTGTGACCTTTTTTTTTTTGAAGAACAAGCAAATTGATAAACTGAAGAACAATTAATTGTGCAACATTTCAGACTTATATTTGTATATAGAACAGTTAACTGATTAAGCTAAAAGTTGTTTTCTTATATTAATGACTGATCATCAAAATGAGTATGGTTCTCCTTAGTAAATGTTCATATCATTATGAAACAGTTCATGAATGGCATATTCAAGTGTCATGCAAAAGAGTTCAACATGCATTAAAATATGATAGAGATTAAAAAAAACAGTTAGTTTTTTTCAACAGAAAGTTTAGAAACAAGAGAAGGAATAATAAGTTTATGGTTAGTCTACCTGGGCAGTCCAGGGTCTTAGCCAGGATTTCAAAAATGCCCATCCAAAACAGATATTTCAAAATTTCTGCCCGATTTTCCAGATTTAGCTACTAATCTATTTCAAATCCTTATACCAGCTACAATTAATATCTAGACTAGTGTTTCAAAAAGGGGAATTGACACTGTCCAAACATGAGGTTTTAAGGAAACTAACTATCCAGAAGACAGGCATGATGGGTCCTGGTTAAGTCCCTGCTGGGCACTCATGAACTAATCCCTGGCGGCAAAATACTAAATCTTCTAATGTCTCCAAGGGGTAGTTGTTAGAAATATTATTTTACAAAGGGGGTTTCAAATTGTGCGTCGAGATTAATACATTAATAATGAACCCAGGACTTATGCTCATAAGCTGATCCTGAAAAAGAGTTCCTAATTAAACTACATGGGAGTCAACACAATATTGATCTGGCATCTTAGAATAAAGACATTAATTGATAGAGGTTCCAAAAAAATGGGTATCAAAAGGACATCTAAGTTGGTTAGTGAACTTAGTGTCTAACACAATATTTGGGCAAATCATTTCCTTTACTCTACTTTTCATTAAACATTCCAGGAAATACTGTGTCATTAAATGAGTTGATACAAAAGAACTGTGAACCCTGGACCCTTAGGATGGATTAAATCCTTGTTACCAGCACAAGCACCCACATAACAGTAGTTTACAGTACAGTGCATGTATATGGCTTAATTGCACAGGATATGGAGGTTATTCTAGGAGAGGGCTATACCATAATAATAAATCATCACTGGAATAACATTCCTATTCAGGGCCGGCCATATGTTAAGTTGCAACAAATGGTATTTTCTGCTGGTAATCAAAATCTGATTAAACTTGTATTTTCATCAAGTGAAAAGAAAGACTTCTAAATGGGATCACTATTTTAATTGGTAAAACTTTTCATTAAGGTAGGGTCTAAAAATAGCCATGACTTCTCAAATTAAGATCAAGTGCATGATGGGCTAGTAAAATGTCAAACCCTGAAAACCACAAGGTTAGGAGAAATGAAGAAAGCTTTTAGTTTCAATGTATCTAAAATGTATTTGCTTAAAAAATAGCGCAATAAACTTTATAAAAGCATCTATTATCTGAATACATTTATTGGCCATTTCAAAACAAATCACATTTTGTAAATTGAGGTGTAACAAGAAGTACGGCTAGTAGATATGAGGTTCCACATGCACTATTTGTCCTGTAGAACAATTCGGTTACTAAAAGAACCACAAAAAAATAGTAAGGTTAGAGATATACATAACGTAGGTTATGTATATTTCTGGTAAGGTGTGGCATGAAAAGACAAAGAGAGAGAGAGAGAGAAAAAGGAAGATAAGAAAACTAAACTGTCATCTGTGCATGCCTATCAATGGTGTTATCAAAAGAATTAATTGTTTGAGTCTAGGGCTCTAGTGCAATCACTAGTTTGGGAATTTTGAGGCAAATGTTCACACTAGTGTTATATAATACTTTCAATCCTGGAGATATTTTACTGAGGTAAAAGTATCTTTACAAATTCAAGGAGATTTTTTTTCAGAAATAAGAAAACATTTCTCCTCAAAATGATTAACAAAGTAAACCTTTATTTAGCTATTTTGAAAAAAGAAATAATCCAGCTGATACATATTAAGGTGCATCCAAGCAAGAATAGATTAATGGAAAGTGGTGTGCTCCTTAAAACAGACTGAAATCTAATACAAATAAGTTTCACTTTTGTTTCCCATGCAGAGAGGCAATAATACTCTTCCATGAGTTGTTATCCTCTAGAATCTTAATTAATTCTCAATGATTCACCACTCATAAATTATATACCCACATGGTTTGTCTGAACCTATAAAAAAGGAAAATATTATAACAATAAGTCAATAACAAATTAACACAATTCAATGGTCAAATCATGTTCCAAATTCTAGTTACCCCACAAATATAGGGTTGGAGAATTTGAGATAAGGCCTTAAATTATAGAATTTCAAATATACAATAAAAGAGCATGCCAAGTGAGGTCACTGGTTGCCTACAATAAGAAATGTCAGTTTTGGACTTTGAAACAACATTAGCTAACGGACAGTGAAACGCTGGCCCCAGGCCAGTAAAAATTCCTAAATATGGCTTGGGGCCAGTAAAAATAGACCTAAACTGGTCCTACAAGGCCGGTAAACATTCGGGAACATTCTTGTTAACAAGTTTTCCACCACATAAGGCACATCAAATGCCTGATAATGTTAAGAGAAAAAATTGTAGGACCAGTAAATCCTATAGGTCTCTACGCCTACGGGGCCAGTAACTTTTTCGGTTAGCATCGAGGCCTGCCAACTTGCCAAGCAATTGAGTGAAGAAATCTTGTAAGATCTAAACAGATGAGGATCTCACATGACTATTGTTTTCCTTAAGGTGGGAATCCGCCCCCTTCACAATTATCAAATTAACAAAATAACCAGCCTAAGAAACTCTTTTTAGTTTAGAATTAGTTTAGGAAAAAATATTTTCTTATACTCTAGGACTAGAAAAAGCTTTGATCAATAATTTGATTGCAAAAGGGATACACTGATCATTAAATTATACATATCCCTTCTACAATACCAATGACTTGTCACAAGTGATGTCCACTGGCCAGAGGCAGTGGCCCTCAATATACAAAAGCAAAACAAATATAGGGATGCCAAGTGTTTGGCCATTGCCATTACCCATATCTGCCATGGGCTAAACATGCCAACTTTGCAGGGCTGAGATTTGAGATCTGTGTTGTGATCATTTGTTCATTTCATGTACTACACTGTAAAAACACTTCAATTTTCAGATAATAATCATGTTTTGTGGCTGAAATTATGTTAACATGCTAAAAATCTAACTTTAAGTTGAGCAAGGTTAGTGATTTCAAGGACAGATGGCAGCACCTCACCTTGCTGCTGACCTGTCAGGTGACAAACAAAAATATATTTTTGTTGACCACATGTGCCACACCTTCTGGAAAGCTTACAGTTGAAAGAAGCATGACATACAAGAGAACTATGAGGTATGTTTTTTTCAGGTTTTTGGGGAATTTTATTCATAGTTTGACATGTGTTAAGTTTGCTATTATTGTATCATCAAATTACACTTATTAGAACTGTGTTGGCACAATTTGGCATAGTCACATTGGAAAGTCCAGGTAGTCAATGACCTAAAACAACTCAACTGACCTTGTCAACTGCTAGCGCTTTTTTGCGCAATTGATTTGAAAATTTGGCTAAAGCCTACAGCTAACTAGGTCATGGCGGTCCATGACACTTGACCTGTTAACAGAGTCTCTCTCTCCCTCCCTATCTCTCTCTCTCTCTATCTCTCAAGTCAAATTTTACCCATAGTTTAGGACTGTTCCATTGAGCTGTGGATTGGGGATGAGTTGTGGAATAATTTATAAGCAGATGTCCTCAGAATAAATCTATTCAGTATATGTTGGCTATCCGGATTACAGTTATGCCAATTACAGTTATTCTGAATCTGAACTATGACTAAAAGGGGGGGTTGGTTGAGAAATTTAAATATTGGTTCGCCATGCTTTAAAATGGAACCGGTGCAGCTAGTATACTTACGTGAAGAATATGAAAAATAAACGTTTTAAAATACCAATAAAAACACTAGAAAATAATCATGTCATATGAAATTAAAGTTCAGAAAAATGTGACAAAATCATGCAGATATGCTATTTTTGAAACATTAACCCACTTTGAACAATAAATATCTCATTGTACTTTTCTCCCCTCTAACCAAATATATCACTAATTTTGCTATATGTATTGCAATAACAACTCATCTTGTGACAGTGACTGCACTTTAAATAGTTAGTAAACACAACCTGTAAGGTGGAGAGGTTACACCAGAACTCATCCTCAGACTGTGACAGTGATTGTACTTTGGTTGGAGAACAAACCCCTATGGTGGAGAAGTTTTGTAGATGTGGAGGACCAGCCTATCTGGCGGTTGGGCCCCTAGTAGCTTACTAGCTGTGTGAATCACAGACTGATGATAGTAGCAATGCTCCTTTGTTAGGAGATCGAGTTTGCATGTATATGGAAAATAAAATGTTAAATGCAAAGTTGGTATGATGTATCTTATAGGCAGATATGGGGCATGTGTTTTTTTGTTTGAGTTAATTTACAATCTGACTGCCCTTGTTTAATAATCTTAAAGACTAGACAGATCTTGAATGTCATCTTTCTGGACACACACATCACATAAATATATACATGTAGTGCAATAAGTGCATGTATATGGACATGATTTTTTGTGCATTCTTGAAGATTTTAAATAGAACATTTCAAAAGCAAAGACAGTCACACATCTTTTAGTTTTTCTTGTGATTACATTTGACATTCTGGTTTCTATAAGGGGTGTATAACTATAAGGGGTGTGACTGAAAGTGGCGACGACCAGTATGATTTTCATTGCTTATATATACTTTAAGCCCATGATGCAGATTGTGCTTGGTGTGATGGGGTCATAGATCCACATGTTATGACCAAAACTAGTTCTTTTCGTGATGAATGGCAGAAATATACTGGCATGGTTAAAACTAACATGTATATATTTTATCATTTTGAATTATCAAGAGTGTATATGCTATTTTTGCCATGATATGAATTTTGGCAGACTGAAAATCCTGTTGAAATAAATGAAAAGTTGATTTTTGGCAAACTTGTTGGATTCTTTTTGTTTTTCATGATGCCAATGCATTTCTTTCAGTCTTAGCTTCAATATGATGTATCACATGATAATAAATTCCATTATTTAAAAAATCACTTGTTCTACCTAACAAATAGCCAAGTTGAGAACTACTTCCACGTACACTATAACAGTAGATAGTATATTCCTCATAACATACAATATAAACGAATGAAAACTACCTATAACATGCATCCAAAAACTCTCAATCAACAAAAATAATTGTCAAAATCTGAACTCACGCTGCATTTCGGCTACAAGATGGTAAAGTTTGGAGCAGCCGAATTCCAGGCGCAACGCCTGCCATCTTGGCTCCTGGTGATCACTGATCATGTGACACGCATGTGATCGGTCCTTCCACAACTTCGTAAAATTGCAATATTGTTATGATTGTAATTTCAATATGTGTAGATTTGAGGAAAATACAATTAGAGAGGGCAATGAACACTTATGACATGAAAATTATATAAAAAAAATTCGAAAGTAGCTTTATGAATAATAACCTAAATATGATTTGACTGTAGATTCGCACGTCCGACAAAGAACTAATTTGATTAGTTTATGTTGCGAGTATTTGTATGTGGTAATTCGTGGAATATCTCATATATACTATATTTGATTATAATGACTGTAAAGCGCATATTTTTGTAACAAGTTCTAGTTTAATTAACAGCGAGGTTTTTCTACAAAATACTGCTGCTGCTTGCACCGCCATTTTGAAAGTAGCTCCTTCAGCGCATGAATATTTACAAACTTATAAAGCTTCTTGAACTTTTTTGATGCTTTGAACCCAAAATTTAACAACAAAATTGTCATAAACAATCATAATGTTGATTGAATAAAAGACGAGAGCACTCAGTATAACTTGACCTATGACCTTTAGAACTATGTTTTATGACTCTCTCCAGCGCAATGGCATCTGATTTGTGAATTGTCAAGATTGGCAAGCACTGTTTGGAGTGAGGGAATTTTTTGCAAATTTCTTCAAAAACTGTTTTCTAGTGGGGATAAAGTTTATTTTCTACAAGATAACTAAACTGAACATTTGTTTATTGTCGCCTTTCAAATCTGTTCCGTTCTGACAGGGTCTTGTAAGGAGGTGTGACCCTGGTAAGAGAGACTCTGGGCGTGTTTTGGTAGTAGTGGGTCACTTCAGCAGTAGCCATTTTCCTATGGATGTTGATATTATGATATGGGTCGTTGTGTGACATAAACTCCAAGACAATATATCGAGTAAGGTGACAAACTCAAATTGGATTACCATGTCTTCGATACTTTCAGACAGGTAGGTCTCTTAGCCATCTCTTCACTAGTGTAGTAGTGGTGTAGTTTCTTTTTATCTTCAGGACTCACTTGATTTTTTTGTGAAAGCAGACAAAAATTAAAAAAAAAATCTTTTCCTAACTTTTCTGTATGGTATAATGTTAAATTGACATGTGACCATATCCTTATTTCAAGAAATCAAGTGATTTGTATGGTTTAGGGAAGTGTCGCCTCTTCTGATGTCAAAATTTGGTTTTGACATCTGTCAAATGTGGTGCCATGAATGATGATTGCTCTGTTTCATACCTGAATTGACAGGTTGTGTCACTCACAGTGAGAACCTGATCGCGAGAGCCAGCAAGTGGCACAAAGTGTTGCAAAATGCCAGCGAGCATTCAAACAATGCTTTTTTTTTGTAAAACTAAAAGTATTTGTGTAAAACTAAGAGGAACAACCTCAACTGAATATATATCCAATCTGTATTTGGACCAGTTTGATCTTTTGTGGTCTTCTGTCTGTTCATCCTTTTTGTCTGTCTGTTTGTTTGTCCATTATAATTTTTTGTGCATTACGCAGGCGCAAGCGTGTCAGAGAATAATGGCAATAGAGTGCCATCTACCTGCAACCTGGTGAACTAGATGCATGTATGCTTCCTCTATCACTGTGCTCACTCCCTGGCAATGCCAGCATCACATTATTCATTTCTAGGGGCAGGTCACTAGGTGTAAGGCTCAAAATTGGGAAAAAAGACAATTTCTAACACTAACCATTGTAGAATATCAATTTGATATATATATATATACATTAGGAAATGAGTTCTTTCAATATCAATACCTTAATTTGTAGCGATGAAAGCTTTTTAAAGTGAGTCTATGATATCATTTTAATACAAATTTATTTTACTAGCAAAACAGTATGTGAATGCAATGTTTTTCATTCTTCTACCATAAGGACTCATTATTGAAAATAAAAAACTATACAGATAAATAGATTTGATCTGTGATATTTCTAAATCAGTTTGTGTATTGATTCAAAATGTTTACAGAACGTGGTCCTAGCCAGGATTTAGGAACTTGGTTCCAAAAATTAATTAGCCTATGGATGCAAAATTTCAAAATGTCTTGATTTAAGGTAGACAGCAATATATTTATATCACAAAATTCACAACCATTTACTAAAACTGATAAAAGACAGAATTATGATAGGTACCCTTATGCAATGTCATATGAATCCAGGGTCTGACACTCAGATTTCAGGCTAGGGGCCTGAAAAGGTCCTTGGATAAAATTTAGTGGTCACAAACAGGATTTCTTGTTATTATATATATACTTTTTGGGGCCCCTAGTCTGAAAAATCTAGGGGCCCACAGCAAAATCTAGGGCAGGGCTCGACAAATAGCATAGTCCCATCTCCCGGGAGATCTGAATTCCAAAAACAGCCCTGTCGGGCTACCTAAAGTTGGATTCAGGTAGTCCCGCTGGACTATCTGAATCCTGGGGAAGTTCCCCACTAAAATGCTACAAAATGGTAGTGAAAATAAGAAAAATATAGCATCCCTTAAGCATGCAACCTACAAAATAGAAGAAAAAGGCATAAGTACCATTACTAACATGAAAAGGGGGAAAAAGAACCATTTTTCCTTTTTGGAATAAATGGCGGGGCTACCTAAAATGCTGGCGGGACTACCAGATTTTGGGTTCAGGTAGCCCCACCAGCCTACCTGGTCCTTCTGGGGACCGTCGAGCCCTGTAGGGGCATATGATCCTGGGCCCCTGGGAAAGTCAAACCCTGGAATGGTATTGAATTTAAATATATAATTGCTAAAAAGAAGTAGTTTTGAAAATTCCTCACAATAAGTTGGGGATCAGCCTGGGGATTTTTGAGGGTTTAGGAGTCTAAATGACAGTCAGGTTTTATGCAAGGAAAGACCCTGCATCAAAGTTGAGAATTTATAAACTCTTGAAATTCTGAAATTCACTCTGGATTGATACTTAAAGCCTCTATTGCTTACTCGCTTTCCTTCTAATGGCATGCAGGCTTGACGCCCAGTAAGGAAACTCTATCAGGTACCTGCTTTTAAAACAGCAGGCTCCTTTGCTCCAAGCCATATGGCCAGGGTTATTTCCTCCATCTAAATTTTGTCATGCACACAGAGGGGCATGGGCAGAATATATTAGTGGCTGGGGAAATGCAATAAGGTTAGCTTGCTGCTCCAGGCTTATCAGCTAAAAATCTGTTTAGACCTCAATGTGCAATACTCTTGAACACTGGGATAGCATCATTTTAGTTGGACCATATTTTCATTTGAATTCATTTCTTTACAAGCTTTAATTTACTTGTCTTAACTAAAATTTTGAAGTATAAGATGTATTTTTGTATCCATGGTTTTAAATCATTACTAGTTTACAAATCCTGGTAAAATTTTATCATTTCAATTAATTTGTTGTTTACTCAGCCTTATATTTATTATTGCATGTGTGTGTGTGTGTGTGTGCGTGCGTGTCTGTGTGTGTCTTTTTGTGTGTATGTATATCATCTCCATGATAGAATAACCAGTAAACATAGACATTTGACTGACCCAATTTCTGTGAGCACTGCCCATGATGAGGTACTTGTGATCTGAAGTCAGTGTTTATATGTACAAGTGGCCCCTCAACCTGCATGCCCACAAGGAAGCCTAAGGTGATGATAGCTGAGTGGTTATGATAAGCATTCATCTCCTGCTTTCTGCTTGGTGGCCAGTACACAGAAATGGCCTTCAATTTGAGCACTCATACTTGTCCTACATAGACAGGCTCAGCTCTGTGAACATCAAGCCATGATTGATGTCCTGACACGGACCATTATAAACACTGGGACAGTCTAGTTAGTGTCTCATGAAGGGTTGGAAAGTTGCATGTGTAGATATCCTCATAGCTACAGGAACATAGTTGAAGCTTTGTTTTTGATCAATCAGTTTTAATGCTTTATGGATTGTGATGGACAGGATGAGCTTTATAGACTTATCTCTTTATTTTCTTTCACCTCAATATCAGGATATACAATTGTTTTAAAACTTGACTTAATTGATATACAAGAGCGGTACCTGTTAAATCTTGCCTTTTCAAGGACAATGTTCTCCAAAAGAAAATATATATGAGACTCGAACTTGCAAACTTTCAGTAACTTATCCAAATAATACTTTTGATATGAAAAGGTTAAATAAGTGATGTTTAATTTGAATACCATTTAATCGTCATAGGATATTAATTAAGTTCCTTAACGCCTCCTGCCTTTTCCTCTTTCCCTGACCATATGGGCTACTCAGAGCGTGAATGCGATAATCGTCTCAGTGCCCAGATTATGATGTGTATTTTACACATGACACAGATAGGGACCAGCATGCTAGACTCATGCAGGACAGGTCTGATGACGATGACTAATGACCACCTCTAGCTAGCACAGGGGTCCATGAACAAACATGGCTCATATTGACACATCCTCAGCTTATCTAGTTCAGGGATAGCATGATAAAAAAGTAGTGGGCAGGCAATCAGGACTCAATAGAAGACCTTTGTTATCTCTTATACATGCTGCCAATGAGACAGTATGATTGTTGGCTGTTAAGGACCACTACTACTACTACTACTACTACTACTACTACTACTACTACTACTTCTACTACTACGACGACTACTACGACGACTACTACTACTACTACTAGTGATGGGAATCGTTTGAAAAATTTGGATCGATTAATCGTTCAAATTCGCGAACGATTAATCGACTTTGAACGATTATTTCTTCACCAAATCGTCTGATGTTTCCTAACACCAGAACTGCACAGTTCTGGTGTTAGGAAACATCAGGAAGAAGTTCAAGAGTCAAGAATGGTTCAGAAGATATGAGCGGTTTAGTTTAACTTTGTTGTTTGACTGTTTTGTTGTGTTTGTGTGTGGCCATGTGCCGCACATGGCCACAAAGAAGTGTACAAGCAATAATCATGAAAAATCGATTGTCCATTTCGTCGGTCGATTGATCGGAATTTCGGCCCAGTCCGACCGATTGCTCGACTTGCCGATTGATCGTTACAACACTAACTACTACTACTACTACTACTACTACTACTACTACTACTACTACTACTACTACTACTACTACTACTACTACTACTACTACTACTACTACTACTTTAAGATTTAGCTATCAGTAATCATGATTAACCATTACCTGGAGACCCCATTAGGGGATCAACAGGTCTTGATCTCCCTCCCCTCTTCCTTATTTGCTCTATTGATTATTTATCCACCCCCACAATTTCCTGTCATGACATAATGATAATAAATTAATAACAAGATAATTTAATAATGATAATAATAATAATAATAATAAATTAGTAATAATAATGATAAAAATGATAAAATAATAATAATGAAAATAATGATAATAATGATAATAATAATAATAATAATAATAATAATAATAATAATGATAATAATAATGATAATAATAATAATCAGAAACAATGCTTGTACTAAAATACTATGCACTCACCTATATGTAGAATAAGGTTGTAGGTCCCACTCTTATTGATAATACTACAGTGGTCAGTGATTGTTAGAGCACAACATTTTGGACTTTTTCCAACAAATGACAACAATATGTATGATCTATGGCAGATTACATTTCAAGTCAGTAAGTAAGGCACAAAAGGCTTTAAGTTAAGTTTAGAAGATAACATCACCAATTTTCTCAGATAAGTAATGGTCAAATGAATATTGACAGGCAACCTTAAATATAAGATTATTGCAACCCTATTTAACTCACTCAAACACCAAGTTGGCTCAAACCTAACTCCAAATGATTTAAAACCTTGGTCCAGGGATCGACCTTAACATTTTCAGACAGGAGTAGATTTGGCTCCTAGAATTTTAAATTTAGGAGCAAATAAATCCCTGTACGAGCACCACGCATCTAAGATTTTGCCAAAGGCACACTGTCCAGGTAAGGTGGTCTTGGAGCATGCTCCGTCAGAAGAATTTGAAAAATATGTGCTTTCAGATGCATTTTTTGGCACTTTTAGGTAAAATAAGGAGATAAAAAAATTTAAAAAAGGAAAAACTTTCAAAGTGCTCAAAATGATGATAAATATGTCCATTAACAAACTCGGCTCCTATACTTCAACATCTGGGAGCAAAATCACATGATCCAGGGGCATATGCTCCTAAAACGACCATAAAGTTGATCCCTGTGGTCAATGTGTAAGTGTAACCTAGGTTGAAAAACAGTCTTCTTAAATTTTGGAAGATTTTAGATACTACATTCCAACATTTTTGAAGTTTGACACCACCATTTTTGAAAAAATCTCTGTTTTGGTCACTGGACGGTCAGCAGGGTCTTAGCCAGAAGAGTGTCTGGGCATCATTTGCACACCTAAATCCTCGAAATCCAACCATCAGGACACCCGAAGATTTTTGGAGGTGAATTCTCAAAATATGAATTTTAAGCGTGCATAATTGAATATTATTCTCCTCAATATAACTCTCTTGACATTGTAGAAGGATATTTTGCATAAATGTGGTTTTAAGCTGAGTATATTGTGCTCTCTCTTGAAAAATAGGATACCCCAAAATTTTAGATCTACCAATTTTGGGCACCCAGTTTCTAAATCCTGGCTAAGATCCTGGAACTGGTCAGTCTAGTGACTTTGCCTTTTCCTTAGGCACCCAGCATGCACCATAAGAGGCTTGCCCGAGTGTCAAGTAGCTGCCAGCCCTGGGCATCAGCCAGGTTAATCTTAGCCTACCTGCCAGGGAGCTGACACCCTAAACCAGAGAGAGATCAACTTCTTGGAACCCAAGATGTCTATAGCTATATCAACACATTATGTACATTACATGGCTGTGTAATGCATGGACCCAAATACACACATATGATATATAAATGCGTAGCAGGTTTTCTGTGCAGTGCATCTTTGCTTATCCTCAGGTAATGAGATTTGCAATATTTTAAGTTATAACATTGGTGTATATATCAATTATTAATAGAATGGCCATGATATGTAATAGGAACTTCAGCGCTTCAGATTTTCCTGGTGATATACTGAGTCATTTATTTAATCTTACGCAGTTGATCCAAGATGTTGCCAAAAACGACTTAGTCTGGGGAGTGATAAGTCTATACTACTATCAGACCTGGATATTGTAAAATTGGATATACTCCTCAGTTGAATTTGTACCAACTGAATCATTATTTTCCTAAAAACAATGCATTCATAAAGAAAGCCATGACAGGTGTTACATGTATCTCTGAAAGAATAGTGAAAAAATTGGAACTTATAATAAGTTAATAACTAATCTTAAATTCACAAAATATGTGAGTGGATGGTTGGGTGCGGATAAACCTTTTTCCTTCAAAAATTAAAAAAATCAAAGATATTTACAAGCTATTCAGGATGCTACATATGATTGATGCTACATATGATGAATAATATAAAGAGTTGAATAATTTATTACCCTTTGTAACACATATTTTGATACGGTTTAATACCTATTGACAGTAAAGGATGTCTGACTTAAGGTGGGTCCAGCACTTATTTTAGTATCAGATGACCAAAATGTGTGAACTTCAAACCAATACAAGTTAATTAGGCATTCTACCCCTCAGCTGTGAGCTAAGAGTGATTTTATTGAAAAAAGTATATTTTTGAATTTTGCAAAAGAAACACTGAAAATACAAAAGTAAATAAATCAAATTAGCACTGTGAAGTAGCTAAGAAGGTCTTCTTTCAGAAAATATATAGTTTAATGGTTGTTACAACCCCCTAATAGCTCTTAATGAAGATAATGTAAGCTAATGTCCTATGTGCTGGACCCACCTTAAGTTTGGGTGTGCACACTCTTTTCCTATATCTGTCACAATAGAAAAACAAGTTACATAAAACCATTGTGTTTTCCCATTAAGAAATGTTTGAACACTTTGGGTTATTCCTTTCTCTTTGTACAGGGCTTAACATTAACTTTTGAAGGCACTTGCCAAGTTGGGCAGGTAAAATTTCTACCTGCCTGACACAGTTTTGACCTGCCCTGCAAAAGGTGTGATAGAATGATCATGAAAGCGACCTTTCTATATGTGCTAATACTTGTACCAATTACCTGTTTTCCTGCTATAGCTTTATCAATACTGTTGAAAAATATTAGATTTCCCTTGTGTTATAGTATCTCTGAAGTTACATGATGAAATCTTACCTGCCATGTACTGTGATGTATGGCAGGCACACTCTGATTTTTACCTACCCTGCAGCCATATTGAAAATGTTTACCTGCAGTACAGGGCAGCCCGTAATGTTGAGCCCTGTTCTCTCATTTCATACCCCTGTGCTGCAGGGCTGGTATTGTAGGATCTGGGTGCACTCTCTTCCTGTATACCATCATAGTAGGGGAAAAACAGGCTACACGCTAGAATTAGCTGCAGTATGTATTTCCTGCAGTTTGATGCCTGCCCAGATCCTCATCTGTTGCTATTTATACTGGGCTTGCAACCTGGCAGCCCACAGCAGCAGCATATCTCACAACAGGGATGAACACTGAAGCTGACTTACTTGTAGTATATATCAGACATAGATTTATGCTGGATTTAGGAGTGAGACTTGTAGGGGTTCTTTTCTCAGCCAACATGAAAAAAAGTGCATTATTCTTGTATGATGCTATAAAATAAGTAGCTAGTGTTCATAATACAGTTTGCCGTTTCAGGCAACACGGGAAAGAGTATTATAACGGTTCCATGTTTCATCAGACTCTAAATGAATTATGAGAAATTGATCACTGGTGGCCTACTAGAATAAGTCCATACTCCGGAGGTATTAATATAAGGAGAGTACAGGTCTGAGTACTCCTACAGAGAAACCTCCAAATGTGAGAACCTATTAGATGTGAGCAGTACCATTACATGATTACCATTTCCTTTAATATCCCAATAGCACATGGAAATGCTAGAGAAATGACCACCAACAGAAAAACATCTAAATATGAGAAAATCAGAGATGGGGCCCGGGACTTAGCCAAGATTTTCATAACAGGGTGTCCAAAATGGGGTTTCAAGAAGACAGGGTGTCCAAACCCCCTCGCTGAAAAAAAATAAGTCATCATACTGACCATATATACATTGACGAATCAAGTATTTATATGCTTTATTTCTTCAACAAATATTCTGGTTATCATTTCAGAATAAAACTTTTTAAAATATCTACTCATAAATAATACTTTCAAAAAATTCTGACCAAAAGATAGGGTGTCTTTTCCCCCCAAAATAGGAATTTTTCGAGGACCAGGGTGCCAAAAAGACACCCGGACACCCTGCTGGCTAAGACCCTGGATGGGGCACTTCCTGCATTTAGCTACATTTCATTATTATGGCAAGTGAAAACCTTTTAGGAATGAGCACCTATAAT
>OZ012689.1:39372405-39409905 GCA_963942565.1 Maea johnstoni
CCTGCTTATTGGGTGATCCCTTTTCTGCATTTCACCCTCAGCCGAGCAGCCATGGCAGTTTCAAGGAAGTGGGCCAGTATTTGAATAATGAATCGTGAACAAAGAGTAGCCTATCAATAATAGATTTATTACACTGCACTGGATGGATTGCCTTTTCCCTTGGAATGGATAGTTCATGGTACAAGAAAAATCATCACAACTTCCGTGTAGCAACTGTGAGTGTAAATGTAATTCCCTTCAACGTGAATTATTGTTTTTGGTCTGTAGAAAAAATCCATCTAGAGAGGGACAGATATAATTTTCATCTCAATGCAATGATACTGGCCTTTTTGTATGGAAATGGTATAAATGTATGTTAGCAGGGGAGAAAGGTGTATGAAGAACCCTCAGACCCCTTGTATGCCAGATGCTTAAGCTGTTTTGGTGGGTATTTCTGAGATATCCCACTTGAATATTGTCAACAGATTGCTCTTTTCTTTTGCCAATGAATGCCAGCAAAACTACTCGTACAAGAGCAAGATCAGTTGATGAAATAAACTGCTCTCCCCCTGATATCAGTTCTGCACGTTTATGTAACCCAATCTGCCAGTTGTGGAGTCATTTTCCCATTTGATATCCTTTGAGATAATGCAGCATGTTATTGATGACTAATTGGAACACCCTTGAAAGGCTAGCAGTTAATAGTGAATTGGATCCTGCCAATTGCATGAATGAGGTACCAGGGCCACATGATGAAATGTGGACTGCCGTTGTGCTATATGAGGAGACATCATTAGCTCTATCCCAGGTAGCCTAGCTACTCACATCACATGAGGGCAATGGCTGCCTATTAGGTTATTTAGTTCATGCAGTTGCCACACGAGGGGCCATAGTGCTTCACAAGGGACATCATTAGCTATTTAGCTACTTACTGTGCATTGCCCTCTTGTAGTCATTTATACTCACATGTGATTATTTCTCAAATCTGTCTTTAGATCAGTCCCTTAATTCAATGAAACATCAACATTTGATTATAGAATAAGAACAAGTTTCATACCATAGGGCTGAAGAAAGGCCACTGGACAGAATACAACTTGTGATTGATAAAGGTATTAGGGTAGTAAATCCTTAAACCTATTAGTTTAGGCTAACATAGTCTGTTCAGTTAGTACCTAGAGTTATAAGCTAATTCCTAGCTTATACCTCAAGGTATCCTTAACTGCAAGGTGCCCTAAAGCAGCCTAATATCCTGTGTCTGTGTATAGTGCACTATACACTGTGTGTATCAGGAAGTCTACAACATTGCAGTATATGAAAATGAAGCATCCTGTTTATCAACATTCAGGGCTTGAGTCAAAACCACTTCCTTGATTTATAGTGGCCTTGCATTCATGAGGCTCAGCATGCTCTGTTGATGTATTTCAATGAGAACGGTTTAATGGGTCAAGTTTTTGATTTGTAAGCAACTTAAGTTACTTTGAAGATGCTGTGATGGACATCACTGAAATCCAGGGGTCCAGTTAGCCACTACTAGCCCCATAGCCCAAGGCTACTGAAAATTTGTGTTGGGCTATAATAATATTTGCCTTTGTAGCCCGGCTGACTACAGGAAAAGTGACATTTTAAGATCATGGTCAGCAGAATATCAAGAATATTATCATTTGACACATCAGTTATCCTTTGGTACAGTTCCAAAGTGAAATATAACAGTGAAAAAGTAGCCTAAAAAAAAAGTTGTTTGTTTCCTGTAACCCTACCCTAACAAGTTTTTATTCAAAAAAATCCCTACCCCAAAGTTTTTTTAGCCCTCCCGACTTCAAATCATCAAAAACATGCGTAAAACACACATTTTTGAACAAAAAAATAATGAAAAAAAAAAAAATTCCAACCTACCTACCCTATTTTTTCTCGGACCGTTACAGGAAACAAAACATTTTTTTCTAGGCCTTACAACTTGATAATTGTTCTTTTGAAAGGACTGCAGGATTTTTATCAAAGCTAGGACTACGAGATATTGATTGGGGCTATGGGGATTCAATAACCGGAAGTCCTGTGGACCCCTGAAATCCTGCCTTGATATACAATTCAACATGAATTAACTATGTTACACTTCAGGCTAATTCGTAGACTTAACAAACTTAGTTCCCACTTGCCTCAACTTGTTCTCAGAATGCCTTTATCTTAACTGCCTTTTGGTCTAAGATCTGTGTTGAGTAGTAGTAGCTGCAGTAGTAAATTGTTGGAATTGTCAGGAGGGCCCTTAATTAGCTACATAATTGAGTGTGAGGTCAATGGGAGCCAGGTTATCTACAGGTCACTGTAACATTGCAGATTTCAATCTCTGCTTGCAGAAAGCAGGTCACTTCTATAATGGCCAGAAATACATATAGTGCTTGGTACTCTGCATCAATGGTAGTGAATTGAGCTTTGTGAAAGGAATAATGGGATTCACTAATGCTAGTTATTCATTTAGAAAACATTTTCTGTCAGGGCTCGAAAGTATTTTTTTTCCAGGGAGCCCAATTGCATCTTCAAAAGCCACTTAAAGGTGTTGCGTTTATAAACCAGTATATCTTTGAGCTCCCTGCAGAAATCAGAAGGAGCCCCAGGAGAATTCAAGAAAGCTCTGGGCTCCTGGAACTCCCTAATTTCTAGTACTGTCTGTTTATTAGAAACTGATGATAGATGATTGATTATGCTTAAAATCAATTTTGTTCCACTATTGTGAATTCAATATATATATATATATATTTAATGATTTTCCAGCCAATTACATAATCACTGCGAGTGTTGTTTGTTATGCAATACATCAGAGCTAGAAATTAATTGGGGCATGCCTGGTGACCTATTTAGGAGCCAAAGACTTCTACCTTGAAATAGTGAATACCTGGATGGCTATTTACTTTTTTCTTTAATTTTGAAATCTGAAAATTGGGAGTGATTTAATATGTTGTGCATCGACAGTGTCAAGCACACTTTGATATGTTAAACCCTCCAAACCCAGATAGGATATTATGCTTGTCAGCTTGTGTGTAGAATTATGTAATAATAGTGACTGATTCTGCAACACATGATTGCTTACAGACATACATTCATGATCCTCCAGCCTGTTAAAGAGGACATCAGCTTACGGTATAGTTACACCACAGTTACCCCATGATAGGGTGTGGTTATGTCATATGTTGATACTTACAGACATGTAATCCCTGAGTACAGGTTCAGTAAGGGGATTTGCCTTTGTCACAGTCACTATTAGCCTGGTTCTCAGGCTGAGATATGTCTAATGCCAAGCCACCACCACTACTGGGTGTTAAGTAGGTTTGATGTCTCCCTCAACCTATAGATGGCAGCACTGTTTTCAGAAGTTGCAGTTTGAAACAGATGACAGCTCAAGTGTGTCCACCTTGAGGATTTATTAAGAACTAAACATGGAATGAAATCATCTCTGGTTAGATCAGTGAGACTTAGGAAAGCGCCAGATAACACAGACATGTAGCAAGTTGAAATTACTACATGCAGTCAGAACAGACCCAAGGGAACGTAATTACCTGCTTTAGCGCTATGATGTCACATTCTCATTAATTCTTATACTATAGATCAGATCATGCCACACTTAGATCCCTGGACATGAGGGAGGGTAGTTGTAGGATAATCTAGTGTAATTATCTCCCACATTGTGGCATGGTTTAGCTCTGTTGACACGATTTCTGCATGAAGTCATTGCAGACCTAAGATGGAAGGTGTATGTTTTCTTATCTGATATTTAAACAAGTTCTGGTTGATTCTTACAATAATTGTTTTGTCATACGCCTATTTTCCAGACCATGAAGGAGGGCAGGCTTAGGATGATGTACTCCTATTATCTCTTAAGTACACTGTGGCATGGGATAGTTGTGTTGACTATAAAAACATGACCGCTGCATGAAGTTAGACCTTAGGGAAGGCTATTTGGTTATGTGATAACAAGACCTTGTTAACGCTTACAATAGTGATTGGATCATACAATACTTATCAACTAGACCATGAGGGAGGGTAGGGTATAAGGATAATGAAGTCTCATTATCCCACACATTGTGGTGTTATCTAGTTGTGTTGACCATTACAAACATAACCACTGCATGAAGTCAAGTGTTGCAGGCCTGAGGAAGAGCAGGTAAAGGTAAAGGTAAAGGTATTCAGTTTATAGTCTTGTATCCACCAAAGTGCTCACACGACCTTCCTCCCCTGTAAACACGGAAACCATTTCAATCCCCCGGGGGATATTCCAGAGAAATTGGCAACATATAGCGCACAAGTTCTAAGCACTGCCTTATTTATGCTAGGTACCCATTTTGCACCAATTAGACAGGTAAGTGGCTATTTGATTATGATTTATAACTAGATCTGATAAACTCCTACACATTGCTAGGATTGTACAACACTTCTCAATCAAACCATGAGGGAGGGTAGGGTTTAAGGACAATGAAGTCTGATTATCTCACACATGTGGCATAATCTCGCCGTGTCGACTATTACAAACATGACCACTGCATGAAGTCATCGCAGACCTGATGGAGGGAGGGCTCTTTCGTAATGTGATAATAAGTTCTGATTAATTCTAACAATAGCGGGGTGATCATACAATACTCATAAACCTCCCCATGAGAAAAAGTAGCTACCTGCAGATTAGGTAATAGGTAATATAAAATGTGGCCAGGTGTGATAGAGTTCGTGCACACAAGCTGGTATCTTGGTGATTGCTGTTTACTTAAACATGTTCTAATACACATAATAGATGCTGAAATGCCATATTGGTGACATCTTCCTAGGAAGAGATCTATATGAGTTTGAGAATTCCAATGTTTACTTTTACCCTTAGCCTTCATTCATAACATGGTCAGACAATGCCTAATTGATATGGATATATTTTATGGCAAAGGTATTTTTATTTTCATTTATAGGAGATATGGTGGCAAAATCTCAACCTACAAGAAAGATATTAAAAAAGAATAAAACAATGGTGGCCGAGGTTTAGGCTATCTTTGGCTGATTGTAGAAATGCAGAGATATTAATGAGGTCCGCAGGTAGGGGGTAGTAACTTGTGGCGCATTTACATTGTGCAATTTGCTAGTGCTCAGTGTTCGTAATGGATGGATGGTAATGGATGGATGAATCAAGCTGTCAAGCTGTGTGGACATGTCCTCAGAACTTTGCAGGCCACGTTTCCCTGGAGTTCCTCTATGAGGCATGAGAAGGGTCGAGGCAGTGTGTGGTGGTAGTAGTAGTAGTAGCCTTGGTGCATGATTCAGATGTAATGGTTGAGTCAAGCTGTGTGGACATGTCCTCACAACATTGCAGGCCACGTTTCCCTAGAGTCCCTCTATGAGGCATGAGAAGGGTCGAGGCAGTGTGTAGTGGTAGTAGTAGTAGACTGGGTACATGATTCAGATGTAATGGTTGAGTCAAGCTGTGTGGACATGTCCTCACAACATTGTAGGCCACGTTTCTCTGGAGTCCCTCCAGAGTCCCTCTATGAGGCATGAGGGTCAGAGGCAGTGGGATAGTACGTTTGTTATTCTTGGCTGCATTTCCTTAGGCGTATGTACGTACAGGCAGGCAGGCTGAGTGGTAGCGTGGCCTCCAGCACTCACTGCTTGTAGTATAGTACCACCACCAGTTGCTGGCTCTGTGTGTGTGTGCCTGACTGTGGCGTCAGTTCAACCCGCTTCCTCTCAGTCCTGTGTCTTAGACTTGATTCAGAAACTGGGTGCACAAAATCGGCAAATTTGAGATTTTTGGGTGTCCTTTTTTTCAAGGGTCATCACAATACACTCAGATTATAACCAAAAACATGTATTTATTTATTCGAAATAAGACAATATCCATATACAATGCCTTGGGAATGATATAGGTGTGAAAAAATTCAATTATATGCTTGAGATTGACATTTAAAAAAATTCCATACAAAAGAAATTGGGTGTCCTGGGGTAAATTTTAAGGGGTGTGGGTGTCCAAAAAGCTACCCATACACCCTGCTGGCTAAGACCATGCTGTGTCATCAGCTCGACCCGCTTCCTCTCATGCTCATCTCCTCCCTCTCTTGTTGCGTTCATCTCAAATTTGAGTTTTGGCCTACTGATAGTATCTCCACTTTACTGATCGTGCTCCTGTAATGTGTGAAGGCTATGTACTTCGATTATTTTGGTATATTTCCAATCCATGTGTGGATCACCAAGTGCCATGCTGGAAACAGGCTACCACAGTGGAGTAAAATAAGGGGGGGGGGTAGGGCCTGGCCTGCTATAGGATTGAACCCAGATCAAGTTTCATATGGGCTCAGTTATGGGTTATCTCCTATTTTATTTGTATGTGTTTTTTCTCAGAATATTTGGTTTCGGCAGCTCCTGTGTGGTATACAGCAATGCTCTTACTCCATTAGGTGTGTATGAGGGTACTTAGCAAGTCTGCTCTCCACACAGGGTTCTTGTCTGGCTTGGGCAGATGGTTCTGTAATGAAGACTACCTGTTTTCCCAAGCAGCAAGTGTCAGGGCATAGTTGCATAAAACATCAAGTTAGGAATCCATTTAAGTAAAATAACTTAAAGCTGACCTGCCAATTAGATGAGAGAGTGCTCCATACCTTAGATGAATAAGAATGGATATGTAGTAAGAGACCAATTACTATATGCGCTATAGTAAAGGACATGCCAGGGCTTTTTGATATGGCATCAGCGTAATGTCACAAGGGGACAAGGACCAATCAGGGCTCTTGTATATAGTTTACATTACAGAGAACCTGTGTGTCGGAATGCGCATAACACGACTTTTGGGCTATTTGTCGAGGCTAGCCTGTTCAGGTTAACTGGCTGGTTTCATATCCACTTGTTTTCTTTCCGTCTAAGCTCATACCAAGGCTATAAACTCAATTTAAGTATTGTGTTTTCAGTTCCCTTAAATACTCTACTCAGTATACATGTGACGGACTGGAAAAGACTAATTTTGTTCAATTCAAAAGTAAAAGCCCTGCTTGAGGGTGGTTTCTGGTCCCCACTATTACTGATCATGCTGCCTGGGGTTCTTCCTACTGCAGTTCTCTCCCCTCCATACTCTTGGCACCAGTGATCCTTCTTTCTATTATTACAGCCTGCAAGGGCTTTTTGTTAGAATCTCTAACTCCCTCTCAGCCTGCTAGTGCTGCTGCTGTAGCCTGACTCCTAGGCAATACTCTATACAGCTTCAATTTGGAGTGCAAAAATCTTTGCTTTACAGCATTACTGGAGGGTATTTGTGTTACTTCAAATTTGCACATTCAAGCACTCAAACTTTATATCTATTACTATATGATTTGATTTGATTTTATTCTGTCTAGTAAGATGTGTATTACATAGCATTTGGCACACAAAAAATCATGTATAACGGTGACTAGATGGAGAGTCATTAACTGCTATGCAATAGAATTCTAACCAGACACAGGATATATACACTAAAAGTTAGAAACTTATTTTCATAGTGGTCCCATAAAGTAGATATTTATTTGAAGAATGTTATTTTGGTGCTATCATGGGGAGCGCAAATATAGCAAATATTAAATGCCTGTAAACAATACCAGTTACACAGTATCTAGATGTGCAGATTTCAGTGCTATAACAAATATCATATCGTCATCAGTAACCATCAAGACGTCTTTACTAGATCTATGCAAATGACACTTGTCAAGAACCCCCGACTAAGACGTGATGGTAGTAGTATGGAGAGTTAAAATTCCTGCTTTGAACATTCTATAGTTACTTTTGATAGTAGCATAGATGTTTGGGAAACTCGCCACAGAGATCTCCAGGCCTGAGTGTTAACCCTGGTAGTGCCATGACCGGACCAGTCCGGTCTTGGAGAGTTGCACTCACAAACCAAGACCGGACTGGTCTGGTCAAAAGCCGCCATTGAAGGTGTGCACTCGAACTGATGTCACTCCATGTGAATGTGAGTGCATCTGGATCGAGTTATCAAATAAAACAAACAGAATAGGTGAGATACATATCTCATCTATTCTCACATGTCTTTCTTTGTCAAATTGACAAAGAAAAACATCAAAAATAGTAATTATTCAACAGAAATACAAACTGAGAACGAACCTTTGCGATGTTGACAGCGCTACGCGGCGTGCCGGCACCACTCGATCGATGACTTCCGGTTTTGTTTTTTGATCCGAATTCGTTAATCCCTGACATCCTAAATTCAATAAAGTTAATTTTTCTATCAAATGGATGTCAGGGAACAAGAATATCTTGTTTGTTTTCGGAAAAAAAAAGTTTAGTCTATGAAAAGATCATTTTAGAACAAGTGCGAAGCGAGTATCTACGCACTTGTTTGAGCCGCCATTTTGAAAATCTGTCTTTTTCTGCCGATTTTGCGGTCTCCTCGCAGCACTTTACAAAATCCAAATGAATACTTATAGTGCTGGGATCGTAATAAAATTTACATTTTCCTAAAGCTGAGAAGCAGCTTTATTGAAACATATTGATTTTGGAATATTATTATAAGGCTATCTACATGACAGACATGCAAATTAAATAGGTGCAATGTCTGCGGCGAATGTGCCGCGAAATCGAATTCGCCACAAACATTGAGATTCGCCGTGGTGACCACCATGTTTGAAGCCTTTGAAGAAGGCTATAACTGATGGTATACCACAAAACAAAGAAATGGTAATGAAGATAACAAGGTAGGGAAACACCACATCCTTTTATTTATATTTCTATTGTAGGTATTGACTGTTTCATGAATTTTCAATCTTGGTTGTTGCGCCAGAAAGTTAGCGACTTGAAAGTCACAAAATGGCGGCCCCAAATCAACGTTTTCGTTTTATGTTCAATCGTTGATTTGTGGTTCAAAACATTGAAATTTCGAAATAAAAATAACATGTGTTGATTGAGCAGGTTCGAATTGTATTAAATATCGATGTTTTACATTTCAGATTTTCTATTTATATTTGTTTATAGCGCTATTTAATTGAGGTAATTGGAGTTTTAGAATTCCTTTTGATGTGCTCTCAGAATTCGTCCCTAACATAACTTTTTTGCATTCCCTTTACTTTCGGATGGCACATGACAACATAAAACAAATGCAAAAATTATTGATTATGATTTTATTTCTCAGTTTTTGACAAGGATTCTGAATATACAATTTTTATGAGAAAATTCTCATGTGCAACTTGAAAAATCTTAGGTGAAAGTGGACCTTACTGAACTTTAAACTCGTGATTTTCATTTATCACTTATCAAAAATCGGCATATTCTCTACGAATCCTTGGTTAACAGTGTTCAGACATAATATTATCTTTGAGTTATAATAACTAAATAAACATGATTAAAAAGAACAAGAACAGTAGTCGCAGGTAGTATATTTTTATTTCAGAATTACATAATATTTTTCCGCTTGTCAAAGGAAAAGCCTACAGCCCACACACAATGCAAATGAAGACATGGCAAAATATATTGCAACAAATGTAATCTGGTTTAGGGGTATTGCGACGTCCTGCAATGCGGCATTACCAGGGTTAAAGAAGTATAGGCTTGAATTCATGCTTCATTCTACAGACATTTTCAGAAGTAGCATAGATGCTGAGGAAGCTTGTCACTGAGATCTGCAGGCCTAAGGGTAGAAATAGTGTATAATCGAGTGCAAATTCATACTTCATTCTACAATTACTTTCAATAATAGCATAGATGCTGAGGCATCTTGCCACAGAGATCTGCAGGCCTCAGTGTAGAAATAGCAGCATGAGGAGTATGTGAATTCATGCTTCATCCTACATTTATTTCCAATAGTAATATAGATGCTGAGGCATCTCGTCACAGAGATCTGCCAGCCTCTGCAGTGTAGAAATAGCAGGCCTGAGTGTAGAAGAAGTAGTAGCCTGGTTCTCAGACTGTGTTAGGTGTAATGCCCCCACCACTATACATACTAAGTAGGTTTGATGTCTCTCTCAAACTATAGATGGAAGCACTGTTTTCATGAGTTGCAGTTGAGAACACAGACTAGAGCTCAAGTGTGTCCCCCTTAAGGATTTATTCAGAACTAATCCTGGAGTGAAATCAACTCAGGTTAGATCAGTGAAAGAGCCATATATCACAGACTTGTAGCAAGTCTAAAGAAGTAGCAGCAAGAAGAGAGTGTGGACCTGCTGCTGGTTCTGGTCAGAGAGGTCACCTCGGCTTCCCAGTCAGCAGCGTCCCTGCTCCGGCCCCCTGAGGCCGTAACGTAGACTTCCACACTTCTTGGCACTCACCCTCAGCCTTCTCCACAATACACAAGTCTCCACGCTAATTGGAGGCCAGACTCTCAGGTTAGACATATACTCTAATGTCTACAAGAGCTGGCTTTGATATTTAGTGGGTGCCTGCTTGCCTGGGGCAATATGAAAAATAATAGATAGGCATTAGTGAAACTTGCATATCATTCAGAGTATCTTGCAAAATATCAAAAAAAGTCTAATACTGTGTACGATGAGTGCATTAGAGCAACTGCAGGATTGTTATATGAGTATATGACTCTAAGTCTCTTAACCCCCCTATGCTGTTGCTGGCTAATTTTGCCAATACAAAATGATGCAAAAAAACTGAAAAATGACTTAAACCCTGCCACACGGGTACTAATCTGAGAGTTCTCAGTGAGAGCTTTCAAATGAATACCAATATGACAGCGTTTAGATGGTTTTCAAAAATCTTTGCGTCCTTGTGCTCTGGATGAAGTAGCCTCAGCATTGGAGGGGTTAATGATACCAAAGGATTTTTTGTATTTGAATATTTCATATTTTGAAATAATATTGTCCGTCTGTCAAATAAGGTATATTATACGCTAAAATACTAGCGTGAGCACCTTTATCACTTAGGTAAATGTCAAATCAATTGATGAATGTGTATGTGTGCATATGGTGTGATAGGTGAAAAACCATGACAGTCCTTAATCTGTTTGGGTGCAGTTTTCTGGGTGTGTGTGAGTCTGGGTATGTGTGTGTGTGTGTGTGTGTGTGTTAAGAGATGTTGAAGAAACTTGAGAGTCAATATATTTCATTTTAAGTACAGTTCTCTGGGTCGTGTCCTACTTAAGCTGATCCCTATACGTGTATACGTGTGTCTTTATAATGTGATGCACAAAAACCCTGGAGAGTCTATAATTTATTTCATTTTGAATACATTTCCCTGCAAGAGTCTAAAATAATAGCTTGACATATGTGTCTGTAAATGACTATATATGGGTGAAAAACCAACTGTTCATACATAAGGTCAGGGACATACATACTGTTATCCATTCTTCTTGGTAAGGTACAGTTCCCTGTGCTGAGTCTCTGGTCAAGCTAGTTTCTGTTTGTTCAAACATGGCTGTGTATTATGTGATGCATGAGCAACCTGGAGAGCCCCAGGTAACAACAGAGGTAAATTTCCCTCAACGTTTTTTAAAAACATTACTAATGATTGGTGAGGATTCTTAGCAAGAAAATCATCACTTTGGGTTGTAGAGGTGGGTATGTCAAACCCCTTGAACCATGTCTGTATCTGCAACTCAGTCCATGTATTTCATTTCAGGTGCAGTTCTGAGTTCTGACTATTCTGGGTTAAGTCTGGTATATATGTGTCAAATGTGTGTGCATATGTGAAATGTTATGCATTGGAAACATGGAGAGTTTAAACAATTCTTTTAGGCTGATTTCCATATACATGTGTGTTTATGAGTGTACCGTAGATTTTCAGAATTTTAAACCACCCTAGGAATTTGGGCCAGTGTAGCTTTTTGCAAAGTAATTATTGGGATTTATGGACCACCCTTGATCTATTGCTGATAGCTATTTCACAAAGAATTGACAACTATTACTCTGCTTTGTCAGTGTTTTCCTAAAACATGGGCCACCCTCATCCCATGAAAATTGTGATTATTAAAAAGTGCCCCAAATTACAGTGAAATTACAGTATCAATAGCAGATTACTAGTCCTTCGACAGAATGTATATACTGTGCTGCATGAGAATATTGAGGCCAGTTGACCTGCATCTGGTCAGCTGGGTCATTCTGGTTCCCTTGCTGCTGCTGCTGCTGCTGCTAGGAGGCCCCAGGCTATGAAACCACAGTGCTCCACTGGACTCCTCTTATCTCAGAACTGCTGAGGCAGGCTAGGATGGTCTCAATGGTGCACTTGGTTCAACTAGGTTCCAGGGAGCACCTTGAGAGGTGACTGGGTTCATTTGGTCAAGCTCTATGTACTGGTCACTACATTGATATACTGTATAACTGGTATTTTTGATGGGCTTTTAATTTTTCTTGCTCCCCATAATAATGCCAAAATAACCTCCTTCAAATGAATATCCTCATAGTAATTAAAATATAGCTTGAGTGCTTGAATGTGCTAATTTAAAGTAGCACAAATACCCTCCAGAAGGGCTGTAAAGTGAAAATTTTAGCACCCCAAATTAAAGCCTTATACAGTACATTATGGGCCCTGTAAAGTCCTTTTAGTGAAAGGAACTTAAAAGATTCAACAAAATTCACTGCCAATTCAATCCAAATGGTTATTAAATATTTTTAGGAGCTTTGTATTTAAGTTGAGGTCAAGAATTCTTTAAATTGCTAAAGATTTTAAGTATATATAAGATGCCTAAATTTAGATTATTATGGGAGTTTTAAGGGGAATACTGCAAATCTACATTCTTAATTAATTAATATGTGTATCTTTAAATAGGAAATATTGTGCTTGTATAAATGGAGAATGTATTTCTCATTATAAATACAATTGTTTTGAGAGGGATAGTACTTCAAAGTTAGAAAATCAATTTGTGTAACTAATCAAAGGAATTATTTGCCTTTTACAAATTTTGAAGGGTAGGGAAGAAGATCTAGCACTCTTTGTGCATGTGGTTGTGATGGGAGAGTACTTTGAAATTACAAAGTGTCAATATATGCACCTACTTAACCCCAATCATGCCTGGAGATCTCCTAAACAAGTATCATCTGGACCTATCGTACTTTTGCAAATATATCTGGAATTAAGCGTAACATAAGACATGAAAAGAGTTGTAGGTCTGGATCTGACCAGTATTTTCCCTTCAAACATTTGCTGAAGATTGTCTGGTCATGAAAACATAGTTGCAAGGGTGCTTTTAGGCATTAAAGGAGGCATAAATGAGTTTATTTTGTGTGTCTGGACCTGGCCAGTATTTCCCTTTCAAACATTTGCTGAAAATTGTCTGGTCTTGAAATCAGTTGTGAGGGCGATTTTGGGTAAGTTTAAGCTTGTTCTGCTTGCCCGATTGACGTTTTTTTGGCGAATTCACTTGCAACTTGCAATGGGGCAAGTGGTTATGTTGCACGCTGTAAAGACATAAATGAGTTAACAGAATTATTATGCCTTTATGATTAATAAGAAATAGAGGGGAAGAGTTCAGGCCAGCCATGTGGCTTCTCGGCTATTGATTTCTGGCAAGGTATGGCAGGGTTAACCCCTAGAGACCTGACACAGGTAACAGGTCCCCGGGTCAAATAACGGGTCAAACTACAGGTCAAATCACAGGTACACAGGTTAATTTCAAACCTCTGCACCGTGGCAATGTTACACAGTAAATCAGCTGGCCTAGACAGACAATAGATCTAGATTACCAAATATCTGGTTGCCATGGCAACAGCGCATTGTTGACGGTTAGTGCAGCAGAGTAGAAGGGGGCTACAACAAGCTTCGGGTCATATTGTACAAACACAACTTAAATTTCTCCCATTTTATCCACCCCTCCCCAGCTGATGGTTGCCGTGGCAACAACATCTGAGATGTAAACATAACATTGGTTGCAATACTTTAAGCAAGTGAGAGGGACAATGATGTGGTAATGATGGTGGCAGTGATGTAGATGGAGATGATGACGATGATAGTGGTGGTGGTAGTAGTATGATGATGATGATGATGATGATGATGATGATGATGATGATGATGATGATGAAAAATATTTAAATGATAGTCTGAATCTTTAGCTCTTTGTCATTCAAGTGATTCATTCCCTCAGCATTTCAATGTGGATGACAGGCAGTGTTTATAGCCATTGCCATCATTGCTATGCTTAACAGCTTTCAGAAGATATCATCAGACTAGTGTCAGGAATCATTTATTTTTTAGCTCGATCATTTCTCCAGAACCTTTAAATATCTATGGATGATAAAGGAGTATGCCTTGGAGTATACCATAATGCTAGAACAGGACCAAGCTCCTGTTTATCATGCCTCCAATCACAAAAATGCTGTGGTTAGATAATTGAAGAGCTCATCATGTATTGATGATAGTATTACATTGTAATGGAGGGACATGTGCACTGAAATCACTCCCTCCCTCCCTTACTACGTCTCTCTCTCTCTCTCTCTCTCTCTCTCTCTCTCTCTCTCTCTCTCTCTCTCTCTCTCTCTCTCTCTCTCTCTCTCTCTCTCTCTCTCTCTCTCTCTCTCTCTCTCTCTCTCTCTCTCTCTCTCTCTCTCTCTCTCTCTCTCTCTCTCTCTCTCTCTCTCTCTCTCTCTCTCTCTCTCTCTCTCTCTCCCTCTCTACATCTCTCCCTCTCACTAGCATGCATGCAGTATTTTGATTGGGGTTGTTGAATCCTTATAGTATCCTGTGGTATTTGGTTACTAGGGCCAGCTGTTGTGGTCTGTCCAGTGCTGGCTTCAGTGCAGGTGGTTAATATTATCAGGTTGACCTCATTTTAGAGCCATTGGCACCTACAGTAGGTTATCTTCCTCAGCACTTATCCATGGCACCTGATGGATTTAGAACCCCAAGTAAAGAAAAGAAAAAACTGAAGAAATGATAAAAATAAAGCAATTATAACAGTGATAAAGATTTAAATTGAGAATGTGATTCATCTTCATTTTTCTTGCTACGTCAAGGCTAAATTAGGACTATTTGCTGTTAGTGGTGGAGGAAACTAATAAGTAGAGCACCAGGGAAAATCACCAATGATGATAAGGATGATGAGGATGCTGATATTTTTTTCTGCAGAGAGATGATTTAAATTCCACTTGTACATTCTGTATTTGCACACTCTCTGGCTTATAAAAAGATGATGTTTCTTCAACAAACAGAAGGATTTTGGCCTCCTCTTGCTTGCTTTTGGATTATATAGTTTAACTCATTAAAAAATCATTTAACTTCTCTGTAAATGATTCCCGTATTTTGTCTGATATCATAATATTGCAGCAGTTTTGGTGGTATAGGCATGAATGGAGTAACACTATTTCCTCTACAATTTGGAATTATTGCAGTGTTATTGTACCCTGTATGTTGATCATCAGTATGAGTCGGCCTTGTCTCAAGTTTGTGTTGGAAGCCGTCCTACCTGTCTTTTGGACAGGTAGTTTCCTAAAAAAACTGTTTGGACAGGCAAAAATTTCTATGATGATTTTTCAATTTTGACTTTCTTTTGGGGTGTAATAACCAAATATTTTCCTAAGAAACTATCTTCTAGGACATAGCTGAAGTATAAATTACCCTTTTTGAAACGCTAGGCTATTAAATGTAGCTGGTATTAGGATTTGTAGTAGATAAGTAGCTAAATCTGGACGTGCAGATATTTTGAAAATGCTCTTTTTGACAGGCATTTTTGAAATGCTGGCTAAGACCCTGGTTGGAAGCAGACCTAGTTAGAAGACTCCTTGCCACACCCACTGTGTTTAATCAGTGACTGTTCTCTGCTCAGCCAGAAAATTAATTAGGGCATACACACTCCACTGTAATTAGATAGTAAACATTTCCCACTACTTGGAAATAGGCAGATTGCTCAGCAAATTAGAAATGCGAGAGTCTCTTTCATTCTTATTATATAGCTATTATTATGTACAGCATAATCACGTCCTATTAAAGGAGATATTTCCTAGATGAAATGAGGATACTTGGAACCCACAATTGGTATAATCAATATAGGTGATCTTAGACTAACATTTAGGTTTATAACCTATAGCATATTTGAAAAGGAAATTTTGTTGTAAATTCATTGGACTCATGATATTTTTATGGAACTGAGCACTATGAGAAAATTGATAAAATATCAGTTGGAACACCTTAGAATGGAAGCAACATACAATATCTGAATTTTGAATTTTACAACAATTCTAAAATATTCATGTGTGGCAATTGTAAAATTTTTGGGCATCCTATTTTTCAAGGGAGATCACAACATACTCAGATTACAACCAGTAACATGTATTTACTTGATGAAATAAGGCTTATAGTCCATATATAGTGCGATGGATATTATATTAAGGTGACAAAATTTGATTATATGCTTGAAATTTACATTTTAAGAAATTCCTCACAACAAATTAAAGGTGTCCTGAATGGTGATTTTTGAGGGTCTGGATGTCCAAATGATGCCCAGACCCTTTTCTGGCCAAGACTATACCAGGATATATATATATAGCTGTTGAGCAGTGGTTTACCTGCATGCTTTGTTTTCTTTGCTTGTTCTAGCCACAGACTATCACTGTAGGTCAGAAATGGGTGAGTTCCTCAATGAATATTTTATCTGGAGCAGAAATCACCTCTCGCCGTTTGACCTTATATCAGGGAATCAGGCCTGCCTGTGCTGAATGTGTAATGGGGAACTAGTAGAGTCAATATCTCTACAAGATTGACCTCAGATTTAACTCTCAGGTATTACTGACACATTTCTTGACACTCTGATATTCATATTATTAGATAATTGTAGAGCATGTTTGTGATGCTCGGCAAGCAGGAAAATAAACAATTTCTTTTTGAAAATGGAAAAAAAGATTGACCTCATTCCGCACCTCCGGCATTTCAGGGTCACAGAAAATGACCTTCTGGCTGAAATTCTAGGAAAGAACGAGTTGTTTATTGCCTTAGATAAAATTACAAACAAAGTTTTATTTTTAAATGGGTATGAATTGAGGCCCTAGGTTTTAGTTCATAAGAGAAAGAGACTTTTTTATGTCCATTAATTCCTTGGTCACAGAAATGACCTTCTGGCTGTGATTCTTGAAAAGAAAGAGTAAGTTGTTTATTGCCATTGACTAAAATCACAAACAAAGTGTCATCTTAGAATGGGCATAAATTAAGGGCCTATTTATAAGAACTTGATCATGTCCATCAATTCTACGGTCACAGAAAATGACTTTTTGCAGCCTGAAGTTCATGCCAATTTCCCCTGAACCCATGATACTAATAATAAGAACTTTTTTAAAAAATGAGCAAAAATTTACAAGAAGAAAAGTTTCCCAAACCAAACTTGCCAGGTCATCTGGTCATCTAGGACTACAGACATGTATAGGTAGACCCTTCCAATGCTTAGGCTACCTTCGCCCAAAGCACAAGGACGCAAAGATTTTTGAAAACCATATAAACCCTGTCATTTTGGTATTCATTGGAATGCTCTTGCTGAGTTCTTTCAGATGAGTACCCGTTTGCCAGGGTTTCAATCATTTATCTGTTGTTTTTTTGCATCATTTTGTATTGGCCAAGCTAGCCACCAGTAGCTTAAGGATTAAGACCTTTGTGAATTTTTTGTAGGACAGGCCTATATGGTTGGAGAATTTGTTGAATCCCTGCTTGAGAAATTACCTTTCAGAACCTGCAAGCACTAAACTTAGAGGCAGCATATCATGATGAAAGCCAATATTTACACTGAATACTTTATAAGCCAGTTCAGTTCAGAGTGGTGGTAATTAGTATACTTAGTAGGCTTACCTAAATATTGGTATGTTATCAGGTGATGGATAGTGCGGCCAGCAGAAATTTGCCTTTGAGATTTCAGGCAGTGGTTTTATATACTGGAATGTTTACTTTTCATATTACAGATAGGCAGGGTCTTAGCCAGCATTTAGAAACTGGGTGCCCAAAATTTTCTAAAAATTATGGGCATCCAATTTTGTAAGGGAGATCACAATATACTCATATCACAACCATAAAAATGAATTTACTTAATGAAATAAAAGTACAAGGTCCATATACAATGTCATGGGAAGTATATTGAGGTGAAAAAGTTCAAATATATGCTTGAAAGTGACAAAAAGAAATTCCCTCCAAAATATTTTGGGTGTCTTGAAGGGTGATTTTTATGGATTTGAGTGTCCAAAAGACAACAAAATGCCCTGCTGGCTAATAGTGGTGGGATAAGTACTCGGAAGCTCGAGCTTTCGGTCGCTGGGGCCTCCGATCCGAGCGCTCGAGTCAAACATTTGATTGCTCGGAAATTATGAGCTGACAATATTTTTGTATCAACACATGCTTCCGATTCAGGTGTGACCTAGCGACGTCTAAAAATACCCCAATTTCCACCAGATTTTATAGAAAACAAAATACCTTTTCTTAAGTCTCTATGTCAATTGCGTATTACGCCATGTTTTGGTGCACCGATTCTAAATTGCCACGGTGCACCGTACAAGTGCCTGGCATGTGCCGGCACATGCGGAGGTGCAATGTTCTTTTAAATCATTCGCCTTAAGATCTCGTCAATGTGGCAGGAAAACTTGATATGGACTAGAGTTTTGGTCACCAGATTTGGGGAGCGCTCGAGTTCAGCTCAAGCCTTATTTCAGATTATAATTTTTTTCACAGCTATTATTTAAAATATAGGCAATTCATGTAACTTGCAAGTGGTGAGCACAGGCCTAACTGTTAGGTTGAATTTGTTTGCACAATTCATGTTGTTTCAATGTATGATACATTTCCTGGCCTACAGTATGCTGAGTGTAGGTGCTCCACTTCTACATGTGTGCTTGCAAATTTGGTTTTTACTCATCAAGTGGATGTTTTTCTACATTTTAAGTGTTTATCTTTGTTTTTGTAGGTATGTTGGACTTTAATTCTTCACCTAGTTGGATAAGAAGCTGATGTTGCAAGAATGTGGTGAGTGTCGAAGTCTGTGAAAATGTATTGTACTGAAATTATTCTTTCTCATAACCTTATCAACCTGACAAAATTTACCCTGAATGTCAGCAGGCTTATCAGGTGACAAACCATGTGACAATTAGAACTGTTTGTGTGAATAAATATTCCTGGAATGAAGTTAATCATGAGGTGGGATAGTGAGAGTTGAAGCAGTGCAAACGCAATATTCGTTTGCAGTAGGATTGAATCCTGCAGTGTAATTTATGGGTAATTTATGAGATTTTTCTGTAGTGGGATTACACACAGGCACCTTCCAAGGCAGTTTATAAACTTTTGTTTTATTGGGAATTAATATAAAATGGGGCCCTAGATGCAGAAAATGGATATCAAAGCAAACAAATACATTACTAGGTTAAATTCAAACAGTCTTTCCAAAGGTTTCTGTGACTTTCTAGGAAGACCTTCCATTTTTCTAGCATTATCCTTAGATTCCCCTGGTGTTCCAAGCTCTATTTTATGATAGTGAATTTAGAATGAATTTAGTCACTAAATTGCCTGTTCTCATCTCCGTTATTCAGTAGTAATTGGGGTTGACCTATCTAATCTCCTGTGACCTCAATGAGAGCAACAGCACAGCGGTTCAGGTTAGTGAGAGATTCAGAGCAAGCGAGCAGACTGTAACAGAGAGGTAGAATGTGCACCAGGAAATAGCTACAACGCGATGACGATCATCATCGCCGCGGAGCGAGACCTGCCGTGGCATTTCGTCGTCACGTGCCAACAATTAACCCTATAGTAGCTGATGATTGATGATTAGGCCGTTAGCTGCTCCTGCTGTTGCTGTTACTGCTGCTGTGCTGCATGCTAGGAGGAAGCCCCACTTATCGCTCATTTCTCCCATGTCACTACTGCTACTTATTGTCACAAACTACTTAATTACCACTCAATAAACACCTCTCCTTAACACTTAGGTTGCCAGTAATTGCCTAAGTTGGTTCATAAGGATTTAAGGTTGTGTGTGATGCTGGTGACAGGCATTATCTTGCAGGAACTCCAAATTCTCCATCCAGTTGCCCTAGCCTAGTATATTTAGCAGACATGTATGGTATTTATAAATCATATGTACCTTCATTGATCAAGAAAACCTCATTTGAGGTAAAACACTGTAAAATAGAAACTGTGTTTATATCGAGGTCAGCTCAAGCAGCAGTTAAAGATAACTTATATTTGAAACATCAAGACCTCAGGGATAAGATAACTATTGTTAGAAAGGGGACAGGAGTGCTTAACTAGGAGTTGTCTTATCTTGAGTGTGTCAATATCATCACAGCCTTAACCTATTCAATCCCAGAATATTTTGAGAAAAAAATATACCTTGGAAAATATGTTATCACTACTGCTACTTATTGTCACTAAGTACTTAATTACCACTCAATAACTGTCTGTCCTCAACATTTATACAGTGCTCTCATTAGAAGATGCCAACAATTGTGCAGAGGTTCATTCATACTTTGTACCAAGCATCAATGTATTCATTTTCAGAAAAACAAGTGGAGACCTATATGTACCTCCTTAAATAATCCAATCAAACAACTATTCCAAACCAATTGATCCATGCAGTTGTGTCCCCTCTATGAATATGCCTCTTGATTTGAGATTTCAAAATTATCCTGGAAGTATTCCCATAATTATTGATATTTTTCCATTCAATATTTCTCAAAAGATGCTTTCTTCTTATTAATTATTGTTTAGATATTCAATACTTTATATGGGTACTTAATTATTGAAGCTACATGTTTTTCAGCATTAGACTTGAAGGAGAGTTGTTGCTTTTACTGCAATCTACATTTCCTCTTTAGATATTTTCAAAATAATTTCATTATTTTACAAAAAAGATATCCCTAAGGTTGTTAATTAATAGGGCTATATTGGTATGAAAAAGGTTGATGAAAATGCTCAACAGATTCAGCCTAATGGTCTGGCTGGAGGTGGAGTGTGTGTTGTTTATTTATTACATAAGGGTTTAAAGTTATTTATATTGTCTATAATCCATTTATCATTTATGAGTGGCCTTTTCTCTACTGTTGCTGGGTTTAGAGATGAGTTTTGTTCATGTTAAGATGAGTCTCGTAGAAGCACATTTTTCCAAACTCGTCAAACTATGGTAGAAATGATAGAAAGACCGCTTGTTTTAGGTTTGTAAAGATGTTTCTGGTAAGAAGTATCTCATCAATGTAATGTCCATTTATGAGTATAATAAAAGTTGGAAACTAATATTCTAATGAAATCTACATAACAAAAGTTTCCCTTTGAAAAATCAATTTTCTTTGAGAAAAGATTTGAATTTGAAAATTTAGGATTTGCTAGATTTTATTTATTTGGACAGAGCATTTGCATTTCATGTTAAACCTTATTGCATGTATGATGAATTCTTGAATTATACACAAATTGCTCTGTTGGGCAAATTCACGACCCCTAATAGCCTGCCTGATGAACTGGCATCATGGAGGCACGTGATATAGAGACAACTTCCAAAGATTTCAGTTTATAGTTGTGTCCATCTTTTCCCTGTTGGCAAAGAAATAATAAAGAAAATAAACATTAGATAAAAAATGGGAAGGGAAATATGTTATGCACATCACCATGTTTGTGTTTTTGTTGTTCTATGAATTACATGATTGCATGTTTCTTGGGGTTTTTGTTCATCCACTCACTCTGTTTTCCTCATCTCTTAGGACGGAAAGAAAAGGCAGTGTCAGGTAATGTCTCTTACTCTCTAGGCATTGTGATCAATACCCATCAATCTACCACACCCCACTCCTACCCCAACCCCAAACCCCAAACCCTGATCCTCAACCCCATCCTATTCACATCTCAAACCCCTCCAGTGCTGTTTCACATTGCCTCCACTGCTGCTGCTGCTGCATTTTTTCTTAGAAAATCCAATGAATTGCTTGGTATTCCAAGCTTGATTTAGTTAGAGTTTGATACCAAATATCAGGGGAAAATAAGGGTCGTTCTTGAAAGAATCATATTTATAAACAATTGATAACATTTGGAACAAATTCACCTCTGATGAAAATATTAGTTCCCTATTCGAGATGAACTTCTGAAAGTTTTCAAAGGTTGGTCTTGTTATTCATTTCATATTTGAAAGGACATTTTGTGTTGGACTGGAAAATAAACAAAAGAAGGAAAATTGAAAACAAAATATTCTGTGTTGGACTGGAAAATAAACAAAAGGAGGAAAATAAACAAAAAAAATTGAAAACAAAAAATTCTGTGTTGGACTGGTTCAGGTATCAAGGGTACCCTTGATATTCATCCAAGTAATATCTGGAGGGGATGTAAGTGCTTGAAAATCTTTAATTTAATGGTGTGCAGACTTGTTGTTCTCTTATACTCTTTCTACTGGTTGCTTGAATCCCTAAACTTTTGGAATATGGAGGTGTGTATTCTGCTTATGTTGTGGTCTTTCTGCTCCCCAGTTCTGTGGCTGTGGGGAAATGGGTATCATCTTATAAAGCACTGGTTGAAAAAGGTTAATTGGTTAAAGAAACAATGAATTGGTTAAGAAACATACAAATAGATGTATTTTGGATATTGCCTTTGCTATTTTTAGATATAGACTAACATTATGTGACTATTTGATATTAGTTGTAATGATTAAATGGTTATCAGTGATTTACAATAGTATTCACATATCTATGTGGATAAACAAAATATTCTAATCACTGTCAAGACAATGCATACAACAGTTGGTCTGAAACAGGAGAAATTTAATGCATTTTTCATTTGGGTATTTTAGGTAAGGTCTGTATAGGCAGGTGGACTATTTTTACAAATTCTCTCTTGCAATGATTGTCTGTTCTCATCATATCAGACCTATAGCAATAATAGATAACACAGATTCCATACTACTGCACGCATGGCCATTCTTGTACTTCCTACATCCTGCATGTTCCAGATTACTTAGCTCTAGGCAGTCAGTCGACACATTGTTGCACTACACAATCAAATAGTTAGTTACTTTATGTCTCTTGCATGTTACAATGATTCATATGGAAAACATATAAACCTTCTGGAGAAATCGTGAAACAGAACTTTAGTGATGTAAAAACAAATAAGAGGAATGTCTAGGGTTGATTTTGTTTTAGAGAAACATTTCTTTCAGACCACAAGGGGATTTTTACTGTTATTGAACTGTATGTTACTACCTAAATAACTATCACATTCATTTCTTGTTTTCTTTTTATTCCTCACTACCAATGAAAGAAACATTCTGTAAAATTTGCACATCATGTGATGCTTATTGTGGATGGAAATTGTTCTACATTGGTGTCGAGATGAAGTATGAGTATTTATCATTGTTTTAAGTGCCTTATGTTTTGACAGTCGCACTAGATAAAACTAGGCCAGCTTTTTTCTCACTAGTCCCAATTATAAACTAGTAAAACTACTTATTGTCAAGAAAAACTGGTGGTAGTACATTGACAAGATACAATTCTTGCTTTGAGATGCAATATTTCATGATAGTTCCAATCTATACTCTATTTCCAAATCTTGTTATTTTGGAATCTATCTACATGCAAGCCTATTCACCTATATGCGCCGTATGAACAAGTGCTCTCTGGATCTATGATACTTTTGAAAATAACCTTGGAATTCGCCATAAATTTACAAAATACTAGGAGAAGTTTGACATGGATATGAATTAATAGCTCTCCTTTAGATATGTTTCAAAAAGTGTTATGGTCACTATGATATTACCTGCCTTTCTGTTGAATATCCTTGGAATTCCCCATGAATTCACAAAATACTTGAAAGAGAATTTTAACATGGCTCCTAAATAATATCTCTCCTATTTAAATATATTTCAAAATGTGTTATGGTCACAATGATATTACCAAATTATTCAGGATGTTTTTGATGGCTGCAGTGATGAGTGGTTAAGCAGTGTATCCGGCAGCATGTCCAGTACACTGACATTGGTGGAATAATATTGACATTCCTAGATACACTGATAGTAGAGCCAGTGCTCAGCAGCCAGTCATCAATGTGAGCTGGCAAGCCATAGAGGAGGGATATGGAAACCTGCATGCAACAGGCAGAACAATATATCCACATAGGGAAACTCATATTAACCCTTATGCTGCTCGTAAATAATTTTGCCAATACAAAATGATGCAAAAAAAATGAAAAATGCATGAAACCCTGGTATATGGGTACTCATCTGAGAGTACTCAGCGAGACCTATCCAATAAATACCAACATGACATGGTTGAGATGGTTTTCAAAAATCTTTGCATAATTTTTCTTTGGATGAAAGTAGCCTCAGCATTGAAAATGTTAACCCTTATGCTGCTGGTAAATAATTTGGCCAATACAATATACAAATGATGCGAAAAAATGAAAAATGACTGAAACATTGGCACATTGGTACTCATCTGAGAGTATAATACATCCATGTAGGGAAAACTCGCATTAACCTATTCATGCTTGCAGGTCTCAGAAACACCTGATCATTTAGGTAACCCTTTCGCTGCTGGTGGCTAATTTAGTCAACATGACAGGATGAGAAAAAGCTGTGAAATGACTTATTGAAATTGTCACATTCTAGGGCAAATGCTTGAAGTGTTTAATTATGCTGTTGCTTATTCATAGAGTCTTTGTGTGTTAGATTGATTTTGGATATTTTCTCAATCTGATCAATTCACTGCCAGTGTGACAATACCATCACCTAAGGAGAGAGCTAAGACACCTTAACGCACACATCTACAAAGCAATCAATATGCCTTTGTGTTAAATAACAGTTTTGGAATATAGAATGAGTGCGATCAATATGAAATGCAGACATGAATGTATCTATCATGCGACCACCTGTGGATGTGTGCAGGGCTTGCACAAAGAGTAATTGTTTCTTGGGAAAAGTTACTCTGCTGTTAAGAGTCATTTTCAAATGCCTTAACCCATTGAATGCTCACAGAGGCCAAAAGTAGCTGGACAACTTTGATGAAATCTAACTGGCAAAAACAGGAAAATATTGGATGGAGAAATGTTAATTTGAACATAACCAACAACTCTCCTTCAAATATTTGGTAAAATTATTCTCAATTCTAAAGTTATTGTAAAAAGTATTTCAGGTCCAGACAACAATTAATGGTAGAACCTTTAAGCATAAACAGGTTAACATGATTGCTACTTACACTTTGAATTTTGTTTATCATCTCTTTTTGAGAGATAGTTGTGACTAGCCTGTGTAAGTTATGGGGGAAGCCAGAGTGACTGTCAAATACCGCCGCCTAACCAAATGTCACTGGCAACTTTCATGCATATCCAAGCTGCGATCCAAACCCAGTCAGTGGTCAGAGACAGGAAGCAGATAGTGGCAACACTTAGAACCACATGGCTATCAGGGCAGGCCCTGAAATAGTAATTCCCACTCTGGGAAAGGATCCTGGGCCAATTGGGGTGAAAGCCTCAAATCATAGCATCATATGATTTCTACATAAACAATGATGTTTGAGTCATTAGTCGGATTTAGAATATTTAGTAGAGGGGTTTGTTGGGAAGAAAGCTTACCACTGATATCTAATCACAACTTAAACCTAATTGGGGGAGAGAGAGAGAGAGAGAGAGAGAGAGAGAGAGAGAGAGAGAGAGAGAGAGAGAGAGAGAGAGAGAGAGAGAGAGAGAGAGAGAGAGAGAGAGAGAGAGATGGCGCTATAATATACATTGCACAATGAAATATTAGTATGATTTCAGTCATGCTCTAAGATCTAAGTGATTGTATAGCCCTTTTGTCCATCTATATCATTGGGCTCATAATTTCCCAAAGTGAAGTTAGTAACTTAACCTGCAGAAAAAAACCTATTCTGAAAAAAGTTACAGTCGATCCCCATGGAAGTGTGAGTAATTGGAAGAATGTGTAACATAGTAGTAAGAACACCTGAACTTCCCTCGACTCTGCTCGGCAGCTGTATTTGTTTTGTAAGGCAAGTCTGCACTCTTGGGTCTTGTTAGATTTCTGAAGGAGTTCCTTTGCATTCTTGCTCAGGTCCTGCATCTTGGGTTCCAGTCTTCTTTATATGCTATTTGCTGAGATTTCTGTGGGGATGCTGAGAGAGAGAGAGAGAGAGAGAGAGAGAGAGAGAGAGAGAGAGAGAGAGAGAGAGAGAGAGAGAGAGAGAGAGAGAGAGAGAGAGAGAGAGAGAGAGAGAGAGAGAGGGAGGGAGGGAGGGGGGGAGAGAGAGACAGAGACAGAGACAGAGACAGGGGCAGAGAGATGCTATCAGTCTCAATCAACTCAATGCCTCATTAGGCCACCATGAAGTTATTTTTATTTAAAAAAGGCAGTACCTGGTGTTAGCTGATTTTAGACAGATGACAGGATTTTCTACTGCATACATTTTAATTAGATTTTTTTTTGTTAGTAATTATCATAGTAACTTAACATAAACTAACTTCAGTGGGTGACCATCTGATTTGAAGTGATTTCTACTCAGACATTTTTGCTCTTCGATCACTTTCTTTATATGCAATTGAAATATCAAAGTGGCATGCTGAAAATAAAATGTGTTAGAACAAAAAAGTGTAAAACCTGAACTCATGAGAAAGACTGATTTGATAAATCATTCTATTTAAAAGTTTTTGTTTGTTATCTGAATGTGTGATACTTAATACCAATAACACACTTATTTGAACGGGAGTTACTCTTTAAATACTGATTACAATTGCCCATATTTTCCAAAATATGATTGGGTTTGAAAGGTAAATCCCGAAGTAGTCGAGCTGTTTTGGTGATATATCTGTCCTGCATCCAATATTCAAGAGTAAATTAGTTAGGCTTGTTGATGCTAGATGGCAGCACTCTCCAGAATCATCAGAAGGAAAGCAGTTGTGGTTACTCATGGTGAAGTACAATGTAATTGAGCAGTCACTCAATAGATGGCAGTGTGGTCTGTTCATTGCTTGTGTTTCAGGCAGTGTGTGTGTCACTACTAGTGTTTAGTGGGAAAGAAACTCAATAGGCCATTTTGTGGGTGGCAGGAGATTGATATGATGTTGTTCGGATCCGAGTCAATGATAGCAGTGCAAAGGTTCATTTGAAACACTTGAAATGAAGAAGTAGCGGTACCATATTTTTACAGTGACTCACGTGATGAACTGATTACAGCACCACCCTGTGAAAGTTAAAGTTGACAGGGCGTGACAATGTACTTTATTTGTAACTGATGGTGTTGTGCATATCACATTCTTATTCACTATATTATATCAAGGGCAATCTCATTATGACATTGTTGATGAATTGCGTGGTTGCTGTTTGTTAAAGTCTAGATGATTGGTGGCAAGTTGGCTCATCATTGTTATTGAAAAATAAAAAAAACAAATTGATATCTTTTCTGAAGAAGTTAAAATGTCTACAGTTGGCTTTTATTTATTTAGTTGTTTTTTTAATGTATATCGTAATTAACTTCTTCGGACTTTTTTTACAAGTATAGTTAAAGAACTCTACTTGTAGATGGATAACTGGAGAGATATATGAAGTCAATCATTGTATAATGTCAATTATGCATGCTCTCTTTAAGACAGCTAAGTTGCTCCAGTGTGCTACCAAGCTGGACGTTTGGTAACCCAGTCAATCATTTGTTAAATCAGATATAAGTATTTCTTAAATACATTTGCTCTATTTGCATATAGATATTTTAGATGTTGAGATGCATTTGATATCTACAGAAATATTTTCTAATGTCCATTTGTTCACTTTGCATATTAAACCACTAAATATTAATATGTGGATCATCAAAACTTATTAAGGGTTTCTCCAGCCAATGACACATCATTTAATATCCACACTGTCTTGTTCTCTGGACCCTGAGGCGGTTCAACCGAATACCCTATACAATAGGCACATAGTAAAGGGAATATATACACTTTGTATGCGGAGCTATTAATAGGAAAGGTTGTGATAAATAGACATGAGTACATGCCCCTGCATAAAGAAGTTTTGTTCTTGTACTACATGTAACAGTAACAAAAACTGAAGTGGCTGTCTGCATTAACCCATTTATGGTTGGATTACCCCAAGAAAGACTTGTCTAGTTGCCCTTATATTTGTAGAACTGATATGAGAATAGAACAAGAAGTTGGAGGAGTGTTAATCAATTTTAATCATATTGCATATTTTCTATCTGAAACAAGTGAATTTGTGAATAGGACAAGAAATTGGAGGAATGTAAACCAATTTTGATGTATAATATTTTCTTTCTGAAACAGCTGAGTGATTCTTTTATATTAGAAATTTACTTACAATAGTTGATCTAATATGGAGATATCCTAGTGAAAAGGTTAACTAGGAACATTGAATTGTTCAGCCCAAGTACTCTAATGCCCTCTGTATTTATTGTTTTAATATATATTTTTTATTTGACGTTTCTCTCTTTTTCAACCTTCATGAAAAGTAAAGAAGACACCCTTGAGGGATGGATATATCTCCACCCAGATTCCAAAGGATCTCTTTATACCCTTATGTTATGTATAATACTTCTTGAGCACTATAACACATTCATGCCTGTACAGGACAAACTATGGTTGTATCTTTTCTAAATAAAGAATCCTTCAGAAGTATTTGCAGAATAAATGTTAATCATAAATTATGTCACAGCTCGATTTAGATAATTTGCAGTTTTTCACTTGTTTCCAAGGACCTTTTCGAAGTATGCTATACAGATGCAACTTTAAATGGGAACTCCGCAATGAATGGGTGGAATAAAAACTCCAACTTAATATGACCTAGTTTGGCCAAAAAAGTCAGTGAACTCCCTCTAGCAAGCAGTGAGCAGGCGCCTGCTATGATGTAAGACAAAAAGCAAAGTAAATAAATAAAAGGTCTATTTCCTTTGAGAACACGAGTCCTCAGAGTAGTAGTCATACAAATTGGGCACATATCTAAATTCCCTGTAGAGTAAGTAAGGGTGATTTGTTTCATGTCCATCTAAATATTCTTGGCCAACATGTAATGTGTGCTAATAGGTGTTGAAATATTTCATTTCTGTTAAACTGACTAAAACTTTCTAAAACCGCTTTATTTTTTTCTTACGAATATTGTGAATTGCTATCACAATATCCTTTTTGAGGTATTTAAGATTTTTCTTGAAATATAAATTGATATATTTTTGCTACTTATAGGTGTGACAAAAAAGTAATTTTTTTAGGAATTTATTTTCTTTTGTAATTAGAAGCACTTTATTTTTACTTGTAAAATCATAAATACACTTTTCTTGAAACTATGAATATGAAGAACAATTTGCCATTTGCAGCAATGGAAATACTAAGATAACATTGCTAAATAAAAATCATCGCAGTTCTCTTGAAAATCTCATCAAATGCCTTTGCACTGTATATGTTTGCTCCTTGGGCTGTGTTGCATAAGATATCTTACGATTAGAAATCCCATTTAAGGTTTCTTTAGGGCCTTACGAGGTAGGTCTTCTAAAATGTTATCCTTAAGGTAAACCTTGAAGGGAAACCTCAGCCTTTGACCCTTATGCTGCTTGAGACTAATTTGGCCATTACAAAATGATGCTAAAACCCTGAAAAATGACTGAACCCCTGGCACATGGGTACTCATCTGAGAATACTCATTAAGAGCTATCCAATGAATACCAACATGACAGGGTTTAGATGCTTTTGAAAAATCTTTACATCCTGTATCTTTGGACAGAAAATAGCCTGAGCATTGGAAGGGTTAAGAAAATCTTTAGTATTCCAAAAAACCTGTAGGTAATCCTCCCCTTAAAATGTTTTATACAACTGTGCCCTGGTGCTTATCAGATGAATTGCCAACTCACAAGTGCTGCACTCTGCCCAGTTCAAATAGAGGCTGAGGAGTTGAAGGAACATGGCAAGAGATCTGATTTGACATTATCTGGCTTATTGGCAAGCATGGCGAGATGTGACAGGTTTATCAAAGACTGTTTGCTCTGCTGTTGGGGAGAGGAAATTAACACATTTCTCTGGGGAGAAAAAATTCATATAATCAGGAAAGGATGCCCATGTTTTCTATCTCAGAAAAAAACTGCCAATCTTATGAGTAAATTTGCTCACTTTATAATAGGAAAAAATAACCTTCAGATGTTTCTGAAATAAAATCTTTGATTAGTAGTCTTTGGGTATGAATTTGGTAACCTTTTCATGCCCTGAAGTCTTAAAGGGGCACTAAAGGCTCACACACATATCAGCTTATATGAAAGTAATACACTTCAAGAACAGGATGCTGCCCTTTTTCTCTCAGTGATCCCATGAGGGGAGATTTTTGCATATTGCCATCATCCTGCCCAGCCACTGGCTGCGGCCATGTTTTTCAATTGGGTGGCAGAGATCACTTCCTGCCCCTAGCTCTGTGCTTATCTTATGCACCACTAAGCTCCTTTGCTACCCAATAACACTGACCACAGCAGGGGTTGATGACCTGTATTCACAATGGTGGCAGCCTTGGCTCAGAGGAGGTGCTATTCACTAATTGCAATTTTAGATTTCTCTTTGTGTGGAGCTCTAGGGCTTCCCTGTTTATGACAGACGTTGAGCTATGTTCATGAACTTTCATATAAACCTATGATTTGTTCTTCCCAAGTTCCCCTTTAAAAATGAGGGTCATCTGGATCTATGAAACTTTTAAGAATAACGTAATAGTTAAGATTGAATTTAAAGGAAATTTGAAAAAGTATTGTTGTTTATGCTCTTATAAACATTTCTGTTCCAAATATTTTCCGAAAAATACTCAGGTCAATATGATATGACTGAAATAGTCCAGATTCATGATTTTATTTGGTACCAGCATCAGTGGGTTATATCTGGGTGCTGTTTTTTCCCCTGCTAGGTAATTCAAGCTCTGGTGCCACTGAAGTAGATGGTTTGGTTTACCGTGTTTGATATCAGGTTGTTAAGGATCAGTGCAATCAGTCAGGCCTTTACAAGGCTGACTCAAGGAAAAACAGGTTGGGTGTTTATTATGTGTTGCAAGGTAGCCTAGCTAATAGGCTTTACTGTGTTTTACCATATTATTCACAAATCAATGTGAACACCTACAGAAGGGCAGCTGTTGGCTTTTTATATCATATGCTGGTGGTGGCTAATTTGGCCAATACAAAATGATGCAAAAAACCTAGAAAATAGATGACAACCCCTGACCCATGGGTACTCATCTGAGAGTACTCAGCAAGAGCTATCCAATGAATACCAACATGACAGGGTTTGGATGGTTTTCGAAAATCTTTGTGTCCTTGTGCTTTGGACGAAAGTAGCCTCAGCAATTGAAGGGCTGATATTTAGTCTTTACATGACCAACTATTTGCGTAAGGTTAGAACTACCCTGGTGCAATGCTCATGAATGGGTTAAAACCAAAATGACTAACAGCGATGTTTCTCAACAAGAAAAAAAGTGTTCCAATTGTAGTATTGTAATGGAAGCCTGGGCAGCCATCTAGTTAGAGGCAATCATTTCTCCATTGATAGGACGTATTGCCTGTGCTAATATCATGGGACAGGCTTCCCAGCAATGTTTGTATTGCCGCTGCAAGGTAATTTATCTGTCTGAGCACCTTTAACTCATTCAGTCCCAGGTGGTCCAATTTGGAATTTGGAATTCTGTTTATTGTCACATGTGTGCCATCTTGAGGCGAATTCCTGACTGACCAGTTGTATGTAGTGGAGGAAACTGGCGAAAAATACCGCCCAACCCCAAGTCACCGGCAACTTTCTCACATGCCCGGGCTTGGATTCGAACCGAGGCAGTGTTGAGAGATAGTGCCTCAGACCACACAGCCATCAGAGCAGGTGGTTCATTACATGCAAGTACTATTTCATGGAAATGGTTATAAGGTAGCAATTTTCCCCCGAATAGATACTTTTTGTAGCATTTACTGTTATCTTTGAAGGAGCTCTCAGAATCTGAATGCCTTTTTTTGTGATATGATGGTCAGTATTCTGAGGATGAAGATGACAATTAATGTGATGATGATGATGATGAAAATGCAACCTTTTTACAACTGAACTGTTATAAAGTTTAAAATTTTCTACCATTTTAATCTGTTGATGCTTTATAAAAAAATCTAGATCTTTTTAAGGCTTTACACTTTTTAACATGATGCTAACCAGAAGCTTATATGAATGAAATATAATCATTTATAGAAATTATGCTTATTTTTGCTTAGCACATTCTAAGCTTTTATGTTAAGTGCATACCTTTGTACTTACTTTCTGAGCCAGTGTTAGTAGAAATGCACACGTTTATAATGATTGTGTGAATTGAGGGGTTAAAGTTATTCTTTATGGCCCAAGAAGCCTAGGGGAGAATAGCTATATTTTTATTGCATACCTTATGGCCTAATGATGAGTGGGAGATATGAATGTATGAAAGGCATTTGGTAAATACCAGGCACTCTGGAAAATAGAGCCAAACAATATGAGGCATCTTGTTAGGTTTTGCGGTTAAACGCCCATTTACAAGCTTAGGCCTAAAAAAAAAATATGCTTGTTTCCTATAACAGTCGGAAAAGAAATAGTGTAGGTAAAATAAATAATTTTTGAATTATTTTTTTGTTCAAAAATGTGTTTTATGCACCTTATATGTAAGTCTGAAGGGCAGAAAAACTTAAGGGTATGCATTTTTTCAGTAAAAACAGGGTTACAGGAAAAACACACACTTTTTTTTGTCTTATGATCACCAAAACAGAGCTGTTCGGTATCTATAAGGTACTTAACTTGAAAAGTCAACCCAGTGATTTCTCAATGCCCTGTGGATATTCAGCATTGCATGTTTCCAAATTTATTACGCATTGTTAGCCATTGTAAAAACCTTCCGATATCCTAATCAACTTAGGTAGGCAGGCATCCACCGGTGTAATTGCTCAATTCTCCATGTAGCGACAGGGTTGCCGATAGCATCTTCCTGCTGCTCATTTTTCATGCACCTAGCAACGGGATGCTGATGAGGTTGATAGAGATATGAAAGTATGATAAGATAGATGGAACATAAAACACTTGGGACTCAAGAGTGAGGTTCATTCCCGGTTGAGTGTGAAATATTGAACTTAATTCATCAGAGTAGTTTCGCTTTGACCTAATTTTCTTGGCCTTGTAGTATCATTTTATTCAACCACTTCATTTTGATGCACAGCCTTGACAGTATAACTACTATTAAATAGCCGTCTTTGCAGCCCTCTATGATGTTGATTACGGTGATAGCAGTAACATGTTGAAATAAGATAAAACAAGTGGAATTACTCTACACATACAATGAGAGAGAGAGAGAGAGAGAGAGAGAGAGAGAGAGAGAGAGAGAGAGAGAGAGAGAGAGAGAGAGAGAGAGAGAGAGAGAGAGAGGACAAGATGTTCATCCCAGGTTCAGTGTCACTTTTTGATAGAACAATTGTATCTCATAGATGCTGTTTCATTTTGACCCCTATTTCCCAAGCCGTGTTATTTGGATGTACATACCTGGAAGGATAATTAGATGTAAAATAGCTTACGCTTGCCCACCGTGACCTTGAATAACTGGATTCCAGGTCAATCATGCATATTATTTGTGCTCTAGGGTATTGAATAATTTTCCAAACATTCATACAGTACTGGGCAAGCTGTCATACTGTATACATGCTCTGCCTAATCCTTAATGTACCTTTCAGGAATGGCAGAACTCTTAAAACTTGCTCTTCTGTGGTATGATCTGATAATCATATATCATAGTTTACCTTCATCCTCTCTATGCACAAAAAACTAGATTGGACTGATATTGAGCTTTTTCAACTGCTTTATAGAAATTACAATGATGTATATGTGGATTTTTGCATTTTGAAATATTTGCAATATTTTGTGTGCATTAGAAGAGAATATTTTCTTGGCCTGTGTTTAACCTGCCACTTTTCAATGTCTTCCAGGCTATCACACAACCCCTAATGTGTGTAATTTCAAGTCCTTTGGTGAGAACCACCCAATCTTTTACTAACCCAAAAATTCAGATTAGAAATTTATGATACTGAAGGGTTAAGGAAACATTTGCAGCATTCTTCCTGTTTCATTTTGACCCAAAAATGAACCACCCAATCTTTTACTAACCCAGCAATCCAGACTTAGAAATTTATGATACTAAAGGGTTTAGGACACATTTGCAGCATTCTGCCTGTTAAGCTTGTTTTATTGTTACAAGTTTGCATGGTAGGTTTGTGAATTATTGGTCTGTGGCATGTGTCAAAGGAAATCTTTAATAACCATGAGCGACCTATCAAATATTTCATTTCTAGGTCGCTTGTTATTGTGAAACGGAGCATTGCTTTTACGTAGTAAAGAGCTATGGGGTTTATAAGCTAAGTGTCGCAGTGCTATGAGTATGAGCTTCATTCAACATTCTATTTGTTCTAGGAATGATATGTCATACACAAGTACAATCATGGTTCAGTGTTTATGTCAAAATATTTTCTTATACACCATATATGTATATATATATATATATATATATATATATATATATATATATATATATATATATATATATATATATATATATATATATATATATATATATATATATATATATATGTATGTATGTAAACATTATTTTCTACACCTCCAAATTTCCTTTGAATACTATATGAAACTCTGTTATCTTGGACTAAGACACTTCGGGACGTGCATACAACCCTGTAAAGGGGTGTACATGTGTGGCGACCTCTTTTTTGGTGGGGAAATGGGTTAACCAATATAGGACAGGAAGTGATGATGTAAGAATTGTGGCAAGAGAGTTTCTTTCCCTTGTATTGCATGTCAGAACACTCACAGCCATTGTATAGACAGAACCCAATTACATAGCAAGGAGTTGTTAAAGCCATTACATGCTAACTAGTCTAGCCTATTTTGGTCTTCTCCTGAGACATTTACTGACCTTTTCCTGACCAGCATATAATGCAAAAACACAAAAAGTTAGTATTTGGTGAAACTGGTCTGTTAGGAAAATGTTGTATAATAGGTTTATTCATGACCTAGGACAGATAGATACATAGAGACCTAAAAATTCAGGGAATTGAAATTAACCCATTAACCTATTTATTTAGTTTCAATTAAAAGCAAAATCCACCCTACCCTCTAAACAAACGTACCACTCTTTCTTGAATCATCCAAATGCTCAGCATTATAATATGAAGGCATATCCAGATACAGACCTCAAAATTCAGGGAGTCATTGTTATTTATCGACTTACCTATTTATTTAGTTTCAATTCAATGCAAACCCCCCCCCCCTCTAAATAAACACACTACTGTAAATTCTCATTAATTTGGGACACTTTTTAAACAAAATTACAATTTTTATGGGTTGAATATGGCCCATATTTTATGAAAATGCTGACAAAGCAGATTGATAGTTGTGAAATAGCTACCAGCGATAAATTAATGGTGGTCCATCATTTCCCAATAATTATTTATCCAAAATATTATAGTAGCCAAAATTCCTAGGGTAGCCTAAATTTCTCCAAATGCACCAGTAGTAACCTCATAAAGCGAAAGCATATCTGTCTGGAAATGTATAGTTTTGTTGTTGTAGCTATCATGCCTGGAGATCTCAGCTTAGTGCACCAACCATTAGAGCTGGGAGGTTGATTTTTACAGCTAATTTTCTCCTGTCAAATATTTGCCGGAGTCTAGAAGATAATTGTACTGCACACACAATCAAGGCAGTCAAGTTGTCAGTGAAATGAGAGTTGCTGGGTGAGAGGGAAAGTTCCAGTTAACCTTTTCATGCTTAAAGCAGCCAAAATGGTTGGAAGTACATGTATCTTACATGAGAGCCTTATTTCAAAACCAAGAAAGGTTTTTGAAATAGATAATTCGAATTCAACTTTTGTGTGATTTGGTTTGATTTGATTTGATATGATTTTATTCGGTCTAGTTCAATGTATATTACGTAGCATTTGGCACACAGACAAATCATATATAAAGGTGACTGCTATGCAATAGAATTCTAACCAGACACAGGATATATACACTAAAAGTTAGAAACTTATTATAATGGATCCAGACCACATTTTCAAAGATAATTCTGTACACGAATGACTTGACCAGTATTCATACCTAAAGTGCCACTATGCTACTTTTGACTATTAGAGATAGTCGCCAAGTGAAAATCATGCTATGCTATGAATCATACATTGAAGGGCTAACTCATTCAAGCCTTGTAGTTTTGTGTACTTCTAAGAATTATCGTGGCCTGCACTTATAAACATAGCTACGACATAAATCGAAAAATTCTCAAATATTTGAAGGAGAGTTTTTGATTTGGCTCTGATCAATTTGTCACCCAAAAAGAAAGTTTTAGGGTCCTAAAGTCGGACTGGGTCAAGGTAATTATGGTGCCAACCCATTTGCTCCCTTTCGCCCACTCAGTCATAAACTGTCCCCCTCAAGGTCAGCTAATTGGTAATGGTAATCATAATAAACAGTTATGAATCAAATTGATGACTATTGATAGAGAATACACTGTACATCAGCCTACTCATCTTAACCTACAGCTGTTAGATTGAGCCTTGTTATCAGGAAAATATGTGGACAGGGTCAATGAGTTCAATAGTTAAAGCTGGACATGTTCAATGAATGGCCTATGATAAATGGAAAGGGAAACAAATTCAAACTTAATACTGAAAATGGAAAAAGAATTATTGATGAAATATTTGACAGGATGTCATAGTTGTCTAGTGATGTTTTAACTCAATGCAGTACTATAAGGCTGGCGGTCTGTGACTCAACAATTTTCTTGTGTCTTCTGCTGTATTTAGAGTTAGCCATCATTAGTCTTTTGCCGTTTATAAACCTTTCAATGTCTGAATTATTTTTCTGTCTGTATCTTAACAAGTGTCACACGAAACAAGGAAAACCCTGTGTGAAGGGTGCCCATCTTGAGCCTTGTGCTGGCCCCGACAAGTTTACTGCAGATTGTACTTGTACCCAGCCATCTGAGGAGAACCCTGTATGAAGGATGCCCATCTTGAGCCTTCTGCTGGTCATGGCAAGTTTACTGACATCAGTGTACCCAGCCATCTGAGGAGAACCCTGTATGAAGGATGCCCATCTTGAGCCTTCTGCTGGTCATGGCAAGTTTACTGACATCAGTGTACCCAGCCATCTGAGGAGAACCCTGTGTGAAGGGTGCCCATCTAGAGCCCTTTGCTGGTCACAACACGACACACGTTTACTGCAGATTGTCCCCAGCCATCTGAGGAGAACCCTGTGTGAAGGGTGCCCATCTAGAGCCCTTTGCTGGTCACAACACGACACACGTTTACTGCAGATTGTCCCCAGCCATCTGAGGAGAACCCTGTGTGAAGGGTGCCCATCTAGAGCCCTTTGCTGGTCACAACACGACACACGTTTACTGCAGATTGTCCCCAGCCATCTGAGGAGAACCCTGTGTGAAGGGTGCCCATCTAGAGCCCTCTGCTGATCACGACAAGTTTACTGCAGATTGTCCCCAGCCATCTGAGCCTGTTTTCTCGTTGACTGAGTTCATATTAGTTTAACTCTCGGGCGGGTGAGTCAGCCCGTCTCTGAGATGCTTGTAGGGTCAGTTCTTCATATGGTCCTGCACTGAATAGATAGCCAGTCTCCTATTGGTCTGTCCTGTCATTAGATT
>OZ012689.1:39414905-39447405 GCA_963942565.1 Maea johnstoni
CACAGTATTATTAGTTAATCTAAACAAGACTGAAGCTTTGTAAACATTTCTGTCTGTTCAGAGACCCATAACATTGAGTGCCCTACAATGGTTACAGATTTAGACTGGAGGTTATTTATAGACAGCCTCTCCCCCTGTGGTATAGGGTAGGGCATGTATGTTTGTGGTTGAGAAACTTAATATTTCATTCAGATGATTTGAGTCACAATGTTGAATTCCTGATGATGTGGTATGCCTGTGTTGTGTTAACTATTACAGTGGTCCAATTAATTTGATCGTCAGTCGCTCTTAGCAACCTCTGAAGGGTTATTGTCAAACTAAACTATGAAACAAATAACTTGTTAATGTTGAGCAAGATTTCAGGGTTGTTGATTCGGATCATAGTCTAAGCCAGTAGGACGTCTGGGTGACATTTGGACAACCAAACCCTCAATAATCAACCTTCATGACACCCACAATATTTTGTAAGGAATTTCTTAAAATGTCACTTTTAAACATATCATTATTTTTTTTCACCTCAATATAATTCCCATGGCATTGCATTTGTACAGTACGCTTTATTTCATTGAGTAAATACATGTTTATGGTAATAATCTGAGTATATTCAGTGTGGTCTCCCATGAAAAATAGGAAGCCCCAATATTTACAATTGACAAATTTGGACTCCCAGTTCCTAAATCCTGGCTAAGAGCCTGGTTGTGATATTATTATTGTGTGCTGTAGGGATGTAAGGGTTAAAAGTATTAGATCATGCTGTGAGTCAAGCACAGAGCAGGCCCTGTTTTCCCCTCCAGGCGGTCCCACCACGTCCTCTCCCCTGAAGATTGGGTCCACTGATTTCAATATCAACACTTCCTCCAGTCTCAATCACAGGACAGGAGCCAGTGTAAGACACACAACCGTTCACTGGTCCTGCCACACAGGATACCCTACCCTACAGTACTCTAATTCAAGGTGGATTTATTACTCATGGACATGATCAGCCATAGGGGCCTATAAAGCTCTCCCCTGCTGATGGACTGGAAGGAATTTTTAAAGGATTTCCATGTGACTGAATGAGTGTATGAGTGGGGAAGTTATACTATAGCGAGTCAGCTGGCGACTTAGATCAATAACACGGTCGGTCGCTGCTTGAACGAACGGACAGACAGAGTGACACTCTCCATCCAGTGAAGTCGTCGGTCGGTCGGGATCTTTCTGTGAATGTGAGACCTGGCCACTGGGAGTCATCAGCATGTCGGGCCGTGAGGGAGGTAAGGGCAAGAAGGGCTCCAAGAGGAGCAGCAGGAAAAGTATGCTGGGCCATCTCTTCGCTCAGGCCTCAAAACTAACCGGTGGCTCGAAGCACTCGGCAAGCACAGACCCCAGCAAGAGTGACACCTCTAAAGCTGCCGAGAGTCCTGCCAAGCTCTTGCGATTCGGTAAAAAACGGGATAGCCAGCTCCGAGGAAGCCAGCTGTCGCTGAATTCAGCTGAAGGGGCGGAGTCCAGCTCAAATGCCAGTGGTAGCACAGTTAGTGATATGGAACTCCCAGGTACGACCACCACAACAGCTAATCTAGGTGAACCTATGGAATCGGGACATGCCACGGATACTACTACTACCCTCACACAGGGGGCTATGGAGTTCAAAAAAATGGATGGTAGAGCGGTCAAGGATTTGCACAGGAGAAGATCAGTGGTCAGTAACAGGGGATCTTGTGATTTGGCAGATTTATCGCCCTCTGTTAGTATTGATAGTGGGGTGGATGCAAATAGTATGGGAACTGGCGAGCCAGCGGAGTCCAGTGGAGGAGGAGGGTCCAGCAATGAGGCAGCAAGCCAGAACATACCTGTACAGCCAGGTGAGAACCAACCACTAATAGCACCCAATATGCATGGTGAGGACCCGAATAAATCACACTCCCTAATAAGTGAAACCAAAACCACCATGGCCAGCAACCTGCTACCGCCTCCAGCACAGGGAGATCCTGTTACCACCAGTGCTAGCACACATACCCCATCTGAACACCAGGTGGGGGGAGCCCAAGCAGCCAAAACCTGTGCCCAGGAAGAAGGTGGTGTGCTTCCTGCACCGAATGATGATGATGATGCCTCCAGCACAATGTCTGTACTAAATGTGGGAGAACATAGTAACCCTGCTCCTTCGTCCAACAAACCAGACATGAGTCGTGTCTCCTCTTCATCCGCAGAGATTGATTGTCCAGAAACTAACGTAGCAGATAGTGATAAGGAAAACACCATTGTTCCTGCATCACCGTCATGCCCTAAGGACGGCCAGGAGGACAGCCAAGCGAGTAATATACCAGGGGCGAGGGATGCCGGCCAAACGCTTGTGGGGGATGCTACTACTACCAAAGATAAGACACCTAGCCAAGAGGTGGGGGCGGGGTCACTGCAGGCGGACACTGCCTCACATGATGATAATGATGATGATGATGAGAAAAACAAAGGTGAAGTGATGCAAAGTGTGGTCAGTGACACCGGGGTGGATTTGACCAGCGGTCAAGCTGGGGGTGAGATAACTGAGGCAGGTGATGTTGATATGATTTTCACTGATGGGGTGCAGGAGGTCATCCAGGGTGAGGGTGCTGCAGAAAAAGGGTCCGATGATGATCAAGATGACCGGTCAAGCGGGTCAGTGCAACCTACACAAGATAAGCCCAGCACCGATTCCACCCAGCAGATGGAAGATGATGGCAACAAAAAAAGTCCTGTCGATGAAGCAGAACATGTGAAAACATTGCTACCTGGTTGCGGGGACCTGAACCAGAGCATTGCTGATGATAAAGCTGCAGAAAAAATTGTAGGTGAATGTCATGGTGAAAATAATCTACCCGTAGATGAGAATGAGGATGGTACCAAAGATGCCATAGATTCTAAGACTGGAGGTGTTCCCCTTATAGGGGATGGGGACTCTAAGGTGCAGATAGACGATGTAGCACAGTTAAAATCCTATGCCCAGGTAGTATGTAGTGGTGCAGTACAGGAGGAGGAAGAGGAGGATGTGGATAAGGCTCAGGTAAGCCAGCATTCACCCTTATCAATGGAAGCTCAGTCTCCTCCAGTTTCCCCAGTATTGACAGAGACTGTGGAGAATCAACAAGCCACATCCATGCCTGTTAGAGCTGATCATGAAACACCCAAGCCGCATGACAATACTGTCAATGAAGAAGTGGGAGGGGACGGAGAAAGTGTAGGTGGTGATCGTGGGCCTGTTGCCATGGAGAAGGAGGCTGAGGATGCGATAGATGGGATACCTGCTATGGGAGGAACACCTGAAAATGATAAGGAACAGGTGGCGCCACCTATTGGTGAACAACCCAAGACAGAAGCCCTGGTTGAGGGTACCAATGAGGAGGTGCTGGATGTGCATACCCGTACCACAGAATGCACTCAAGAAGAGTCCAACAAAGATGGGGAGTATGTTTCTAGGGCAATTGTTAATCCAGTGACCCTGAACAGTGATGGCAAGTATGTCACCATTGTACAGGTAGGAAATGAAGATGAAACCACTAGGAGTGCAGACAAGACCGCCGCAGCAGCTGAAGCGAATGGAGCAGAAAAACATGACAAACTAGTAGAAAAAGCGAGTGAGCAAACAAGTGGGAATGCTACGGAATGCAGTGACTGGCCTGATCCCAAACTGACAGGTAAAACGAGCGCTGCCGCCACCGCCACACAGGTAACAGTTGGTACGACGCAGGTGGAGAACTGGTCACTCAGGGTCACTGAGACTGCTACTGACCAAGCTAGTAGCTTTTCCATCATTGCGGTGGATTCTGATGAGAGGAGTTTTGTGGAAAGTGGCGTAGGAGTCGATGCAGGAAGTACAGTACTGGTGGAGCAACCTACCACTGATCTGGATGAGGATACCACACCCGTAACCGATACCGATACCCCCAACCCAGAAAACCCACTTGAAGCAAAAACAACCGGTACACAGGAAGGAACCGCAGCTCCTACTACACTTAGTAGTGATAGTGAGAATACTACTAGCCCTACTTCCCTCCATGGCACAGCTGCTGCTGAGGTGAATAATGTGGATTTAAACACGCACAACAACGCAGATAACAAGGTCAAAGATGCATTAGGAAAAGGTGCATTACCCACTATAGGCGATGCTAATAAAATCAGTTATGATTTAGAGTCTGGCGTTATCAAATCTGAGTGCTCCTCAGATACTGGTGGTGCCACTGAGGAGGGGAAGGCTGGAATATACGATCCAGGTGATAAGATAGAAAGCAGCTCACCCCTCAAGGACCCTGCCCGCCCAGAGGGAGAAAAAGGAGCCAGAACGCATGATCTAGCTTCCAGCATGGAAGGGGGTGGCGAGGATGCAAGTAAATCAGTAGAAAAGGGTGGTGCTGAGATAGAGACACCTAGCACTGGTGCTACTACTACTACTACCAGTGATCAGGATGTGAGTTCAGCTGATGATCTGTCAACGAGGAAGGTGTATGCGAGTAAAAGCAGTGGATCCTCAAGCATGAGCATGTCTACCTGTGATAGTGCAGAGAGTCTTCCCATGGGATCGGGATCCGTCATGTCCCCCTCCTCTAGCCATCCTCGTGCCTTACCAGGGGAGGGAGCAGAAACAGAGGACTCTTCCGACGAAGTTTTCTTCGACTGCGAAGAAGAGTCTGAAGGTGACACGCCCACCTGTAAAACTGCCGCCGAGACCTTTGAAAGTATGGATATCAAAGAGGTGCACATTGAAGTGCGCAGTCGGAGTCCTGCCATGGATACCCACACCCCTCAGACGGAGAAAATAGAGGGCGCCACCGAATCATCGGACCCCGTTTCTCCTCAGGCTGAAACCGAGGCCAAATCCATACTGGCCTCTAACGAGGAGATTGAGATTAATAACCAGGTAACGGTGGCCACGGTCGCACCTGTGCTGAAAAAGTCTGAGAGGACCAAGTCGATCGAGGAACTGTTGGATATTTTACCCTCCAGCGATCTTGGTGCGGATGTTGAGGATGAGGAGGAGAAGAAGGAGTTGTACAAGGGGGAGGAGATCCCTGTTACTGAGCTGGAGGTGGAGCCGCTTATCGTCAATGTCATACCCCCCTCGCCTACAGAGAAAAGGTAGGTGCTGTTGTCAGGGATATGATATGGTCCACTCAGTCTTCAGACAACCAAGTCATCTGGAAAACCAGCAAATACCTAAAATATCAATGCCAAATTTATGATATACTTAAATGAATATTCTGAGATAAGCTGAAATGGCTTTCATTGAAATCTTTTCAGATCAAAATTTGAAATGGATTTCATTGTCATCACTTTAGATAAATCAAGAATCAAATTTAATACTTTTTATTTCATTTGTTTGGCAATTATTTGATAGAAAGGGTTCAACTTTTTTCTGTAAATTCACTATGTTTTTTTCATGGTATATTATTTTTGTCAGATCAAGGTTGTTCTTGTAATGATGGGGTTAAGTATCATATGTAGATTCCTTGCCATTGTACATGTACATGCGACCACAAATTTACTCTAAACATGATTTGATGCATCTAGTAGGTGCTTCATGTCAAGATTACTTTTCATCTCACCAAGGCAAAACATGTCTCTGCATAATAAAAAGGATATAAAGACATGTCCTTCCATCCTGCCTGCTATACTACCTTTATCTGTTAGATTGAGTATCATAATCTTTCGAAAAATTGGAACCCATAGGGTTTGGGTGAAATTGAATTTGTACTTTCTACTGCAATTTTCCCATAGCTGAATGTATTTAGTTTCCTATCAAACCTACTAGAAACTATAGAATCCTGAAAGCTTGATAGACATCAAACAGTTACAATAAAAGGTAGCATTATAAGGGCAATTGACACATTTCATTGAACTTTGGGACCCCCCACATGCACTTCTGTCATTTTGAGTTGTATTTTAGTGTTTGAGTCAAGCCATGTGATATATAGGAGCATGGAGAAAGCAACTGGGGTGTGGCAAAGATAATGTTTCCCATATTTGCCAACCTAAAAATTGTTATTGCCACTAATGGTCTTCTGATATGGTATGATCTATAAATGAGACATTAAATGAGCATAACTGCAGCATGAAATATGTGCTCTATTGCTATAAATGCACAGAGCAGCCCCTTTAGGTAAATACTGTGTATAAAGAGTAGGAGCAATGCATGGGAGCCATTGTGAGGCCCTGGATTACTGGGACCAGCATGTCAACACTGCTGCTAACACTGATCTCTAGCCATGTGATGATGGTGATGATGATGGTGATGATGATGGTGATGATGATGGTGATGATGATGATGATGATGATGATGATGATCACCATAATGATGATGACCACGATGATGACCATGATGATACTGATTACCATAATGGTAATGATGTTGTTGTTGATGATGATGATGATGATGATGATGATGATGATGATGATGATTACCATAATTATGATGACCATGATGATGATAATCATCATCATTTTGGTGATACTAATGGTAATGGTGATACTGATTACCATAATGGTAATGATGTTGATGATGATGATGATGATGATTTTAATAATGATGCTAATGGTACTTATGGTTATGGGGATAATGATGATTATGAGGAGGAGGATGATGCTGATGAGAAGCCTCTATATCATACACATTCTGTCAATATCAATAGGGATGGGGATCGTTGAGAATTCTACGGTTCGGTTCGGTTCTCGGTTTTGCTTCTACGGTTCGGTTTTATCACGGTTTCCTAAACGGTTTATTAATGACTTTTCTTGGATACGAAACTACGCAATGGAATGCGTGGCTGAACTTGCCTGAACTGGAAAGTTCTTGAAAGTTCCTATATACTAGCTCCCTGGGCACTTTCTCTACGCTCAGAAGGCTTCTGAGCATAGTGAAAGTGGGCAGGGTACCAGACTTGAGAGATTTTGAAATGGCTGTTTGATCGTCGCGCTTGGCAGACATTGTGAGGCCAGCGGGGAGGTAGGTGCTGACAGTTTTATTACGCCTCCAGGAACCCTGAGCATGCATAGAAAACCGAACCGTTTAGAGGGAGGTCCGGTTTTTGACTGGTTAACCGCAATGCTCAGGCCGGTTTGAACCGGTTCCCGGTTTCCGGTCCCCATCCCTAAATATCAATAATAGCAAGGACAAATAACAGCAGCAGCAATAATAACAACAACAACAACAACAAAAGAACTGCGATGATAATCTTAACTACTCCAACCATAATAAAAACTTGGATAGATACCACTATGTGTAGCAGCCATTGACTTTAAACTATCACACATAATAAAACAGGGGAAGCAGTGATGTAGGATTTTAAGGCACTTAGATGTAATTGGGACAATGTCTCTACACATGCAAGAATACAAGATAACCTTTTCTGACGCTTGTGCCAAGATAGCATTTAAAGTTCTTGTCAAAAAAGTAAGTGTTTGATTTTGAGTGCCTCATGGCAAGCTAACCCTTATGCTACTGGTTGCTGATTTGGCCCGTACAAAATAATGCAAAAAAGATGGAAAATGACTGAAACTCTGGCACATGGGTACTCATCTGAGAGTACTCAGCGAAAGCTATGCACCAGGGTTAAGAGGTACTGCCAGACTACTGCAGTACCTTATGGATGAATGGGTCTTAACCGTTTTGCTGCTGGTGTCTGATTTGCCCAGTAAAGAAATGATAAGAAAAACTTAAAAATGATTGAAATCCTGGCACATGGGTACTCATCTGAAAGTACTCCGTGAGAGCTATCTAATGAATACCAAACATGATAGGGTTCAGATGGTTTTCAAAAATCTTTTCATCCTTATCCCTTGGATGAAAGCCTCAGCATTGGAAGGGTTAAAACAACTTGGTAAGAGTGATGTAATGTTTTTAGTGTTGAGGATCTGTACAGAGGGATAGTCCCATAATGAATGGGAAATAACAGAAGAAAAGGTTATGTTTTGTTGGCCTACATCCACAGTGCTAACCCATTCACACCTGGAACATACAGTCTGACACATATGAAAATATCTTGGCAACAGAACAATGTTTTTGGAAGTATTTGACTGGAAGTCACTCCTTCTGCCGTGTTTAACAATTCCTTTTTGAGTATTTATCAACTATCACTTTATTTGACAAGATTTGTTCAAAGATGAGATGTACGCTCCAGATGCAAGATGCCTAACCCTTGACCATCTGCGGTACTCACAATTTATAGAAAATAATATTTCAAATGATTGAATGTGTATTGTTAACCCTGTTACTGCTGTTGGCTAATACAGTCAAAATAAAATCATGCAGTAAAGCCGAAAAATCAAGTATTTCTCAAAATATTTCTTTATTATTATTATATTTCCATTTGTTATTTGGATATGTCTATATGTGTCGGATGTCTATATGTGACTGGTTTGAGCTTGGAAGGACTGGGCACGTTTTAAGTGTGCTTCTAAACATACCCCCTATTGAGTGTGAGCTGCTCCTGTACAGGGTTGTCAAAGGGAAACATGACCCACTTCTACAGGTATGGGTAAATACCTTGTAGGCAATGACCCCCTGATTCGTGTTTGGATAGGCACAAAGTTTATCACCAGTATAAAGATGCTATGGATGAGTTGGATTCAGTTTCACATAACTCACACATGTTCTTTGTCAATGCTAGTGTTGTCAGGTACATGTGTCAGTTGTGATACTTATAGAAATAACTAGAAGCAAGCATGAATTCATAGGATATTTGAGGGAGAGTTTTAGTTTGGGATCAGATCAACATTTCTCTCTCAGATCAGACATTTTATGAGTATGATTCAGTTTCACATAACTCACACATGTTATTTGTCAATGCTAGTGTTGTCAGGTACATGTGTCAGTTGTGATACTTATAGAAATAACTATAAGCAAGCATGTATTCATAGAATATTTGAGGGAGAGTTTTAGTTTGGGATCGGATCAACATTTCTCTTTCAGATCAGATATTTCGATATAATGCTCCGGTCATAAAGATATAACCAAAATAGTCTGGAAGCTTTTTTTGCTCCGCAGACATGAATGGGTTATAACCATATGCATTAGGGCATAAGTGCAGAGTTGAACTTCTACATTAATCATAAGTAGCCCTTTGGGCTCCTAGCCTGGTGGGAAGCAGTAGCCCACAGGGATTCCTGGGTGCCCATTATTAGGAGTGTGTGAGTGTATTTTGGGAGGGTTGTGGGTCCACTGCCACTGTCTAGAGTTATCTGGTGGTAGCTAACCACAATATCTCATCATGGACTTGTGAAGATAGCAGTATTTATATATCTGTCCTCGAAACAAAGAAGAACAAGTACATATATTATTGAAAATATGTAAAGGGAAATACTTTTTAAAATTTCATATTTGATATCCTTCATTGCCTCCAAACATATGGGTTCTCTCTTAAAGAACAAGAGATGGAACTCCTTTTGACTTTAAAGTTCTTGAAAATCTCATACAACCCATAAACTTATTCCACAACCTTTATGCTTAGAATATGAATGGGTTCAATATTCAGTGATATGAAATGCCCTCTCTCTCTACCCCAACTGCAGTCAGGCTATGATGCTTTAGTATTTCTAAGTGTCACTGGTCTAAGAAAAAACTTGTAATACTTCAGTAACTAGTTCTTGTCAGCCTCTACTCCATATCAGGAGTTTAACTTTACACATATTTATAATCACAATGCATTAGAATGCAATTGACTTGCTGCAGTACATATTTGTGTTTATTCCTAGTAAATGCATAAACATGTCAATTTCAGTTTCCGAACAGCTTACTGTAAAGGTGCTATTTTTCAAAACCTGCTTCCAAGGTTTTATAAACAATGATAAATCATTTGAGCGTACTAGCATTCATAATTTCATACTTGATAAAATGCATTCATACAAACTAAATCTTTTCATTTTAGTGACTTAAGAAGAAAAGATGGGGCATGTTTTCTTAGAAACACATACTACATATTTTGAAATGATGATTTTGTTTAACATAAACTCTGCAAAATTGTCAGATAATTTTTGTGTTGTGGTGTGGTGTGGACGTATTTGATCTAACCAATGAATGTTGAGTTTCCCTTTGACATTGTCTGGATTCTTTTTTAAATTACTTGGGTATTACTTAAGCAGTGGTTGGCAAAATATTTGAAGGAGACTCATTTGAAATTAACATTCCTATATTTATTCCATTGATACTTTTGTTGGAAAGGTTTTACAAATAACTGGGTGTTTTGGACCACTGCTGGGTGAAAGAACATATACATGAGCCAGAATTTCCTATGATAACACCAGGAAAATTGTTTGATTTTCCTAGGAAGTCTCAGCAACATTTGGTGAGGGATGTGTTCACCCTTCCAATGCTGAGGCTACTTTCGTCCAAAGCATAAGCATGCAAGGTTTTTTATTTGAAAATGATACCTTTCATTTTGGTATTCATTGGAAAGCTCTCCCTTAGTACCTCAGATGAGTACCCTTGTGTCAGGGTTTCAGTCATTTTTTCAGGGTTTTTGCATCATTTTGTCTTGGCTAAATTAGCCACCAGGTGCATAAGGGTTAAACCTTAACCCTAATTTGGCAAATACAAAATGATGCACAAAGCCTGAAAAATGATTGAAACCCTGGCAAATGGGTACTCATCTGAGAATACTCGGTGAGAGCTATCCAATGAATACCGACATGACAGGGTTTAGGTGTTTTTCTAAGATCTCTTCGTCATTGTGCTTCGGACGAAAGTAGCCTCAGTATTGGAAGGGTTAATGAGATGTGTGTAGATGCCATTGACCAGATCCAGGCGTCGGTGGTCGGGGCTGAGTGGAATTCCTGTGCTGGGAGTAGGTAGTTTATAGGGAGACAGGTGGCCGTGCAAGACTGAGCAAAATGTGTGTATTTTAACATCCCAGTCACCTTTATCACTCTCACGGGGAGTGGCAGTGCTCGCCTCATATCACGAATTCCATCTGTCAACCTATGCACCTCTTTTTTTGCCTTATCAGAGGAAAAAGATTATATGAAGTAGCGCTGAGATGATATCCACTATTGTTTTGGTGTCATTTGGACACCTAAAGCCCTTAATATTCAAACATCAGGACAATTAATTTTTGTGAAGAATTTAGAATGTCAGTTTCTAGTAATTGTACATTTTTTACCTCAATGTAATTCCTTTGACACTACCTAAGGTTATCATGCCTTTTTGCAATAGGTTGATAAAGGTATATGGTTGTTATCTGTATATACTATGGTCTCCATTGAAAAATAGAACACTTCAAATATTTTTTCATTTGTCCATTTTGGACCACCCAGCGTGGGTAGCGAGTTGAATCACCTGTTGGTGCACTTGTGTCTTTAGCAGGGCTACATAGTCTACCTCACTTTACCTTAGATTGCGTAGCTGTTAGCAAAGGTAAAGGTATTCGGTTTATAGTCTTGTATCCACCGAAAAGTTCACACTACTTTCCTCCCCTAGCAGGCCTGTACACATGGAAACCATTTCAATCCCTCGAGGGATATTCCAGAGCAGCTGGCAGAATATAGCGCACAAGCTCTAAGCACTGCCTTGATAATGCTAGGTACCCATTTTTCAGCAGTATAGACTGAGGCAATATGGAATAAATTGTCTTGCCCAAGAACAGACCAAAGTGCCCCGGCCGGGAATTGAACCAGTGACCTACTGATTACTAGTCCGACACCCAACCAACTGAGCTACTTTGTAGTATGTACCTGGACATGATGTAGGTGTGTGATGTAGATTTATTCCAGGAGTGTTGATATTGCTGCTGTCATAAAGTGTACGTGCGGAATCAAGTCAAAATAGTTTAGCAGAACAGGCCTGTTATGGAATTAATATGTAGGTTTATATGAACACCGATTGAGGGAAACAATTTAGATTGCATATAATTATTTTACAAGAATTGGTGAATATATTAAAAGTGAGTTTTCTTCAGTTTGTCTGATGTCATGTGATTTTTGCAATCAAGAATCAAAGGGTTCAAATGCACATGCACGTAAAACCATCCAATAATTGCAGTTATAAATTAATCTAAGTATCACTTCATGTATTTGCTACTTTGAAATCAGAACGCATGCACTTTTATCAACTCCTGGAGATATACAAGCCTACTTTACTAAGTGTGCTATCCCAACAGCACTTGATTCTAGACGGCTATTTACAATCAAAGTCCATGCTGTTTGACTGGTGTGAGTTGTTGATAGCCGTGGCTCTCTGCGTGCATGTAGGGTGGAGCTGGAAAGATAGATTGGTAATGTACATACTAGACATTCCTCCCGTCTCTTTGTTTGACACACACTCAATGGCAGCCATTTTTAAAGGGAGATTTGTTGAGCTGTCTGTGTAATAAGCACGGCTGGGGTAGGGGAGAATTTCGGAAAGGTGGGAGAGGAACTCCTATCTCACTTCACCTACTACATGCCTAAATATATATATAAATAAATTTGTAGTTGTGATGTCTTTCTTTGTTGATTTTTGAAGGGAGATATGTTGTTCTGTCTGTGTTATTAAGCATGGCTGGGGTAGGGTAGGATTAAGGAAAGGTGGGAGAGGAACTCCTCTCCCATTCCACCTACTACATGCCTAAATATATATAAATACATTTGTAGTTGTGATGTCTTTCTTTGTTGATTTTTGAAGGGAGATTTGTTGAGCTGTCTGTGTTATTAAGCACGGCTGGGGTAGGGGAGGATTTAGGAAAGGTAGGAGGGGTTCTTTGGAACTCCTCTCCCACTGCACCTACCGCATGCCTTTATAATTATATACTTAAAATGTGTAGTTGTGATTTCTTTCTTTGTTGATTTTGAGTTAAACCAAATCACCTCTTTAAATTCTTACCTCCTACTCTTAAATTCTGTATTTGCCTCTAAGAGTTTTCAGCAATCTCTCCTGTGGGTTGCCAAATTCATGACATCTTATGCTTTCTGTAATTTTAAGTTTCAAAGTTTATGCAATTTTACTTATAATTTATCAGTCGTAGTAAGGATACCCAAATAGAAATCAAAGAGTTTGATTATATCTAGTGCCACAATTTATAAAATATTATTTTCAGAATAAGTTATCTTTTTATGTTCCCCGTTTGACATTCATGATATCCAATGATTCTTGCAACATCTTAGATGTATGATATTATATAATATTGATTATATCAAGTGCTGGGGCATGTGAGAAAGTTGCCAATGACTTGGGGTTAGGTGGTGATTTTCGACAGGTTCTCTGGTTTCCTTCACCATTTACAACTGGCTAGTCAAAACATAGCTGCAATATGGTAGAACTATTTAGTATTTACGATAATCAAAATATTCTCATTTAATAAGTATGAAACTTATTGAATAAGTTCAAATTGCTTCCAAATAACAAATCGTTTTATAAATTGTTTCATATCTTATCACGATACTTGTTATCAACCTATACCAGCCATCATGTGGGATTGTTATCTTACGACTGAGTGATAGAGGGTTAACCATTTCAGCCCAAACTTTCATTGTGGTCTGACAGACACAGAGGTGCGACTTTCATAATGATCAGAGAAATACATAACCTTGATCCGCAACCACATAGGCACGGCATGCTAGCACCTAAGCCATCTGCGCCTCGGGTTACGCGGTGTCGCCTGGGGAAGTATTGGTCACGTGATTTTTTTCAGAAAGAGGCTGAGAGTGGTAGACAGGGAGTTGGCAATCCAGAGCCTTATCTCTTTTCGCTGCCTCTATCTAGGTCAGATAGGTTGCCAAGGAGATGAGGTCAGCAGGCAGCCAGCAGTGGGAGGCCGCGAAATTTGATGATGCATGCACAGTGCCCACTCCCTGTCTCCTGCTCTCAGATAATGATACAATATGATGATGGGCATAATGTATGTATGTATGTATCTTTATTGACTATATCATGGGATATGAAATGATACAAACAAAAAATACAAATGTAACTTAGGAAAGATAACAAACCTAAAAAACACAGAAAGTGAACAAAAGAAGAAAGCGGGATATTTACACTACAGGGATGATGCAATATAATGAATAGGATTATTTAACAGACATTATCATTTACATTCTTTTTAACAAATATAAATATCATTACTTCTTCATTATATGGTATTATATATTTCTTGATCTAGGTTCTTGTCCTGAATGGGTTAACTCAATATGTTGGCGTCCACATATTACTGACAACCTTTGACCTCAATCCAAGGTGGCTTGATATTTAATATCTTATTGAGATTGGGGCAACTGTCGAGGGGCCATGTCTGATTTTCATAATTAGATTTCTAGGCCCTCTGTATCAGTGAGCTGTGGTTGTAGATAAGATGAATAGTAATTGCTTTCTTTACCATTAATCTATCCCTGACATCGTGGGATTCCCAAGTTCAATATTGTTAGCAGTAGCAAATCAAATCTGAGAGTATTGTGTTATGTACCAATAATGGTGATAAATAAAAATGGGTCAATGACAATTTTAAGAATTTAGTGAGAAAATAAAGGTGATGCGAAATAATGAAAATAGTTATGAAAACATTTATTTGTGATGCCTGTAGATGTACACACAGAATCAACAGATAGATATTGAGTTCATTGAAAATCACATTTGAACATTGCACTGGCATAATCATTAGCATAGAGTGGATCAGAAAATTTCTAAATAAGTATTTTCTAAATATTGTGCCTGCAGAAGTGAACGTAAAACAAATATTTTGCCCATGAAACCTGTGTCGGATAACCATCTTTGCAGAAAGAATGTCTGATATTCTTACCAAACTTTGTTGATACTACATCAGAAACAATGCTCTTTCCATAGCATCAGCCCAGGAATCTAGAGATTTTTTCCATGAAATGACTATTTATGTTAATATGAGAAGGTTGGTATGTTAATGTGTTAATGTTTCACTGGGTCAAAGGTTTATGATTAGCATGTTAGGCTTCTGAGGTAGGAATAATTCATACCTAATTGTTCAATACCTACTTATATTGTCTTGTGACCAGGCTGCTGTTAGGCCAAGAAAGAAATATCGTTTGTTTCCTGTAAAGGTCTGAAAAAAAATTGGGTAGGTAGGTCGGTAATTTTTTTTTTTTTTTGCATTATTTTTTTGGTCAAAAATGTGTGTTTTATGCATGTTTTATGTTAATTGGGTGTTAGGAGGGGGGAATAAGCTTTAGGGTAGGGATTTTTTTGAATAAAAACTTGTTAGGGTATGGTTATAGGAAACAAACAACTTTTTTTAGGCCTTATGTGATTATTCATTACCTTAAACTAATGCTTCAAAGAGCTATGCCATCTATTGATCTATTTCGAAATATTGTTGTCATTGAAATTCCCAAGGATTAAATATTTCTTAATAGGTATGTTAAGCACCTAACAGTTATTTTCAAGCATCAAATCTTAAGTTGTATTGTGCCTGGCGCAAGTGATATGTCTTTTATATTGTTTATTGGCTGTAATATTATTACAAAAGATACAATATCAACTAATAACAAAAGAACAAAAACGAAAAGAAAGGATATATACAGATATAACCGGGTGCGTCAAATCATGGGATTAAGCATACTCAGGAAGAGGGGCATAAGGTGGTCTAAATCTGTGAAGGCGAAGGCGAAATATTGTTGTCATTGAAATTCCCAAGGATTAAATATTTCTTATTAGGTATGTTAAGCACCTAACAGTTATTTTCAAGCATCAAATCTTAAGTTGTATTGTGCCTGGCGCAAGTGATATGTCTTTTAAGCTTCTAATTGGACTAAAGTTTCTGTTAAAAAAGGTTGTAGGTGTTTTTTGGTATCGTAAAACATTAATTTGTCAGTGCTGTTGTTTAAATATAATTGATTGATTTGACATATTGTATAATCATATGATAAAGAAAACACTCCTTCTGTCATTTGCGTAAGGGGTTGGGTGATGTAGTGTTTTTAAAATAGCATGATAAGTTGGATGGTGAAGTTGGTGACACATAACAAGGTGGTACGAACATGGACATTGATACTTGTGAGATATTATTTAACCCTTGCAATGCTGAGGCTACTTTCGTCCAAAGCACAAGAACGCAAAGATTTTTGAAAATCATCTAAACCCTGTCATCTTGGTATTCATTGGATAGCTCTCGCTGAGTACTCTCATATGAGTACCCATTTGACAGGGTTTCAGTCATTTTTCATGTTTTTTGCATCATTTTGTATTGGCCAAATTAGCCACCAGCAGCATAAGGGTTAAATCTAACCTATTTGACTGGATCTGCTGTGGCCTAGTGGTTATGATGCCTGGCTTCTTCATCCTGCATCTAGGAATGGTGTTCTATGATATCAAAAGATATGAGTCTAGACAATAGAATGGGGTCTTTATTTTCAAATAGAACATTACATAATATTACACAACATCTATCAGGTGATTACTGGTTTAAGGCTTCACTACCCAAGATCCTCATAAATAAGGTTGTCTTGGTACTTTACTAATGTGCGACATAGCAACTAAAAAACCCTTAGATCTTCTTATAAATTCCTCAGTGATCTGACATTAATGTTGTTTTTTGCCAAAACAAATTCTAAAGTTGAGAAGTATTTGAAATGAAATTTTGACCTCTATCAGCCAAATATTTGCTTTAATGTCTGTAGGGAATTGTCTCCATACTTGTTCAAATTTGTTAGATACTTTGTGGATGAATAGCTATGTAGTGTACTGATGTAATTTGGTCAACCAAGATGGTGTAATACTATACTGGGTTTGACATTGCTTGGGGCTTGATGCTTGCAGGGCTGTCAGATTTGTCTCAGAACGAATGAAATTTGTTACTATAAGCAGAAAATTCAATCTCAGATGGAAGATCATTGTGATTGGTTCTGTCACATTTTGATGCCTCGAAAAAGAAATTCAGTTTTTATGGGTGTCGAATTATACTTCTAATCTGATTGCAATGATGATAATGATGATGGGGATGTTGAAATCTCTCAAATATAATTTTGGAAATGTGTTGTTCATTTGAATTCATTCCACTGCCTCCAGATATTCCAATGGTTTGATATCAATTCCAAAATTATATTTTAAAAAAATATCAAAGGGCCCTGAAAACATTTTCAGAAAGGGCTCTTAAGCACGCAGCGATGGATTATAAGACAGTTGCCTTGCTTATTGTGTGCATTCTCACGAATCTAAAGGAAAAACCCAGGAGATTTTATAGCTCAAAACCTTCATATTTGGAGCAGCCCAATCAGTATCTCACATGAGTGCAACTATATGAATGTCAATGGACATTAGAGTGGGTTTGTGGTAGTTTAGCAGCCATCACCTCAATATGTGTTACCATGTTGGTGGCTAATTTGTTCAATACAAAATGATGGAAAAAACCTAAAAATGATTGAAACCCTGGAACATGGGTTTCTCATCTGAGAGTACTGAGCGACAGATATTCAATGAATCCCAACATGACAAGGTTAAACTGTTTTTCAAAAATCTGTATTTTTGTGCTTCGGGCGAACATAGCCTTAGCATTGGAAGGGTTTAAGGCAAGGCATATAGGAGCTGCAAGAACGTTATCTGTAGTTGAGGATAAATGTTAGTGCATAGAACTGTTGTTAGGCAGGCCTGCAGCACTTAATAAGCTATAGTAGTTCTGGTGGAAACCATTGCAAAGCTGGAAAGAATTCTGGAAGATTTCCAAGAAGTACACATGGTTTTTCAGTGTGTGTATGTCAGTTTCTATCCTCGTTTGATGATGACTGGGGGATTCAAGAAATGCAGCTCTATGTAAAAAAATATATGTCTAGGACACCCAGAACACTTAGATTTAAATACTGTTCAGTTATGACTAAATCTCGTAAATAAAAAAATTAGATATTCTAGGGTTTTTAGGGGAAAGTACAGGTATTTAGAAGAAAGGGAGTATTTTATTAGAGGACTCATTTTAAAAAAGACTTCTAAAATAGTAGTTATAGGTAATTCTAACACATACCTTAGTCCCCCAACCTTAAACTTCTATAAATCATGCCATAGTGTGTGTGATTTGTTAGATGGATTAGGTGGATTAAGATATCTAGTGCTTATCAGTTTTATAGTTTTGTATCAATTCCTGCATAGAACCGGTGCTAAGTTTTATGGTGGGTATATGATGGAAACTGCCATGCTTACTCATAAGTGCAGGACCTTGGTATAGTTACTATCAGTTTTATTTAGGAATGCTTAAAGTTTCCAAGGCAGATTAAAAAGCATTACATAAAGGAAGGTAAATAGACCTCTAGAAGAAGCTAAATTATAATTTGCACTCAGAGTCATAGGATGCTATTCCAAAGACTATAGCAATGGTAGCAGAAGTAGTTGTTTTTGTTGTTGTTGTAGTAATAGTAGTAGCAGCAGTAGTAGTAGTAGTAGTAGTAGTAGTAGTTGAAGTAGTAGTAGTATTGCAGGCATAACTAGGTTGATTGATGTTATTGTCTATAATACCATTCCTCTTATTTCACCTTTGTTGGTGTTTTTGGGTTACCAGGTTATGCTACTAGGTTTTCCACTGGTACTTAAGCAGACTTGATAGGTTCATCAAGTGTATAGTGTTCATTTATCTACCAGGACCAGCGGGTAGTTCTATAGTAGTATTTACTGCTATGTCTCCCCAGGCAATAAAAAGCTGTTTTGATGAAATCCAGGTGAGATCAGGCTTTGATGTTTTGCAATTAAATCTACCTGTTCTGCCTGTATACCTGTCCTGTTGAGACAAAAATAGAAACCCATGCTGACTGCCATTGCACTTCCTCTATCACCTCTTCATTCTCTTATATTTTACTGCATGGCCCTACAACAATGGTAGGTGTACTTCCCCAGGGTAGTACAATTCCAGAAAATTGTAATTGTCAAAATGAGGATTATAATTTGAAAATGTTTGCAGCTATGATATATTGAGAAATTTCACCAATAAATAGTAAATTGCCTTTATTTGCATTTGTGCAAGTTGCAGTTATTTTAATTGTATACCTTTAGGCAGTACAAGTATAGCTCAATTTAAATGATACAAAATCTTGGTATCATATTTAATACCATACTAAACAACATATCATACTATCAAGACAAAGAACAGACTTTATTCTTATATTTGAATCTGAATTAATTATTTGATATAAACGTTTATCCTTTCTGGTTTATTTTGATATGAATAGGTTGTGATAGACTGCACACAGTGATTGTTCTCTGGTTGGAAACACATTGTGGGAATCGTATTCTCCTACCAGGCATTAAATATAAATGGAAATATTAGATCATCACTAATGTATTAACTTATAGTAAAACACTCCCATGGGGAATAAGATATTATTCTAGTACACATGTATGAAGAGTGGTGCCTAATTTGCCTGTGGGTAACTTCCAATACTAGGAAGTGTCTAAGTACTGTGGCACATGGATGGATCATGTGTTTTTATTTGGCCCCTTGAGGACTTGTCGCGTTGCTTCAGTGGGCTTCATAGTCATGGTGCTGGTTTTACATATATATATAATTTATCATTCTGTGAACTTGCTGTTGATTTGCTGAGGGCCACAGCGAAAATCAAATCATGTATTTGACTGTGTTTAACCCTCGTGAAATAACGATTATGATTATTAGTATTATTAGTATTATTAGTATTATTAGTATTATTAGTATTATTAGTATTGAGTCCAGATTTATTAAGAGCAATAATTTTAATCAAAACTGCTTTGATAGGTTTGTAATAATAGAACAGCACACCAACAGAACCGGAACCATTATAACCTGATAGTCAGACCATGATCAAATTTTCATTAACTATCAATTAAAACTCAAAAAAGAACTTGAGCCCAAACCAAGCACAATGAAAATCAAAAGTTCAGAAAAATAACAAAAAAGCAACAAAAAAAGTACAAAATCTTAAAACCGAAAAATGAATAGAAAAAAATAAAAAACCTAGAAACAAAAATGAAAAAAAAAAGCTCTTGTTAAAGATGTCAGAAAATGGGCACACTAAGGGTTGAGGATGGTCCAATTGTGGCCCATGGCATGAGGGTACTATTATTTTCCCTGCTGTTTTCCCTGTATAGCCAGGCTGCTGCTGACTGCTGGGCGGGTAGATTTGCTCTGTGGATAGCTTTTATCCCACTCTGGGTTTATATTATAGAAGCTTTCAGAGCAAGAGTCCCGTTTATGACAGACACGATGCTGGCCCACACAGTTACCACGCACTTAACACAGAAAACTTCCCCATGTTGGAATGTATGCTGGGAAGGTCGATGCTCTTCTTAGAAAGGTTTCCTGCTCCTCGATAGAAAAGTACTTTAAATTAGTTAGAAAGAGAGCACTGATGGAAATCCTTTTAGCTCCATCCTTGTTTGTTTACAGGGTGCAACATAACTTTTCAAACAAATTTGACCTGCTGTGTAGATCAACTTCATGTTTTGATGACCTGTATATATATATATATATATATACATACATATATATATATATATATATATATATATATATATATATATATATATATATATATATATATATATATATATATATATATATATTTATATATATATATGTATATATTTATATATATATATTTATATATATATATTTATATATATATACTCAACGAAAGTATATGAATACCAACATGACAGGGTTTAGATGGTTTCCCAAAATCTTTGCGACTTAGTGCTTTGAACGAAAGTAGCCTTAGCATTGGAAGGGTTAAGGCAATGACTGTCTATAGCAGGATGGGTGTAGTTTCTCTTGTGCTATTTAATATGGAAAGGCTGGTGCCACCTTGAAGGCTTGAGAATGGCAGGGTAAAACAAGGTTAGCGTCTGACTTTTCAGGCTGACGCTGGCCTTTCTTGTCTCTCAGCCAGATAGAGGAGGGAGCAGAAGTAATAGTGGGGAGTATTATTATTGTAATTGATGACTCACATGTTGTAAGCCCCTGGGTAGGACAGATAATTACGAGGACTACCGCAGTAATGGAGCTCACACGAAGGCCAATTCAAGACAAGCTGCAACACTACTGAGCCTTATGATTATGATTATAATATAGTGTGCTGGAAAATCATTTGTTTCGAGGCTCATGTTGACGCCTTACTCTTTACTGTTAGAATTACTCAATTGATATTGTTTATTGTGTTGATTTTTTTCATAATTCTATTATTCTTTTTTGAAAAATATTATACTTTTAATCCCTGAGGATGGACTTGTTAGATTTTATCATATAGACAATCACTTTAATGGTTGTCTATGTTATCAATGATAAGACTTCATTGATTTGGTAAAATTGCTTGAATTTAATAAGACAACCATTGTTGTTGTGACTGTTGGTTATTTGAATGATATTGTTTAAACATTGGAGAATGTTAAACACTACAGGGCGACAATAGGTTTACCATTGACGGATATAAACAGAAATGATCAGTAGTCAATATGAAATATGCAGTCAATATGTCAAATGATAGTGATAGACTGAAAGTCAATATGTTTCCTTTTCTTGTGAGTTAAATAACAAATTGTAGGGTTTTTGAAAAAAATGGGTATTATTTGGTATTCTGTACTGTCATATACAGGTAAAAAAAGGCTGCAGATAGTACAGTACTGAATGATTGCAGTATGTTCTGTTAAACTCAAAAATAGATTATACATGGGGCTTCCTTGGATATTGAGTGCTTCATGGGCCCAATTTGCACTCTGCAATAATATATCAAGTGCAGCACTTCCTGTCCCTTGTTAAAATAAAAACAATATATTTGTCTGCAATGAAAAAGCTGCAAATTTCCAGATCCTTATATCAGCCGATGAAAAGCAGAGTCAACAAAAAATAAAACATGTTGATGTTTTTACAAATGAACCTCAAGTGTTCTTTTAACTTCTGAATCATGAATCATGATTAGTTTTCAAAGGAGTGATATTGCTGGGGATTTGAGGTTTCTTGTAGTTATGAAGCAGAATACCTGGAGAGGAGGAGCTAGCTGCACTGTTTGCTGGCCCTGTGAATAGCTTTGAAGTAAAATCAATAAATGTGAAAAACGTGAGAGAATTTACAAAAAGGCGAGAATTTACAGTACTGTTGTTCAGTTTTGTTCTAGGTTTAAATGGGTTAACCATTTCATGTCTGTAAATAAAAGTAATGCCCAAAAGGTATGGTATATTCTGGTAGTATTTTTGCGTTTTTGGTAAAACTATTTTAAGTATAAATGTTGGATCTGAGTCCAACCAACAATTACCTTTGGAATATACTAAGTGCATTTATAATTAATTCTGAAATTATTTGAGATCTCCAATTATGTATGAGTTAAACGCAGTGTGAGTTAGCTAACTGTCCTTATCTGCTGAAGGCTATTCAGACCATTCACTGCAGGGCATCATTACTTATAGGAATGGTCAATAATGATGATTTATATCTGTCATTTGGGAAATAATAAAATTCTTCACTCATGTTATCAATTCCCTTTGGTCCAAAGGGAATGTTAGTTAAATATGGTCAAAATGTATGATGTGATTGCTATAGAGATAAAAAGGTAATTAACTTACACTGTTTTTTTAGCTTGTTTTATAGAATATTTTTTTTTACTTGTTTTTTACTTGTTTTATAGAACATTTCTGAATACCATTCAAACCATCATATTTCTGTAGGCATTATTGTGTTAAACAATTGGAATTTCTTATGATAATGGCCATGATAGAAAATATCCTTATAGCACTTGAAACTAACATTAAGTTAACTATGATAAATATTTATATTTTAACCACTCCTTTACCATTACAGGAAGTAAAGAAGTGTCGTTTCAAAACTACCCACAACTCCTAACATATTCATGCTGGGAGTTTTGTCTGGACTCACTTTCGGAAATAACTTTGAGTTCATAAATTGACGTGTAATTTCAAGTAGAGTTCTGACTCTGATTCTGATGAATATTTCTCCATATACTGCTCCATTTACAATTATATTGGTAAAATAGTCAGGGCATTTTTATTTGCTCCGGAACGAATGGGTGAGCACTTGCTACCCAGGCACTGCAGATCCTGAGTATATATCGCCACAGCGTGCATTTGTAAAACATCACTTTTCTTTTCAAAGCGTGTATCAGAGAGACTAGCATGTTGCGGAGATAAGAATTGGGTTTATTTTTCAGCAGAACACACGTTTCTGTGTGGGGAAACATGTGCCAGAGGCGGGGTGGCCGACAGGTGTCGATTACTTATCTCTAAATCACACACTACCTTGTGAACACACACCACGCAGGGCAGGAAGCAGGTACCCCTACAGTTATATATAGGGCCGACCTGCGATTGTGATACGTCAGTGTGATACCCGGCCTCAGGAATCTTCAGGGCATAAGAATTTGTTTAAGCCATGTATGTACTGGTAAGCCCATAAATACCTAACCCCCACATTGCCCTGCTCTAACATATCTTTCAATTTTCAAGGTGTATGTCTCTGGAACTCACTAAACTCGAGCTTGAGAATGGCAAGCTCTCTTCACTCTTTTAAAACAGAGTACTTAAAGTAGCAATATGTAAAGCTATTTTGTAACCCTGTGACCCGAGGGCTTGGGTACCATAATGATGTTGTATACTGTGGGCCACAGGGAAGATCAATGTATCATTTGACTGTGTTACCCTCTTGAAATAAAGATTATTATTATTATTATTATTATTATTATTATTATTATTATTATTATTATTATTATTATTATTATTATTATTATTAATAATATTATGTGAAGATGTATATCAATGCATTTTGGGGGGTAAGATCCTTGTATGGATCGTTTGTATGCAGAAAAACAAATTTATTTTTATTAATACCCAACCCTCACTTGCTGGTCATGAATCAATTTTGCATTGTTAAGTGTTTGTCTGATATCGATTGATATTGTAGTAGTCATTGTGATCATAAAGCATTAGTGGGTCGGTGTATTGATATTGATTTTGATTTTATCATGATATTAGTCTGGGGCTCAGATAAATCACTGTGTTCTATGTGCAACCAGACATGGTCTGTCTGTGGTATTACATAATCTATATCCCCTGCGTGACAGAGCAACAGAGGAATTGGTGATAATGGCTCAGAGCATCTATAATCCTCCTTCAACCTGGTTTATATTGAACAGCTGAAGCCTGGCTCCTACTAGACGTCGACCAGTGCAAGACATTGTCGACTGGCCAATAGTTGCACATTGGTCTGATATTTGTCTTACATCGGTCTTGACTTGTTTGTATATTGAGTATTGATTGGTCTTGTAAGTTCCCGATTGATTTTAGATTATAAACGATCATTTCTAGTGTCCCTGTATCCGCCAAAACACGATTGTTGTGCAACCGGAAGTACGTAGCATATCTCTATAAGGAGAGTGAAATGGCTTGGGTTGCGCCATTTTGAAAGTCAGTATAATTCAATTCGTAATCAGTAATCGGCAGCTAGAATAAACAAAAAACAACATATATATAAGGTAGGCAAATTCCTTAATTAATATATATAGCAGAGGAATGAAATGTCAGATAGGTGGACAATAAAGGTTTTGTGGGGGAAAATTGTGTTTTTGTGAACAAAGTTAGCGATCGATTTTCAAACAAGCTTCCGCTTCGATCATAATATCAACGAATCTCGGCCACAGTGTCTGAGCTTTGATCGCTATTTTAGAAAATCTCGGCCACCATCAGCCAACGAAAATTGTAATTAATAAAATGTGCGAAATTTGCGATATTTGATATATGTTTACGGTTCTATTGACATTTTTCCCTTGAAATTCCATATTTGTATGGAATTTGTATTTTAATACAAAATTATAATTTGTATTATAATACACAACCAATAGGGAACATATGTGATTTAAACATTGAAAAGCCTCATTGAAGACAGTTCCTTGAAAATTCTCATCTGAAAATGGGTTAATGTTGTTATTGTGAGTTGTTGGAATGAACAGAGATAGAGGATTTGCTCATCACCCTGATGACTGCGCCTTTCCTCAGCAGTGTCCTGATGTATGTTCATTTAAGTGTGACTTGGAGCATGTGTGACAGGGCACTCCCTGCAGGATTATCACAGGACACATTTATTATCATAGTCTCTTCTCCCTGTAATCTTTCCTGATGCGAGCTGACTAAGACTCTGTCAAATGGATAGCCCTATCAGCCTTCAGTGTCTCCTTATTGGGTCCTAGCCTAGTCTTAGGGCATGAAATCTCTCTATATTTTACATGAAAACTATACTGACTGTGTTGACCCTGATTTATTTCTTAGATTGTTCACTGGGTGACCAACAGTAAGATCTCGTCTAGGGGATAGTCTCCTTGGGTCCTAGCCTAGTCCTAGGCCAAGAGATCTCTATATATTTTACATGAAAACCCTGATTTAGTTCTTAGATTGCTCACCGGGTGGCCCACAGTAAGATCTTTCCAGCTTCTTGATTTTGACTGACTGGTGTGACCACTCTTGGTGCTATCCTTCACCAGCCACAGGAGCTAACACCTAGACATTAAGTAAAAGATAGAGACCAGAACAGAGAAATGCACAATTTAATGAAATCATAGACTAGAAGCTAGTTTACTTGGGTCCAAGATAGCCCGGTGCTAAGGCGGTACAGGAACTAACTATAAACTCTCTTTCAATTATTTTGTGCATTTATAACCCCTACATTGCTATTTCCTCTTGTATTCTCTAAAGCTATCTTTCAAATATTTTGTGAATTTATCTTTCCAAGATTATTTTCAACAATATTACTTGTCCAGACGAGACTTATCAAAGAGATGTCAAGGCATGCATGAGTTAATGTGTACTCGTACTTAGTGCTCTGCATGTGCCATTCTAATAAAAAGGTTGTGATATACAGATCTAGAAAAAAAGGTGTGTATGTGTGTGGTCTCATGATTACCATATGTGCATTACTTAAGGTTAAGATCAAAGATTCAGTGATTCAGTGCACTATAGTATGCAGGCTGCTCCTATAACACACAGCACCAGTGGGGACCTAGAATGGCTAAGAGAGATAAGGCACAAAAAGACACAGAGAAAAACTGGAACACTGCTCCAATCATCAAACAATGCTGTGGGCACTCAATCTAGTCTAGATTGAGAAACCTTGTGTGCTCTTACACGTTATATAAACCTAGGCATCCACAAATGTGTCCTATGCTGCCATAGTCAACTTAACTAGCACATTTAAAAAAATAAAAAAATAAAAAAATAAAAAATAAAAAATTCACAGGGAATTTGGTGGTGTGTCATTCTATACAGACCCTCTAGGCTTACAATTTTTTATCAAATTATTTTACAAAATAGTTATTGGGAAAATCTATTGCTATTTCACCATAAATGGACCATTCTGTAAATTTTGCTGATTTAACAAAACCTAACCATAACTTCCCCTTAAGACATTCTAGTACTGTAGCAATAGAAAAAAAATCATGTTTTGTACCACAAATCAACGATTGAAAAGAAAATGAAACATTATCGGAAAGGCATCCAAACAATCCATAGTTATTTCTCTTGGTAGGTTGATATGCTACAGCACCCCATGAGAGGGGTCTGTGTATAAAGCATCAGAGTGCCATTTCATGTATTCACTGATTGTGACTGCCTCACATGCTTGACTGGCCTCATATGACAGGCACGCTGAATCAGACATAAAGCATCTTCTACACGTGTATGACTTTACCCTGACCCCATCGAAGGCCATACCAGGTAAACCACATGATACACTGTTTTCAGCAAGGCCAAATATTACAAGAGTGCTATTTTACGAAGTGCGATCAGGGCTCGAAATTAAGTTTTTTTCCAGAGAGCCCGATTGCATCATGATCTTCAATAGAGGTACCTAAAGATGTTGTGTATAGAAACCAGTACATCTTTGGGCTCCCTGCAGAAATTTGAGGGAGCCCCAGGAGAATACAAGGGAGCCCACCGCTCCCGGCACCCCCTAATTTCAAGCCCTGGTGATATCCTTTTGGATTATTTTATAGTTATATTGTTGTCACTTTTTTGCCATATTTAAGCTTAATTGTGACTAGCCAGCTGTAAGTTATGGAGAAAAGCTTATCTCAAGTCACTGGCAACTTGATCACATGCCCCAGCAGGGATTTGAACTGTATATTACTTGTGAATGGTTACAGAAACAGAATAGCTAGCCTTTGAAAATGAATTGAACTCCCGTAGACAAATTTATAAAATGTTGTATTACAAAATTTTTTTGTATAAATGATGAAAAATGTGCTTCTGAGTGTTAATGAATTGAACTACCGTAGACATTGATAAAATTTTGTATTATAAAAAAATATATAAATGATAAAAAAATTGCTTCTGAGTGTAAATATTCAGACTTGATGTAGGTTAGACCTCAGACTGACTCTGCGCTCCCTGTATTTTTAGTGCTGCCAGTTCCCAATTAATAAACACAACTTGCTCACGGCCATCAAATTCCTCTCTGTGCCATATTGGTTTATTGTCAGTGATCAATCTTATTAACTTAATAATTATTCTCCTCATTGGCCCTAGTGAATGACATCAGAAATCTGCTGTCACTGAAGAAATTATGGATTGGGGAAACAAATGTCAGTCTTAATTAACCTTCATGATAGCTACTGTGAACTGCCATCTGTGGAAGGACCAGTAGGTGGTTATGGATGCACAGGCCCCTAACATTAACCGATTCCCATTAACACTAGATGTGGTTTTGGCTGGAAATATTCATTGTGAACTGCCATCTGTGGAGGGACCAGTAGGTGGTTATGGATGCACAGGCCCCTAACATTAACCGATTCCCATTAACACTAGATGTGGTTTTGGCTGGAAATATTCATTGTGAACTGCTATATGTGGAAGGACCAGTAGGTGGTTATGGATGCACATGTCCCTAAAATTAACTTATTCCCATTAACACTAGATGTGATTCTGGTTGAAAATATTCATCATGAACTGCTCTATGTGGAGGACCAGGTGTTGAGAAACGGGATACAGTTATTTTACAATATGACAGAAGAGTTAATAATTCCTTCAACTGGAGTGTCTGGTGTAACCCTTTTACGCCCAGACATCTCTTTGATTAGTCTTGAATGGAACTATGATACTTTTGAAAATAACTTCTAAGTAATGCATGAATTAATATTATATTTGAAGGATAGTTTTTGGCTGTTATTTTATTCACAAAGTTATTTTTAAAAGTAAGACAGGTCCATGCAATGCTTGTCAAATAGATCTCCAGGCATGAATGAGTTAACTGAAGCATGGCTTACATGCCAATATATTTTTTGACTACATAACACTTATTGTGACAGTGTAACACATTTATGAATGTGAGAATAGTATTATTCAATTGCTGTAGTAATTCTTGATTTTGGTGGGAATTTCTAGAAAGCTGGGTAACTGTACAATGTCCTATTCTTAAATGGATAAATGTAATTTCTGGTAGCTCTGACATGTAGGTTATGGATATGAAATGTCATACAATTCTGACGATTCTGGTGCAATTCCTCTTTTTATGGTAAATATAACGGCAATTTGAAGCCATAACATAAGTCAGCTTGGTATGAATCATATCTTAGCTCGACAAGGCTCCATAACCCATTAATGTCTGAAAGTCTTGTCAAGCGTCGTCTGGATTTATGATACTTCTCAATGAAGACCAACATTACAGGGTTTAGATGATTTTCAAAGTTCTTTGCATCCTTGTGCTTTGGACGAAAGTGGCCTCAGCAATGGAAGGGGGGTTAAAGCCGTGAGGAAGTCTGGATATTGTTAGTGCCAAGTATGTTTTAGTTGTGGCATGTCACTCAGGGAACAACTACACCTATGTCACTATAGCGGGGTCCTGTTCCACTCGCTATACAAACCATGATCAATCGCTGACAGATCCAATCCATCATACACCACTTCTCTCAACCCACTCAGGCTTACCAACACTGAAAAAGGCTTTTCTCCAGCTATAATACTTATGAAAATAACATCCAAAGAAAGCAGTAATTCACAAATGCAACCTTTAATAAACGTAGGAAAGAAGGTTGAGTCATCATCTTGTTCAAACTTGAGTGGATATAATTACCACCACTGAAAACGCTTTTCTTGAGCTATAATACTTATGAAAATAACTTCCAAAGAAAGTAGTAATTCACAGACACAGCCTTTAATAAATGCAGGAAAGAAGGTTGAGTCATAATTTTGTACCTGACAACTTCCTTGAAAATGTTATTTGAAGGAGAGGTGTTCTGATTAACAATTTCGGTTTAGGTAATTTCCTTAGTATGCTTATGTATTGAAATACAATGTTATCAGGGAATATTTTAGTCTCTACATGCTTGTATGAATCAAAGCATCTGATAGTCTGACAGAGGATAAGCACATATAAAATTACAGTCAAGCCTGCACAATTTGAATACTGATGGATAAAGCAAACACAAGTTTAAGTTAAAAGGATGTTCAGACTTTAGTAGGTATAATTTGTTCTCAGTAATGTAAAAAAACATAAACTACTGGAATTATAGAAATATAACATACACTGCTGGAGTAATAGGAAATTCACCATACTGTACTGTATTGGGTATTTCACTGTTCAGTATTATGTTCACACTTGTTTACTATACATGTCTAACTTCGATAATACCTGATTAATATGGTCCAAAAGCTTAGAAGAAAATGAGCTGGAATGAGTGTTTTATACCTTTGCGATTAATTATTCAAACAAATAAATGGAATTGGGAAGGGATCATTAATTTGTTTTGAAATGTGTGGTAGCATGGAAATGAGAATGTTTTTAGCATCAACGTTTGCAGTTATTGTTGTATTAAGGTCAGGTCATCGCTATGGTGACAAGAAATGAGGAGGTGTATCACATGGTGGCATGTGGCTTTAACCCTTTCATTCTTAGAGCCATCAAACTACTGTAAGGATGAAGAAGATATTCTCATTAACATTCAAAACCATTTAAAAGGCTTTTGGAAAAAGATTTATATAACAACATCACCTTACATTCCTACATTTACTATTTAAAGGTTGCATATTTTTTTAATGTATCAGTATTTATCCGTTCATGTTAATTGTATCTCCCAAAAAGCTCAGGCTGTTTTAGTGATATGTTTTTGGACTAGAGCAAATATAGAATTATTTGGAGGAGATGTAGGTCTGAATGCAACCAACCACTTTCCTTCAAATATTTTGCGAAAAGAATTTATTCTTAAATTTTTTGAATATTTTTGGAAAGTTATTTGCATAAAATGCTCGTCAAGGGGAACTCTAGGCTTGGAAGATTTAATGGGTTAATGTTTTGGCAGGTGGGTGTCTGTATGTGAGCTGGGTACCCATCCTTAGACAGCCAACCTTGTGTCCCTGGTGGGCGTAATACGATATAGGTTTACATTATAACCAATGATATCCTCACTCATCCTATTGAAAGAATGCCATTATACTGTATAGTTGAGACATGTGAATCCAGATCCTTACAGGACAAACTGTAAATACAAGCATAGAAAAGAGCTTTTTTTCTAAGTTGTTTTTTCAGAGATTTCATTTGATTTCTTTGCCAATTCAATAGACTGACTGCTTACAGATTCTACAGGTTTTACCACTTTTTTGACAGTATTTGTTAACCCTTCTAATGCTGAGGCTACGTTTGTCCAAAGCACAAGAACGCAAAAAAAAATAAAAATGGAAAAATATTAAAATCTTGTCATATTGGTATTCATTGGATAGCCCTCACTGAGAACTCTCAGATGAGTACCCATGTGCCTGGGTTTCAGTCATTTTCAGCTTTTTTGCATCATTTTGTATTTGCCAAATTAGCCACCAGCAGCATAAGGTTTTATACTGGAAACCCATGCTTAAGGATAGCAGTAAGGTAGCAGCTGGACATGCACAATTAATGCCTCTGTCCTGTTATATAGGAGTACTATGACTTGGTGGTACATATATCTATATTAGGTAAAACTGAGTCTCTTTGATTTCCATAATGCTTAGGAATCCCTACTGTAGGGTGGCAGCAAGTTGGCAGCTAGAACTTATAATGCTTCAGCCCTATCTCATATGTGTACTGGTAGTATCAGTACTGCTTAGAGTGTGACTCACATCCCAGTCTGAACTCAGCCAGGTCAGCCCAAGGAAAAGAAATACAGCTTGCCAAGTGCCCTAAGATTAATCAAGCGCTGGCTGGTGTCGCTATTCCTCAGCATAAACAGATCTCGGGTCAAGATACAGGCAGTATTTTCTGGTGTTTTTTTTGGTTCCTGTACCTGTTGAGTGTTAGCTTGAAATACTGCTGTGTTGATGTAATGATAGACTATGTTTTTGATACCCTTGACTAGCAGTCAAAGCAAGTGAATAAGGACATTGTCATCTACTATGTCTCTGTTACACTGTTATTGTGAGCAAGCCCGCCCGAGTAGTATTATTCAGATTGAAACCAACCAAGTACTCTTTTCAAATATATCTTCAATTGATGCTTTATCACCTAGTTATTTTCTAACAACTGTACAGCATCTAGTGGACACTGTATAGCCAGAACTCTAAGTATGAAAAGGTTAAATGTTTTGAGAATATAGATCAACTCTACACATTTAGCACAAAGTAGTAAGTATGTCAAGATGCTAGCTATATATATATATCGTTATCAAGCCCCCTTGTCAATAGATGAGTGCCCTTCAAATAGCCCCCACCCCCCCCCCCCCCCCCCCCTACCAGTAATTGACTGGCAAATCTCTCTTGGCTCATGATGTGATCAGATCAGACACTGTAGGTAGAAGTACTTCACCACCTGAACACTCATCATATAAAAGGGGCGTAGCTTGGAAAAGTCTTAGCGCTTATGCTGCTTATGGCTAAATTGGCCAATACAAAATGATACAAAAAACTGGAAAAATTGCTGAAACTCTGGCATCTGGGTACTCATCTGAGAGAACTCAGTGAGAGCTATCCAATGATTACCAACATGACTGGGTTTAGATGGTTTTCTAAAATCTTTGGACCCTTGTGCTTTGGACAAAAGTAAAAGTAGCCATAGCATTGGAAGGGATCGGCTTAACATAATCATAAATATCAGCAATGATTGGCATAAAGTTGGCTGTAGTATGATGTTGTGGTAGAGGAAGAACTTTGAAAATATAAAGTAATGAAGATGTGAAGTGCATCCTGTGGCTTTAACTTCACCTTCTAACGAAAAAATGATATTACTGTAAGAGAGAAGCACTCTCTTTTACAATAAGATATACTCTACTGTTCTGAGGATAGAACAGCATCCCCACATGGAAGATGATAGATCACAAAAGAAAACCAAAAAAAAATGTTATACATATTCCCTGTTACAATCAAAAAAATATATTTGTACGAATTGTTTGAAGATCTTGCTTTGTAAGCATAGCTTGGCACCAGATAGTACTTGTCAATATTGGAGAGTGCTGCCACCTATTGGTTGATTTACTAGCTAAGTTAATGTGGCACTTATAGATGTTTACTTTCAGCTATTCCCAATAGGTGGCAGCATGTACTAGAAATGGCCCAGATGCAAGGATGTTGTTTTTGTGTTTAATTGACTAGGGTATGTACAGTTCTTTGGTTTGAGAATGGCAGAGAATGGCAACACATTAAAAAAACAAAACATGT
>OZ012689.1:39452405-39477961 GCA_963942565.1 Maea johnstoni
ACCCAACACGGTCTGACTTCAGTGTTTATGTTCTGAATAAAAAAATGAAATTTTCTACTCCATTACAGCATGTTTTAGTTGTGCCAATTTCATTTTAAAGCAGGTCATACAGAATTTAATTAAACAATGTGCAGAGGAAAACAACATTATTCAAGACAGTTTTCTTCATTTTTCAATAATTTTGGTTTTGTGTCAGACCAGTGAGGGGCCATATAGGCATGACAGGGTATAGCTGCTCGAGCCTCATTTGTTATAGAAGGCACGCTTCTTAGAGCACACGCCATTACTCAATCCACTTCACCACTCTCCTTGTTGGCTTTACATTTGTTAGAAGGATTAATTTGGCTGTGTCTGCTTTGAAACATCTTTGTCGCTGTCTGGAGGAAGACACTATGGAAAGCAACGCTAATAGCGAATGCTAGCACTTTCACTAAATGAAGTTGAGAATACCAAGGAATTCTTAGGATTATCCTAGGAAAATACCAGGATTTCTTACAAAGTGTTAGTCTGAGGTACATTCAAATATACCTCCATTGAACTTCTATTCTACACTGATTTTTACTTTAGTCTGGTTTTATTGTCACAATTTCATTTATTGTCACTTTCTCTGCCATATCAAGACCAAATTGTGATTTGCCATTTATCAATAGTGGAGACTTTTAGAGTATAGAGTAAAACTGGCCTTTGCTAGCTTAACTACAAGTCACTGCCATTTCTTTCTCTGGTTGAAGTTACTGTACATGGTGTGTTAGGGTTATGGGGTTTTGCTTTGCATGAATTTTAAAGCTCCTGGTTTATCCATGTTGGTATTAGCGGTGATTCATTGACTGTTTTAGAACATGCTCCGGGACATGGAATGTGTATGTAATATTAGCCTTTCCTTTCACAGAACTACCTAAGGTATTCTAAAACGAGAAATCACTTTAGAAACAACATAATGCGAGCTAATGAAGAATAAACAAGGCAATGGAATAAACAATAGTTCTGGAAATCCATAGGTGACCTTACTAGTTTTTTGTCATTTAGTTATTTATTTATCATTATTTTGTATGTTTTGTTTTGGTTTTGGTTTCAATTTTTTACAGAAATAATCTAAACTTACTTTTTTTTTATTAGAAACCCCATCCTATATCCTTGTAAATGTGTAATTCTATTTTATCAACATTTTAATGTACTCTGTATAGCAGTAAATAATCATCTAAGAGGCAGTGCAGAAAACAGACACGCGCCCACTCGCAAAATGCGTGCAAGTTTGTGGGTGGGCGTGTAATGTTCAAATCTCACATGCCCATCTGGGCATGTAAGAGACATAAGAAGTAGAAGAGGGTCAACACCACATTGTACTCGTTAGCGGTCAGCCGTCTGATATCCACAGGGAGCCGATAGTGGCCAGGAGAGATAGTATGCTCCCTGTGGTTATGCTTCCCGGGCCACGGCACATCCACAGGCCACCGCTCATCCACGGCGGGCAGGCCGGAAGTCAGACCTCTTCTAATTGAAGAGCGTAACTATACTCCCTGCCGCTAGGAGCCGCTGACAAGCAATCATTGTTATAGTGTTGCGAGTCGTGCGTGTGGCTTTACAGCTTGATAACTGAAGTCATCAATTCACTTTAAAGTTGAAGATGACTTTGAGAACTTGGTATACAAGTATAAACATTCAAGCATCATGTTTTTAAGAAATCATGAACAGTACTAGAAGGTAGTATTGTAACATTAATAGTAGATTATACATAACATATACTGGTACTTCTGGTAGCCAATTGCTCTTTCAGTTTGCCAGTTTTGGATGGAGTATAATTAGAATTAATTAACCAGGTTAATGCACCAGTCAGTCTCCTCCGAGGGAGAAGGGGAGGGGGGTCAGGAATAGTGCTCTGACCTTCTGCCCTATATTGCATGTTGCATAGTCCCAACCCCTAAAGCACATTTTTTGTCAGTAATCCCCACTCCTGGGGCACATTTTGTGAACCATATTTTCTAGACATGTGGGCATTAAATCTTTCTTTTTTAATCTATTTGAAAAATCAACTTTTATTGTGTTGATTTGCACAATGACAAGATCTAATTTCATTTGTTTGCCCACTGTTTGACGGTCGAATGGGCTAATCTAAAACAAGTAAATAGGATATTTATGAGGAGGATTTTGGGGGTATCCACTATCCCTGCCTTGTGCTCCAGCCTATCAGCCTCATTCTCCAGGGGCTTCATTTGACTGGTGCATTAGCGGTAATCTACATCAGGGAATTTTTGAAAGTGTAAATAAATATGTTTTTACTGAGACCTGCAGTTGTGTGTTTAACCTGGATGTATGATAGAAGGTCACAAGTGTAATATGCTGTTTAGTTTTTAAACCATTCTTGTCCCTGTTATACCATTTTACATAAACTTGGCCAACTGGATTTTAGATTTAATCTTGGATAGTGTGGTTAGGAGTGAGAAACTTTTATCTATCTGACCCACGATAAACCTTCAAGGCTAGACAGATTCGATATTGTATGGCATTTTTTGATGACTATTGATTTAAATTGTGTAATATAAGTGTATGTGTTATTGTACTTGGTCCTTTATATGCCTCAATGGCTGGCCAGATTTCTCATCCTGTATTTATATTATTATTATTTTTGCTTTTAAACAGAATTGATTTAGTGTAAAATCAGTAAAAGGGTTGTCAATGGTCAGGTTAGTTCCCAGTTATCCCACCAGGTCAATATCTTATTAAAAGTGACTAGGGTTATAGAGGGTAAGATGTACTAGTAAAAAAGATGAATACTTCAATGATTTCAATGATGTTTTATCTTTCTTCTCTCCCTCTTCTGTAATCTTTGTTTTAATGAATTTGTTTATCTCTTCATAGCATTCTCTTTTTCTTGGATGCTGTATTGTTTTTACTTTCTATACATAGCATTTTAAAATGATTTTAATGTGTGATGTATGAATTTGTTTCTCTTCATTCACACATATCTGACTTTCAGCAGTTTCAGGTGTTTTGTTTAATCGTTTTCATTCTAACTTATACTCTCATGCATTATCTATTTTAATAAATTTGGGGGGAAGTGGCTGGATTAAAGTGATATTAACGTGATATTTGATTAAAGGGGTACAAAACAGATGCTAATTTTGGATGATTCTGTAACAAACACTTTTTTTCACTATTTTGCCCAAATACCTTTTTTGGAGTGAGGATTAGTCTTGGACCATTCGAGAGATATTTAAATTTATTATTACAAAAAGTGGTAAGGGTCTTGCACTGACAAGTGGTAGAAACAGGGTATATGATAATGATCTATGTCTCAATGTCCTCAAAACACAATATGTCACTATACACAAGGCTCAATGCTGGTCCTTCTCCTCTCATGTAGCCTTTTCAAGTATGAATGTTTCTTTGATACTTCAATTTTATTTATTGATTCATTTGATTGAATGCATATATTTTTGATGAAGAATTCAAGTTCCAAGTAGGCACAGTTCAATCAATTTTTTTTGGACTTGGACCTGAAGACATCTTTCACTGATTGTTGAAGAACCAGCAAGCTTTTACGCCATCTTTTTGTCGGATTCAGATTGTTGAAGAACCAGCAAGCTTTTATGCCATCTTCTTCTGATTGTTGAAGAACCACCAAATGATGTTCATCTAATAATGAGTCTGGCCTGGAAAGATAAACTGGCATCTACATCAAAAACCTTAACTACAGCATGCAGTTAGTTAATTTGATGTGAAATAATAAGTATCTCCTCAACTCCCATTTCAACTTCATAGGGTTTAGTGATTTGGGGAAAGATTTGGGCAAGTATTTGGGCAAGAAAAATGTACCTGAAAAGTAAATGGGCATACAAGTCTTCTTTTGGGCTGGTAAATTTCCAAATTTTCACTCCCAAAGTTGGGCAGGTAAGCTTCCAGTTGGGCAGGTAAGACAAAAAAATTGCGCGCCCAGCTGGGCGCGAAAGACCTGTGATACTGTTTTCTGCACTGAAGAGGTATGTTTAAATTTCAGTGTAAAATCAATGTTGGTCTTCTACGGGAAGAGCAGACAGAGCTGTATTGTGGTCTTAATCAGTGAAATTTTAATGTCCTATGTATGTGGCAGAAATAACCAAGAGGTATGTGTAAATACTAGATTAGAATCCGGAGCTCCGTGTAAACAAGTCTCCATCTAAGGCTGTGTGCTGAGTGTCCCGTGGAGGAGGTATGTCTAAGCCTTGGTCAGCGTGTATACAAGTGCCCTATGGCTCTGGCTGCCTGGGGGGAGGGGAGGGGGTTATACTATTATTACCAGTGCTGTCCAGGCAGGATGGGAGAACAGAGATCCAGCAAGTAGAGAGATCTCCCTCTCCTTGAGTAGATGATCTCTACATGGAATCTCTGATTTGACCCTAATCTTCCATGTAGAGATTTGAGATTTGATTCTCTTTGACAGGCCAAGGAAGGTTTTTACACTGTGTATGACCCTTGAATACATTGCAAGTTTTCAGTAGGCAGGAGAGATTTATATAGGGCCTCATATCACGTCATAACCTTTTGGTAGGGCAAGTGAGACTTGACCCTTTGTATCAGGCGTGTGAACACAGTATAACTATATCGTTACCTATAAAGATTTGACCCTGTTCTTACTACTTATGAACATAGTATAAGTATTAGGTAGGCCAGGAAAAAATGACCCTGTATATAAGACCATCTAAAAGGTGGAAAAATTATCGTCATTTTGTCTACCATGAACCATGAAAGGATGGTTGTTTTCCTATCAAGATAGGTTGATTGAGAGAGAGAGAGAGAGAGAGAGAGAGAGAGAGAGAGAGAGAGAGAGAGAGAGAGAGAGAGAGAGAGAGAGAGAGAGAGAGAGAGCAATATTTAAGGCAGCCTTCTCAAGTTTCCTTGTCATAGTTGAAGGTTCAAACATGTAAACTTTGGGTGTGTGAACTCTACTACAGCTGAATGCATGTGGTCATGGATATTAGGGTTGTAGTAAAATAACCTCTAAGTTAGCCAGTAGGAATTAATTATACTTCTCTCATGCCCATGATGCTAGCAGCAGGGAAGGTTGTTTCTAGCCCAACTTGCCTGTGACCTCTGACCTCGTGTCCTGGTGACATGTGACACAGGAGAGTGACCTCCCTGATGAGCCTGCTGAGAGGAAACCCTCACTGAAGGCAACTGACCGCTCTCCACCACTGGACGCTATTAACCCCATCACCCCCTATTGGCATATATCAACCTACGTTTAGCGCTACTAATAACAACTCAAGTTGGCACTACAAGTTGTAGTAGGAACCCTTTCTCTTAAATTAGTTCCATTAACCGTAGTTGAGTCTGTGTTGACCCTTATGTTGCTGATAACTAATTTGGCCAATATAGAATTGTGCAGAGAAACCTGAAAAATGACTGAAACCCTGGCATATAGGGACTTATCTGAGAGTACTCAGCGAGAGTAGCTTTCCAATGGGTACCAACATTACATGGCTGGTTCAGATGGTTTTCAAAAGTTTTTGCGTTATCTTGCTTTGGATGAAAGTAGCCTTAGCATTAGAAGGGTTAAGCCCTCTAGCCCCAATTGGCACTATTAACCCTACACTTAGTGCTACTAATAACCTTCACAACCCAAGTTGGCACTAAACATGGTAGAAGAAACCCTTCCTCCCAAATTAGTACTATAAACCATAGACTTGCTACAAGTCTGTATATTAAGTGGCCTGAGTGAAAATGATGAATATATTCTTTGTTGATTTCAGTCTTGGTTTAGCTCCCTATTAATCCCCAAGATAAATCGACTAGATCTCTTTTTGATAACTGCAAGACCCTGAGAACTTTGCTGCCATATATAGTTAGAAAGAGACATCCATCTGGTGTAGTATGGCATTATAGGCATTATACCTTGTACATTAAAGTCCTTCATCCTTGTAAGTGATATTATTAACCTTACCCACCCAAGTGTTAGTATTTAAGCCTACTCTTTCTTAGTGGTATCCCTACCCCCCCCCCCCCCCCCCCCCCCACACACACACACACACCTCAAATGATACTCATTGAAATCTAAATCTCTCCACTCCTCAAGCCGTTGACAGTGACACTGTCCAAGAAATTTGCCTTTGAAGGTGGATAGTAGATTTCAAAACATCTCCTCCTCATGTTTTTCTATGGGTGTGTAGTCATTTGGTCACTTTCATCGACTGTAAGAGTTCACTGGATTTACCCCCTGCTGCCATGTTTAAATTAGCCCATTACTGTCCTGCTGCTTGTAAAATAATGACCGTAAAATAACCTCAGGCCATGCTTATTAGGATAGTGATAACATGATACCCTTATACACCAACACTCCCTTTGCTGGTATAATAGTTGGGAGTTCCATGAAGCATGGATATGATACAACTATGGGTATACACAAAATCCAGAGGTTTGATCAAAGAGCCAGCTGACTATCAATGCACAACTTAAGCCAGAAATTTTCTGCTATTTATTAATATCAGAAGCCACTATCAAGTAACCTGCAAGACACATGGCATCAACATATGAAGGACCACATACGTCCTTCATTATTTATCTTCATAGTATAGCATCAACAGTGATATTCTCTTTGTTACTCTGTTAAAAATTTAGTCTTCTGTTAAGGAAAGTTAGAAATATATATATATATATATATATATATATATATATATATATATATATATATATATATATATATATATATATATATGTGTGTACATGGCTCAACTATCTATTTGTAAATGGATATATCCAGTCGCACCAATTGTCAGTGCAAAGGTATATGCATGTTATAAAACTTGGTCTCAGAGAGACATTGTAGTGTATGTGTGGCAATAAACAAAAATGAAAAAAAAAACTGCTTTTTTCTGAGAAAAGATCGTTATATACAGTGTATTTCTTTACCAGCACAATAGTACATTGTATGATATTTTAAGCATCTAGGCTGGCAAAAGACAGTGCAGGCAGCAGAAGTAATCAACTGGGCATAAAATGTGCACTAGATACACTACTACGAGTGTACATCTCTGGCTGTGGCTGTTGGCAGTTGTACTACATACCAGCTTGTGGGGCGGGCCATACTGAACTGGTTCACTGGTCTTTATGGCTGACAGCTACGAGCTACCAGCAATGCCTGCTATTGCCCACTACCATCTTACTCTACATACTTTGTAGACTTGCTACAAGTCTGTGTTAAATGGGTACCTCATCGATGTATACTAAGTGAGGCTTGATGATCTAATCTGAGCTCTGAGGTACCAGCAATGCCTGGTATTGCCCACTACCATCTTACTCTACATATGCTGTAGACTTGCTACAAGTCTGTGCTAAATGGGCATCTTATTGATGTACACTAAATAAAGCTTAATGATCTAATCTGACGATTTCAAGCCAGGTTAAGTTCAGTTACAATCCTCAAGGAGGAGCCACTGGAGCTGCAACTGCTGATGAGTTCTCAACTGTGATTGCTGATAACTGTGCTGCCATCTATAGTGTAATAGAGCTATTAAACCTACACATAGGTGAATTCAGTAGTGGCAATAAACTTATCTAACTGAGCCTGATAGCCAGGCTACATGTGTTGCTGCTGCTTCTTTCTCTCACACCACTTACCCTGCCTCGGTTGGCTTGGCTGTACTTGATGCAATGCTGTACCGTATGGTATGGTGTACTGTATGCAATGCTGTACATAAAGCATTGCACTACTTAATGCATGGCCATCCCATATGCAGTCATTCACTGGCCACTGCACTGTTAACCATTCCAAGGCTGAGACTACTTTAGTCCAAATCACAAGGACACAATATTTTTCAAAACCATCCAAGCCCTGTCATGTTGGTATTCATTGGATAGCTCTCACTGAGTACTCTCAGATGAGTACCCATGAGCAAGGGTTTTTATCATTTCTCAGGTTTTTTGCCTCATTTTGTATTGACCAAATTAGCCACCAGCAGCATAAGGGTTAAGCAAGGCTTCAAGTACATACATGGCTATACCAGAGGCATTGCTGTACTTCATCTGGAATTGCTATGTCTTGAACTCAAATTATCCTTGGAAATGTGAAATGTTTGTTTAATTGCTTATTGGGCTTTTCTTCATATCATTTACCATCCCCAGAGCACTGGGACACATCCAGATACTTTAGCAGACAAAACTCTTTAGCAGCCTATTACCAAGAACCAAATGCAACACTTTTGATAAAAAGCTTATGATAAAAAGTTTGTGGTCGTAGAAGTTGCAGCATTGGTATTGGATGAGGATGAGGATGCGGCAGGGTTGAATGTTCGCTGGGTAGTTGACTGAGTGAGGGAGATTGAAGGATGAGAGCAGATGTATGTACACGCACATAGCCTCAATACCAAAATGATGCTGCTCTAGCTGCATCTCAGTTTAACCCTTAAGCTGCGGGTGGCTAATTTGGCCAACACAAAATGATTCAATAAACCTTAAAAATGACTGAAACCCTGGCACATTAGTACTCATCTGAGAGTACTCAGCTATCTAATCAATACCAATATGACAGCTTTCAGATGGTTTTCAAAAATAGTTGCGTCCTTATTCTTTGGACGAAAGCCGCCTCAGTACTACAAGGGTTAACTCTTGCCATACTACCTGTAATTGGCTGCTGTATCAGATATCAGAAAACTTATTGCAAAACAATCATCTACCCGCATGGTGTAGAAGTTTCGAAAATAGTTGGATACTTTATATCTGAAACAGTTTATATACTATCTAGTTTATCCCCGTAAACTTTCTTACCTTGACCTACTTTACTTTACCTCCAAACCTCAGCCTACAGCCATTCAAGGTAGTAGCAAGGAAATGTTTTCTTAGGAAAAAGTGCAGACATATATCTGTTACAGAGTATTAAACACATCTTTATTACTCTGTGTTTGTATGATCTAGTTTCATCATTGCTTGTTCCAAATGATTCTGCCTTGAGACCAAAAAATGAGTATATCCCTAAGGTACAGCTTGAAAGGGAAGATTTTAAAAAAGGCCCAGTTCGCAAAGGTTTCCATCCTGTCCCGTTTGGAAAGCCATCTCTTTTAACCTCAGGCATGCGAAATAATGGTGGAAATAGGTTGATTTTTAAATTTTTATAGGCGTGGTACCAGTTTAGCCTAGATATTAGGCGTAATCTGTCTTACTTCATTTATATATATAAATGTATGCCTTCTCTTATACTACATAAGGGCTTGTGACCTACTGTTGGCCATTTAGTTCATACAATTGCCACATGAGGATGTTATAATTGTCAGTATTTCCAACCACCCTACTAGCATACCGCAGTGCCATCTATCCATAAGGGATGACGTCTGATATGTCCTGGGAGGCAGGCTACCACCAGTCTACCAAGTTAGAGTTAGTAATTGGTCTACCATGCTGCTTGCTAGTAGTTTGTAGGTTATAGGCCTATAGTAAGCCACACTTCTACCACTGAAAAAATAGCTTCAACTACGACCATAGCAAAATTTTCTCAAGTATTAGGAATACTAACTTTGGTTCATGCAAACTTACTTCTTCAGCTACAGTATATTTTGAAAAAATATCTGAAGTATATATCCTAAAAGGGTGGTGAAGGCTTCATGTCATTGAAGCAATTAGTATAACTTTTTCTTGACATTTTGAAATAGGAATTTGAGTACAAATGCACTTGTTGGTAGACATTTAGAATAATCAAATCTACTCAAATTACGCTGATAATGGAAGGGGCTCTGCCACCTTTCGAACCCAATCTTAGCATCTAGAGATGGCATTTTTCATGAACAAAAAATCCCAGATAGCATTTGGTTCCTTACAATCAGCACTTCTGGAAAAAAGCCAAGATGGCTCACGCTACATACACAAACCCAATCTCGTTGCCATGGTTGCTATAAAAATGTTGTAGAAATGAGGGTGAGAAACACTTGGGCTGTGATCATTAAGAATGCCTTCCTTAGGTTTCAATTATACAGCTAGATGATTATTTATAAATCAAGCATTTAAGGAAAGTAAATCATAATTGAATTTTTTATTCAATGGAACGGAAATATCTTTTTCAAAGAGGTAATTCCTTCAAGTATATGATACTATAAGCCTAAACACTTCTGGGGAGGGTGTCATCTGTTACTACCAAAAACTGTCAGCCTTTGTTACTACTGACTGTTACTTGTTCTAAGATCCTGCAGCCAAGATTTGGACAAGTCTGTTATGCATGAGAACTGATACCCCATTTTCCTGCTTTAGCTGTACCCCGGTACTGAGCCTAAACCCTACTTCGGAAGGTATGATCCATTGCCACTGACTGTTACTTGTTCTAAGATCCTGCAGCCAAGATTTGGACAAGTCTGTGATGCATGAGGACTGGTACCCCATTTTCCTGCTTTAGACGAATCCAGTACTGTGCCCCCATTTACTGCACTGCACATGCTGTAGACTTGCTACAAGTCTGTGATATCTGGCTCTTTCACTGATCTAACCTGAGTTGATTTCACTCCAGGATTAGTTCTGAATAAATCCTCAAGGGGGACACACTTGAGCTCTAGTCTGTATCAGAGATTGAGATAGACCTCAAACCTACTTAGTATGTATAGAGGTTAAAGGGGCATTATACCTAACACAGGCTACACATGCTGCAAACAGCTCCCTCCTCAGTAGCCTAGCTACTAGGCATTACTGTGTTTCACTTTATTATATATAACTTCATGCATGCACCTACACTACATATGGGCTTATTCATGTATCATATACTATAATGATTTTGAAATGAGTAAACTAGAAGGCTGGTGTGGTCTCACTAAGACCATAGGTTTTACCATTGTTGTGAACCGAACATGGTGAGAAATAGTGCTCACATATATGTAGCCGCTGATCTGTATTTTTGACCCTCAGAAGTGCTATTTTCTTTAGGCATTCACAGCAGTCAGATATGGGAGCTCATCTTCTGAACCTATACATTCCCAGATTACCTTGTACATGTAATCTGCAATGCATGATAGCATTGTCTATGCCAAAATTAAATAAGAAAAATTCTGGTAAGCTGTTGTTCAGTTAAATGTGAGCCACATGTTCATTTTTTCTTGCTAAAACAGCTATTATTGAAAATAAATTTGCATATGTATGTGACCGCTTTGGGGCTTAGGGGATGAACAGGTTAACACCTAAACAACTGGTGCTAACGATCTCTGAGGTACTGGCTGCAATCCAAGCTGAAGGCAGCTCGGGGGCCGGCCGGCCGGGGCTCGCTAATCTAAAGTGCATTTACTGGTGGGCCGTATTCGTGGATGGCTAGGCAAACCTGGAACGAATCCCCTGATTCATTCTCAGAACATACTGGATAAACATGTCTGAGGCTGGCTGACTAGTAGGGAAAAACAATTCCTGGTTGGAGCCTGCTAGGACAGGGGCCTACTTGGGATGCAGGAGTCTGACTCTTAATAGAAAAATGTATGTTTCGTCCTGATCAACATTTTAACTCCACATTTTAACCAGAAATGCACAAGTTATAATGATATTGTTGATGCAGGAGTCTGACTCTTGTGCAGCTGCTACTTCTCTTGATTTCTCCAAAATTTCTCCAACCCAAAACATTGAATATTAACTTTTCCAATGCCGAGTCTACTTTTGTCCTATCTAAACCCTTTTATGTTGATATTCCTGGATTGCTCACATTGAGTACCCTCACATGAGTACCCATCTGCCAGGGTTTCAGTCATTTTTCCAGTTTTTTTTCATCATTTTGTATTGACCAAATAAGGCACCACCAGCGTAAAGGTTAGATAAAACCAATCATGCCTGGAGGTCTACTTGATGATTGTCGCCTGGACCTCTTATACTTTTGAAAATTGATTTCGAATTAAGCATTGATTCACAAAATATTCTTTTCATTTTTTACCAGTGTTTTAAACTAGGGTCGTTTTGTTTAATTGAAGTAGTTTTACAGTGCTTTTTAATAGTAGAAACAAATGTTTGCAAAGCTAGAATAATAATTGTTAACTATACAAGTTTCTTTTGTTTACTTTTTATAAAAGTCAGGAAGTGTAACTTAATGATGGCGAAATTCCTCCCACAAAAAATATACAAATACCTTATAAGTATGTTGTTCCTTGAGACAAAAGTCAATTACAAACTTCTCCCCTGTCAAATTGGCATCAGCATTTGTTCAGTAGTTCCAGTGAGATAATGAGACCTCCCTGGGAGAGTAGGGAGCAGCGATCCGTGCACAGTGGTGTGGAACAGTATGCCAGTGATAGGATGACGCTGACTACCGGGTAGCGAGCAGCGAGCTTCCTCTCCCACACACACACTACCAGTGATAACAACAGCATTGGATAAGATAAGATTACTACTACTCCACAAGGCTGCCATAAACCTGATAAACCTATAAAGGTTATCCGTGGTTCTCATCCTCATCATCACCCTCCTCTGAACCCAAATCTGCAGAGAACCCTTTATGAGGGTGCTGAGAGGGTGCTCGGGGTGGCGAGAGGGTAGAGTTACAAGGTAGCCAGTGTTTGGTTTGATATATGTCCTTAGATGTATGGGCTGGCTACATATTACATACAGGATAGCAGTGTGAGTGGGTGAGTGAGTGAGTGAGAGGGAGAGAGTGTCCCGACTGAGAGAGATTTTAAGCCGTGGTGGCCGGCTGCCTGCCTGGCTGGCTCAGGATAGAGAGATTACCAGGGAAGTGTTTACAGGAGGAGGAGGCTTACTGTAGCTGAGGAGCACCCAGCGCTGCTGGTGCTGTTAGTGCTGGATTAGGGATAGCGAGTCGAGCCGGCACCCGCCGCTGCCTCAACCCCGCTCCTGGTCTTGAGAGTGAGTGAATCACGGCCCTGGCATCATAAAGACCGGGTGAGACAAGACGAGACGACAGCTCTCAAGTGGACACCGTACCACTAATACAACTACTACAGGAATGGCCACTGTCCTTTTCTCCCACCTAAGGCAGCAGCAACAGCGGGAGAAAAGAGCATATGATAATAAGAGGATCTAGTGAAAGAAGAGAAACTTGTTGGATTTATACTCGGTTGGATTTTCTGTGCTGGATTACATACACAACCCAGAGGCAGAGGCAGCAGGCATGAGTGTTGTCCAGACCTACTCCCTGCTGGATTTCGATGTCAGCCGCAATTGGATTTACCTTTCCTGGTCCAAAGATGAGGGAGTCAAGTAAGTTACTATGCCATAAAAGTCTGTTTGGTAGCAGAATGAAGGGTCAGGAATTCAGTGATTAAAAGTTTGGTTTATTGGCAAGGTGTGGATTTGGGTCTTGGTTTTTAGAAAAGGGACCCATTGTTATGACAGTTATGATTGTGAATGTTATGAAGTTAAAGTCCTTATGTATTTGAACCTCTGAATTATGATGCTATACTATATCACTTGAGTTTGTCAAATTATTTCCGAAAAAACAAAAACAATTCGCATTGTTGCAATATCATTAACATAAACTAATCAATATAAGAAGTACAATCCCTTAGGCATTTGTGCCCTTCTCCTTGGACTTCTCTTAGTATCTATATCAATTCCGATCATTAAATCATTTCAGGAGTTAAAGTAATAAATTTAGATTGTCAAAATGTCAGGTAAAGAAATGATAAGTTACAAAGCATTACAATACCATGGTATGAATGCGAAGGACTGGTTAAATTGAAGTGCGAAAGGTTACATTTCTGGTGCAAGTTCCTTTTAAGCCAGATTATTTTTGGCATCTGCTAAATGAATTGCAGCCTAGCCACTAGGCGTTAATGCATTTGCCTAGTCGCTAGGCGTTAATGCATTTTACCCCATTGTTTATAATTCAGTGCTTTTAACTTGATTGCGCTGGCATGAAGTCTATTGTTATTGTTAACATAGTTGCCACACAAGGGGGTAGTAGATGCAGTAGAGTATCATCTACCCACTCTAGCATACTGCAGTGCCATCTATTTGTAAAGGATGACATATGAAGCTGGCCTAGGGGGCAGGCTAGAAATGTTGAGCCTATCAGCTGCAGAAATGTGAGGTGGTCCTGTATGCATCCAGTGAATTAAGAGTGGTTAATTCAGCGGAACATTTAATTCCTTGGAATGACTGGACCCTTGTCAGGTTACCTTGCCTGTAGACCAGCAGCCTGTGGTCCATCCTAAGCCATTCTGACCACCCTCCAACCAGTGATTTTAGTGGAATAATAAAAGTTTAAGCATTATCTTTTAGCTCTGCTGTCTAGCATGCTGTATTTTGAAAACTGATCCAAAAGATCTGACCAAAAATTTCCTTGTTTGTGCCTCTAAAACACTCCTTTAGAATGGAAAAAATATGGTAGATGATCATTGACTGTCCTTTCCATTCACTCTAATCCATTTCTACAATGAAGTAAGTATCACAGAGTAGAAATAAAAGGTTATAAAGCTCTCAGTTTAAATCCAAAGAGTCATGCTGGTCAGATAATCGCGAAAGAAAATTTAGTGTGCAGATACTAGAATCATTAATCATTTTTTAAAGGTCATTTATTTTTGGCATTAGTACTGCCATTCATGGTTTAAAAGATCAAAATATCAAGCAGAGCTTAGTTTTATAACGAGAAAGATTGACAACTTGCCGGTCATTTAGTTATATTTTTAGCCGCTAGGTGTCACCTTTCCCAATCATTATCGATTGCCAGTTTCATAAAATATAAATCGGTAAAAAAGAGGCAACTGAGTAAGCATCGATTAAAATCGATGATTGGCCAAGCACTATCTAACACCTATTGATTAAGCAGATCATATAGACTCAGAACAGGGCAAAACATTATTTGATGAAATCAAAGGCTAGGAGCTGGTTCAGCAGTAGACTAGGTTCCTAGTCCCTAAAAAGTTGACATTCCCTTCTGTGCTGACCAAGCAGTGTGGTGTAGTACCAGATATGGTAGATAGATGGCACCACCTGGTCCTCCTATCTTAAGAGGATTTAGGTACTCAAACTGTATCCTCTATTCCCCTAGTGAGATAAGTGTAAACTAAATTGACCACTGTGACACCTAGATTATTTGTGCTTGGTAACAGAAAAAAATGTAACAGAAAAATTCATATGACAGCCTAGAAATCTAGGCTAGTTCAGCAGGAGCAGCATTGAGGGCAGGTGATGTTTGTAAGCTATCTGTGGCTCATGCCCAGTGACAGCGTGATGGCTACTGAACAGCCACTATGTGTGAAGCTGACTGACTGGACTCACTATCAGGAGAGGTCAGCAGCCTGCCTGAAAACCTAACTAAGACAGGGTCCAAGCATTATATTTACTACTTATATACTCACCAATAAACGAGGCCTAGATCTACCCGATATATAGTATACCTATATATAGGGTGAGGTCAACAGCCTGCCTACTAACCATAGGCATGGTCCAAGCAGTTATATTTACTGGAGTTATTAGGGGAGTTATTGGTTCAAACATGAAATTTATTTCTTTAGATATTTTCTATGAATAAAACCGGTATCAGATATGTTTTATACTTACACTCAGCTTTTTGGGGGCAATTGTACTGGTAATCATAAGATCTCTACCAAGTTCTTATCAATAGCTTTTTTCTGTCAATGAAAGGCATGGACACATGTTGAATTTTCATATCCAGTAGATTACGCAGGGAATTCTTGTCCATAGGCTCCTGCTGCTGACAGAGAGGTGAAAACAGACACCAAATGTGTTGAAAGTTCACCAGGAATGTGGAGAGTTCTCAGCCATAAAATGGTCTGCGAGAGTGCTTAGGGCTGAGAGAGAGGGGGAGAGAGAGAGAGAGAGAGAGAGAGAGAGAGAGAGAGAGAGAGAGAGAGAGAGAGAGAGAGAGAGAGAGAGAGAGAGAGAGAGAGAGAGTCTGTGTTTCAAACTGTGTATGTAACAATTTCATTAAGTCTTGAATTACACAATGTGGCATTATGCAATACAATAGTAAGAAATGTTTACATCTATTTGTTCGCATGTCCAGGACATCAATTTGTTCACATGTTCAAGGAATGAAAAGTATAGCAATTTGTAGTTTGCCTATAACGTTTGTCTGTATTATGGTTATATTATATGTCTTAATTCATACCATGGAGCATTAAGCTATATTAACTCTGATAGTAGTAAATAATGTTATACATGTTTTATTAGGAAGTAGATCACGTATAGAATGAACTCGGTGGTGCTGAAGTTGTTACCTATAGTTATTTTCACGAGTTATTTTCACTTAATTCATACCATGCGGCTTTAAGCTAAATTAACTTTGATAGTATAATAGTAGTAAATAATGTTATACATGTTTTTTTTGGATGTAGATCATGTATAGAATGAACTCGGTGGTGCTGGAGTTGTTACTTATAGTTATTTTCTCGAGTTATTTTCACTTAATTCATACCATTGGGCTTAAAACTAAATTAACTCTGATAGAAGTAAATAATGTTATACATGTTTTGTTTGGATTTAGATCATGTATAGAATGAACTCGGTGGTGTTGGGGTTGTTACCTATAGTTATTTTCACGAGTGCTTGAGTTGTTATGATGCCCTGAGGACTTATCACGTACGCGGCACTCAATTCCATACGCCAAGTGCAGCCGAGGAATGAGAAAAATCTAGGAACTGATCAGGATTACAAACTGAGTGCTCCAAATATCCCCCACTGCATGGAGACTATAGATATTGACTCTAAAGAAGCAAGAACATGGTGGCTGTTTAGAGTCCCCCTTCAAATGTGGCATTAATAGGAGGTTATAGATATTGACTCTGAAGAATCAAGAACATGGTGGCTGTTTTGACTCCTCCTTCGAATGGAGCATGAATAGGAGAATATAGATATTGACTCTATAAAGAATTAAGAACTTGGTGGCATTTAGGGTTCTGCTAGCCCTCCAAATGTGTCATCTAGTTGTATGATGCTTCAAAAAGTAGGTTATAGATATCAACTAGAGAATATAAGAACTTAGTGAAGATTTAATATATATCTTTAAGTTATAAGTATTATAGATTAACCTGGCTTAAATTATTAAGAGAAACTCCTGAGCATGTTTGGGAATGAGTAGTTGACACTTGAACACATAATAAACAAGTTCTATCCTAAACTGTATGGGAGACTCTTTTTTCAGCACATTGTTTTTAGATGGACCTGTATAAGCGTAACTGGGATTACACACATACTTAGCTGTGTTAGGGTGCCCTTCCACAAATTCCTAGATGTCTATCACTGTGCGTGTCTACAGTGTTTGCGCCAGTGATACAGTGTATATCCTCCTGCACAGAATTAGAGAAAAATAACAGAATATCATAGCTAATAGAATGGCAAGCTCTCTTCACTCTTTTAAAACAGAGTACTTGAATGAACAATATGTAAAGCTATTTTGTAACCCTGTGACCTGAGGGTTGGGGTACCATAATGATGTTGTATACTGAGGGCCACAGGGAAGATCAATGTATCATTTGACTGTGTTACCCTCTTGAAATAAAGATTATTATTATTATTATTATTATTATTATTATTATTATTATTATTATTATTATTATTATTATTATTATTATTATTATTATTATTATTATCATCATTATTATTATTATTATTATTATTATTATTAATGCTGGTATGCTGCAGGCTATAGATAATCCCATGCAGCAGATGGCCGGTTAGAAAATGAAAATTTCTACACCAAATGTGTATCATATCTAATAGTTTGAACAAGAACAACCACTTATTATACTTAATACTCACGCTGCTGGTGGATGATTTGATTTGGCCAATACAAAATGATGCAAAAAACCTGAAAAATGATTGAAACACTGGCATATGGGTAATCAAGTAAGTACACAGCCTTAGCATTGGAAGGGTTAAGATCTCCTTGGCAATTTGAAATTTTACTATGTATATGTATCATTGTTTGAAATGTTGTACTATTTCTCTCTTATACCTTTGTTGTTTTATTAAATATCTATATCATGCAAATGAGGGAGGAGGGGGGATATTTCACTTTATTCAGAAACTTCCCAGATGAAATGAAATTTTACCCAAAAACATATGTTCAAGTTTCTCTGTATCTGTATATGCACACTTAAAATCAAATCAGGAATATTTTAGATTGGTAAATCATGCTCCTAGTATTTATCAGAGAAAACATAAAGTATCACCAACATGCCTGCTACTCTAATTGATAGCAACACAACTGAATCATTTCTCATGGTTTAACGTTGTAGGGTACTAAAGAGCCAAAGATTAGTATAATGAATCTTGATAAGAATGGAGTGGGGGGGGGGGGGGGGGGTATAGTAACTAGCAAGTTTGATAAATATGGATGGGGTGAGGGACTGATGTAAATGATATGGGTCTATGAAGAAGAAAATTAGCATGCCTAAATAACATGGGGTCGCAGACTAATTAACCAGGGGTATATGATACCGAGGGTGTCCTGGGAACATGGGAACAGCCTGGGGTGGTTGGGTGGGGGTTAAACTGGGTCCAAGCTTGGCCTTTTGATCACATTCCACCACAAACCTTCACATTAGACCACACGTTTCCTGAAAAACTCCTTAGAGAAAGACCTACATTTACCCAACTTGTTTCCCATTAATGCTAGCAGGTCTCCTTCACAAGTGCCTTGACCTATGGTAATTTAAAAATAATATCTCTGAAAATGGTGATGCAATTCACTGTACATTTGAAGGAGGGTCGTGGGCAGGGTTGTGATCAACATTTTCCCTTCCAAAAGTTCTGGTAAAATCTTCTGGTCTTTAAATTGTCAGGATGTTACTTGAGGTTTAAGTGTGTGCATCACACGTTTTATCAGCTGTAAGAGTTGCAGTAGTGTAGAAAGGTCCGACCGGCTCAGATTTAAGATACAGATATGAAACCATAATGGCTTGTGAGGTGAACTGAAGACTGTTTACATTGATTTCTTATAAAAGATTGATATGGAAATTTGCTATTATTGGGTATTTAGTTGATATTTAAATTGCACAACACATATGATAAGTTGTAAATCAACTCTCATTTACAGGATGCAGAGTGGAAAGACTTATGTTTTTAGTTGTTTAATATTTTACCCTCACATGTAATGCAAATATAAGTGTACCATGTCCATTTCTCAGGACTCTCCTGAAAGTTTCATTAGTTTTTATTGATTTAATGTTACAGTTTTCCACATAAATGATTAGGCTAAAAAGCAAAAGTGACATGGTTGCAAAAACCAATGCTGATTGCAATGGTTGTGTAAATATCACCGAGTCAAGTATTGATAGGTGAGCGGTTTCAGAACTCTCCTGAAACTTTCATCAACTGTTAATTCATTGAATGTCATATAGTTTTCACATACAAGATAGATCTAAAAAGCAAAAGTGACACAGTGGAAAAAACCAACGCTGATTGCAACGGTTGTGTAAATGTTACGGTAATGAAAGGCGAGCTGTGGGACGATTATCATGTATGCCGTAGCCACAATATGGGATCCTTCACGGGAGGCAATCAAGAAATGTCAAGTGTTGAGGGCGTGATGATGCCGGGGATGATATTTTCCAGGGAGCAGGATGATCATGGATCAGATCTGTTCGGGAGATGCGCCGCATGGAGATTGTCTAGCCCTTGATCTGTAGGCTTGTTCTAGGGATTGAGTTTACTCTGAGTTGTTTTAACCCTTGCTCTTTCATATACTTCTTCTACCACTCAGTCTTCACAGTTGTGGTCGAGTACATGTTACATAGAATATGATAAGTTTGTGTATGTTTGTATGTGTGTGTATGTGTGTGTGTGTGTGTATATATATATATATATATATATATATATATATATATATATATATATATATATATATATATATATATATATATATATATATATATATACATATATATATATATATATAAATATATATATATATATATATATATATATATATATATATATATATAGAGAGAGAGAGAGAGAGAGAGAGAGAGAGAGAGAGAGAGAGAGAGAGGAGAGGAGAGATGAGAGAGAGAGAGAGAGAGAGAGAGATTCATTTTACCTAAATCCTACCTAAACATGATCAACTTACTACCTAAACATGACAAATGTGAATTGAAGTTTCATTTATCACATTTTTTGAAGTAGTTGATTTGGCAAAGAAAAAGTTGAGCATTAATTGGTGAAGAGATAACGTTCACATCTTTTTTGGAAGATGGAGAGCAATGGGAGACGTCTTCTTTGACCTTATTGTGTCAGATTTGGATGTAACCCCGGATACAAATGTGAATAGAACATGACCCTGATTTAGACTATGCATCTTGCCAGATGTAGTGTATTGTGTATCCTGGAGTTTTCAGGGAAATTGGGATGTCTCTATTTATAACATGCTGGAGCCAGAGTTCCAGTAGTGTGAACATCAGTTATGTGTGCGTTTCTGCCTCAACAAACTGGCCTTGACCTACACGACCTTTGACCTGAACTGTGACCTCATCTTCAGTTTTAGAATGAGTCAAACTATATGTTCTGTGACTAATACTTACCTAAGCGAGTCCGAAATGAGAAAATTCAAGACATGAACAGTGGAACATAGGTAAATTACTGACCTTTATACAGGCAGGCAAGAGGTTTGATTTTTAAAAAGCCTATTTAGGATGTGATTCCTTTACAAACTGTTCAAAGTATACACAGATATGCTTGTTTCATTTATTTTTATTCAGGTAACACATTTTTATCTTGAGATTCTACTGAGATTTATTTGTCCACCTTCTTCCTAGTCAGAAGGGCTAAGTTGAGGTAAATTTTTATATCATTTTTGTGTAGACGTATACTCATACTAATTGGCTTGGTGAGGTACTTTTGTATATCTATAGCCATGTATCAACTATCAATCCCATTCTATATGTTAGTTAGGGCTGTTGCACAGTGGGTGTGCGAAGGGGCCTACTCTGATGGCTGTGTGGTCTAAGGTGTTGCCACTGACTGCTGGCTGTCTCTCACCACAGCCCAGGCTCGAATCCAACCCGGGATGTTGCCAGTGACTTAGGATTAGGTGGTGGTTTTCGCCTGGTACTCTGGTTTCCTCCAATAGTTACAACTGGCCAATAACAAATTAACCGTTATATGGCAGAAAAAGTGACTAAATACCAAAATGGAATTCCAAATTTCAAATTCTGCCATATTACTACTTTAAAAAATGACAGAAAAAGTGATGAAAAATGAAATTCCTAATTCTAAAATGTGTGTGTGTAGTTGGTGTTTATACAGATGTTGGACAGCTGATGGTAATCCCCATATCTCTCCCCCTGCTATCTGCATGCTCATGCAACACACTCTAATCAGCATCTAGTTAGTTGTCTGGCTGCTGGGGGAGCAGCAGTCAATTAAAGCCAAGCACCACCTAAACTAGGAATACTATGTCTCCAATAACATCATCCCAGTTTCACATCAAGGTCAAATAAGAGCTTTGTTTCAACAGTGCCAACCTCACCAATCAATTCATGGTTAATCAGTCTTGATACCAAAACCCTGTAGCTCGCTCTCTCTCTCTCTCTCTCTCTCTCTCTCTCTCTCTCTCTCTCTCTCTCTCTCATCTCTCTCTCTCTCTCTCTCTCTCTCTCTCTCTCTCTCTCTCTCTCTCTCCCTCCCTCCCTCCCTCCCTCCCTCCCTCCCTCCCCTCCCCCCTCCCCCCCTCTTTCTCTCCTTCTCTCTCTCTCTCTCTCTCTCTCTCTCTCTCTCTCTCTCTCTCTCTCTCTCTCTCTCTCTCTCTCTCTATCTCTCCTCTCTCTCTCTCTCTCTCTTCTCTCTCTCTCTCTCTCTCTCTCTCTCTCTCTCTCTCTCTCTCTCTCTCTCTCTCTCTCTCATTTAAGTCTAATATGTCTTGTCTCAATAAAAAAAATTCACTACCTTTCTTCCGATAACCTAAACATATTTGGTGGTCACTCCTAAATATATATGTATGAATAATTTTAAAGTTTCCTACTTTTCCTAAGAAAATCCTTGCATAGCCTTAGATATGCATGGATTTTTTCAGCCATAATATTTGGATTTGCAAGCTGTTTAGCGGCCTGGGCATGTGAGAAAGTTGCCAATGACTTTAATTTCAATACTAGGCGCTGGATTTTATTTTGTATTCCACAGAAATATCTCTAGGATTACTTACCAAACATTTGCTATATTTTTAAGGGTGGTTATCAAACTGACACCGATTTGCTTGATTCAATTTGCCTTCATTTGGCAGTTTTACATTTTGTCTGTGTAACCTTGAACTGAAAGCAGTGGCTCAGTGTTTGGTTGTTCTTGATGGCATTGAGACAGCCTTGTTTATAGAGGACTGTACACACAGGAGCCTGGTTTCACCACTAACAACTGTGCCCCATCTTAACTTCCTTCAGCTCACTTAGAAAGGATACATGTACTTGTGGAAACATTTTAGGCCTTGGAAATAAAATTGTTTGTTTCCTGTAATGGTCCAAAAAAAACAGGGTAGGTAGGTCGGTAAAATGTATTTTTTATTTATTATTCTTTTGGTCAAAAAATGTGTGTTTTATGCATGTTTTAAGTTGATTGGGAGTTGGGAGGGTGGAAAAAACTTTAGGGTAGGTATTTTTTTGAATAAAAACTTGTTAAGGTAGGGTTATAGCAAATAAACACCTTCATTAAGGGCTTATCAAGATTTGTTTAACCCATCCACACCTGTATCATTCAAAACTCCCCAACTATTTAGTCAAGTACCTCTCTTACAACCGCACTTTCCGAAAGTATCTGAAATAGACATTTAAATCAGAAAATGACTAATAACTCTCCCTAAGATATTTAAACAATTTTTGCTTTATTCCAAAGTTAATTTCAAAAGTACTCAACATACAGATGACCCATACTAGGCTGACCTATTATGAAAGGGTTAATACATGTACTATTTATAAATGCAAGTATGAGATAAAAAAGGAATCCTTTTATTACAAACTTGGTCAACAAAAAGCATAACTATTATAAGTAAACTTAGGACTTTAAGCCTGTAGTCCAGGTGCTTTTCTAAATTGAGTTTTAACTTCTTGCGGATCAGCTTAAAGATCTTTTGAAGAAGAAGATTTCAGGTTAATTGAGACCAAAGTTTTGAAATGAAGTGGTGATATGATACTTTTCTTGACACTTCCCTACTATCCCTCAATAGCATGATAGTAGGAGAGAGTGTTTGGCTTAGGCCTCATTTGAGATTTTGGTTGAGAGATGGACTTCAGGTTAATGGGGTGAGCACTCACGTTTTGATGTTAACCTGAACATGATCTCTAACTTTCATCTGAATACTCTGCCACCGTGGAATAGAAAGTCTAAACCTGGCAGACTTTGGTGCACCAAAGATGGCAGGGGTGCCGATCAAAGATTATAATGCCTGGCTCCCAAGCGTAAGTTCGCAGGTTTGAGTTTCTATTGAATCCCCATGAGCAGGTTGGCCTGGTTGCTTTATAAATAAGCAGCGTTGTGGAGGGCTGTCTGTGGGTCCTCTGCAACTCAAAGACCCCTTGGAATTATTTGAGAAGAGAAGCGAATCTATTCCCGGTTTCAGGTTTTATCTCGTTGGGATATGCCCTTTTCTGTTGAAAGCGACGTAAAATCCTATTCCCCCCTCCTCATCAAAGAGCTAACTTTTTAAAATGGTGATCTTAACAGGGCTGGTTCTCAGCCACTGAGAGAGTTAGAGCCCACCTGGCTGGCCTGTAAAGTAGCTCACAGTGATGATGATGAGAGAATATCTCAGGGTCTCTGGCTTCCATCACCTCCACTGACATTCCTGCTGCTGCCATGGTGTTTATTTGCTCGCTTGATGCCCAGCTGTTTACCTTATAGGATGCTTTTCGGAGGTCACTTCTGGTGAGATGGATATTGCCAGGTTAAAGTCACACATTCCGCGGAGCCTGGGAAAAACTAACGTATACCACCTGTAGGGACCTAGGTACTCCAGCCCTCCAGTTGTGTGGTGGAATTTTACGAAACGTAATTTTAAAATGAGTTGCGTGCAGGCAAAACCACTTATGAAATGCAAAGGTTATAAGGTTATATAATAAGAAATGAACCTGCATGCATGCATACCAACACACACACACACACACACACACACACACACACACACACACACACACACACACACACACACTGTCTTGACCAGAGCGTTTTTTCTGAAGATATTGAAAGGAAAAATGTTGATCATAAAATACTGAACAACTCTCCATTCAATACTTTGTATGTAGTTTCAGATTCATTTTCAAAAGTTAATTAGGTTTTAGCAAAAATATAAAGGATTTTTACAGGCATGGATAGATAAAAACTAAAGCCAAGTTCACAAGTTCCTTGTGTGTGCCTTTAATTGGTCATTGCCTGGATAGTGTTATTTCAACTGGCACTAAAGCCCAGCACCCTGGCACTATGAGTGATGTTATTTCGGAGGTCAGGATTGACCTTATGGTGTAATAGCTGCAATATGATCTGGCTAAATGTGGGATTTGTAGACCTAATGCAGGGTGCCATATCATCACACCATTTATATTGTTTAATGACCGCTTTGAATTCCACTGCTACCCTATTTTCAGCAACTCGTGTAGGGGGGGGGGGGGTGACACAACCCTGACAATAGCTGAGACCGACCATACCCATTATTGCCAAACCCACAGTGTGGTCTCTTTCACAAAGGAAGATAAGACTAAGTATGGTTGGAATTTCGTTTATCGTTGTTTTTTTGTCAAATATAGTCTAGATTATAGCCACTAGCCAATTGTTGATAATGGAGGTAATTGAAGAAATCATGAAAAAACACTGAATAAGTCAGGATGAGAATGACAATATTAGAAATATTGATGATGTTGAAAACATTAGTTGTAATGATCATTGAACTTGTATATTGTTACATCCCCATAGGTCTTTGTGTTGTACTCAATCATACCCAGCATTTCATCTAAATATTTCTTATGTAGAATAAGTTATAGGATGTGGGTCCACATGTTGTTTGGCTTCACTAGGGCTGTAGTGGAGCAGACTTCACCATGACTGGGTTCACTTATAGTTGGTCAATGTTGTCATTTTGCGCCTGGGGTAGTGGTAGCTCCCAGAGTTAATGAGCTGGGTGAGAAATCACGGGAGATGTTCTGGCAGGCAGGCCAAGATCTCCCGCTGCCCATACATCTCTCTGCACAGGCAGGCTCATGTGTGGAATGGTATAGATCACGGTGCCAACACTATACATCACCACATTCTTCTCTCACTATGTTATAGAAAGGCTAGGTAGCCAGTTTCACCAAATTGTAGCTTCGTACATCACCAGTGGTTTTCAGATTGAAATGGTGCCAACACTGTAGATCACCACATTCTTCTCTCACTATGTTATAGAAAGGCTAGGTAGCCAGTTTTCACGAATTTGTAGTTAAATGTTGTAGCTTCGTACATCACCAGTGGTTTTCAGATTGGAATTTCAGGAAAATTTAGTTAAACATGGTTGCGCCGCACATCACTGATGGTTTTCAGATCGGAATGGTATAGATATTGGTGCCAACACTATAGATCACTGAATTCTTCTCCTACTATGTTATATACAGGCTAGGCCAGTTTCAGGAAAATGTAGTTAAACGTAGTAGCTTTGTACATCATGGTTTTCATATTGCAACGGCATATAGATCATGGTGCCAACA
>OZ012689.1:39478161-39518984 GCA_963942565.1 Maea johnstoni
CTGTGGAGCTCTGCTTTATACCATTAGGTTATCTAAGTCCAAGACTTTGACAAACTGTATTACCCCACTTAGATGAACACTGGTATACTGATCCCATCATTCCCGGCAAAAAAGAAACATTTTACATCTTTATCTATCCTGAACACGTGTAAACAATTTTCATGAGTAATACATTCGGCTTGGTGACTTATGGGTCTCCCCCAGCTTTGCAGTGATCCCTGTTCCCTTTGGCTGGGATCCATAGAGCACCGGGAAGCAGAAATGTATCATGTGACGCAATATATGGGAAGAGTAGCGCACCAGTACAATGGCAGCTGTTCTCTGGAGGCTGTTGCAGGGTGGGAAACATATATCGGCCACATCCCTGTCTCTGCTGCCAGGACTGAACCCGCCCCAGTTAGGGTGTTAGGGTGGATCAGAGACAACGTCACTCAACTCATTCATCAAAAATCTGAGCTGAGTTGTGATATGAAAAAAAAAATACTGAGAGTATGTGTTGTCTGTAGAGGCAAAGACTACTCTGTACTCGGTACTCGGCGAGAGCTATCCAATGAATACCAACATGACAGGTTTTAGATGGTTTTCAAAAATCTTTGCGTCCTTGTGCTTTGGACGAAAGTAGCCTAAGCATTTGAAGATTTAAGTTTGTAATGGTAAAATTCATGTAGTTCAGAAAAAAAATCAATAAGAGAGATATACATAGGGCTTTTCTGGTGTCATGTATCTTTGATATTAGGTTATGGAAATCCATTAAGTTGGGAAACACAGTTTGTAACAGGCTTATAGGTAGGAATATTGGGATGAGCTATCCTTGCTAAGTGATTACATATTGAACTCAAATACCTTTACATATTGAAGCAGTTAATTCTTCTCAGATATGGGCTGAAAATAAATAAAGCAAAACTTTTTCTTCTATTTGCTGAATTCCCCCCCCCCCCACCCCCCCCCCCCCCTTTTGCAACAGATTTAAAAAGACTAAGACAATATTTGCAGCATTTACCCTTATATGCTTAGAGTTCCTTCCAAAAATGTCATCTGTAGTGGTTATAATATGCATTACAGCTCTAGTGGTTCCCCCTTGGGGATTAATACAGAACTAAACTTTTGACTGAAATCAACTCAAGGTAGACAATTGTAATTCAGGGACAGCGGTCAACCCTTTTGCTGATGATGGCTAATTTGGCCTTTTCAAAATGATGAAAAAAACACCCTGAAAAATGACTGAAACCTTGACACATAAGTACTCATCTGAGAGTACTCAGCGAGAGCTATATAATGAATTTCAACATCGCAGTGTTTAGATAATTTTCAAAAATATTTGTGATCTTGTGCTTTGGATGAAAGTAGCCTCAGCATTGGAATCGGTAAACACAGACTTGTAGTAGCAAGTATAAGGCTCAGCTGGACTCAGTTGACCTCAACTTCCAGCAGTGAGTGCATGTGAGGTTATCTTAGTTCTGATACTGACCACCAGCTGTCAGCACCAGATAGGAGGGCCACGCTACAAATCACTGTGTGCTGGAAGTGGTCTGCAACCTTCTTGAGGTCATATTAGTACCCCAACTTCAGATGTCATGCAGGCTTTGATTGCAATTATCATTGATATAGCTTCCACTGCAAAAGCACAAGGACACACAGATTTGTAAAACACCATCTAAACACTGTCATGTTGCTATTCATTGGAAAGCTCTCACCTGGGAGTAGTAGACAGGGAGTGGGCACTGTGCATGCGTCATCAAATTTCACTGCCTCACACCACTATGAGTCATAGATAACATGTGTACCCCAGGATTGGCTGCCTGCTGGTTTCACAGGCCCTGGGTCAGACTGAAATTGCCGCGAAACCAATCACGTGACCAATACTCCCCAAGGCTACACCGCGTAACCCGAGGCGCACATACCGTAGGTACCAGTATGCTTTGCCTATGGGGTTGCGGATCAAGGGGATGTATTTCTCTGCTCTCACTAAGTTCCCTCAGATTAGTACCTATGTGCCAGGGTTCAAGTCATTTCAAGGTTTAGAGGGTTTTAAAAAATCTTCGCATCCTTGTGTTTTGGACGAAAGTGGCCTTAGCATAGAAAGGGTTAATCCTCCCTTGCCATGATGTCTGGCAGTAATGAGGATTGGCTGTAGGTTTTGGTTAGAGGAAGATTAAATAGGTACCACCCCAGTGTGCTGCTTTCTGGCGAACACATTGTTTATAAACAAGGCCATGTATCTAACAGGCATGGGTAGTATGTCTCTGTCTGCACTCACTGCCCCAGTTCCCTGTGGAGCCCGGGCTCTGGTTTGGGATAATCTAGGAGGGACATATTGGAAAAGTGAACTGTTGGCAGAGATTCCAGGGACCCTAGTTATGAGAGAGAAAGAGAGAGAGAGAGAGAGAGAGAGAGAGAGAGAGAGAGAGAGAGAGAGAGAGAGAGAGAGAGAGAGAGAGAGAGAGAGAAAGAGAGAGAGAGAGAGAGAGAGACAGAGAGAGAGAGAGACAGAGAGAGACAGAGACAGAGAGACAGAGACAGAGACAGCGAGAGAGAGAGAGAGAGAGAGAGAGAGAGAGAGAGAGAGAGAGAGAGAGAGAGAGAGAGGAGAGAGAGAGAGAGAGAGAGAGAGAGAGGGGGAGAGACAGAGACAGCGAGAGAGAGAGAGAGAGAGAGAGAGAGAGAGAGAGAGAGAGAGAGAGAGAGAGAGAGAGAGAGAGAGAGACAGAGACAGCGAGAGAGAGAGAGAGAGAGAGAGAGAGAGAGAGAGAGAGAGAGAGAGAGAGAGAGAGAGAGAGAGAGAGTAAGAGGGGGGGAGGGCAGAGAAAGTGCTAGCAGAGATTATTGCTGGGGCCCCAGGTACATGAAACATCTTTTTATTGAAAGCATCATTTGAAAGATATATGAAGGAGTAAAGCAGAATATGCTTCATTTCGAAGTTATTTTTGAAAATAAAATAGATCCAATTAGGAGCTTGCAAGCATGCAAAGGTTAAGCACATGGTTCTACTGGCCTGATAGGGCTACATGTACCAAGCTGAGTTGATTGATTGTCAGTTTCAATGTCTCCTAATATATAATGGCATATTATTATTAATTTATTATTATTATTATTATAAGTATTATTATTATTATTATTATTATTATTATTATTATTAGTATTATTATTAGTATTATTATTATTCCATACAAAATCTCATCTAAGCTACATTTGAACTTGTCTTAAGCAGAAATAGCTGACTCTTTGATAACCTTTTTTTATTGTCTTTTCTTTCGCTTGCTTCAGACATCCGATTAGCAATCTTCTTCTCAATCATGTTGCATCTTGGGCTACTTGGTTGCAATGAAAGTTTGCTGGGGATGAATTAGGATTGCCTTGGGTTACTGGGCAATCATTGTATATCCACACTAAATTTCCTTTTTCCTATTTTTTATTGCAGAACAATTCATCACATGAATTCAGATGCATCCAATTAAACAATTTATAGATTCATTTTGAATATACTACTTGTCTCAAAATTAGGATTTTATCCAGGGAGCCCCGTTGCGTCTTCTGAAGCTACCTGGAGATGTTATGTATAGAAACCAGTACATCTTAGGGTTCCCTGCAGAAATTTGAGGGAGCCACAGGAGAATTCAAGGGAATCCTCGGATCCCGGCACCCCCTAATTTCGAGTCCTGTTCTATGTGATTGGTGCTTTTAGCATGGTTCCTATTTTTGTTCCAGGTTCATCTAATTATAATTTAACTATTTATGAATTTAGTATGTATATGCTACTTGAGTGTTGCTTTTATATACAGCTAACATGGTTCCCTTTTTGTTCCAGGTTTTTGAAACTAATCTGTCTATTGAATCTGTTTGCCTCTACTTCTTGATTGGTGCTTAAGTAGGTTTTTGTAATAACATGATTTCCTGTTTTTTGTTTTGCAGGCTTGGGTCACTAAGTAAAGATCATGGTAAAGATGGCCCAAAAAAAGAAAAGGAGAAAGAAAAAGAGAAAGAAAAGTCTGATAAAGAAGATCTAGAGCGGCTCAATATAGAAACAACAGATTCACATGGTAAGTCCTAGTCTATACCAGAGACTTCAACTGTCTATACTGATCACTAAATTGGAACATGGCTCGACGCTAACAGTTAACGCTGGTCCCAGGCCAGTAAAATTTCCCCAAAATTGCATTGGGCCAGTAGAAAAAGACCTCAACTGGTCCTACAGGGCCAGCAAAATTTTGGGACATTCTTGTTGACAGGTTTCCCCAAAAGAATGTCCCTAAATGTTTTTCAAATAAATGAAAATGAAAAAAATAGATGTTGGTGAATTTTATGCAATGTTTTTCTTGTTATTTTAAAGAGAAATTTGTAGAACCAATGAATATTTTGCAGGGCCAGTAGATCATAGGGGTTACTGGTCCTATGGGTCTAGTAACATTTTGAGTTAGCGTTGAGGCCTGTGGAATTAACACAAACTTACTCCAATCACAGAAGTTTACTTTTCCATGCTTCCTGATAAACATACTGGCATTTTTCTGCCTCTGGAGGGCATATTCTATTAACTATAGCCTTTCCAAGGGATCTGCAGCAAATCAAGTTTTTTACAGGTCTCGAGGCTAATTTAAAAAGTTACTGGCCCCGTAGGACTAAGGATCCACTGGTCCTGCAATTTTTTTTACTGATCCTTGAATTTTTTATTGTAATGTTATCAGGCATTTGATATGCCTGATGTGGGGGAAAACCTGTTAACAAGAATGTCCCCCAATGTTTACTGGCACTGTAGGACCAGTTGAACTCGGTTTTTACTGGCCTGAAGCCATTTTTGGAAATTCTTTCTGTTAGTGTCGTGCCCTGCTTTATTATCTGTTCTTAGGATCTCTTTGGTAATTTATCAGGTTTTTTTTGCACCATTTTGTATTAGCCACTAAAATAATAATAATAATAATAATAATAATAATAATAATAATAATAATAATAATAATAATCTTTGTTTAAAGAGGGTCACTCAGTCCAATGGTAAGGATCTTCCCTGAGGCCCTCTGGCATGTTTACAAGTAGCCCGGGGGCCCCAGGGTTACAAAGTAGTACAGTCCATTGGTTTTAAGTATAGAGACTTAAAGGAAGGTAGAGATGGTGCACATCTGATTGCTTCAGTTAAGCCATTCCAAACTTTGGGCCCTGAGTATAAAATGCATTTTTGGCCAATTGATTTCTTACATTTTGGAAGAGCTAATAGTGAGGAGGTTGCATTTCGAGTACCATAGCTATGGTTTTCTTGTGTATATGAGAAAAGTTTGTTCATATAATGGTGGTTTAACTCATTAAGGCTTTCGTATACTAGGAGCTTAAAGGTTGAATTGTAATAATAGCCATCTATTGTTATTCTCATTTCAGGTGAACAACTAATACAGCGATGTGTGATAATCCAAAGGGATGAGCGGGGATATGGATTAACAGTCAGTGGGGATAACCCTGTTTTTGTACAGTCCGTCAAAGAAAGTAAGTACATTGTCCAACTGTGAATGTAGTGAACACATTCTCATTATGTGATTTGGAATTTTGTATTTCGTCATTTCTGCTGCCACATTGCTGCTGAGTCGTGACTATAGCCAGTTGCATGGTCTGACACTTAGTTTTCAGGCTAGGGACCCGGAATGGTCTTTTACTAAAAATATAAGCGGTCAAAAACAATATTTCTGGTAATTATACATACAACTTTGGGCCCCTAGTCTGAAAAATCTAGGGGCCAACAGCAAAATCTAGGGGCATATATCCCCCTGTGCCCCTAGGAAAGTCGAACCCTGAGTTGTCATTGGTGGAGGAAACCGAAGTACCTGGCAAAAACCACCGCCTAACCCAAGTCACTGGCAACTTTCTCACATGCCCCAGCTGGGATTTGAACCAGGGCAGTAGTGAGAGACAGCTAGTAATCAGTGGCAATGCCTTAGACCACGCAGCCATCAGGGTAGGCCCCTCATTGTGTGAAGTTTACTCATCGTCCGACTCATATGGAAATACCTTGATAGCTTAGTAATATTTTGAGTAATATTTTCTGAAAATTGCTGTCCTTAGTGGGTTTAACATTGCCACATTAAATAGTTTGTAGTTTCCAAATATTTCTTGAGATGCAAATATGAAAACATCTTTATGTTGTTCACCAAAAATATTCCATGATGGGTTTTTTTTTCTCTCTCAGGAAAAATGCTTTGGTTAGGATAGTAGATAATGTTTGTTAGGATCCAATGGTTGGCGCCATATGCTTGAATTCGAATGTTAAATATTTAAGTCAAGATTTGTGTTTGAATGAACTTACAGAAAGTATTTGTAACCCACCAAAATCTTCATTGGCACTCAAGTTTTAATGAGTTTCGCGTACAATTTATGAACTCAGAAAAGAAATGATATTAAATCTATTGATGCATTGGATTTTTATTAGTAGGTGGTTTTTCTATCATGATTGAATAAAGCATAACATGACTTCATGGTATGTTCAACAGCATTAATATTATTTCCCATATATGAAATGTATTTTTGTCATAAATGGTTACTATATGTAATAAGTTAATTATTTGTATGACCAGCATGATTTTGTAATGCTATGATTACAGCAAATAGATATATAATACAATACAATAAGTAAATTGACTCTGTTTGACACATTCTGTAATTTAGTTTTTATTTTTGCCACCAGATGGGGCAGCAGCCAGGGCTGGAGTCCAACAGGGAGACCGCATCATCAAGGTAGGCTCAATGTTTAAAATATAACCCAGGACTTAAGATGAAGAAATAAGCTGTAATTGTTTTCCTGTTTTTCATTACAGGTTTACCGTTCAATGCATGAGATAGCTTATGCATGATATCTGGAACGGCATTCAATTTTGTACAGAAGTCCTCTGAAAATAATATTCAAACAGAGAAATATATTTATCTGAGATTTAGATGTCTCTGATTCAAGCAATTCACCCACATCATTTAGTCTGCAGATCATGGAAACTCTAATCCTTAAATCCCATTGATGATGCTACTTTGAAATAATATAATACTATAAACATAGATAAATATTTGAATGATAGGTGGGAAATGCACATAGTCATCTTTTACTTTCAGAAAATAATTCATATTTTAAATTTTACTGTACTTTCCCACTTCTTTTAAATTTTACTCTTAACTTTTACTCTCAAATAGTTGAGTTGGTGTTTTTCTTAGTAAGGGCATAATAAATTTCTCATTGAATGGACAAGTGAATTGCTTTAGGGCTGAAAATTACATGTGGATTATACAACAATCTTTAAGGAATGAGTAAACAAATCACACGTAGGAATTGCATATTCATAATTGTATTTTATTTTTGGGTCAGTTTTTTATCCATCCCTTTCACCTCTATAGGTTTGACAGATCACCTCAGCATAAGGTGTACAGATAGGATGATAGCTTTGTGAAGCAGATACATATTGATGGTAGTTGAATTTAAGAAAACACATATGCAGATCAATTTTTCAACTTCAACATCTCTATGTGCAGGCTTCTTGTTGAAACCTCTTAACTATATGGAATGTCATGATTTTACCACTATTGTAAACAGCATTCCTTAGTATTTCACCACATAATATATCATATGATATATATATATATATATATATATATATATATATATATATATATATATATATATATATATATATATATATATATATATATATATATATTAAATAGTTTATCCCTCTAAATGTGAGGTTAAATTATCTCATTACGAAACTGAGAGGATATTAATCTCTCACGAAAATGAGTGAAGAATAAAACCTCAAAAAAGTACATTATTTCACCTTAATACTAAGAAAATGTTGAGTGGAGTCTCACCATGAGAAGAATTTCTTTTCAAAGTGAGGATGGTTAATCTCACTGCAAAAAGTGAGAAGAGTTATTTCTCTAAAAGTAAGAATGATTTATCTTACTAGGAAACAGGGCAGAATCAACCTCTTTTAAAGTCTCACTGCAAAAATGTGAGAACTGATCTCCCTAAAAGTAAATATGTTTAATCTCACTATGAAAGTGTGAGAAGAATGGATCCAAGATAATCTCAATCTCACTCTGAAACTTTGAGAAAAACTTATCTCCCCAAAAGTGAGAATGTCTAATCTCACTACAAAAGTGTGAGAAGAATGGATCCAAGATAATCTCACCCTGAAACTTTGAGAAAAACTTATCTCCCCAAAAGTGAGAATGTCTAATCTCACTACGAAAGTGTGAGAAGAATGTTTCCCTCTAAAAGTGAGCCAAGATAATCTCACTATGAAACTTAGAGAAAAACTTATCTCCCCAAAAGTGAGAATGTCTAATCTCACTACGAAAGTGTGAGAAGAATGGATCCAAGATAATCTCACCCTGAAACTTTGAGAAAAACTTATCTCCCCAAAAGTGAGAATGTCTAATCTCACTACGAAACTGTGAGAAGAATGTTTCCCTCTAAAAGTGAGCCAAGATAATCTCACTATGAAACTTATTTCCCTGAAAGTGAGAATCATTAACCTGGCAATGAAACTGATAGAAGAACTCTCCAAAAATGAATATTCTCTCGGTGAAAATTAGAAAAGAAGTTAATCTTGCTACGAAACGGAGAGAATTAATTTCTTTAAAGATGAGAATCAATAACATAATTACTATCTTAGAGAGAAGAAATCAATAGTATGAAACTGTGAGCAAAGTTAATCTCACTATTAGATTGAGAGAATATATAATGTCAATGAAATTCTGAACTGAAAGTGCTAGCTGGTATCATGCAGTCCAATGAATACCAATCTCAGTGTCTTGCCATCATGATCTGGCTATTCAAACCTAGCTATTTATATCTTATTGCCCAATACCTGAGAGCTACTTAAGCTGGTTGATATTGTGCTCCTTAAACAGGACAGCCAAGATATCAAAACTTGTTTCTTTATGGACTTAATCCTGTCATTAAGACCCAGTTGGTCGTGAGCCAAGTACACTGAACTCTTGCATCAGCTGCTAACTATGGAATTGACCAATCATCCAGTTAGCCACAATATGATGACCGGTGGTCAGAGGATAGGGTCATTGAACAGAACAAACATTCCAGACCCTTGAATGCTTGATTGCTTGTGCATGGAACATTATTAGGAAATTGAGTCTCTGGTTATGTGTTCATAATGCTGTGCTTCTGAGGGGTAGGGAGGAGGTTGTTATTCATATTGTTTAGTATCTGCTACTCTCTCTTTCTCTCTTAAATATTGGGGAATAGAATTAACATTTTTACAGTTTGAATGATGTGATTCATGCATCAGTCTGCAAAATAATGAAAATATGATAGTTGCCTACCCCTACCAAAGAATTTCTAGGATTATCCTAGGAAAATCCCAGGATTTCTCAGGAAGTCTGAGGTACATTTGGTAAGGGTATGCAAATAAAGTGTGATTCTTGTTAATGTCATCTTGCTGGTGGTGGGTAATTTGGCCAATACGAAATGATGAAAAAACCTGAATAACGACTGAAACCCTGGCACATCAGTACTCATCTGAGAGTACTCAGTGAGTGCTATCCAATGAGTACCAACATGACAGGGTTTAAATGGTTTTCAAAAATCTTTGCATCCTTGTGCTTTGGATGAGTCTAGCCTCAGCATTGGAAGGGTTAATACCATATGAGAATGAACACCATATGTACATTGCATATGTCATATAATTTACTCCTGTTTCATTTCCAATTGTTGATAATCTTCTTTAGAATGTCCCTCTAATCGTGTTTTGACCAAGTATTATATGATATCACTATAGCTGATATTCATACCCTTGTTCTCCTTTCAATTTTAGTTTTTACTTCCAAAATGTTCCTCATACTTGGTAGGACAAAGCACTGAATAAGATATTTAAATCTGATATCATACTCCTGTGTCTTTCCTAAGTTTGATCATTTTCCTCGAAACTTCACTAGCATTTTTATATCAGTAAGGTTGAACAGTGTATTAAGTATCATTGTACATAGCAAATATTTAAACTCCTGCTTCATTTTTTAATGTTTACTCATTTCCCTCAAAATGTCACACTGGCAGACTTTTGCAAGGACTTCTCTCTGTTTTTTGTTGGATAAAGTGTTGTGTAATATCTTGCGGTGTATTTCTTCGGTAATCCTTTCTTATGGAAATGGCTGGGCAGTTCTCCTAGTCGATCGTTTTCGTATTCACTAAAGTCAGTCGTTGCATCACTCTCATAGTTCCTCTGTTCAATGAGACTGCTTGTGGACCGCCATGAATCTAAGTAACCCTTTTTGTGTCTCGGACGTGGTGGGGAATATCTTGTACTAGATAGATTGTCTAACGATACCGTCCTGCGAGCTGGGGACCATAGATTCCCAAAAGATGAAGATGCAAGACTTTCATCCGATGACGAAAATAAGGCTTCGGTACTCGTAGCCGCTAGGGTAGATTCGTAGATAGGTTTTGGAGGTTCCTCCTCCTCAATGATCAACTTTGCCTCGAAAGAGGAGGTGGTCTGGAAATCCCATTTGTACTCGTAGGTTTGTACGTATTTCTGGAAATCTTTCTTGTTAGTGAGTCTGGCCTCGGCTGAGGCCACGAGTTGGAGGCTGGGTTGGATCTCAAGGCTGAGTTTTTGCTGGCTCTCCGATCGGCGTACGCTACGTATGCTTCCCATGCTGCTCCAGGAGCAGCGTCTCCGGACCAGCTCATCGTCCGACACCACCATGCCATCGTAATATCCTCCTGCCGAGCCCATCATCTTGACAGAACTAGGCAAAAACCATCAAATCCCACTCGGCAATGACCTACAATAGAAAAACAAAAGATTGTAAGAATTTATTCACATAAATCAGAAAGGAAACATACAAATTTATACTTGGGGGGGAAAAGTTTATTTAATTTCACAGTTCCCCTGAGAGTCTATAATTACTTTTAGCTACTATCAAGGATGCTGTATCACAACTCTTGTATAGAGTGTCCCTGATTCTATGTGTATCAACGGTTATCTGAGAATGAGCTTTAGTTCTTGTACTTAAATTTTCTGGCATGAAAAATGGTTCACCTCTTTGTAAACCTTTCTCCTCTGAAGTATCCTGTATCATGTCAAGGTTCAGTTTCATTATAGCTGCCTATACCCTAATTAGGACTGCCTATAATTAGCTCTAATTAGATGCCACAGGTGCAGTATCCACTGCCTCACAATGCATACTGCTGGTTTAACCTTTTCAATGCTGAGGCTACTTTCATCAGAGGCACAAGAAAGCAGAGATTTTTGAAAAACCTCTAAACCCTGCCATGTTGGTATTCATTGGAAAGCTCTCGCTAAGTACTCTCAGATGAGTACCCATTTGCTAGGGGTTCAGTCATTTCTCAGGGTTTTTGCAACATTTTGCAATGGCCAAATTAGCCACCAGCAGCATAAGGGTTAACAAGTAGTATTTTTTTTCCTACCTCATCTACAAGACCTGAGCTCTACATGTACATTACATTGGTTTTCAGAGTTTGACAAACCCTACCTCACCATATTGTAAAAGAATATTTTCAGCTCTTTCCTATTTGCCTGAAATTTAAGCCATTCTCACTCAGAGTTACTCTAGAAAGTACCATATGCTACTCTCATATTTTTGAAAATGATTTTGGAATAACGCCAAAGTTCACAAAATGTTTTATGGAGAGTTGTTTGTTTTTTTACTAACATTTCTCCTTCAGATGTTTTCCGTAATATGCTTTTGTTTGTAAAATATTTAAAAAATCGTCAGGCCTGTTGTGATAACTCTCAGTGTAAATGGGTTAACTTCCTTTTATAATTGGTGCCTTTGCAAATTGAAAGACCACTTGAGACCAAGTGTAAAGCGTAGGGAATCTTTTGCTGGTTTGTACCTGCTCCCGATATGACCTAAGAAAGTTGACAGTGACATAAATTCAAAAACCTGAACCAATCCGAAATAAGAATCCTTTTTTTTGCGATTGTCTCTGACCCATCTCACTATGGAATGTTCTCATTACCTTGAGCCCACCCACTCTCTAGCCACACAAGATCTCTTACAGTACCTGATATATGAAGTTTCAGCCTAATATATGGTAGAGATGTCCATGCCATTTACCCGCACAAGTGAAGACTGTTCCCAGGTCATATATACATCATTGCCATCAAGAGCTAATGTGTATAATGGTTTCCTGTTATTCCATCCAAATTATGATCTGACCATTATGCAAATGCACAGCACTCTCCCCATGTCCGAGTCCAAATGTATGCAAAGGATTGAGACCCCGGGGTTGTGGGGTGGTAGGAAGTCCAGTGATTGCAGTACATGTACGGGTATTGCTCAAATACTGAACAGCCGGTGGCAAAGGCGGATAATAGTGTATATATACACACTATATACCTTTGCCAATACATATCCCATGATTCTATGTTAACCCATTCATACCCAGTTTCCCCCTGGAACGTCTCCTCTGGAATTTATGTTACTTTTTTAACCCTTTCATACCTGGAGATCTACTTGACTAGTAGCAGTTTTGGCTGATACGGGTATGAATGGGTTAAAATAAATCTGGACTGGCATAAATTCAAATTTATTTGAAGGAAATCAGTTGGTTGGTTTCTGATTCATATTTTTCTCTCATATAATTTCCAAAATATCTTATTCATAAAAGTATAATCACCAAAGTGGGCATGCCTCTTTACTTCACTGTATGGATAAATTTATTAACCCTTTTGTATGGTCTGACGCTTATGCAAATATATTTATAACAAAACAATATTTTGAGAAATGCTTGAATGAAAGTTGAAGTTGCAATTCGGTGCAACAATCCCTCTTCAAAATATTTTTCAAATATTACTATATTTTCATGAGATATGTTCCATGTTGTCAGACCTTATGCACACTCCTGATGAAAATAGGTAAATATTAGAAGAACCATTTACAAATCAACTTGCTTGATCTTTGAAGAATTTTTTTGTCGGCATAAAGATAGATTTTTGTTGAATGTGTCATTTTTTCTAAATCATTAAATCATGAAAGAATATTAACATGTTAGAGCACCACATTGCTCTGGGCTTGAATGGGTTAGAAGTGCTTTGACTGTGATCATGGGCCTGATTTGGTTTGGCCTATGCTGTTACCGATTGACATGCCCCTCGACCGTTCAGAACAACTGTTGAGAAGTACCCTCTATCCCCTTAGGGTAAGCCCCAGTAACCCTATTGTTGTTGTCCACTCTTGTAGAGTCGAGTGCATAAATAACTGGTCAGACTTATATACTAACCCTCTCCCTCTCCTGTGCCACTTCAGGAAAGTCCAATTGAAAAATAGTAGAAACAATGTGAAATTTAAACTAATATTGTTAGGGCCATTCCATTTTAAAGGGGGATGGGGGAGAAGAAAAGAAAATCTGACACTCCCCCTACCCCCCCCCCCCCCTTCCAGCTGCAGTTCAGAATTGGGGGGGGGGGGGGGATATTTACTCCAAATACTTTCAGTAGTGGGAGTTCTGTGAAATTATAAAGATATATTTACGTTTTTCTCGGACTTTTCATTACAATGAACAATATTTACTCCAAACACTTTCAGTAGTATTTCGGTACAAAGGTGCTGCATAACTATTTGCCTGACCATGGGGGTGGTATAGTGTGAATGCTCAGGTTACAGGCTGGTGTTCATCATTAAAGGCTTTTGGGAATTTAAATATGAGATTTATTGTTGACATTGCACTAAAAGTTCTGAAGTAAGGTTGAATCTGATATGTGTGAGAAAGCTTCCCTCCCGAGCTACCAACTCTCAGTCATGTGCCTAGTGCTCAGGGTGCATTTTAAAAGCTTTTTCAATGAGGCCAAGAAAAAAATATTGTTTGTTTCCTGTAAAGGCCTGAAAAAAATTAGGGTAGGTAGGTCGGTAAAAATATTATTTTTTGCATTATTTTTTTGGTCATAAATGTGTGTTTTATGCATGTTTTATGTCGATTGGGATTTGGGAGGGCAGAAAAAACTCTTGGGGTAGGGATTTTTTTGAATAAAAACTTGTTAGGGTCGGGTTACAGGAAACTTTTTTTGTAGGCCTGATTATTGTGCTTTAACCTTTATGCTGCTGTTGGATAATTTGGCCATTACAAAATGATGGGAAAACCCTGAAAATAACTTTTACCCTGGCATACAGATACTCATCTCAGACCTATCTAATGAATACCAACATGACAGGGTTTAGATGGGCTTCAAAAATCTTTTCATCCTCATGCTTTGGACAAAAGTACCTTTAGCATTTGAAGGGTCTTGTGATTTTGCCATCAAAAATCTTTGTGTCCTTGTGCTTTGTACTAAAGTTGCCTCAGCATTGAAAGGGTAAACTCATTCAGGAACTTACTTGTATGAGAATGTATTACTGATAAATAAAAAAGTGATTTGGAGAATATAGTACTTCACCAGATTTTACAACTAAGGGTACTTCGCTGAGACATACATTCAACATAGAGGTGTGACAGGTTTACACTTCTCATATTATGGGACAGGAAAATAATGGTAGAGCATGAGGAATAACAGTTTACTTAACCCTTATGCTGCTGGTGGCTAATTTGACCAATACAAAATGATGCAAAAATCAGAAAGATGATTGAAACCATGATATCTGGGTACTCATCTGAGAGTACTCAGTGAAAGCTATCCAATGAATACCAACATGAAATCTTTGCGTCCTTGTTCTTTGGACAAAAGTTAAGCCTCAGCATTGGAAGGGTTAACTTTGCACTCATACTGTCCGATCTTATAAATTAGCTTAGGTTGATATTTGAGACGCTGAGTGAGGGGATGCATGAGGTATGCTTGTTAATCCTTATGCTGGTGGTGGTTAATTTGGCCAACACAAACTGATGCAAAAGAAAATGAAAAATGATAAAAATCCTGTCACATGGGTACTCCTCTAAAAGTACTCAGCAAGAGCTATCCAATGAATACCAAAATGACTAGGTTAAGATGGTTTTCAAAGGAATTTTGCATTCTTGTGCTTTGGATGAAGATAGCCTCAGCATTGGAAGGGTTAAACATGTTTCATTCAGAACAGAAGTAGTAGTAGTATATTTCAAGGGTTACCTGGTGTCAGGAGTGAATGGGAACTTTATTAGCTAGAGGCCAGCGAGGCCAATAACTAGGAGTTATTACTGGTAGGGATGTCATCGATAGTCGACAAATCGATAAATCAACATTTTCACTTTGTCAATTAGATGGATTCGAATGGTTGGGTATCGAATCGAAATAATCAATATTCTGTACCCCAATAATGGCGTATGATTATTAATGAAATATACACTTTTCCCAAACATTTTCCTGTTAAACTAACTCAAAGTGAAATATTGAAGTATTTTCTATGGCTTTTGTAAGAGAAATTGGAAGAAATGGTGTACTTTACTTAGACACATGGCCAAGACACAGGGTATTGAACCCGATCGAATTTAATTGATATATCGTAAAGAGTATAGCAATTAATCAAATTGAAAAAAAAAGGGATATCAATTACATCCCTATAAATAATTTTGCCCTGCGAGCATGTTACGGTGTATCGAAACGTATCGAATCGAATCAAAAAATATGTCAATTAATCGAATTGATAAAATTTCATACCAATGATATCACTAATTACTGGTACATTTGATATGATACCAGATATCAATATTGAATTGGAAAAGGAATCATATCTTTTAGATCTGTGATACTGGTATTTCTTAACAATATGAAATTGACTTATAACCTACTTACCTTTTCATAATTGTTAAGGAAATATCAAAATCATATTGTAGCACAATTTCTTCAATGTTGCCAATTCTTACCCATAACTTAAGAAATATTTGATAGTATATTTGATATCTCATATTATATTTCTAACTTATACATTTTCTTTTGGTATGAGTCTTGGCTTGATTTTCATTTCTGATTAGAATATAGATTGATACAACTAGAATGCAAGGATTGCATGATTCTTTGTAATGCCCAAGACTTTTCTCTGGAATCCAGCATGACTTCTAACACCAGAATGTTATGGGCCCATGGCAACATTTTTCAGAAGCAACTAACTCTACAAAAGCCTTATTTCTGAATTTGCTGTATATCAATCACATACACTTTAGATCCAATTAGACAGTTCTGGAGCAAAGGAAATGCATAGTTTAGGTTGGACAAATAGACATGTATCCAAATACATGTTTCCGCATGTCATGGTTGGTGACTCGGCATCAAAGCTTCTTTTGGACAACCCAGTTTCTTATTACAAGATGTAGGTACTAAAGCAGGATATTTTTAACCCATTCTTGTCTGAGTTCCCCGTGGAAGTCTCTTCTAAATGCTATGGTACTAGGGCATGGAAATAAAGCTTAAATTTGCAAGTTACTTGAAGGAGAGCTAGCAGCAGAAGTAAGCGTAGCATTTCCCTCTGAAGTTGTCCAAAAATGGCTTTTATCAGAATGATTTTTGGCCATATAGTCATATGGCAGCGTAAAATGGGTCAGATCCTATCCTTTTCGCTGCTTATTCATGATTTACCTGGTCTGGTACACAATTACAGTATCTACTTGACATGGCATCCTATATAATCAATCCTGCACCCAAGATCAACTCAAATTATAACCATTAACATGTTTAACTCATTGAAATAAGGCATAATATCCTTATTCAGTGTTATAGGAATTAAATTGAGGTGACAAATTTCTATTTGATTCTTTGAATTGACAATTTTAGAAATTTATTACAAAAATATCTGGGTGTCCTTAGGCTGATGGGTCATTTTGAGGGTTTGGGTGTCGAAATGATGCTCAGATGCCCTGTTGGCTAATACTATATGCAAGACTGGTTAATTAGGTATGTAGCTGTTTATGTCCAGGTATAGGTATGTCTGACCTACTTCCTCAAATCCCATTTGGCCAGGGGCTGCTACTAGTACCTTTAAATAGGTTTTGGCCTTGAGGCTTATGGCCTCCCTGCAAAGACCAACTATTCAAAGTGTATATGATTTGTCATCCTAAAGTATAATGATTATATAGATGATTATGAAATGTAGTCCGATAAGTTTAGCTGTAATGATGTCAGATAACTGCGTGTGGGTAAATGAGATTTGAAGGAACTGCTTACATGGGCAACTCCATGCATTTGCAACTGCATTATAAACGTGACTAAACTAACTCTCTCTTTGCTTATTGATACTTAATTTCTCAATTCCTGCTTGCAGCCCTAGTGTGCCTTATTCTAGCAATGGATTCAATGCTTACCATATAGTCCCTCCTGGTTGTTCTTCTATCAGCTATTTCCAATAGTGAGTGTGGTGATGGGGATAATATACTGTCTCCTAAAGACCTCCTCACTCACTGTACACGCACAAAGGTGTATTTATATAGTGATTCCTAGTGAACTGACTCCTTAAGAAAGCGATGATGCTGACTGTGCAGTCCTGTTTACCTGTGAAGAAGCCACGCTTTAAATACCTGTCCACATCCAGCAGCACAGGTGTGAGCTGTAGTAGCCTTGACCAGGTAGCTATTGTCACACCTGAGTGCTGATCAAAGCCTCTGACGACATGATGATTGATGCTATCCCTTCTGCCTGTCGACGAAGCTTGGTTGCCCAGGACACTCACCGTGACAACATGTCTGTAATTGTAATTGACAGGATTGTGTAGGATATTTTTTTTGTGATGGGGTTCTGAAGTTATGTTTAAGATTTAAAGGGTAGAAGTCTTTTAAATGTATGCACTTTTCAGTGCTGAGGCCACTTTCAGTCAAAAGCAATTTGACATTTTTTTTTTGGAAAACCTTAGATTACCAAACACAAGCTTCATCCAAGGGAAAACCATCAAATCCCTGTCATGTTGGTACTCATTGGATAGCTTTCACTGAGTACTCTCAGATGAGTGCCAATGTGCAAAATTTCAATAATTTTTCATTTGATTTTTTTGCATCATTTTGTATTGATATAAGTATCAAACTTTAATTGTGAAGAGTAGCTTGTTGAACAACCCTTTTCTCTATCTGGGAGTCATGGTGGTAGCAAAGGGAGCTGCATTCACTCACCAGTAATTTGATTGCAATTAGTACCTGAGCACATCTCAAGAGGAGGGAGGTAATTTCTCTAGTAGCCAGAAGATTGATTCGCAGTGGCAATTAGTACCTGCAACTGCAATCAACAGTAACAGATTAAGGGGGACATGTAATCACTTAAAGTGCTGTTTCAATAGGTATAGAAAGTACTGGTCTTAATGGCTAGCTGAGCTATTGTGATGAGGAGCTATTAAGATGCTTAAATTACTCTTTATAGAAGGTTCAATTCTCCTTTAGTGTGTAGCTATAGACAGCTATGATGTAATCTGTAAGTGCAGATACTAAGGCGAAAGTGCATAGTTAGATACTTATGCAATTAATTGTATGGTACATAAAAGGACTGGTGTTTGTAAGGTATTTCGCCTATTCATCCTTTAAGCAGCTCAAAGATTTTTGACTGCTTTGCTGATATCTTTATAATGAAGGCATCTTCCGGAGATTGAACATTGTCAATCACAGTCCAATCACCAGTTCTATTTCCAATTATGAAACATTTGGAATTTTGGGTTTTCGTCACTTTTTCTGCCATATTTCTAGTTGTTACTAGCCAGTTGTAAGTGACCTTATAGGTAGGCTTTTGTTTTCCATAATTATGCCTTTTAAGTACATATCAGCGTTTGACGTACAAGGTAGCCTCACTAGTCTGGCCTAGCAGTGTCTGACACTTAGATTTTAGGTTTAAGGGCCCAAAAAAGGTCTTTTGATAAAAATTAGTGGTCATAAACCGGATTTCTGGTTATGGTACATACTCTTTTGGGCCCCTAGTCTGAAATATCTATGGGCCCACAGCAGAATCTAGGGGCTGGGCCCCTGGGAAAGTCGAATCCTGGCCTAGTATGAATATAAAATAGTGCCAGTAGGGCTAGTAAATTCCAGACCATCGTTGCCCTACCAGGCTAGTCCTAGTTTACCAGTCATAATAAGATAGTTTAGCTGGCATGATAACATCTTATTTGATGGTTATTGTAAGATCTAAATGAATAGCATGTTCTTGCACATTTAGCTAATATCTTGGGTTAAGTTATGATGATTAGTTTGATTTTGAGGCAGGGCTAGTACAGGTTAAAGTAGGGCTAGTAGATACCAGGTGCTATTGTGTTTTGATTATTGCCAGACCCCTGTATATGTGTGGATCCAAGAGCATTGTGTGAGATATTTACCTTCCCCTTAACAGAACAAAGGGTACTCATGAAAATACCAAAAGCATCTTGTCATCACATCTAAATATTTACTCCCTCCTCATGAGAACAATAGGTGACATTCTTATGCTAAAATAGTTGATCTACTGTTGTTGGCATAGCCCATAACTGTCCTAACTCTATTATGAATGCAACAGGTACTGTCCTTAATTTACTTGGTCACTCCCAGGCACATTGGGGGGGGGGGGGGGGGGGGGGGTATGTTTAAGACTAGGGATTTTATCATCATTTCTCTTCACTTTTTTTGTTGAAAGTCATCATCTCCAAGATAATGGCATATCCTATGAATCCATTACCAAATATTCAATAGACTTTCTACGCAATGCTGGTATTTTGTTACCTTTCCAATAGTAATTCCTGTGCGACCCAAGCTGCATTTGGTATTAAACCAGGAATGTTGATAGGACTTCTCTGATTAAACTAAAGGTATTCACCGATCCTCTATCCACCTGTCTTCTATTATGGTTTCACCACCACCTTCTGACATGTAGTTCAGGAGAATCCACCACCAAAATACATACATTCCACTATAGAATCACCTACCAACACCCTAACCATAAAACAGCACATACAGTATACTTACATCCTTAGACAACAGCAGAATATCAATAAGTGACCTTATCGACATATATTGAAGACGTTCACATGATGATGGTAGCTTTGATACGTTGTTGCAGTATCTGTTCTATTCCCCCAGTTACTACTAGACCAGTGAGCCTGGAGGACGGTGAGATACTGAGGAGAGCTCTATTTAAGGCTCCCCGTGTTTACCTGTTTGCTTAGCTAAGACAAGTTGTTGTAGGGTATTTACCCTATAACGAGGTGTGCACACTTGTACTCAATGGTATGCTTAACACCAGGGACTATAATGCTTTACCTGCCTGCCTGGCTGTTCCAGTTTCATTAGGAACATAGCTATGCTCATTCATTCTTCTCAGGAATTTGATAAAACATGTTTGTTTTAGCATGCCTGTTTTGTTCTTTACATCCTTTGTTAAAGTGACTCTTATGTCAAACTTCCTTTTCTATGTACTATGCTTTAGTTGACTGGCTGTACCATTTTCATTATATAGCATAGCCAACTCGTTTACTCTCTACTGAAGAATTTAGACAAAACATGTTATTTAAGGGTTCCTGTTTTCTTCTTTATTTCCTTTGTTACGGTTGCCTTTTTTGCCTCCCCTGTCAGACTCCTGTACCAAAAAGAATATGTTTATAGTATAGTCCAATCTCTTTTGGCATGCGTGATGCGTTTTTACAAATTAGATCATGATAACAAAATGTTAGTTTTCAAATGTATAAGCATGCCATGTATTCTTTAAAGTGTTAATTACATGCATATGTTTCTAAATGTCTTTTTGTTTTTTCATTCGTTTCATATTTAACCCTTCCAACGCTGAGGCTAATTTCGTCCAAAACTCAAGGGCGCAAAGATTTTTTGAAAATATTTCTAAACCCTGTCTTGTTGGTATTCACTAGATAGCTCTCACTGAGTACTCTCATATAACTACCCATGTGCCAGGGTTTCAGTCATTTTTTCAAATGTATTTGCATTATTTTGTATTGGCTAGATTAGCCAGCAGCAGCATAGGGGTTAATGAACCTAATCATGCTAAGAACTCACCACCCCCCCCCCCCCCCCCCCCCCCCCCCTCTCCCCTATAAAGCACTTGTGGAACCTGTTTTGCTTGTCTTTAACTTTCCTTTTTATTATTACAGGTTAATGGTTCCTTGGTGACAAATTACAACCACATAGAAGTCGTCAAACTGATAAAATGTAAGTTATTTTTAAATACAAAGTAGTGCTTATACATAGTTAATCTCATGTCTTTCCTCATGAAACTATTTCTTAAGGTAAATATTTGGAACAAAAGAATGATTGAGTATAGTGTGCTATCAGACTCACATGAATATGCTCGTTATTATACTATATGTAATGAAATATTTTGATGAGAAAGGACAGGAGCTGAATGTGTTCTTTACTTTTTTTGCCATTCTTTGAATCGGTGCTTTCCTTGTTTTTTCATTCATCCTCCTGGTAAACAGGTAAGTCAAGAACAGCGTCATGTTTAAAGCAATTCGAGTTCTTCATTTTCTTGGTTGAATTGCAGTCCATGTACAAGAACATTCTTTTCAGGAGGTTTTTGTTAACTATTTTATTTGTGGTACACAAAGATATTGTTTTTACTGGTACATCATTGTCACAGGCGGCTAAGGCCCTAAGAATAGAAAATGGTTTCCTCTTCTCCCACTAGATGGCTCTCTTAGATAGTTGTGATAGTGCTGCCATCTAGAGGTTGGTGACCAAACTGATGATGGATGATGATGAATTGATATTTTCTTCTTTTTTTCATATAACAGTCACATGATTATCATATGCAATTATAAACTGTAAAGAAAAATGAAAGGAAAGAAGAGTGTGTTACTAGCAATTATGTTAAATAGGGTGATAAAATGAATTCAGTCATTGATGGATGTCAAAGATCAAGAGCTGTTTTGTTAAAGGGGAACTAAAGGCTCACATACATATTGGCTTATATGAATGTAATACACTTATAGAATAGGATGCTGTCCTCCTTTTTCTCTTAGTGAGCCCATAAGGGGAGAATTTTGAGTTTTGCTACCAGCTTCAGCCAGCCCCTAGCAGCCCCTGGTAGCAGCCATGTTGCTCTACTGCTATCAGCTGCGACCTAAATGGGTGGCAGCCCACTTGCTGTGCCCTAGCTCTGGGCAGCGCATCACAGACTGTAGTGCTCTATACACCAAGTCTCTTCGAAAGTTGTATAAAAACTTGTATGAGTATCAAACAGGTAAATGGTAAAATCATGAGCAGCAATTGGTTGTACAAAAAGACAGGGTGGTAGAGTTATTTTTCATATATTTCTTGTTGGTAAATTCAGACAAAAACAGTGGCTAGCATCACTGAATTTCTGTCCTGAAGCATGTATGTAATTTTATGTTCAGACCACTTGGCTGATTTGTTTTTATACCAGAAATCAAAAATGCAGTCAGGAATACTCAACAGGATGGTGCTGTGCCATTCAACAAAAGGAAGTAACAACTCCTTAAAGGAAAAGGATAAACAAAGGGTTAATTATAACCTTGTGGCATTACACATCTAGATCCCAGGAGACAGAAGTTAATCAACGCAGGAAATAGCTATCAGTACTTGGGACAGCAATCATTTCCTTTAGTATCTGTGTAGGTTACATGAAAGAAAACAGTTTTTGTAGAACAACTAGCTTCAAGTAAAATCAAATACTGAAAATCTGGATGATTGATGTATATACAAGTATTGTTTTTATTCAACCCTTCCTTCATAGTCTCACAGGTATACAATTTATTTGCATATATGACAGATGTTGAGCTATGTTCATGAATTTTCAAATAACCTTATGATTTGCTGTCCCCCAAGTTCCCCTTTTATAAGTAATCCTGACTGTGGTTTGTGATTTCTTACATAATATGCATCAGGGAAGTGGTCTGAACATAGAACTGCATACTTCAAGACAGGTGGATTTACTAGTTTCAGTAATGCTAGCCACTGTTTTGGTCTGAATTTACCAACAGGAAATATATGAAAAATAACCAATTGCTGCTCATGATTTTACCATTTACCTGTTTGATACTCATACAAGTTTTTATGCAACTTTCAAAGAGACTTGGTGTATAGAGCACTACAGTCTATGATGCGCTGCCCAGAGCTAAGGCACAGCAAGTGGGCTGCCACCCATTTAGGTCGCAGCTGATAGCAGTAGAGCAACATGGCTGCTACCAGGGGCTGCTAGGGGCTGGCTGAAGCTGGTAGCAAAACTCAAAATTCTCCCCTCATGAGCTCACTAAGAGAAAAAGGAGGACAGCATCATATTCTTGAAGTGTATTACTTTCATATAAGCTAATATGTATGTGAGCCTTTAGTTCCCCTTTAAGGATTCCAATGAATATTCATATGCTAATAAATCATAAGGATGAATGGCCCTCATCTTATATATTCAAATGAATTCCCTTTTTTGTTATTTGATATCCCCTGATGACCAAGTATAGAGTCTGCTGATGACATTATTAAGGACTTCTTTTGAAACCTCGAAAACATTACTGAGAGGTTTTCTAAAAGGTATTTTTAGTAGAATGGGAACTAGGAAAATGTGATTTAGGAGATGCTAACATTTTAGAGGTGCTTACATTTGGGATTTTTATTGTACACTTGTATGATAAATCATTATACATATATATATATATATATATATATATATATATATATATATATATATATATATATATATATATATATATATATATATATATATATATATATTTTATATTTATATAGTTGCTGTGTTAAATCGAATTGCTTGCTAGCGGTAAGCATGTATCTCTCCCAACCTCTACTGAATGTAGATATGACATTCTCCAGGCCTGTCACCTGATATGCAAATGGGTCTGCGGAAAAGGTGTGTTAAACCCCCTCTGCTCATTAACCTGTGGCATTCTCTACCTGGCTTTAATAAGCATGGCCTTAAAGCCACCTGAATAACAGTGTGGGGAGTTGCACAGGGGATGCCTTTAATAAATGCCTCTCTGTGCTGTAGCATGGATGGAAAGATTTCCGCCTAACCTGACAGGTGGAGATGAAAGGATCTAGCTGCATTGAAAGAAGATGCCGGGCCTCAGTAGAGTTAGTGGCACTCAATTTATTCAATGATTTTGACAGGTGATGTTTTTGATACTAATGATAGTTAATCAAATGAAAATAGGTAACAAAGATATATATATATATATATATATATATATATATATATATATATATATATATATATATATATATATATATATATATATATATATAATATATATGTATGTATGATATACGTATATATATAATATATATATATATATATATATATATATATATATATATATATATATATATATATGTATATATATATATATACATATATGTATATATATGTATATATATATACACACACACACACACACACACACACACACACACACACACACACACACTCACACACACACACACACACACACACACACACACACACACACACACACACACACACAGAGAGAGGAGGTTTTCCCGATGGAGAATTTCTCATCCATTCTCTCCTTGCCTCTGTTGATTGCCCCCAAGGTAAAAATAGCAAACAAAACAGCTGTTGTGCGGTGAGAGATTACCTGGATGTCTTTAAGGCATGTTGATGAAGGTAGCATGTTCTGGCTGCAGCGGCAGAATAAGAAACGCCAAGGGATCGATAAAGAACAGCTACCGCTATCTTCCTGCTGCTGCACACAGGCACTCTAGTCCTACCAGGAATAAAGTAATGCTAGCAAAAAAGTTGAGTTTCCATTCACAGGCAGGGAGTAATGGTAGCAATAAAGCTGAATTGTCCATCAGCGTTATATGGTATCCCTAGCCCTAGAAGGCGGAATGAATGATAACAAAAAGGTTCAGTTTCAAAAAAAAACTAAGGAAGATGCCACTGATGGCAAAAATCACTCGACCCTTCCAACGCTTAGGCTACCTTCGTTCAAAGGATGCAAGGTTTTTGAAGGCCATCTAAACCCTTTCATGTTGGTATTCATTGGAAGGCTCTCACTGAGTACTGTCTGATGAGTACCTATATGCCAGGATTTTAGTTATCTTCCAGCTTTTTTGCTATATTTTGTATTGGCAAAATTAGCCACCACCAGCATAAGGGTTAAAGAATATCCTTCTCTGAGTCAAGTATAGCAAAATATTGATAATCCATAAACTTTGCATGGTGGTTTGTAAGATTGATGGCTACGGGGACAGGCTTTGCAGAGAAAACAATTTGTTGCGCAAATGGCCACTTCCCCTCCCTGCTTTTTGGCAATAAAGGTCTGTGATGGATTGCTTCCTTATGATAACAGTGCTTGATCAATCAGACGAGCCCCGCGTACCACGCTGGAAAGAAACATTGACATTTAGGCATAGATGCTGTCCCTGTTTGGAGACAATAAGACTGGCTTAGAGGAACGTTGTGAATGTTCAGGAGAGTCCTTTTCCACTTCCAATGCTAACGCTACTTTCGTCCAAAGCACAAGAAAGCAATAATATTTGAAAACCATCTCAACCATGTCATGTTGGTATTTATTGGGAAGGTCTCGATGAGTACTATCAGATGAGTACCTATTTGCTAGGGTTTCAATCATTTTTCAGGATTTTTGCATCATTTTTTATTGGCTAAATTAGCTACCAGCAGCATAAGGGTTAAAGTGGTGTATGTTTCTTCTAGTCAATATCTCTCTGTTTAAAGGTCACTCTATGTTACACCATTCTTACACCTTGCATTCTCTTTTCAACTTTTTTTATCCCCAGGATGCATTTCTTGACATTTTGACTACCTTCTTCTCCTTATAGACATTGAGCCCATCCCAGTCCAAAAACGTGTAATGGAGTACAGAGAAACACTTCTGAGATGCCAACACCTCAAAGATATGAATACTTGTTATTGTAAACTCAGATAACCAGCCTCGTTTTGGCCAAATGCATTGGTAGTTGCCAAATCCTGTTTTGTTCTAACCCTAATGCTGCAGGTGGCTTATTTGGCCAATACAAAATGATGCTAAACCTGGGCAAATAGGTACTCATTTGAGAGTACTCAGTGAGAACTATCCAGTGAATACCAACATGAGAGGGTTTAGATGGTTTTCAAAAATGTTTGGGCCCTTGTGCTTTGGATGAAGGTAGCCTCAGCATTGGAAGGGTTACTATATAGTATTAATGACCTCTGTGAGATGGACATATTTTTGAACCGTGTTAGCGAGTACCATTTTCTCCTTCTACATTGTGCTGAACCTCAGAGTTATGAACACTATCTAACCAGAACACAGTCAAAATGGTCCCATTTTGGTCAGATGAAAAACCTCCTGCATCTGAACACCTCAGTATAAAGATTTTGCCCTGTAGTCTCTAGCGGATAGCATATGAGGGTTTCACTGTAGTTCTGTCATATGATCTGCTTTCGAGAGCAGCTTTTCTGGGTTATAACCACAGATTAACATTGGCGTGATTGATGCAGTAATTTAGAGTGCTGGTGTACGTGCCATCTCAGAAGTGACCGAGAAATGTTCAATTTCCTCCATGAAAGGTGTGTGCTTGCTGTGAAAGCCATTGATTCTATTTAATGAAAGTAAGTTTGTGTAACTGATAGAACTTCCTGCCACAGCTTGCTAGCTCTCTGTGCCATCATGATAATAGAGTTATTTGTGATTTGTCTTTTGATTAATGCTGAGAGAGAGAGAGAGAGAGAGAGAGAGAGAGAGAGAGAGAGAGAGAGAGAGAGAGAGAGAGAGAGAGAGAGAGAGAGAGAGAGAGAGAATGAGAGAGAGAATGAGAGAATGAATGAGAGAATGAGAGAGGAGAGAATGAGAGAGGAGAGAATGAGAGAGAGAGAGAGAGAGAGAGAGAGAGAGAGAGAGAGAGAGAGAGAGAGAGAGAGAGAGAGAGAGAGAGAGAGAGAGAGGGGGGGGGGGAGAAAAGAGAGAGAGGGGGACAGAGAAAGAGAATGAGAGAATGAAAGAGAATGAATGAGAGAATGAAAGAGGAGAGAATGAGAGAGAGAGAGAAAGACAGAGAGAGAGAGAGAGAGGCAGAAGGTGCTCTACCTCTCAGCGCTTCATGTCCCATTCTATAGCATCATTAGGTGTGAAGTGCTCACTGATCATTCCTGATGGTCTCTGATACCAGGCTCCCATCATCACCATTTCCACAGCTTGCCTCGCAGCTCAGCCACCTTTAAAACCAGCCTCTCTCTCACCTATTATAAGGCATCCAGCCCATCACGCACACACAATGCATACTTAGCAAACCCATCTCGGTGGCGATATGAGAAATCTGCGGATTAAATGGAAAGTGGTTTTGCTGATTGATGTCTCTTTATTACTTTTTCTGTGAAGAATTGAAAAGAGTATTCCTCCACAATCATAAGGAATGTGCAACGGTGTGTTTTAACAATAGCTTTACACAATCAGCTTTGCCTCTCATTGTAATAGAAGTCTTTTCTTGTCTTCTTTTGAGAATGCAGGTTTAAGAATGCCGTCATTATTGGTTCTTGGTAAGAATAATGAGAAAATTTGTGGTTTTGAGGGAAACAATGAATGGTGTAGTCTATTCTTGTTAACTAATATAGCATATTTCTTATCTACAGTGTGAGGTGAAAGAAGAGTTTTATTAAGCACTACAAAGCAAGACAATTGGCATGCTTCTTACATGCAGTTATTAACCCTTCCAAAGGTTACTTTCGTCCAAAGCACAAGGACGCAAAGATCTTTGAAAACCTTCTAAACCCTGTCATGTTGGTATTCATTTGATAGCTCTCACTGAGAACTCATAGATGAGTACCCATATGCCAGCAATTTTTCAGCTTCCTTATGTCATTTTGTATTAGCAAAATTAGCCACCAGCAGCATAAGGGTTAACCCTAACCCTAACCCTAACCCTATACTTTTCATATGGGGTATTGTAATGTGTTTCATTTTTATATAGATCTTGAGAGTCTTGTATTGATTAGTATATCAAATATTTGAATCGTAATACTGCGAATAGATTCTGTGAAACATACTGTCTTTTGTATGGTGATGTTATGTCTAGGGTTCATAGAAATTAATATCTCTTTCTCAACAATAATTTTAAATACTTGAATTGATGTTGAGAAACTTCATTATTGATATCGATATACATTTCCTGTTCATATCATGAAGCTTGTTTGCCCAATCGCTTCTCTGACAATCACCAAAATGAAAAAAACTCCACGGGATGGAGTAAATTTCACTCTCCAACTGCAAAAACATATCTATCAAGGTGAATACCCTCTATGGAGATCCTTTCCTCACCCTCTCACCTTGTGGAGAAATCCTTGGAATTGGTACCGTCTAATGCAATCTTCCTGTAGACCATCTACCTTTGTTTAACCCATTCATACCTGAAGGTTCAATTGGAATGTGTCCTCTTTATCTATGATTCTTGTGGAAACAACGTCTGAGTAAAGCAGAAGATCATAAACTATTTTATGGTGAATTGTAGACTATTTTGCTTATGATATTTCTCCTTTCCCAGTTTCCAAATGTATGCTTTCATTAAAAAAGAAAATGACAACATTGTCAAGTGATCTTGAGTGCTCCAGGCAAAAATGGGTTAATTAACCGAATTTAACTAATATCATCTGTGGCTGCTGCAGAGAGGGGCTCAGGAATTGTTACTGTGGAAATGGTCTGTTGGGAAATCACTAGGTAGTGTTCTGTATGATTGCGTTCTGAGGCCGGGGCGAGGCCAATACCTTATCCAATACTGCCTACTACCATAGATATTCGATTCATGGGATTAGAAAGTTCATCTTTTGCAGAGTTATGAGCGTTATGTATCGCAGTTGCCCTGATCTAAAATCAGTAGATAGTGTTAGGTATGATTGTATTTGGAGCCATAACCTATACCTTTCCTTACCCATTACTGCCCTACTGCCCCCAACCTTAGATATTAGCTTCCTAGGATTAGAAAGTTTATCTTTTGAAGAATTATGAGAGTCATTATAGCTTTTCCTTGATCACAGATTCTGCTTGTAACCAGTGCTCTGAAGAGGACATGTGCCTGCTGTCAGCCAATGGGAGGCAGGCAATCAAGTCGTAATGTTGTGTTTGCACTCTGTTGGGAGCTTTTCTCTTTAAATTGCTGGTCTTACTGTTGAATATAACCTCACCTTTGTATCTTTTAGTTGCTGGTTCTACATGCAACTCATGATTTTTAGGCAGAAAGAGGTCACATTGGTAAAAGAAATAATACTGTTTCCTGTGATTGAATTTATTTCAAAAGTTTTAGGCGACTGAACTTGCACATTGTAGAGATTTTATTCAATTACAGCAAGGCTTCCCATTTGGTTCAGATAAAAAAAGTGCTCCTCTAAATGTTTCCCAAAAGACACTTGTATAAAGTTCTCTAAATATTTACTAAAAGGAGGGACCTTCATTACCTAATCAACATTTCTGCTAAAAGATACTTTTTCCCAATTAGACGAATACCACTAAAATAGTTTGTTCACTTCGGGCACTGATGGTCTAATGGTCAAGGCAACCTCACTGACCTCTGTGGCAATTAGTAGTGGTAATTTGAAATCAGGTTCTCTGCATTCTTGACCAGCTTGACCAAGAGTCAGCCCACCTGGGAAATGCATTTCCTTCCTTTAGATTGCATTGCGTCATCCATTGTTCACCTGTAATTCCAGGTAAGGTTGTCTTGGTGATTGATATATTCCTTGAGCTTCATCTATAGTGCGGATATTTGACAGAAATAGGTTGTTAGGGTATATGTGTGGGAAGGGAATACTCTGCATTCTGCGTTCCTTCACTCTTAGGTATTATTATACTGCACTGGATTAGAAAGGTCAAGGTGCAGAAATGTCAGCCAAAGAATACCTTTAACATTTATGCTGGTGGTGGCTGATTTGGCCAATAAAAAATGATGTAAAATACCTGAAAAAATGACTGAAACCCTGGCTCATAGGTAACCACCTGAGAGTACTCAGTGAGAGCTTTCTAATGAATACTAACATGAGTGGGTTTAGATGGTTTTCAAAAAACTTTGCTTCCTTGAGGTTTGGACGAAAGTAGCCTTAGCATCGGAAGGGTTTAAAACTGAACGGAAGTGTTCAATATTAGTACCAATTAGGTACAGTATTTTAATGGTACTGTAAATGGTACATTATTGCATTATTACCCTATACGTTTTCTAGTGAATAGTCATGTTTAGGACCCTGGACAAACTCTAATAAAGGATAACTTCCCAGTGGATAGTATTGTCAAGTACCATCAAGAAATAAAACAGTATGATACAGTACTTTTTGAAACGATACCAGTACCAGTACCAATATCTTTTAATGGTACCCAACCCTTAGATAATTAAGCATCAGTGCTCAGCCAATCAGACGCAAGCCTGGTTCTCTGGCTGAGTTCGGTATGATGCCAACACTAGGTATAAATTGGGTTGTAAGTGGGTTTGATATCTCTTTGTTACTATATATGGCAATCAACAAACCATCAACAAACCAACAACTCTTTTGCCTATATGTGTTTATTCCTAATTCATTTTCAAGATGTTCATGGCATCCATGAATATATATTTAAGGGTGCCTGTAGGCAGAAATTGGAGTATCATGGAAAGAACCCCATTTACCTTACTATTTGCTGGCTACTTATTAAGCCTTCAAGGTGTATAATGGTTTCACTAATCAGCTTCATCATGGGTGTTGATGTGGTATTGATAAGGGTGATTTGAGGACTTTTCCTTCCTGCCAACAAAGGAGGATCAATACCTTCAGATTCAGGCTCCTTGGCATGCCTGAGGTTAGAAATCACCACCTTGACCTCTACATGACCAGTACATGACCAGGGCTCAGAATCTTCAATACACGTGGCTTTCATAATAAATCTGTTATTGTTTATTGTTATTCATTGTATTGAAGTTAGTGATACCTGTCATTATCACCTTGAAGAGGACTTCTAAATTCTCCGGAACTTTTATTTTACCAAACTTAATCAACCAAGCATAATTCCAAGGAAGATTATGATAAACAAAAAAAGGTAATTCTCATTCTATACTTAAGTACCTTGTTAATTTTCCCTACTCTGATGCGCTGGTGGTGGCTTATTTGACCAATACAAAATGATGGGAACAACTTGAAAAATGACTGAAACCCTAGCATATGGGTCCTCATCTGAGAGTACTCAGTGAGAGCTATCAAATGAATACCCACATGGCAGGGTTAATAATAATAATAATAATAATAATAATAATAATAATAATCTTAAGATGATTTTCATGATTTTATGCATTCTTTTGTTTTGGACAAAGGTAGCCTCAGTATTGGAAGCATTCTAAAGGGAGTACACATGGCACAAGGATGCAGTTTATTGTCTACTGCCTCTACAGAGAACCATGAGGGAGGCTGCTGAACTCTTGCGGTCTTGGCGGTCACATTAGGTAGATGTCTTCATCAGGCACCACCTGTGTTTGAGCATGTAAGCAAGAACTATTGCCCGAGCGCCGCAGCAGCGGCAGAGCTGTTTTTTCTCAGGTGGGAAGTGTAGGTATAGATCAGGATTAGCGTCGGAGGAAGGCCAGGTAATGTTGAGTAACGACGGCCAGGATCGCGTAATACTCGCAGGACGTGCCGCAAATAACGGGGTCAGGTCAGTTCCCAGGACATCCTCAGACACTGCCGCTGCCCATTTAGGAAAATAACCGCACAATTTTAACAAACCGGAAAGTCAGCCAGCGCTGTCTGCCTCACCCTATAGTGTACATGCTGTTTGGCATGTCTCCCAGCAGATAGGAAGTTTTAACCCATTAATGTTTAACCCTTATGCTGCTGGTGGGTAATTGGGCCAATGCGAAATGATGCAAAAAATCCTTAAAAATGATTGAAACCCCATCATATGGGTACTCATCTGAGAGTACTCAGCGAGTGCTTTCCAATGAATACCAACATGACAGGGTTTAGATGGTTTTTAAATCTTTTTGCATCCTTGTGCTTTGGAAGAAAAGTAGCCTCAGCATTGGAAAGGTTAACCAGGGCTGTCTGCCTCACCCTAGTGTGTACATGCTGATTGGCATGGCATCCAGCAGATTGGAAGTTTTAACCCAATAATGCTTAAGAACTCCTCCAGAGATTGCCGTCTGGATCTATGATACCGGTAGTAGAACTAAGTAAAAACTTTCCAATGAATACAAACATGACAGGGTTTAGCTGGTTTTCTGATATTTTAAAGATGTGTGCCGTAATTGGAAGGAAGTAGCCTCAGAATGGAAAGGGTTAAAACAAGGATGGATTCAACCTTACCTTTGAATTATATAGTGCTATTATTAGCTGCAGTCAGTTGTTCTGGCAAAGGAACTTCGCTGCAGCTAACTAACATGCTTTCCATAGGCCAGGTGTGGAAGACTATAAATAATGGAATCAATACTTTGCTGGAACGTCAGCATTTTGTACACTGCTGTGCAGTGATAGATACAAGCTTCAATTCTCATGTGAATCTTGCTGCCTTGTGTGTGCTAAGCTGATGTTATCTCAAACCTCAACAGTACAATAAAGAAATATGTTTGGCCATGATATGATTATGTTTTGGGTGGAATGGAGTTGCAACTTCTAGTTTATAGTCTAGTTGGTTTTACTAAGTTATTGATTATTTAGTAAACCAAAAGTTGATGTTCAGCATAGCAAAAGTCAATGTAAATTCTGTTTTTTATAGTCAACCCTTGCAACCAGTAGATAAGTGCTCCGAAGACCTACCCTCCCGAGTCCTTTAGTAATGTTTCCTTCACTGTAAATTCTAGCATTTACAGTCAACTCTGGCAGATAAGTGCTCTGAAGACCAATATTCCAATGATAATGTTTCCTTCAGTGTGAATTCCAGTATTTATAGTCAACCCTGGCTACCTGGCAGATAAGTGCTCTGAAGACCAATATTCCAATGATAATATTTCCTTCAGTTTAAATTCCGGTATTTACAGTCAACCCTGGCTACCAGGTAGATAAGTGCTCTGAAGACCAGTATTCCAATGATTATGTTTCCTTCAGTTTAAATTCCGGTATTTAAAGTCAACCCTGGCTACCAGGCAGATAAGTGCTCTGAAAACCAATATTCCTATGATAATGTTTCCTTCAATTTAAATTCCAGTATTTACAGTCAACCCTGGCCACCTGGCAGATAAGTGCTCTGAAGACCAATATTCCAATGATATTGTTTCCTTCAGTTTAAATTCCGATATTTACAGTCAACCCTGGCCGACAGGTAGATAAGTGCTCTGAAGACCAATATTCCAATGATAATGTTTCCTTGAGTTGAAATTCCGGTATTTACAGTCAGCCGGGCTGATGAGGTTTATGAGATAATCATGGTGCCTGGAGAGCCACCTGTAACCTGTCCAGGTGTTTCCACTTCAAAGGAAGCCCAGAAATAAAGAGATCATCACGAGGTCCTGTGCATTACACTAATGGGCAGTGCATCATCTTCTAGAGGTGACTAGCACCAGGGTTATTTTGATCTTTTTCTGAATAAATCCTGTGTCTTGATGATGATACCTGCTGCTCCCTTGGAGATAAAAGCATAATTGCCTTCTTTCAATTTAACACAACCAGAACCCAACCCTTATGCTGCTGGTGGCTTAAATTTTGCCAATACAATATGATGCACAAAACCTGAAAAATGACTGAAACCCCTGCACATGGGTACTTATCTGAGAGTACTTGTAGAGAGCTATCTAATGAATTCCAGCATGACAGGTTTTAGATGGTTATCAATAAGCTTTGGACGAAAGTAGCGTAATAATTGGAAGGGTTAGAAAGGAGGTACATAAGAGGTAAGAATATTGGCTTCTTCGAGATGATTCTGTTTCATTGTACTGATAGGATGACCAAAGTTGGAAACTATCTCTGGACAATCTTTTTAGTGAAATAAGGCATAATATCATTACACGAGGTCATGGGAATTATATAAGGTCATGGGAATTATATTGGGGTGAAAAAATTCATCTATATGCTTGAAATTTTTGTTTTAAGAAATTACTCACAAAAAAGTCTGGGTGTCCCGAAGTATGACTTTTGAGGGTTAGGGTGTACAAACAACGTCCAGATGCCCTGCTGGCTATGACGGGTATGGTTGTGGTTTTCTATGAATTGCTAATAGGCAGGGTTAACGACACTGGGGGCACGGAAACATTGTGAACATGAATCAAGCTACTAGGTGGTTTTAAAATGGACGGGAGGAGAGGGGAAATGTGCTACTTGCCTTCAGGTGGTGCACTGATGGCCATATTTTCGTGGGGAAGTATTCGGTGATCTCTTTCATGTGGTAATTGTCTGCGTATGATGAAGAGGGGTTGGTTCCCTCTCTGGCAGGGGGAGAGAAAATCCAATATCTACCCGAGAATTCATCTGGAGGCAGCCACCACTTTAGGCAGCATGTGTCAGGAAATTTATCAGCACTCTTATGTTGCATTTATCTCCATCGTGGTCGACAAATACCTGTCAGTAATAATCACACCATTTTCTTCTATTTTATAGGGTTTTGTTCATTGAAATATTAGATGGTGTTTTTAGTGACACTCCTCCATAAAAACAGAATTATTCAGAACTTATTATAGTAGGATCTGGAATAATATCATATAAAAATGTCTGATGAATTTTCAATCCTAGATAATAAGGAATATTGGGCTATTTTTTGTATTTATTTATTATTATGCAATCCATTGCCTATTCATGCTCAACGTTTTTGGATGACATGATACTTTTGAAAAATGGCTCAATAATGATAATAATGATAGGAATAATTATTGATATTTGATCCCTTTCCACATATATGATTACAAATAAATCATCTAATAGTTCTGGTATCTAACCTCCTTCAAACATTTTCCTCAATTTACATTTTTGCCAGCAAGATAACAAAAAGAAAACCATGCAGTGTTTGGTTTTCTGCAGTGCATCAATGATAAATGGTTTGGAGGTTGAAAATGAGAGGGAAGATGGATGTATTAAGTTCTGACCGATCATTCATCTAATGATAATGGTCTGCTGAGAATGGGGTGTTTTCTTTATTATTTCTCTTTTGCCTTTTATGATTATACCCTATATGGTATCTGTTCATCACCAGTAATTTACCTATCAATTAATAGCTCTGGCACAATTGCTGCTGCATCAGGTTTGGTGTGAGATTGATGGCTCTGATTTTGATTGGATGGCCTCAGTAAGTGCCATAATATGGCTTTAGTAGGGCCAGCTAGTATTAACCCCTATGATGCTGAGACTACTTTCCTCTGATGCACGAAAACTCAAAATATTTTGAAAATCATCCAAATCCTATCATCTTGGTATTCATTGGACAGCTCTCATTGAGTTCTAACATATGAGTACCCATTTGCCAGGGTTTCAGCTTTTTTCACAGTATTCTGTATTGACCAAATTTGCCACCAGCAGCTTAAGGGTTAACCCTTATGATGCTGGTGATGATTAATTTGGCAAAGACAAAATTATACAAAAAACCTGAAAAATGATCGAAACCCTGGCAAATGGGTACTCATCTGAGAGTCCTCAGCGAGAGCTATCCAATGAATACCAACATGGCAGGGTTTCAATGGTTTTCAAAAATGTTTGCGTCCTTGTGCTTTGGGTGAAAGTAGCCCAGCATTTGAAGGGTTTACCCTTGCATTCTCAGGTATGCTTTGGACTATCCGGAGAATAAGTGCAATATTCCTGATGAATTCCAAAGGAAACTTTTCTGCATTAAGTGCTATTAATGTTTCAACGTGAACGAAGAAGGGTATGATTATTTTTGTCAGACCTTCTTTTATTCTCAGTGCATGAATATGGCTAAAGGTGTCAAGAATCTGGAGAAGATCCTTATGGCTTATCTTTTAAGCTGAGAACTTGATGAATTCATTATCGGCATAATCCTCTAATGGAAATGAGGACATATAAGTGTATATATGGTGGCTCTTCAGTAAGTTCCTTGAAAAAGGCATGGCTCATGTTCGTTAATGCAATATTCATAAGCCTTCAAATAGACTTCTAATCCTGATTAAGGTTCATTAGGGCTGAGACTTGAGAAATGGCGTGCAGTCCTGAAGGGCATCTTGACCCAGGTTAATTAACCCATTCATGCCTGGACGTCTACTGCACCAGTTTCGTCTGCAACTTTCAAGATTTTGATAATAACTTCAAAATGAAGCATAAATTTGTAAACTATTTGAAGGAGAGTTATAGATAGTATTATGATGAACAGTTCTCCCTCAACTATTTTCGAAATATTGCTTTTGTTGGAGAGATATCACCAACATTGTCAGGTGGTTTTGGCTGCTGCTGGCATGAAAAGGCAATTACCATTTGTTTACCATATAACTCAGACTTACATCATCATTATTTTTGTATCATCTCAAGTGTTTCTTTTGTGCTTTTAGCAAGCTACTAGTATTCGAAATACTAGGTTTAATGGCATAATCCATAATGCTGGAAGGGGAAGGAACTGAATGGTTATTTTCTACCAAAATTTGCAAAATAAATGGACATTTTCACTCTATAAATGTTTTGTTTATAAAAGGTGTTATTTTTAGATAAAAAAAAATTGGTAGAAGGCTGATTTCAAATGAGGGCTATATATATGACTTGAGTTTTGTGCTAACTTATAGTTTCATTTTCAACCAAAATGAAAATACATATATTTTTCAAGTCCATTTTTCATAATTCTTTTGCTCTATGCTATCAGCGACATAAGGACAGGGATCTTTGTATTCCTGGTCCTACGTCCATTATCACCAGTCGTACAGTATTAGCATTTGCCATGCATATTACCTTCTGCGGAATATATGCATATTGCATTAGGGTATGTCTGGTGGTGAAAGGCCCCTCAGGGAGACTGGGCAAAGGGGTCAGCACTGTGATGGACTGTGGACAATCTGGTCCCAGCATGGTCAGGGAATATGCTATCAGAAAACAATGCCACACTGTCTGCCATAGCAGAAGAGATACAAATGCCAAATAGGTTCAATTGCAGTAGCAAATTACTAGATGAGTTACACTGCATAGGCGGTCATTTCCGCATATGAAAATGCATATGTGGAAACAGAAAAACAATAGATAGAGAAAAACAATAGATACAGGTATACAATTTTGTTTTCTCTATATTTCTTACCTGCTTAAAATGAATAATTTGATCCAATGCTTGATTTTAGTATTTCTTTGACCAAATCTTTTTCACTTTCCATATTCATGCAATGAATGTGTCTTTGATCAGGCAGACCTTTTAAGGGAATATGTTACACTTTTTCTCATAAGTGAGAATGCATCAAAGGTTTAAGGGGAATGCAAGTGAAAAGAATCTGTTTAAGAAGCATTGTTCTGTGATATAGATCTTTAATATCATTTACATCATTAGGCTTTAGTTATATCTCCTCCCAATTTTAAAAACAAAAGACAGGTAAAATATGAAAAAAGTAAAGAAAAAAGAAATCAATGTTGAATTCTTATACTTAGAAAATATCAATCAGCCCCATGAGATGATTTGTGTGCGTCTACTTGTTTTTTTCGGATCAAGAACAAGTTGAGTGAATCATCTCCTTATAAAATTTGACAGAGTTCAAGCATGTGGTCAAACCTCAGATAACTTGGCATTTTGACATGAGAGTATTTTGAAATAGACACATTCTGTAGCCCTCTGGCAAGCTGACCACAGCCCAAGGGTATTACAGCTAATACTGGTTCCTGGATCGTGTAGTTACCGAACAAAACGAGCTCTGCCGCATGGCTCATGAAATTTTCATCACCTAGGGGGCGTTGTGGTGGAGTAATTTCATTTGATCATACCATACAAAGTTGGGAAGCGAGAAACCACAGGGACTAGTGCACACATCAACAATGAGCTATGGTTATTCTTGCCAGCTTTGAAGCTGATATTACAAATGCTTGATTTGCTTTGCATTTATTAGCATTGGCCTGTTGCCTTACTTAGAACATTGCCAGTAAATCTCTCTCTCTCTCTTTATCCCTCTATATGTCTCTCTCTCTCTCTCTCTCTCTCTCTCTCTCTCTCTCTCTCTCTCTCTCTCTCTCTCTCTCTCTCTCTCTCTCTCTCTCTCTCTCTCTCTCTCTCTCTCTCTCTCTCTCTCTCTCTCTCTCTCTCTCTCTCTCTTCAATTTAGTAAATGACATTTTCAATTATTGAATATTGTTATTATTGTACCAATATTACTGCAATCAGTATCTCCAGGCTAGGATGAAAGGGGAGATAAGATGTGAAATTGAAGATGATTAATTGGAAATGAATGATAGTCCATTATTAACAGTGGAATGATTAGAGCAACAGATGCAGGGAATGTTCTGCAAGCGTTAATTTGATTCATTAGTGGAGTAATTGGTAACTGCACACCGAGCTGTAATTGTTTTGAGGCCGTTTTGTGAAACGGAATACTTATTTTTTGTTGGAAATTGCTGGTGTTCTTCATTCACTTAAGATATCAAAAAAGGGGTTTTGTAAAAGTATGGGTTAGTACCGTTCCATATCCTAGATAGGCATAAATGATTTAAGGGTTAATTCAAAATATTCTAGAGCAAAATACTTATTGAAAATCATGTGTGAGTACGGTACTATGTCCTTGATAGCTTGGACGGGCCTGGCTTGATTGAGTTTTATTGGGTCAGGCTGCACTCTATTCTTATCCACATCAAGGAAATCCTATCGATCGGGTTTGTGTTGAAGACAAACAGACAGACACTATCACTGGTTACCTACACCCCGTTGCTTGGCATGCAGTTTGATGTTTGTTTAATTGTTCAAACAGGCTGGCTAATTGTGAACCACAGTTACAGATGTGGCTGGATTTCAGAATATGTTCGTTAACAACAGAGAGGCTAAAATGAGGTGTGTGAGGAAGTTGACAATGACTTGTGGTAATTTATGATAGATTGTGCAAATCTGTGTGTATGCAGAGAAGAATTTTATACACTATAAATGCTACCTCATTCAACCTTTAACTGCTCTTCTTGTGAAGTGTTTTCATACTTGTTACTGTGTAGTGCATTCCTCTCTAAAACTCTAAAAAGTTGTTTTTTCAAACCAAGGCTGGCAGTACGTTTGAATCTTACCATGTTGACTGTCTATTTACAACTGGAATGAGAAGACTGAGGGTTGCATAATGACTGGGATCTGCCAGCCTCTCTACCTTATCAACTGTTTAGAATAAATCATTGATTAACCCTTATGCTGATGGTGGCTAATTTTGCCAATACCAAATGATCCAAAAAACCTATAAAATGATTGAAACCGTGGCAAATGGGTACTCACCTGAATGTGTTCAGCGAGAGCTATCCAATGGATACCAACATGACAGGGTTTGGATGGTTTTTTAAAAATATTTGTGTTTTTGTACTTTGTACAAAAGTAGCCTCAGCATTGGAAGTGTTAAAGAATTTAAACTAAGATTAGATTGATAAACAGGATTTTTTTAGGGTTTTCTCTTATATATGTTTACTTGCCCCTGCTAAGAAAATCCTTTCTTTCAAAGCTTTGACTAATACTTCAGTTGAAATAAACTCACTGGGCCACTCCAATTTAATTACTTGTCTTACAAGCTTTTTGTGGAAAAAAAAAACCCGGTCAGACTCCAAAAAAAAAGAAAGTAAAAGTTGACTTTTGGTGTCTAACGGACGAAAGTGGATTGGAAATTTTCTGTCCGACTCCAAAAAAAAAGAAAAAAAAAGTGCTAGTTTTAAGAATATTCATTGTTAGGGTGATTCAATCAACTTCAGGAATTTATAAATGCTGTAGTAGAGCCTCATACTTGAGGATGTATATCTCCCACCCTTCAGGTTACAGGGATTAATTGATTTTGATTGATTTTATTTAGTTAAGAATAGGCTGTTAGAAACATCTCGCTACCAGTCCTAGTCAGCAGGAAAAAAAAAAAACATTTTTCGACTTTTTTTTTATTCCAAAATGGCTCATTTCCTGCCTCCTGAGCTCGTAAACCATTAATTAAATTGGAGTGGCCCTGTAGTCCTTTATGAGGTGTCAGGTGAATGGTCAAATGAATATGAACAAACCAGACCACCCTGCTGCTTGGTCAGAGGTTATATCAGGGAAAGGTGTATAACAGCCTTGATTCTTGGCTAAAGATCCTACCAGATCTGCTGGCAAGTGGTGAAGGCAAATGGGGCCATGATGCGTGTTGGTTTACAGACTTAACCTCTTTATTTGTGTGTGAGTAACATCATTACTACCTATATAAAAGACACCTGAAAAAGCCCGAGCTACTCTGCCAGTTACGGGGAAGTGCAAAAAATAAGTCCAGCCCGTCAAAGTCTGCGTAATATTACTATCAACGAGGTCCAAGCTTCGAATTGGCAGCATATTCAACGGTTATTTTGATAATGCCGTTGAAGTTAGAAAAAAATTATAGTAAAGTACACCATTTCTAGTGTAATGAACGGCCAGCTGCTTGCGGGGGTCGGAGCTGCTCTCAACTTCCGGTTGAGCACAATCCATAATTGCAGCGTGTAAATGTGCAATTCACACAGAATAGGTGAGATATGCATCTCACCTATTTCTAAATGTGTTTCTTTGCGAGATTAGCAAAGAAATTCATAAATCATGAGCAAAAGAACGATGTGTTCCGTTGGCATGTAAACTTAGTGTGTTAATTTCGTATGGGCATCGTGGCTTAGGCTCGTGGCTTTGTGGATAGACGTTCGCTAGTCCACGACTTTTGGTGCGGACGAGGCGGGATCGATTCCCCTTAGGGAAAGTTGACAGATCATGACTCCTCTTTTCTTTTGAGAGAGAGAAAATAAGACATTTTCGTCTGTCCATATCTGACCCAAAAGAATTTACAATTTTTTATTGATGTAAATGAAGAAATCCATACATACACACATCAAAGTGGGATACACTGTTTAATTGTCATTAGAGAGACCACATATTAGTAACAGGTTAAAATTGTGTAACTTTGTAAAATAATAACACACACACACACGCACATATATATTATATATATATATATATATATATATATAT
>OZ012689.1:39519184-39891684 GCA_963942565.1 Maea johnstoni
CTATTATAAGGCATCCAGCCCATCACGCACACACAATGCATACTTTGCAAACCCATCTCGGTGGCGATATGAGAAATCTGACGATTAAATGGAAAGTGGTTTTGCTGATTGATGTCTCTTTATTACTTTTTTCTGTGAAGAATTGAAAAGAGTATTCCTCCACAATCATAAGGAATGTGCAACGGTGTGTCTTAACAATAACTTTACACAATCAGCTTTGCCTCTCATTGTAATAGGAGTCTTTTCTTGTCTTCTTTTGAGAATGCAGGTTTAAGAATGCCGCCATTATTGGTTCTTGGTAAGAATAATGACAAAATTTGTGGTTTTGAGGGAAACAATGAATGGTGTAGTCCATTCTTGTTAACTAATATAGCATATTTCTTATCTACAGTGTGAGGCGAGAGAAGAGTTCTATTAAGCACTACAAAGCAAGACAATTGGCATGCTTCTTACATGCAGTTATCAACCCTTCCAATGTTAAGGCTACTTTCGTCCAAAGCAAAGGATGCAAAGATCTTTGAAAACAATCTAAACCCTGTCATGTTGGTATTCATTTGATAGCTCTCAATGGGAACTCTCAGATGAGTACCCATATGCCAGCAATTTTTCAGCTTCCTTATGTCATTTCGTATTGGCAAAATTAGCCACCACCAGCATAAGGGGTTAACCCTAACCCCATACTTTTCATATGGGGTATTGTAATGTATTTCATTCTATATATATCTTGAGAGTCTTGTATTGATTAGTATATCAAATATTTGAATCATAATACTGCGAATAGATTCTGTGAAACATAGACAGTCTTTTGTATGGTGATGTTATGTCTAGGGTTCATAGAAATTAATATCTCTTTCTCAACAATAATTTTAAATACTTGAATTGATGTCGAGAAACTTCATTATTTATATCGATATACATTTCCTGTTCATATCATGAAGCTTGTTTGCCCAATCGCTTCTCTGACAATCACCAAAATGAAAAAAACTCCACGGGATGCCCATATATGGCATCTCTGTAGTCGAGTAAATTTCACTCTCCAACTGCAAAAACATATCTATCAAGGTGAATACCCTCTATGGAGATCCTTTCCACACCCTGTCACCTTGTGGAGAAATCCTTGGAATTGGTACCATCTAAAGCAATCTTCTTCCTGTAGACCATTTACCTTTGTTTGATACGTTCATACATGAAATTTCTATTGGAATGTGTCCTCTGGATCTATGATACCTGTGGAAACAACGTATGAGTAAAGCAGGAGATCACAAACTATTTTATGGTGAATTGTAGACTATTTTACTTATGATATTTCTCCTTTCACAGTTTCCAAATGTATGTTTTTATTAAAAAAGATAATGACAAGTGATCTTGAGTGCTCCAGGCAAAAATGGGTTAATTAACCAAATTCAACTAATATCATCTGTGGCTGCCGCAGAGAAGGGCTCAGGAATTGTTACTGTGGAAATGGTCTGTGGGGAAATCACTAGGTAGTGTTCGGTATGATTGCGTTCTGAGGCCGGGGCGAGGCCAATACCTTATCCAATACTGCCTGCTACCAAAGATATTCAATTCATGGGATTAGAAAGTTCAACCTTTGCAGAACTATAAGAGTTATGTATCGCAGTTGCCCTGATCTAAAATCACTAGATAGTGATAGGTATGATTGTATTTGGAGCCAATATCTATACCTTTCCTTACCCAATACTGCCCCAACCATATATATTAGCTTCCTAGGATTAGAAAGTTCATCTTTTGAAGAATTATGAGTCATTATAGCATTTCCTTGATCACAGATTCTGCTTGTAACCAGTGCTCTGAAGAGGAGATATGCCTGCTGTCAGCCAATAGGAGGCAGGCAATCAAGCTGTAATGTTGTGTTTGCACTTAGTTAGGAGCTTTTCTCTTTAAATTGCTGGTCTTACTATTGAATATTACCTCACCTTTGTATCTTTTAGTTGCTGGTTCTACATGCAACTCATGATTTTAGGCAGAAAGAGGTCACATTGGTAAAAGAAATAATACTGTTTCCTGTGATTGAATTTATTTCAAAAGTTTTAGGCGACTGAACTTGCACATTGTAGAGATTTTATTCAATTAGAGCAAGGCTTCCCATTTGGTTCAGATAAAAAAGTGCTCCTCTGACTGTTTTCCAAAAGACACTTGTAAAAAGTTCTCTAAATATTTACTAAAAGGAGGGACCTTCATTACTAAATCAACATTTCTGCTAAAAGATACTTTTTCCCAATTAGACGAATGCCACTAAAATAGTTTGGTCACTTCGGGCACTGATGGTCTAATGGTCAAGGCAACCTCACTGACCTCTGTGGCAATTAGTTGTGGTAATTTGAAATCAGGTTCTCTGCATTCTTGACCAGCTTGACCAAGAGTCAGCCCACCTGGGAAATGCATTTCCTTCCTTTAGATTGCATTGCGTCATCCATTGTTCACCTGTAATTCCAGGTAAGGGTGTCTTGGTGATTGATATATTCCTTGAGCTTCATCTATAGTGCGGATATTTGACAGAAATAGGTTGTTAGGGTACATGTGTGGGAAGGGAATATTCTGCATTCCTTCACTCTTAGGTATTATTATACTGCACTGGATTAGAAAGGTCAAGGTGCAGAAATGTCAGCCAAAGAATACCTTTAAAATTTATGCTGGTGGTGGCTGATTTGGCCAATACAAAATGATGTAAAATACCTGAAAAAATGACTGAAACCCTGGCTCATGGGTAACCACCTGAGAGTACTCAGTGAGAGCTTTCTAATGAATACTAACATGAGCGGATTTAGATGGTTTTCAAAAAACTTTGCCTCCTTGTGGTTTGGACGGAAGTAGCCTTAGCATTGGAAGGGTTAAGAACTGAACGGAAGTGTTCAATATTAGTACCAATTAGGTACAGTATTTTTAATGGTACTGTAAATGGTACATTATTGCATTATTACCCTATACATTTTCTAGTGAATAGTCATGTTTAGGACCCTGGGCAAACTCTAATAAAGGATAACTTCCCAGTGGATAGTATTGTCAAGTACCATCAAGAAATAAAACAGTATGATACAGTACTTTTTGAAATGATACCAGTACCAGTACCAATATCTTTTAATGGTACCCAACCCTTAGATAATAAGCATCAGTGCTCTGCCAATCAGACGCCAGCCTGGTTCTCTGGCTGAGTTCGGTATGATGCCAACACTAGGTATAAATTGGGTTGTAAGTGGGTTTGATATCTCTTTGTTACTATATATGGCAATCAACAAACCATCAACAAACCAACAACTCTCTTATACTATTTTGCCTATATGTGTTTATTCCTAATTCATTTTCAAGATGTTCATGGCATCCATGAATACTAGTATATATTTAAGGGTGCCTGTAGGCAGAAATTGGATAATCATAAAAAGAACCCCATTTTCCTTACTATTTGCTGGCTACTTATGAAGCCTTGGTGTATAATGGTTCCACTAATCAGCTTCATCGTGGTTGTGGATGTGGTATTAATAAGGGTGATTTGAGGACTTTTCCTTCCTGCCAACAAAGGAGGATCAATACCTTCAGATTCAGTTTCCTTGGCATGCCTGAGGTTAGAAATCACCACCCTGACCTCTACATGACCAGTACGTGACCAGGCCTCTGAATCTTCAATACACGTGGCTTTCATAATAAATCTGTTATTGCTTATTGTTATTCATTGTATTGAAGTTAGTGATACCTGTCATTATCACGTTGGAGAGGACTTCTAAATTCTTTGGAACTTTTATTTTACCAAACTAAATCAACCAAGCATAATTCCAAGGAAGATTATGATAAACAATAAAGATAAATTCTCATTCTATACTTAAGTACCTTGTTAATTTTCCCAACTCTTATGCTGGTGGTGGCTAATTTGGCCAATACAAAATGATGGGAACAATTTGAAAAATGACCGAAACTCTTGCATGTTGGTACTCATCTGAGAGCTTCTTATTGAGAGCTATCAAATGAATACCCACATGACAGGGTTAAGATGATTTTCATGATTCTTTGCATTCTTTTGTTTTGGACAAAGGCAGCCTCAGTGTTCGAAGAGTTAAGGGAGTACACATGTCACAATGATGCTGTTTATTGTCTACTGCCTCTACAGAGAACCATGAGGGAGGCTGCTGAACTCTTGCGGTCTTGGCGGTCACATTAGGTAGATGTCTTCATCAGGCACCACCTGTGTTTGAGCATGTAAGCAAGAACTATTGCCCGAGCGCTGCAGCAGCGGCAGAGCTGTTTTTTTCTCAGGTGGGAAGTGTAGGTATAGATCAGGATTAGCGTCGGAGGAAGGCCAGGTAATGTTGAGTAACGACGGCCAGGATCGCGTAATACTCGCAAGACGTGCCGCAAATAACGGGGTCAGGTCAGATCCCAGGACATCCTCAGACACTGCCGCTGCCCATTTAGGAAAATAACCGCACAATTTTAACAAAACTGGAAAGTCTGCTAGCGCTGTCTGCCTCACCCTATAGTGTACATGCTGTTTGGCATGTCTTCCAGCAGATAGGAAGTTTTAACCCATTAATTCTTAACCCTTATGCTGCTGGTGGGTAATTTGGCCAATGCGAAATGATGCAAAAAATACTTAAAAAATGATTGAAACCCTGGCAAATGGGTACTCATCTGAGAGTACTCAGTGAGAGCTTTCCAATGAATACCAACACAACAGGGTTTAGAGGGTTTTCAAAAATCTTTGCATCCTTGTGCTTTGGAGGAAAATTAGCCTCAGCATTGGAAAGGTTAACCAGGGCTGTCTGCCTCAGCCTAGTGTGTACATGCTGATTAGCATGTTGTCCAGCAGATTAGAAGTTTTAACACATTAATGCTTAAGAATTCCTCCAGAAATTGCCCTCTGGATCTATGATACCGGTAGTAGTACTAAGTAAAAACTTTCCAATGAATACAAACATGACTGAGTCTAGCTTGTTTTCGAATATTTTTAAGTTGTGTGCCGTATTTGGAAGGAAGTAGCCTCAGAATGGAAAGGGTTAAAACAAGGATAGATTCCACCTTACCTTTGAATTATGTACATGTAGTGCTATTATTAGCTGCAGTCAGATTTTCTGGCAAAGGAACTTCACTGCAGCTAACTAACATGCTTTCCGTAGGCCAGGTGTGGAAGACTATAAATAATGGAATCAATACTTTGCTGGAATGTCAGCGTTTTGTACACTGCTGTGCAGTGATAGATACAAGCTTCAATTCTCATGTGAATCTTGCTGCCTTGTGTGTGTGCTAGGCTGATGTTATCTCAAACCTCAACAGTACAATAAAGAAATATGTTTGGCCATGATATGATTATGTTTTGGGTGGAATGGAGTTGCAATTTCTAGTTTATAGTCTAGTTGGTTTTACTAAGTTATTGATTATTTAGTTAACCAAAAGGTTATGTTCAGCATAGCAAAAGTCAATGTAAATTCTGTTTTTTATAGTCAACCCTTGCAACCAGCTGATAATAGTGCTCTGAAGACCTACCCTTCCTTTAGTAATGTTTCCTTCACTGTGAATTCTAGCATTTACTGTCAACTCTGGCAGATAAGTGCTCTGAAGACCAATATTCCAATGATAATGTTTCCTTCAGTGTGAATTCCAGTACAGGTGAACTTGGATGTGACGGACCACTGTACGATGGATTTTTGCATATGACGGATGATATGCTTGGTCCCAGTCCGATGCATATCAAGTATTCGTCATATGTATACGACAGATTTTGCATTTGACGGACCAATTCTCCTGGTCCCAATGAGTCTGTCATATCTAAGTTCACCTGTATTTACAGTCAATCATGGCCACCTGGCAGATAAGTGCTCTGAAGACCAGTATTCCAATGATAATATTTCCTTCAATTTAAATTCCAGTATTTACTTTCAACCCTGGCCACCTGGCAGATATTAGAGCTCTGAAGACCAATATTCCAATGATAACGTTTCCTTCAGTGTGAATTCCAGTATTTACAGTCAACCTAGTTGACAGGTAGATAAGTGCTCTGAAGACCAATATTCCAATGATAATGTTTCCTTCAGTTTAAGTTCCGGTATTTACCGTCAGCCAGGCCTGCATATAGGGTGATGAGGTTTATGAGATAATCATTGTGCCTGGAGAGCCACCTGTAACCTGTCCAGGTGTTTCCACTTCAAAGCAAGCCCAGGAATAAAGAGATCATCACGAGGTCCTGTGCATTACACTAATGGGCAGTGCATCATCTTCAAGAGGTGACTAGCACCAGGGTTATTTTGATCTTTTTCTGAATAAATCCTGTGTCTTGATGATGATACCTGCTGCTCCCTTGGAGATAAAAACATAATCCCTACTTCAAGGGATTGCCTTCTTTAGATTTTACACAACCAGAGCCTAACCATTATGCTGCTGGTGGCTTGAATTTTGCCGATACAGTATGATGCACAAAACCTGAAAATTGACTGAAACCCCTGCACATGGGTCATCTGAGAGTACTTGTAGAGAGCTATCTAATGAATACAAGCATGACAGGTTTTAGATGGCTATCAATAAGCTTTGCATCTATATGCTTTGGACGAAAGTAGCGTAATAATTGGAAGGGTTAGAAAGGAGGTACATAAAAGGTAAGAATATTGGCTTGTTCGAGATGATTCTGTTTCGATGTACTGATAGGATGACCGAAGTTGGAAACTATCTCTGGACAATCTTTTTAGTGAAATAAAGCATTATATCATTATACAAGGTCATGGGAATTATATAAGGTCATGGGAATTATATTGGGGTGAAAAAATTCAACTATATGCTTGAAATTTTCATTTTAAGAAATTACTTACAAAAAAGTCTGGGTGTCCCGAAGTATGACTTTTGAGGGTTTAGGTGCCCAAACAACACCCAGATGCCCTGCTGGCTAAGACGGGTATGGTTGTGGTTTTCTATGAATTGCTAATAGGCAGGGTTAGCAACACTGGGGGCACGGAAACACTGTGAACATGAATCAAGCTACTAGGTGGTTTTAAAATGGACGGGAGGAGAGGGGAAATGTGCTACTTGCCTTCAGGTGGTGCACTGATGGCCATTTTTGGTAGGGAAATATTCGGTGATCTCTTTCTTGTGGTAATTGTCTGTGTATGATGAAGAGGGGTTGGATCCCTCTCTGGCAGGGGGGGAGAAAATCCAATATCTACCCGAGAATTCATCTGGAGGCAGCCACCACTTTAGGCAGCATGTGTCAGGAAATTTATCAGCACTCAAATGTTGCATTTATCTCCATCGTGGTCGACAAATACCTGTCATTAATAATCTCACCATTTCCTTCTATTTTATAGGGTTTTGTTCATTGAAATATTAGATGTTAGTGTGTGGTGTTTTTAGTGACACTCCATAAATACCAAATTATTCAGAACTTATTATAGTAGAATAATATTGTATAAAAATGTCTGATGAATTTTCAATCCTAAATAATAAGGAATATTGGGCTATTCTTTGTATTTATTTATTATTATGCAATCAATTGCCTATTCCAAAGTTTTTGGATGACATGATACTTTTGGAAATTGGCTCAATAATAATAATAATGATAGGAATAATAATTGAAATTAGATCCCTTTCCACATATGTAATAACAAATGAATCATCTAATGGTTCTGGTAACTAATCTCCTTCAAACATTTTCTTCAAGATAACAAAAAGAAAACCTTGCAGTGTTTGGTTTTCTGCAGCGCATGATGAATGGTTTGGAGGTTGAAAATGAGAGGGAAGATGGATGTATTAAGTAATGACCGATCATTCATCTAATGATAATGGTCTACTGAGAACGGGGTGTTTTCTTTATTATTTCTCTTTTGCCTTTTATGATTATATCCTATATGGTATCTGTTCATCACCAGTAATTTACCTATCAATTAATAGCTCTGGCGCAATTGCTGCTGCATCAGGTTTGGTGTGAGATTGATGGCTCTGTTTTTGATTGGATGGCCTCAGTAAGTGCCATAATATGGTTTTAGTAGGGCCAGCTAGTATTAACCCTTATAATGATGCTGAGACTACTTTCGTCTAATGCACAAAAACTTCAAATATTTTGAAAATCGTCCAAATCCTAACATCTTGGTATTCATTGGACAGCTCTCATTGAGTTCTAGCATATGAGTACCCATTTGCCAGGGTTTCAGCTTATTTCACAATATTCTGTATTGACCAAATTTGCCACCAGCAGCTTAAGAGTTAACCCTTATGATGCTGGTGATGATTAATTTGGCAAAGACAAAATTATACAAAAAACCTGAAAAATGATCGAAGCCCTGGCAAATGGGTACTCATCTGAGAGTTCTCAGTGAGAGCTATCCAATGAATACCAACATGGCAGGGTTTTAATGGTTTTCAAAAATCTTTGCGTCCTTTTGCTTTTGGTGAAAGTAGCCGAGCATTTGAAGGGTTAACCCTTGCATTCTCAGGTATGTTTTGGACTATCCAGAGAATGAGTGCAATATTCCTGATGAATTCCAAAGGAAATTTTTCTGCATTAAGTGCTATTAATGTTTCAACGTGAACGAAGAAGGGTATGATTATTTTTGTCAGACCTCCTTTTATTCTCAGTGCATGAATATGGCTAAAGGTGTCAAAAATCTGGATAAGATTCTTATGGCTTATCTTTTAAGCTGAGAACTTGATGAGTTCGTTATCGGCATAATCCTCTAATGGAAATGAGGACATATAAGTGTATATATGGTGGCTCTTCAGTAAGTTCCTTGAAAAAGGCATGGCTCATGTTCGTTAATGCAATATTCATAAGCCTTCAAATAGACTTCTAATCCTGATTAAGGTTCATTAGGGCTGAGACTTGAGAAATGGCGTGCAGTCCTGAAGGGCATCTTGACCCAGGTTAATTAACCCATTCATGCCTGGAGGTCTACTCCACCAGTTTCGTCTGCACTTTTCAAAATTTTGAAAATAACTTTGAAATGACGCATAGATTTGTTAGCTATTTGAAGTAGAGTTGTAGATAGTGTTCTGATGAACAGTTCTCCCTCAACTATTTTCGAAATATTGCTTTTGTTGGAGAGATATCACCAACATTGTCAGGTGGTTTTGGCTGCTACTGGCATTAACTCTTCCAATGCTGAAGCTACTTTTGTCCAAAGCACAAGCATGCAAAGGTTATTGAAAAACATCTAAACCCTGTCATGTCGGTATTCATTTGATAGCTCCCTGGAAGTACTCTAAGATGAGAACCCATGAGCCAGGGTTTCTGTATTTTTTTTTCGGTTTTTGCATAATTTTGTATTGGCCAAATTAGCCACCAGCAGCATAAGAGTTAAAAGGCAATTACCATTTGTTTACCATATAACTCAGATTTACATCATCATCATTTTCTATCACCTTAAGTGTTTCTTTTGTGCTTTTAGCAAGCTACTAGTATTCGAAATACTAGGTTTAACCCTTCCAATGCTGAGGCTACTTTTGTCCAAAGCACAAGGATGTAAATATTTTTGAAGACCATTTAAAGCCTGTCATATTGGTATTCATAGGATAGCTCTCACTGAGTACTCTCATATGAGTACCCATTTGCTAGAGTTTCTATCATTTTTAATTTTTTTTTTGCATCATTTTGTATCGGCCAAATTTGCCACCAGCAGCATAAGGGTTAATGGCATAATCCTGTAATATGCTGGAAGGGGAAGGAATTGGATGGTTATTTTATTACAAAATTGGCAAAATAAATGGACATTTTCACTCCATAAATATTTTGTTTAAAAAAGGTGTTGTTTTCAGAGAAAATGAATTGGTAGATGGCTTATTTCAATTGAGGGCTATATATATGACTTGAGATATGGGCTAACTTATAGTTTCGTTTTCAACCAAAATGAAAATACATATATATTTTTCAAGTCCATTTTTCATAATTCTTTTGCTTTGTGCTATCAGCGACTTAAGGACAGGGATCTTTGTATTCCTGGTCCTACGTCCATTATCACCAGTCGTAAAGTATTAGCATTTGCCATGCATATTACCTTCTGCGGAATATATGCATATTGCATTAGGGTATGTCTGGTGGTGAATGGCCCCTCAGGGAGACTGGGCAAAGGGGTCAGCACTGTGATGGACTGTGGACAAGTTGGTCCCAACGCCGGTCAGGGAATGAGCTATCAGAAACCACGGCCACACTGTCTGCCATAGCAGAAGAGATACAAATGCCAAATAGGTTCAATTGCAGTAGAAAATTACTAGATGAGTTACACTGCATAGGCGGTCATTTCCGCATATGAAAATGCATATGTGGAAACAGAAAAACAATAGATACAGGTATACAATTTTGTTTTTCTCTATCTCTCTTACCTGCTTAAAATGAATAATTTGATCCAATGCTTGATTTTAGTATTTCTTTCACCAAATCTTTTTCTCTTTGATCAGGCAGACCTTTTAAGGGAATATGTTACACTTTTTCTCATAAGTGAGAATGCATCAAAGGTTTAAGGGGAATGCAAGTGAAAAGAATCTGTTTAAGAAGCATTGTTCTGTGATATAGATCTTTAATATCATTTACATTATTAGGCTTTAGTTATATCTCCTCCCAATTTAAAAAACAAAAGACAGGTAAAATATGAAAAAAAGAAGAGAAAAAAGAAATCAATGTTGAATTCTTATACTTAGAAAATATCAATCAGCCCCATGAGATGATTTGTGTGCGTCTACTTGTTTTTTTCGGATCAAGAACAAGTTGAGTGAATCATCTCCTTGTAAAATTTGACAGAGTTCAAGCATGTGGTCAAACCTCAGATAACTTGGCATTTTGACATGAGAGTATTTTGAAACAGACACGTTCTGTAGCCCTCTGGCAAGCTGACCACAGCCCAAGGGTATTACAGCTAATACTGGTTCCTGGATCGTGTAGTTACCGAACAAAACGAGCTCTGCCGCATGGCTCATGAAATTTTCATCACCTAGGGGGCGTTGTGGTGGAGTAATTTCATTTGATCATACCATACAAAGTTGGGAAGCGAGAAACCACAGGGACTAGTGCACACATCAACAATGAGCTATCGTTATTCTTGCCAGCTTTGAAGCTGCTATTACAAATGCTGGATTTGCTTTGCATTTATTAGCATTGGCCTGTTGCCTTACTTAGAACATTGCCAGTAAATCTCTCTCTCTCTCTCTCTCTCTCTCTCTCTCTCTCTCTCTCTCTCTCTCTCTCTCTCTCTCTCTCTCTCTCTCTCTCTCTCTCTCTCTCTCTCTCTCTCTCTCTCTCTCTCTCTCTCTCTCTCTCTTCAATTTAGTAAATGACATTTTCAATTATTGAATATTGCTATTATTGTACCAATATTACTGCAATCAGTATCTCCAGGCTAGGATGAAAGGGGAGATAAGATGTGAAATTGAAGATGATTAATTGGAAATGAATGATAGTCCATTATTAACAGTGGAATGATTAGAGCAACAGATGCAGGGAATTTTCTGCAAGCGTTAATTTGATTCATTAGTGGAGTAATTGGTAACTGCACACTCTGCTGTAATTGTGTTGAGGACGTTTTGTGAAACTGAATACTTAGTTCTTGTTGGAAAGTGCTGGTGTTCTTCATTCACTTAAGATATTGAAAAAGGGGTTTTGTGAAATTATGGGTTGGTTTTGTAAAATTATGGGTTAGTACCATTCCATATCCTAGATATGCATAAATGATTTAAGGGTTAATTCAAAATATTTTAGAGCAAAATATTTTTTGAAAATCATGTGTGAGTACGGTACTATGTCCTTGTGGCTTTGAAGGGCCTGGCTTGATTGAGTTTTATTGGGTCAGGCTGCACTCTATTCTTATCCACATCAAGGAAATCCTATCGATCGGGTTTGTGTTGAAGACAAACAGACAGACACTATCACTGGTTACCTACACCCCGTTGCTTGGCATGCAGTTTGATGTTTGTTTAATTGTTCAAACAGGCTGGCTAATTGTGAACCACAGTTACAGATGTGGCTGGATTTCAGAATATGTTCGTTAACGCCAGAGAGGCTAAAAATGAGGTTTGTGAGAAAGATGACAATGACTTGTGATTGTGATTGTTTTTTTCCTTAGGTAGTCTGGTTTTCATAATGTCAACAACTGGCTGAAGTCATGATTTAACTATGGTATAGTAGAAAGAAGGATAATAAATTGTAATTTCAAATGTAAAGGCAAATCAAGGCGAAAGTTAACAATGACTTGTGATTAAACATCGTTTTCCCGCATATTCTCGTTTCCATAATGTTAACAACTGGTTATAGTCATGATATAGCTATAATGTAGCAGAAAGATTTGATACTTAATGTAATTCTAAATCCATGAACTTGGAAGGCAAATCAAGGTGTGTGAGAAAGTTGACAATGACTAAAATGTGATTAATCAATGTTTTCCCCATGTACTCTGGTTTCCATAATGTTAACACCTGGTTATAGTTATGATATAACTATATCATATACAATGTAGCAGAAAGATGAATACTAAATGCAGTTCCAAATCCAAGAACTTGAAAGGCAAATCAAGGTGTGTAAGGAAGTTCTGACAATGACTTTTGGTAAACCACTGTTTTCCCCATGGATTCAGTTTTCATGATATAATGTCAACAACTGGTTAGTCATGATATAACTATGATAAAGCAGAAAGATTGATACTAAATGTTATTCCAAATTGTATCTTTGTACTTGGTACAAAAGTAGCTTCAGCATTGGAAGGGTTAAATAATTCAAACTAAGATTAGATTGATAAGCAGGATTTTTTGAGTGTTTTCTCTTATATATGTTTACTTGCACCTAAGAGAACCCCTTCTCGCAAAGCTGTGACTTACTTGTTGAAATAAACTCACAGTAGTCCTTTAGGAGGCCTCAGGTGAATGGTCAGATGAATATGAACAAACCAGACCACCCTGCTGCTTGGTCAGAGATTATATCAGGGAAAGGTGTATAACAGCCTTGATTCTTGGCTAAAGATCCTACTAGATCTGCTGGCAAGTGGTGAAGGCATATGGGGCCATGTTGCGTGTTGGTTTACCGACTTAACCTCTTTATTTGTGTGTGAGTAACATCATTGTACATGTTATGTAGAAACATATTCCAGGTCTGATGCCAAGATGTTGTAATGCTCTCTAGTTCGCAGTCCGCAAGGTGTTTGACTTGATCAGCTTCAACAGATCTGCTGGCAAGTGGTGTATGAATTTGTTGCTTAACCTCCATTTCTTTGATTGAGTAACTTGTGGGTCATATAGAGACATATTCCAGATCATCTTAACTGAGGTTCTGATGCCAAAATGTTGTAATGCTCTCTAGTTCAAAGTCCACAAGGTGTTTGACTTTACCAGCTTCAACAGATCTGCTGGCAAGTGGTGTATGCATATGTTGCTTAACCTCTATTTCTTTGATTGAGTAGCATGTGGGTTATATAGAGACATGTTCCACATCATCCTTAATTACTAAGGTTCTGGTGCCAAGATGTTGTTATGCCCAGTCCGCATTTAGGTGTTTGACTTGACCAGCTACAACAGATCTGCTGGCAAGTGGTGTATTAGCCTAGATTTCTATTTTCTCTGTATTTCACTCATGTTTTTTCTGTTACCTAGCATCAAATATGCTAGGTGGCCGTAGGGGTCCATTTAGTTCACACTTATCTCACCAGGATTCAGTTTGAGTATGAACCAAAACCTTTAGAGATCAGAGGATCAGGTGGTGCTATCTATGTACCATACCTGGTACTACACCACACTGCTTGTTCAGCACAGTGTTTAGGGACTAGGAACCTTAGTGGTATATGCAAATGGGACCATGTTGCATGTTGGTGCCTCGTGGGTTGCACGTGGCATGTGTGTTATATACGTTCCACGTTATCCTTACTGAGGATCTGATGCCAAGATGCTGTAATGTTCTCTAGTTCACGGGTTGACTTGATCTGTTACAAATTTGTTCCCCATGTAACTTTGTGCCATTTTGCATTTCTATGCAGTCAATAAAGCTCTTACATACATTGGAACAATGTTATGGTACGTCTGGCTGTCTTAGTGTCTAATGATCAGCTAGAGAGCCAGCTCATAGGCTCAAAGGGTTAACTTTCTTTCTGCTCCCCTAATCTTGCTCTTATGTGCTGGGTTCAGGACTTGGACATGCATTGGGGTTGATTTTCAGCCAAAATGAGATTATTCCATTCGCCGTAGAAAAATCATCATGAAACCTGATGGCATCGTATAACCAGTTAAATTAGGCCTTGCTTTGAGAAAAAGGCTCTAGGCATGTGGCAAGGAATAATATAGCCTGCAAGCCTCTATGTAGTATAGGTGTAGGCATTCATTTATATTTATTATACCTCACGTGAAGATTCTTGATTCTGGTTGGTCAAGGGCCATGGATTAATTGTCATGTTTTCCTCACTCCTTAGTGACAGGCTGTTGTCCTTAATAGCTTATGAAATAATTGAATAGTTCATAGCAACAGCTATGAAATAGTTGAATAGTTACCGCTAGCCCGAAGAATAGTGACCGCTACCCCGAACACCTACAGAGTTTGCCGAGAGACCTACCTGTGAAACTAGTTCAACAAGGCAGACGACGAGTATTTATCCAAAATTTCTGGCCTTTGCAATTTTTCCCCCTTTTGTGTTTTCTATTTTGTTCGGTATGATAAAACAGATATGACATACCTGTGGGGTTTCCACCAGGAATAACTTCCCCTCGAGAGGATTGTCGCCCTCGGGCTACGCCATTGAGAGACAATCCTCTCTCGGGAGAAGTTATTCCTGGTGGAAACCCTACAGGGATGTCATATTCGTATATTAATCACCCCTATTTTCCTGCTGACATGATGCCTGTTTACTTGTGTGTTTCCTATGCTTGACCATTGTCTGCTGACCGCCGGCCAGTTCACCTCTCTCATATTGAGGTAGAGTTGATGCCAGGCCATGGTGAGTGACGTTATCTGTTAACAGCAGCAACAGGGGGAGGTACAGGAGGGCTATCACAATAAACAATAAACATCAGCGGCCTTTGTTATCATCCCTGACCTATAATTGACATGACCCCAGAGTGGCGCCATCAGAATACAAATAAACCTCACGTGCTTCAATGGAATACTGCAGGATATGGACCAACGCCATGGCACAAACAATTCTTTCTGTATAAATAACATTTTCAATAGGAAATAACTATGAAACCTCTTAATGTGGCCTTAGTGTTACCAAAACCCAAGAAGCAATACTCAAAATCAGTTAGATAATCTTGAAAAGAAATCTAAAATCAGAAATGAAAAAAGAGGATTTTGAATTGATCAGCATTTGGTAATTTATGATTACAGTTCCTAAGGTTGACCCCTTTCGAACAGCTAGTTCTTAGACCTAGTTGAGATAGGTTCACCCAGTAACTACAACCCTGAAAATTGCACTGCCAAATGTATACATATTGGTGGTGATATCATACCTAACTTAGCCTGAAAACCAGACTAGACGTGTGCTTGTTGGACAGGGGAGTCCACCTGCCAGTGACATACAGCCCCAGGCTACCCACTCCATGCCACAGCCAGAGAACACTCATCACAGAGAGAGCTGGTGGGACAGTGTGGAGCATCTATTAGGAGCTACAACAGACGGGACATCATGTACCATGCACCATATACAAACCACACACTTATAATCCTCTAGCTAACCTGGAGGCTTAGGTACTCAATCCTGAATATGCTGGACATCCCAAGGCCATGCTGACCTGTGAAATCTGTTTAACGTTTGGACAGGAGGTGAACTTACATTGACCTGAGGGCTAAATTTCAATGGTCATATCTACTATTTATATATCTCCATAAGATATCCAGGCTTACTCATACAGTCTATATAAATCTCTTTTGATATTCATCAGATGTTCATTGGAATTTGGAAACCGGTTTATAGCAATTGCATCATTGAGAGTAACAGATGAAACTAATGTGTATATGATACTCTGTGTAGTAAATTATTCACCTGAACAAGTGCATTGGATATACTGAGTAGCATTGAACATTATAGTCATTGGTGTAGGTAGTGTGGTATATGGTATATTGCGCAGGAACCGGATATTTACCCATGAGACCTGAATAGGATCCATACTCACTGTTTCATAGGACTGGCTTGCTAGTCAGCACTAGGATGAACTTAGGTACCCTTTGGATATGACGTACATATACATATGTATGTTTGAGACCTCAGTTGGATGCTGGCACACCATAGCTGTGAACTGATATGGTGTACACATCTCAGGCTCTAATGGACTCTAATACATCTCAAGGGATTTGCAGGGAACCATATGTATAAGTGATACTACATATAAGTGATAATACACCTGAAACTGATTACCTGATGATAGGCGATAGTTCCAAACATATTCACCTATGTTCACTAAATAGAAAATACATATTTAATGATAGATATGTAATGCTTGTTATATATGCATATACTGACCACTGATACTGCATTGATTATTGCCTACCTGAACCAGTGATATATCCCTGAGATTATTGAGCCTGTTATGTACTTAAGGACTATATATCCTGGTACAAATCTTACCTAGTACATTCAAAATCCTGCTTAATGGATAAGATTACTATTGGAGTATTTATGACAGGAAATTTAAGCACACCTTGGTGCTCATGGAATCTACAGAATTTGGGATAATACCTATTCATGTGTGAACTTCTCCACAGACCACACCAGTTGATGTAGTTATATATTGAATGGCAGTCAAATTCTACACGGAAATAGTTGTGTATGTATCTTATCAAGTACTTGTACTTCTGACTGCTACCTCCATGGGACCCATGTAACATATGGACCATACTGCACCAATGAACATTATTTACATAATTAATGGCAACTAAACTGATTGCTGCTGGGGTAGTGTTACAAATGAACATGTGCTTGCATATAGATAACTACATCAGCTTAAAACTTCAGTTTGATAAAACAGTACTGTAAACTGTCTCTAATTGATCGACAAAATAGACAAATGGATGGATTTTGATCAACACTACTCGCAACTACATGGATGAATTCATTGTGAGTCATTCTCCGAGAATATAAGAAAACTTACAATGAAATGGGTGATTATTGTAATCATTCTCTGATTATATAGGAAGACAGCCAAATGGGTGGATTTTGATCAACACTACTCACAGCCACGTGGATAAATTGTTTTGCAATCGTTCTTGGAGTATATAAGAAAACTTACAATGAAATGGGTGATTATTGTAATCATTCTCTGATTATATAAGAAGACACAACCAAATGGATGAATTCGGTTATTAATCTCCCTGTATATAAGAAGGCTCTATTAAGGAATCTCTTGTGATATTCATTAGACTCTTGGAACTTGGAAAGTGGTTTACAGCCACTGTATCAAGGAGAGTAACAGATGATACAAATGTGTATATGATACCCAGTGGAGCAACTTATTCACCTGAACAAGTGCATTGGATATACTGATGGATTTTGTGCTTACTCTCTATGCATAAGACTTTAAGATGGTATGACCTACTCCCCATCTTGTTGCCTGTGGACCGAGATGCTCTGATGATGATGGATATGTTGGATATGATGGACAGGTCACCCGCCAGGCTCTAGGGCAGGTATTACCTGTATCGTAGAGGAGGAGAAAAGTGGGTACTAAATATCTCCACCACTCTGCCTAATCACTTTGCTTCAGGTGAGTTCTCCCATAACTGAACCCAGACTAGACTATGGATTTACACCTCAATGTGAGTGCTTCTAAGAAGGCCCATCTTTAACCCATTCATGCATGGACAAAAAAGTCACTTCAGAAATGAATGTGTTTAAAAACTGGCTTTTGCTATTGCCACATATATGAATATAAGTATAAACCTATGCATGCATGGACAAAACAGTTACTTCAGAGAGGAATATGTCAAATAACCTTTTGCTATTGCCACATATATAAATATAACTTAAGTTACCAATAATCTTTAAACGATATATTGATATCTCTGTGTTATTTTCAGTGAGATTATATGATTCTGATATTTTGTCATGTATATTATTAAGTAAAGTATTTGGCCATTTTATCCGACAATTGAGTTACCCTAAGGTTCCACAGAGCATTGAACATACCATGTTAGGCCTGTCTGAAAGACATATGATCCCATTGTTTCATGAATACGTTTTAGAGATAGACCCTACTAGGACTATGCGTTCCTTTGCACCACCAGCCCCTGAAATTGTTGTAAGCTTGGACTCTCAATGTTTTCTCTCCCCTTAATGGTTTTGGTGCTGTATATTGATTGTTATAGACCTATCTGACTAAAGAAGATGTAACGCCACAATTAACTGAAAGGGTTTTAAATAGATCCAGGGACTTGCTGTGGTCTTGCACTTCAAGCCCCTTTAAAATTACTGTAGTTCTGGGCTCTAGATGTTTTTCTTCCCCCCTATTGGCGCTGTAATGAATATTGATTACTCTAGGCTGGTCTGACTGAAAAGGAGGTATCCCCACCATTAGGCGAATGAGGTTTGGGTGGAACCAGCGTCTAGGTGGAGTCGTGCTGAATGATTAATGGATGGTCGGAGATATTGTTTATGGCACTAATTAGTTTTATGGGAAGATGTCTGCCTAGGTGATCCGCTCTAATCTATTTTTGTAACTTCGAGGTTGCTATTCATCACATGTGAAACAAAAAGCAATTAACAAGGATGCACAGGCTGTACTGCAGTGATCAGGACTCGGATAGAGCTGGAAGAAATAAAGGCCCTTATTTCCAACTCTCCACTGCCAATTCAAGACCATCCCCATTGGAACATCTTAGTTTGTCGTAATTTGGTCTTAATTCGGTTGTACAGGTAAATTAGTTTCCTCAGGTCTTGACTTCATTATGTAAGATCCCAGAACGGGCAGGAAGGTCTTGGATTGATCTTAATTTGGTGTAATATTGTTCTCCTTAGGTCTTGACCTGGTCTTGCAAGGTCATATATCGATTAGGAAGGTCTCAGAGATTGGTCTTAATTTGGTTGTATATTGGTTTCAGAAGGTCTTGATTTTGTCTTGTTAGGTAAAAGAATGGTCTGATATGACCTTGGTTTAGTCTTTTAGGATCTTAGTTAGTGTAGTCAGAAAAATCGGGAATTTGCCATTGTTTAGTGGCAGGTCCAGATCAGAAAGGTCTTATATTGGTCTGATATTGATCTTAATTTGGTCATATTTTGGTCTCCTATGGTCTTGACTTTTAAGGTAGTACATTTGTCTTGATAATTGGTCCTATACGTGGTTTCATGAGTCATACTTATTTTAATTCAGTCTTATGCCAGCCTCTCAAGGTCAGAGATTGGTCAGAAAGGATCAATCATTGTCCAGTGGGAGAGATAATGCAAGGAAATCAAGTCTAAGGGACAGGAGGGAATATAGCCACAAATAGTAGTCTCACGAAAAGAGTCCTGCAGACAAAGAGATGCTGCAGGGATGAATGGGTTTACATAACTCTTCCAATGCTTAGGCTACTTTCGTCCAAACCACAAGGACACAAAAGTTTTTTGAAAACCATCTAAACCATGTCATGTTGGTATTCATTGGATAGCTCTTGCCGAATATTCTAAGCAGAGTAACCATGTTACAGGTAGACCCTCTGTGCGTAAGGTTACGGCCCTATGCTATTGTACGCTCTGACGGGCCTTCCCTATACGGTAAACGGTAAGCCTAAGGTGGCAAGTCTCCTGGTCTATGTTCCAGGGTTTCAGTCATTTTCTAGCTTTTCTTGCATCATTTTGTTTTGGCAATATTAGCCACCAGCAGCATAAGGGTTAAGATTGTTGTTATTGTTTGTAACATCATGAGGCCCTCCCTGTTGTATCAGGTAGCAGCATTATGTATGAGTTACCCTGAGGCTGGGCAATCAGCCCCTCCGGCCTTGTGTTTGATGTTAGCACTGGGTGGCTAAGAGAAAACCATTAACCATACATGCCACAGGCACGCGGAAAACATATGGAGAGTTCGCAACAGTAAATAACGCACATTTTGCAGGTAAAATGGAAAATTATGCTATTTACATAATGAAGTACAAATAATGCTTGCTTGGCTGGAAATTCATAATGTAAGAATGATTGATCGACTAATAACGAGTAGCCATAGGTATGCTGCAAGGTATATCAATGCTAATTCCATGCAGGCCAGAAATAACATAAATATGGTAATATAACCCATTTGCGATGAGGTACACATGTGCTCGGACATCTTTAAACATAATTCATTAATATAACAATAATTGAAAAGAATTTGAGGAAGAGTTGTTAATCCCATCAGGACATCAGGCAGCACAGTATCACAAAGTACCATAAACACTATAGCAATAGGAGTGTCATTGATACCCCCCAGATAATTGTATCGCTAAAATGAAGCAGCCAATTATCGTATTGATAAAAGGTGGTGTATCGTATCGTGTAACACAAATTGGTTAACTACTCCAACTGGAAGTCACACGTGAGGAAAAATACCCCTATTCCGCCTCAGTTTTGTATTTCCTGGCGGTTTGCCACTTGTCTAAACAATAAATAATGAAGTTAACGGCCATGACTGATAAAATACTCAGTGGGTAGACGAAGCAGTCGGGGTCTGAAATGGAAATATGCCCTCAAAAGTGTAACATTTTCACCTCAAAATTGGAAAAAAATTGAAATAAATCAATTTTACATAAATCCAATTGAAAAATCGTATCGGAAAAAATCGGTATCGCCAAAATTCTTTGCAATAATCCTATCCGAAGATTTTACTTAACAATGACACTCCTACATAGCAATGTTACAGCTTGCTCCTAATTTACTCTGTGGCTTATTTGATTGATATAAGGCTTGTGGAGACTTGAGCAGGTCTGCAAGATTCCAGGGTCTAGTAACTTGCTCTACCAGGCCTGTATATATGTAGCTCCCTGCTCATAGCCAAACCCTACTAAGTTAATTCTACTCCTACACCCTGTAAAGCGACTATCACATGAAGGGCATTATCAAATTGCACACCTCCCCCACACTGTCTCTCTCACCACATTATCCAATCTAGCACTCATACCTATAGTGCTTAATGGAAAAATGGGCCTGTGGTGATCTTTACCTGGCGATTACTTAGCTATTGTGTTGAAGAGGTCTGCGGTTTCCCTGGTTACTGCCTCCCACTCATCCACCTCATCACCAGTGCTGCTCTTGTAGCTGCTGCTGAAGGGTTCATCAGTTTAGGTACAATATCTTTACCGGCTCTGGTGATAATAGCAGTGGTAGGTGCTAGACAAGACTTATTCTGCATCTAGGGCTGTAGGTTCAGGTGTAATTCACTGTGCATCAGCCTACAACCTTAGATGAATAGAAACAAGTGGATATAAAACCAGCCGGTTTACCTGAACAGGCTGGCTGCGGCGGCGAATAGCCCAAAAGTCATGTTCTGCGCATGTTGGCGCACAAGTTTCTCTGTTATGTAAATGATACGGGAGCCCTCTTTGTCTCCTATTGACGTCACACTTAGGCCAGATTCGAGACCCTTGGCATAGTCAGGCCTTCACTATAGCGCATATATTAATTGGTCTCCCGCTTCATATCCATTTTTTTATTCATCTAAGACTAGACTAATACTCTGTTTCTACTGGGCCACAGGTTCAGGTATAATTCACAATACACATGCCTACAACATAAAGGCTGTCTACGTCATATAATGACCAACCACCCATTTCCCATGAACCAACTTCAAAGAATTCCTTAAGCTTCTTCCACGCAACTCCCCTAATCCTCATTATTCAACCAATATAAAAAGGGTCCATGGAAGCCTTTTGAGACAGTGTGCAGAAAATATGGATAAAAACGCTCTGCCTTTATCCCAAAACATTCATAATTTCCCATAGCTAATGACTAGCTGTCAGTGCTTTGTAACCAACTGCTTCAAAAGAATATAAGATTACTGAGTTGGGCAGCTTTGTTCTGGCTTTTAACACATAGCATTCATGCCTTTAACGCCTAAAAATTGCCTGACTATTTTGATGATACCCATTTGATCAAAGCTTCATTAGGGAAATATTAGTATATATTGTAAATAAATCAACAACTTTGATTTAAAATGTTCTTCAAAACTGATGTTTCATTTTGAAGTATATCCATGTGTCATATATAGTCTGGCGGCCAAATCCAAAAAAGCCTCTAGAAAATGGTTTTGATGGCAAAATTTGTTACAAGCTGCCATCCATGCTAAATCATATCTTCAGAGGATGGGCCATATGGTATGGGTGGATGGCGGGATTTCTTTTGTCGTTTAAGGTGTTTTTGGGGTAAAAAATGCAAAAAATGAATTAAAATGAGTGATTTTTGTAATTTACGTCAAAAAAATATTTATTGTCGACCTAACCTCATGAAAGTTTGTACATATATGCTTGAGGACATACTCTTTGGCATGGTTGAATTAGATTTAACAAAATATTAAGCGTTAACCTAAAACTGATATAATATGGCAAAAAATGGCTGAAAACAGTCTTTTTTTCAAGATTTACGTTAAAGAAAAACGTCCATAAAATTCCCTTGGAAAGAGCTAGGATTATGAAACTTGGCCAAAAATATTCCTAATGTGTCCCAATAAGAATATGATATTGGTATTCTGTGTATATGACCTAATGATCCTGTAGTGGGGTGGTTAAATTTGAGATATACACAATTAATGAACATTGGCGCCATACCGTATATTACACTTATTACAATAGAATGTCATAATACATGACCCTCATTGACAGAGAACTTGTAATATAAGGTTAGCAGCAATGTTTCATATATTGTATGGGTGGATGGCAGGATTAATTTTGTCGTTTAAGGTGTTTTTGGGGCAAGAATTAGATAAATTGAGTGAAAAAAGTTATTTATGTCAAAAAAATACTTGTTGTCCACCTAGGCTCATGATAATTTGTACATATATGCTAGGGAAAATGTTCTTTAATAAACTTGCGTTTAATAGCTTTAACAAAAACTGAAGCGCTATCCTAAAATGGATGGAATTTGGCCAAAAAATGGCTAAAAACGGTCATTTTGCAATATTTTTGTATACAGAAAAAACGTTATTTTAATCATCGTGCAAAGAGCTAGGAACATGAAACTAGGTCCAAAATATTCCTGAAGGGTTTCAAAAAAGGTACTTTATAGGATGTGTCTATATTTCACCAAATAATTATGCAGAAGTTTGTTCAACTTGGAAGTTGCAAAAGTCAAGATGTATAGCATATGGGCTAGGTCAAGTTGAAGTTAGCATCTAAGACAAAAAATATACTTTATAGTAGCAATATGTATCTTACATATTTGGAAAGCTAGACGTATGAAGTTACTGTACCCCCATTTATAAAAAAGTTATACACATTTTACTGCACCTTTCTGACAGTAACATTTCACAAAATGTTAAAACCACCATATTTTCTTGTAAAACCGTATTTTGAACTTCAATATTGTTTTTGATGATACAATTAGACCTGTGAAGTCTGTGTCAATAGATATAGAATTGAATATTATGTTTTGGTTTTTTTTTCATGAATTTTAAAATATGATGATCTGTGATTCCGTAACATGTGAGTCTGTAACAGAAAAATGTCATTTTTTTTTTACTTTTGAAAATGTTCAGATTGGGTCATTACCATGAAACTTCATAGAAAAAGCATTTTAACACTAATTTAACTATGAGGGGCACAGGTATTTTCAAACAGTGTTTTTGTGGGGGTTAAAGTTGGTGATTCCATAACAGTTACCGAATCACATATTTGCTTAATTGACTGGTTCAAGCCTATAGATGTCTTGAATATTCTTTAAATGGACTAGTTTCTTATCTTATCTTTAAGTATTAACATAGTTTCCATATTTAGAATTAGACACTATGCACAATAGTTTGAAAAAAATATATCTGAAGTTCTAACTCATAGGTGATTTCGAGTAAGGTACAATTATTCAAATGTGTCATAGCACCAAACTACCTTTTTAAAACATTCACACAGTTTTAAAGCAGAGTATAATTAATCTGGTCTGCAGTGCATCTCACCCAGAGTTGGACACCCAATCCCTCAAAAATCACCCATCAGGACACTTAAACATTTTTGTAACCCTTCAAAATTCCATTTTCAAACATATAATTGAATTGTTTTTACTCCTGTATAAATTCAGTGACTTTTTAAGGCATTTATTTCAATAAGTACATGCATGTTCATGGTTGTAATGGGCCATATTAGGCTATTCAAATTGTTGGGGACAGAATATTAGAATATTGAATTCAATATTTTTTCTCAAATTCAGGAAAACTTGCTCCCTCATCGGCTGTTTTATCTTATAGAAATATCACATCTGAACCCTATTTGTTCCAGACTTTTGTAAAATAGTAGATTTTAAAGAATTTATATCTGTGGTGGACAGGAAAGCTCTTCAACAGAGATTTTAGATACCTTCACAGAAACATAAATCCTTCTTCAAGTAAAGAAGAAAATTTAAGTGTAGCATATGGTCAATGTAGCCCAGGTCCCGAAGTCTCTATTCATGCATATATTTCAAAATTTGATCACCGTCATAAAATTTTGGAGAAATTTATTCAGTGTTTCAGATGGAACTTATACACTGTTTGCAGACAGGAAACTGTCATAGTTGAGTATTTAGCAAATTGGACATTGGTCATCTATGCTGGGAGAATGGAGGAGTTCGCTTCCTCCCATTCCTCCTATTAGATAAGAATCAATCGGCTTCTCTCACACCTAACTCGGTGTTTCTATCCAGCCTTAAAGGGCAAATGCACCATCATGATGATTTAGGTTCAAAATGTGACTATACGTGTCACCTTTCAAATAAGACCACCCGCAAGTCTGTCCTCCTCAGCACTCCTCAGATATGGCTATGAAAGTGAGTAAAAAACAAACCTGAGTATGGGCATGGAGGCTGATCATCAGCTGATAAGGATAAAGCCCTGAAAATGACTTTTTCTTTATCAGCTGATAATCCAAACATGAATTTGCCTTGTCAAATCTGTGTAGTCAAGGAAGATAAGGAACCCCTGCAGTCACTTCCTGCCACTGATAGCTCTCGACCAATCAGAAGGGGTGCTTAAAATGTGCCCTGCCCTGATAATGTCAGCCTCCATGCCTATACTCAGGCCTGTTTTTTACTCACTTTCATAAGCCATATCTAAGGAATGCTAAGGAGGACAGACTTGCGGGTGGTCTTATTTGAAAGGTGACACGTATATGACAGGCATATTTGGACCTAAATCATCATGATGGTGCATTTGCCCTTTAAAGAATTCTCACCATACAACCAAGTTCATTGCCCTGTCACTGAGGTGGTACTTGGAGTTAGCTAAACCCTTGAGAGTGAAAGTCCATCAGATCTCTGAGGTAATTTAAAACAGAGCCTCCCCTTTGGGTTCAAGAGCAAGCCCTAGATATTATGAACTTCCACAACATCTGCAGTAGCCCCCTCTCAGGCCCTCTCTCTTGAAGCTAACACCTATACTTAGACACTACTCCTGCCATCACCAAATTTATCAGACTAGGCTTGATATTCCATTAGAACAATGTCCAATCAATGAAATTATCATTCAGTATCAATAGCAAACAGTATGTTTAACATATGCTACACATGCTTATTTTTGCATCTTCCAAGTTGAACAAACTTCTGCATAATTATTTGGTGAAATAAGCACACACGCTATAAAGCATCTTTTTTGGAACCCTTCAGGAATATTTTGGACCTAGTTTAACGTTCCTAGCTCTTTGCATGATGATTAAATTAATGCTTTTCTGTAGACAAAAATCTTGAAAAATGACCGTTTTTATCGATTTTCTGGCCAGATTTTAGCCATTTTTAGGATAAAACATTAGTTTATGTTAAACCTAACCCAGGTATCCTGAATAACATGTTCTCTAGTATATTTGTACACATTATCATGAGCCAAGGTGGACAACAAATATTTCTTTGATATAATTTACCTTTTTCACTCAATTTATCTAATTTTTGCCCCAAAAACACCTTAAACTACAAATTAATCCTGCCATCCACCCATACAATATATGATACATTGCTGCTAACCTTATATTACAAACTCTCTATCAATGAGGGTCATGTATTATGACATACTATTGTAATAAGTGTAATATACGGTATGGCGCCAATGTTCATTAATTGTGTATATCTCAAATTCAACAACCCCACTACAGGATCATTAGGTCACATACACAGTATACTAATATCATATTCTTATTGGGACACATTAGGGACATTTTTGGCCAAGTTTCATAATCCTAGCTCTTTCCAAGGGATTTTTATGGACGTTTTTCTTTAACGTAAATCTTGAAAAAAGACTGTTTTCAGCCATTTTTTGCCATATTATATCAGTTTTTAGGTTAACGCTTAATATTTTGTTAAATCTAATTTAACCATGCCAAAGAGTATGTCCTCAAGCATATATGTACAAACTTTCATGAGCTTAGGTCGACAATAAATATTTTTTTGACGTAAATTACAAAAATCACTCATTTTAGTTCGTTTTTTGCATTTTTTGCCCCCAAAACACCTTAAACGACAAAAGAAATCCCGCCATCCACCCATACCATGTTGCCCACCTAATGAAGATATGATTTAGCATGGATGGCAGCTTGTAACAAATTTTGCCATCAAAAGTCACATTTTTGGATTTGGCCGCCAGACTAATATGGAATAAGAATTGTCTTTACAAGTCTCTGTGTAGAGAAAGTAGATATAAAAGGGTTAACCACTGGCTGACAAACATGGTTATCAGCTAGTCCTTTAACCTTTGTATGTCCAAATTAACTGGGATGTGTCTAATGCATATGCATTTATCCATCAAGATGGAAAACAATTGAATAGAAGATCTTCTCTTTGTTCCAATTAATATTTTTGCTAAAACATTTTCAAAACTGTCTTGTCTTATAAGAAGAATGTGGTAAACAAATTCAACTCATGTGGCAGTCATGAGGAAAATAGGAGTGTACAGGTTAAGGGGGTTTGTGGTTGTGATGCAGGTAGTCACGGCAACCCAGTCAGGTCGCATTGTGATGGATCTTTCCCTTTGTATGCAGATGAGGGCAGTGCTACTGTACCTCCAGGATTAATGGATTAAGTGCATGCTCCACCTGATGCCCATTAAAATGAAGGATGGCTTCCTCTGACCTGTGCTTGTTACAGGATTAGTCGCAGGCCTATCTCTCCCACGATTAGTCATTTTGAAGCTGGAATATCCAATAGAAAAACATACAGTAGTCAGCCAGCTAGCTGGGCAGAATGGTTTTGGAGTATCCGGACTTTGAATCTATCGAGCAATCCAGCAATATAATGATAGCTATTTTATATTTCTCTACTGCTTCTTCTGCTGCTTGTTTTACCTCCAATACTAGTACTTCTACCTCTACTATGACTTCACCATCTACTACTACTACTACTACTACTACTACTACTACTACTACTACTACTACTACTACTACTACTACTACTACTACTACTACTACTACCACTACTACTACCTCTAATACAACTACTACTCACTTCCAAATCATCATTATCATCATGATTATCACCATCGTTCTACCACCACCATCATCATCATCATCACCATCATCATCATAGCCATCTTCCCAGTTATAACCACTTCTAGGATGGGATGTCAGGATGTGTATAACCATGACATAAAGCTGTGATATGAGAGCCGCAGGGATCTATAAAAACGTTCGTGATTATCAGAAGTCAGGCGTGATTCAGGTATATTGGCGACTTGGCAACTGGACCCGAAGAGATAAAACTAAATCTTACCCCATGAGGTACAGACTCAAAATCCCAAAATACTAGCTGATTAATTGATTTCTATGTCCATAGCATACCAGGGTCTCTGGGTAGTGATAAACCATGTTTGATAGAAATGGTGTCTGCCCAACTCTGTGGTCTTTCTGATGATAATCCTATAGCATATTTCATGTTTATTTTGTTGTCCCCATGAGAGCATAGAATGGCAGCATGCAAGCAAGAGAATTAGTTGATTAATAGCTGAATTGGGAACTGCCCTTGGGTATCAAACCCTTAATGTCTGAAGATTTCCTCAAAAAATATGTCAACTTGTCATGAAATAGTTTAGAAAACAACTTTAATAATGTATTAATCATAACTTCACCAAAATGTTTCAAGTAGTGTTGTTGAGCTGGGTTCTGATTGATATTGGTTTTTTGATTTCTTTTTGAAAATGCTATCGTGATATTTGTTTATTACAAAAAAATGTTGCTTTTGTCTTTAATCTGTACATATCATTATATAAACAGATGGATGTGCGTAGTTGATTTTAGCCAATCAGTGTTATTTAAAATTTATCATTTGGTAGAGTCATCCTTGAATCTAAAAATGGCATAAACAATGATTAAAACATTTCTTTAAAAAGTTTTCTGAATAAACTGCGGATAGATAGGATGTTTTGAAAAAAAGGTGTTTTGGGGTTAACGCATTAACCCTTCCAATGCTGAGGCTACTTTCGTCCAAAGCACAAGGACACAAAAATCTTTGAAGACCATCTAAACCCTGTCATGTTGGTATTCATTGGATAGCTCTTGATGAGTACTTTCAGATGAGTACCCATATGCCAGGGTTTCAGTCATTTTTCAGGTTTTTGCATCATTTTGTATTGGCCAAATTAGCCACCAGCAGCATAAGGGTTTATATGTAGAGTTCTTGCTATACCTGACCTTCATGGCTTCATCCTGATGGTATGATATCATATTCCATTGCTGGCATCATCTCCGGAATAACTTAGCACCTTTTTCCTAATCTCTGACTTGTGCATGTTTTATGTCATAATACCATTCCAATGCTCTCTTCCTCGCTTCCCATCCCAAAAATCTTATAAGATATTCATGAGAGGCGTTTCTGTAGCTAATATTCAACCATGCCAAAAGAGCTACTTTCTTGTTCTTAATGCATTAAGTAGGCCAGCCTAATAGAAAAACGAATACAAATGACCAGAAGGAACCCTCAAAACCATGATGAATGTATACACAAGTGTTGATCTTGGTAGTGCATTTGGTTCATCACACAAATGAATTTCACTAAAAATTAAACATGAAAGATTGCCTTCTTTTATTTCAAAAGAAATTGAATTGAATGGTTAAAAAGTCATCTTGTATGACAGGTTCTGATTAACAATGTATGTCATTTCTTCAGGAGATGTCCTTTCTTTGATCTTCCTCTAGATTGCAATCATTTCTGGCCGTCTAGGTCACTGGTGTAGAGGCAATGAGTAGGTTTGCTCAGAGTTTGGTACATATAGCATTCAGAAGCAATACCCCTTAGAAAATAATGTATTATTTCAATCTTTTACCTTAGTTACTATCGGTCAGACTGCACAAAAAATCTTAAGTCAAAAACTAACTTTATTGCTATTGTTGTAATTGTTGACGTAAGATTGTTTGTTTGTTGAAGACAAACACTTAGCTAAGATTTGACTTAAGATTCTTTGTGCAGTCGGTTCTGGTGAACAAGTGATGTGCACAATTCGCCTAGATGTGAGTATCATAGGGTCATGTAGAAGAGAACTATTATTACCCCACATCAGTGCAGGAAACAACTCTCTCCCTGGTGGTTTCCTTACTAGAGGAGACGCAGACCAACCACATCCGCATCCAGGCTAGCGGGTAATAACACTCACTTACCTTACGCGACATCACCTACAGTAATCTGATCTGACTGCCACCATTCACACTCTGGAACCTTTCCTTTGTTTCTGCTGTCAAGTTGCCACTTACATTTGGTCACACAATTGTTTTCCCTGGGTTAAACTTTCATTTTCCATTTTCACCACCTGTTTACTTCTGGCTAGTTATAATTTGTGAAGTTGCCAGTGACTTGGAAGTAGACATGATTTTCCCTGGATACTCCCATTTTCTCCATCTATTTTATTCTCCATAGTCATACTTCATTTTCCTCCTATTTACTTCAGGCTAGTCATAATTTTTGAATTTACCATTGACTTGGTTAATTAGACAATGTTTTTCTTCATCATTTATTGATTCTACATAGACATGATTTAGCATGAAAAGGCAGAAAAAGTCACAAATAACGCCAAATGGGAATTGCATTCATTTTAGGAAAAAAAATCATTAATGGGAATTGACTCTCAGTAATGAATTATCAAAAATAAACAATTGCACAGCTAATCAAATAACTTATATAGTGGAGAAGTCATTGATTGAATCAGAGATTTTTTGGAAACCATCGGATAGTGGTACTGTATTAAATATTGCTTCATGCAGTAAGGAGTATCAGTATAAGGAGGTACCCATGATATACAGGTCTGAAATGCTACATAGGGGGTTCAATACTGATTGAGTGTAGATAAACAAGGATGCTGCATGGGTTGGGTGAAAAAATAGGAGGTCTTGTTTATCACATAAATGAGTGGATAATTGGCACATGGAATAGATTAAGATGATAATCAACACTACTAGAGGTGACCCTCCTCCCTCCCCCCACTAAGCTAGTGCCCCCAATTACAGTTGTTCTACTTGCAGGTGGCGCTTGAGAAAGTAAAGAGTATCAGTTAGAGGTACCCTTGATATACAGGTGCTCTTTTGTCATAATGGAAAGATGACTAATAGAGGATATCCACTCACGTGCTTGGCCATTTGTGACCCCTGATAGCCATTTCCTCTGCTGGCGAAGCCTGGATATTCATAATGGAATTGAAAGGAAATAAAAGGAGCAATATGTTTGTATCTCAATTGACAAATGTCTAAAAAAAACAGCAATCATGTAGTGTCATCCCTACCTAGCCTGCCAGATTCATCATATAATACTCAGGGATTGATGAGAGTTAGGGATGAGCAATATGCCAGTATCTTATCTAACAAATGTTTAGGATTTGTTGTCATGCGCTGTTAACCCCACACCTAGTTTCAGCAATCTCGATGCCTTTAACAATGAGAACATGGTCTTTTACCTTCAAAAATTATATGAAATTAGATCACTTTTTGCACTTTGATTGCTATTTTAAAAGAATTGATGTGGCCATTACCATACAAAAAAATTGTCTTGTTATATAAAGTATGTTAGCCAAAAAAAAATTGTACACTTTCAACAGCTGGCTTTTCACATCGAAGCCCAACTATGGCTGAAAAGGGGACAACAAACAAAATGCCAAATTCTGTAATCCTGTTTTTATGTGTAATGATGAATCACCTCACCAGACAAAGATTGATTGAGATGCCAAGAAAGGTTCATGAATTGCTTCAAATACATCAGATATGGTCAGGGTCTGACACTAAGATTTCAGACTAGGGGCCCGAAAAAGGTCTCTTGACGAAAATAAGTGGTCAAAAACAGGATTTTTGGTTATTATACATGCTATTTTGGGCCCCTATTCTGAAAGATCTAAGGGGTACACAGCAAAATCTAGGGGCATATGCCCCTGGGAGAGTCGAAACCCTGAAGGTCAGAAGAAGCTTTTCCGAAAGACTTTGCCGCATCTTTCTACCATAATAACAAGCGTTGGCCCATCAGTGTTGTGACTAATCATAGGCACAGGCAGTCCATTTGCATGTGAGATCCTCATCACAGAGACTATCTATCAGGAATGAAGAGTGCCACTGGTAATCATTGGTTCCTCGGAGGGAAAATGTCTGCTTTATATTATGAGTAAGACAAAGGAAAGACACCTGAGACAAGAAATATTATGCATGACATGGTGCTATATCAAATATCTTCCCACATCAGTCCCCAGTTATGAAACTGTGGTTGTGGCTACATATGTGTCATTCTCCCTTTGTTCTCTCCCATCGTACTCTTCCTTGTATTTCCATGTAATTTGTAAGTATTGTTTGTAGAAATGGAGTCACCATTTGAGGTTTTCCGCAATTTCGACTAGCCACAGAAAACAAACGCAGAGTGACTTGCCTGCCTGTATTCCATTCATTCCATCCATATTGCAGATGAGTTTTACTAGGTTTAGATTTTCCAATCCCATTTATGGACAGGTTTTATGGGCAAAGTACTTGCTAACCTCTCACCACCTGCAGGCATAAATATAACTTGATCAAATCAGCACAAGTGTTCAGATTGGAAATGGAGCGAGCTCAATTTGCCTATACATTAAATTCTCTCTCTCTCTCTCTCTCTCTCTCTCTCATCTCTCTCTCTCTCCTCTCTCTCTCTCTCTCTCTCTCTCTCTCTCTCTCTCTCTCTCTCTCTCTCTCTCTCTCTCTCTCTCTCTCTCTCTCTCTCTCTCTCTCTCTCTCTCTCTCTCTCTCTCTCTCTCTCTCTCTCTCTCTCTCTCTCTCTCTCTCTCTCTCTCTCTCTCTCTCTCTCTCTCTCTCTCTCTCTCTCTCTCTCTCATCCTCCTTTTGATATCAGTTACTTTGGAAAATTGCTGCACAGTTAATAGGCGATCCAATATTGCAGCTCTCAGTCCTGGCATGGGATGATTCCTGATCCTGGTTTGATCTCCTCACTCATTCTGCTCACCTGCCTGACCTTCCCAGCTCACATCTCATCCTCTCAGTACATACTACAGGTAACCACACACCTGCCAAGCCGGCCTTAATCAAAAAAGCTTCCAAGTATTTACCACCCTTATGGAAATATAACCTTACCAAATCAGCACAAGTGTTTATATTGGAAACAGAGCTCAACTTGTCTTTACCATTACACTTTGTGATACATGGAATATTTCTAACTTAAGAATTAGTCATAAAATATATATATTTGCAAAGTGAATGATTTTCCAGTAAGTACAGTGGAGAGAGGTAAAAGTATTTTTAACAAGTGAAAGACAATGCTAATGATACAATTGAAGATACTCCTAGACTCTGCCACCTAGAGTCATAGGAGAAATTTAAAGCCTGACTTATTTTCCCAGACCTTACATTGAGGGTGTGTATATCCTACCATTCCCTGCCGAGCTCCAGGGACTTACAGCACTCCATGAATCAGAAAAAGGATAGATTTTTGGAAAGGCAATGGCCAGTTGCATATTTTATCTCGGCTGACAGTTCACTCAGTCAATTTCTCATAGCAAAGGCGCCTAGTGCTTTGGGAAGTGTGTGCATTTAACAATTCATGCCCAGGGATCTCTTTCACATGTATCGTCTAGATCGAGGATGCTTTTCAAGATGATCTGGGAATTAAGATTAAATTCACAAAATATTGGAGGAGAGTTTTTTGTTGAAGGTTTTTTCCTTTAAAAATATTTAAAGAAAAATGTTCTCGTTATGAATATTACTAAATCAGTTAGGTGGTTCGGAACATAAATAGCTGGGCATGAGAGGGTTAACAATTTGTTAATGCCTATGGGATGCCAGTTCAAACTGAGAGTCAAAGGTTCCAAATATGAGGGTGTGTTAGGCCATAAATCATGTATGCCACAGCATGCTGATGGGAGGCAATGCATACTGACGCTATCACAGATAACATTCTACCAGGGATTGGAAAGTCCTGCAGAATTATGAGCTTCACAGATAATGGTGGTCTGGCCAAAGAGCCTGCTTGTTATGCTGCCCTAAAGTGGACCAGTATCATTGCAAAACCATTGGAACGCCAGTAGAAAAGGAAAAGGGGAAGATGTTTCTAGAAGGGAATTGAATAGGATTTTATAAGTGAGGAATATAGAGTATTGCCTCAAGAAAAATGAATGAGGTTGTAAAAGTGGGAATAATTTTAACAACTATGGTTAAATATCTAGATAAGAAATGCAGTTTGGTGGATTGCTATTCGTCATCTCTAAGCGCCTAGTGAAAAATGAAATGATGAATCAAATTTTCCTATCGCGTTATACAGTGTGCTTGTGTGATCCATATGATATATTCAATAAGTGCACACTCTTGCCTTATTGCACTAAAGCATGTACTAAACAATTATGTTTTTGCATTACACTTAGCTGCAGGCAAGGTATGTAGCATGTCTAGAGCATGCTAGTATTGACGTGTGTTACTGTGTACCAGTGACAGCAGTACACCAGGAACCTATGGAATAATGAACTCCTCTATCTCTCTCTCCCTTCCCTGAAATCTCCAGCTTCCCCATACCTTCTTTCCTCTTACTGACTCCTTTGACCCTTGTGGCTGCTGTTCGCTAACTTGGTCATTACAAAATGATGCAAAAATCCTGAAAAATAACTGAAACCATGGCACACAGTTAGGTATTCATCTAAGAGTACTTATAGCAAGAGCTTTCCAATGAATACCAACATGACAGAGTTTAGATGGTTTTCAACAATTGTGTTGTCTGGGCTCATGATTCTTTTCAAAATAAATTATATGTTTTTCATAAATTCATGAAATATTTAAAGGGTATTTCTGGTCAAGGTTGTTATCAACATTTTGCCTTAAAATCTTTCCACAAGAAAGCTCAGATCACAAAGAAATTATCAAAAATATTCAGGACATTTTTGAGCACTACATCAACCCTTATGCTGGATGAAAGTAATCTCAGCCTTAATGGGTTAACAGATTCCTTAAACAACAGCGACAAGTCCCTCGTGTGAGCTTCTTATTACTCCCACTTTTCTCAATACCCTCTCTCATTTCCTCTTCTCGCCCTTTGCTGGTATTACCCTGATCCTCATTGTTCTGCTTGATGGGGTTGCGGTAATCCCGCATGGAACGGGGTATTGATCCAGGGCCGAGGCGCCGAGGGCCAGGGAGAGTGTTGGTTGTATCAGCGGAGGTGCTGGGCGGAGTAGCAATCTGTTGTGAGCGATAAGAACAACCCTCAAGCCAATACCTTTTCCCTTTTAAATATCACACAATAAACAATACACCAAGCCTCCTGAGCCAAGAGCCTGGCTGGCCCTGATGATGCCTTTATCATTGTCTTGGCTGTAAGAGTATCATAGGCATATCTCATGTCGTTCTTACAATGATAGGCATAAACATGAGCTAATCAAGGCTCTATTGAATAAGGTAAAAAGGGGTGGCCATTGAAAATTTGATATAATAAGAACTTTGTATCAGATTATATTTATTCAATGGCGTCACCAAATGGTCAAGGTGGCAAGAGTCACCAAATAAGCTCACATTTATCTCACCAGGTGAATAGATGACTCAATTTGGGTATGCATTCACTGAGACTAGCGATTGGAAAACCAAGTGGTGCCATCTAAGTACTACAACACTGTTTCGTCAACTTAGGAGGGTCCTCAGTGTCAACTTTTCAGGGACTAGGTTCCAACTCAGGAGGGAGCGTCAACTTTTCAGCGACTAGGTCCCAACTCATGAGGGATAAAACTTTTCAGGGACTAGGTTCCAACTCATGAGGGAATGTCAACTTTTCAGGGACTAGGTTCCAACTCAGGAGGGAGTGTCAACTTTTCTGGGACTAGGAGCCTAGTCTATGTGTTTCCCTGCCTGCCTGCTGCTGCTACTGCTATCTAGCAGCCTCTTATTGAGCCAGTCTCAGCCAGGAGCCGCACCGGGCGCTCTCTCTCTCGCTAGCGACGGCTGAGCTGCTGGAGTCAGTTCTCCTCCTACCTGCGAACCTGCAGCACTTACTACAGGAAAATACCATACTCTGAAGCTCTAGGAGGATTATTTCACGTAGCTGGTCACACCGGAATGATCATTTGTGGGAGTTTATACATGTATGAGATTTTGTTGGATATAAAACTGGGGTATGGATAATAAAGGAGAAACAATGGAAATGGACAGGTAGGTGGATATAATAATCTCTAAAGGAACGTAAGCTTTTAAAGCACAGTCGCACCTGCTAAGAAAGACCGCTATGTAGTGGCATTACTTGAAATTAAACTACAGATGCAGGTGGTCTTTAATAACAGGTAATATACAATACGTTTTTACCTGGATAAAGTTTTGGACCTGAATTTCTAGGCAGGTGGTCTCTTTTAGCAGGTCGCCTCATTAGCAGGTATTGACTGTATTTTCAATAACAAAAATAAGACCAAAAGTTTATGTATTTAAATCATAATTTGATAGTGAACTTTTTATTAATAGAGAATGAAACCCCAGCAGCATGAGAGCAGAACAATGGTTTTTCAAATGTAGCATATATGTGCTAAATTATAGGATGTTCCTGGATTTCACACTCTTAGGGCTCAGCTGGCTACCCAGATCCTCTATAAGATATAACATGACAAACAACATTTCAGAAATGCTGAGGCTACTTTCCTCGAAACACAAGAATGCAAAGATGTTTTAAAAACATTTAAACCTGTCATGTAGGTATTCATTGGATAGGTCTCACTGAGTACTCTCAGATGAGTACCCATATGCCAGGGTTTCAGTTATTTTTCATTTTTTTGCATCATTTTGTATTGGCCAAATCAGCCACCACCAGCATAAGGGTTAAGATGGACAGAAAAGTGGTAGATATGGGGAAAATAGATTCAAAGCTTCACATGAAAGCTATTTTCATTTGATGAGCTAATATATATAGAAAGTGTAAATTTCTTATAAGAAGACAGATAAGGGGCAAATGTGGGGGGAAAAGATTCAAAGCTTCACATAAGATCGGGCTACTTACATTTGATGATCTAGTGTATATGGAAAGTTTAAATGCCTTGTAAGAAGGTTCAATCTATTTACTGTTGATGGCCTGATGAGAGCATGAAGATGAAAAATAAGGGTCCTGATTCTGCGATACTAGGGTTTTCCTATCCCTGTTACTGTGGCTATTTTGCTTTACTCCTCTATGACCCATCACACCTCTGAATAGCGCCTCACACGTAACTTACTGTTTCTATGGTAGTCAAAACCAGGTGAAGTCTTATCTAGTCAGCCTTCGTCAAAACAGGATATTTCTCCATTTTACATCCATAGATATAAATATAGATATGGCTATATATATATATATATATATATATATATATATATATATATATATATATATATATATATATATATATATATATATATATATATATATATATATTTATATATATATATTTATATATATATATTTATATATATATATTTATATATATATATTTATATATATATATATATATATATATATATATATATATATATATATATATATATATATATATATATATATATATTTATGAATATTTTAAAAATCTATTCCTAATAGAAATGATTTTTGGAAAGTATGACGGAAAAAGTTACTCTCTTTATAGGTATTTAAATACTTATAATTTGTGATATTAATATCAATTTTCAAAATGGCACTCATCTCTGATTTTGGCTTGATGAGAGGTAGCCTGCACTTTCTGAAAGATTTACACTCTTAAATTCTCATTTCTGCTTTTAATGGCGCGTTTTTAAGTGATTGTATATTGAAATGTGCGATAAGAAGATAGCTATAATGCTTTTCATCATCTCCTAATCATTGTGGTTATGAGTTTATTCGGAGTGGCTCTTGTGCGTAAATTCCCAGCTCTTAATCTACTTATGTTTGAAGTGGATATTTATCTGTTTGATATCTCTTCGAAATGGATGACTCTCAGCATCCTTTAGTAGCCGCCTCAAGGAGTTTGTCATATTTCAAAAGGAAGTGCTGCTTGTGAAATGATTCATGTGGTAATGGATTTATAGGGATAGTGGCAGCAATTAGTAACCTGTTCCATATTATGTCATACCTCACTGTACCATACTCTACCTTTTTGTACCATATTGCAACTCAACATACTGTAGAGTCCTATACTCTGAGTGGTCCAAAGGATGTCTTTGACTTCTTGCTGTCTCTCACCACTGCCTGGGTTGGAATCAAGGCCCAGGCATGTGAGCAATTTGCCAGTGACTTGGGGATGATTTTTGCTGGGCACTCCACTTTCCTCAATTTATCGGTCACGAATTAGCATAAATATGGCAGGAAAGTGATGAGAATGGAAATTACAAATTCGCTGGGCACTCTATAGTTTCCTCTACCACTTATAAATGGCTATTCAAGACTTAGCCGCAATATGGATAAAAAGTGACAATAAAAGAAAATTCAAATTCTAAATTCATCCTATTGTGTCATCCCTAATCATACTGTATTAAAATTGTACCTCATACCATGCCACAGTATACTTTAGTTTACTCTACAGTGCCATATTGTACCATACCATTGCTAACCTTATTGAACTCCCACAATAATATTCTTTTAAATACCAGACCATGCTAATACTTTACTGTAACAAAGATATCTTGCCATACCATACCTATTGCCACAGCATACCAGATATAAGTACAGAAATGTTCATTTCACTCAGTGATAATTAGTAATTAGGCAATAATTTCTTTGCACTATTTGTTGGTATGTGGTTTCTGCGGTTACCATGGTAACTTGACACCATTCCTCTTACCGTAAAGCTATTGATTTGGTGATTATACAATTTTATTCACACAAAAGTAACAATGGAGAAGTATTTGAGACATTGGTGCATTTACCATAGATAAATGCTAAAATTCTAATATATCTTTCAGAAAATACCCTCTTGCATTAAGACCATTGCTAAGGTCTGTGCACTTATCGTAGGTATGCGGTTCGCATCATCAGAATAAATAAAGGTGGAATATATTTACCTATATTTGCCAGTAGCTCCCTTAAATGCCTGACCTTATGTTTGTCTTGAAAAATCACAATTCAAAAAATATCTTTATGAAGAAATGATTAGCAGCGCCTAACTGACAACTCCCTTTCAATTAGTCTACAAATTATTTTCTATTCCAACAATATCTTCAAAAGTATTGTACATTCAGATTTAGGGACTACCTTTGTCAAATGCTCAAGGACGCACAATTTGTGAAAACCATACAAGCCCTGTTGTGTTGGTATTCATTGGAAAGCTCTTGCTGAGCAATCTTAGATGAGTACCCATGTGCCAAGGTTTCAGTCATTTTCAGGTTTTTTGCATCATTTTGTATTGGCAAAATAAGCCACCAGCAGCACAATGGTTAACATGCAAGAGGTGAAGCCATGTGGGAAGAAGATGATGTCTAGGTGGTTCTATATATGGAAGCCTGACTCGGAACCACCACTGTACTTTGTTATAGCACTAATTGTTTAAGTTTAAGGCATTGTTCAATACGGCCACAATATGCCTTCTGGCTTCTAATTTTGTCTCCGCTTCTTTCAAGTAGAATTAATGACGGAATCAAGGCTGTGGGAGCCGTTTTCGCTTAGTGCGCCTGGCAATACCAAGTAGTGGAGAAATACCTTTAGGCCTTTTACATGGCCATTTACCTGAACCTAATTGACTCTTGTCTCAGGTGAGGTAATAGGGGGTCATGTCCCTTAACCATTAAGCTGCTGGTGGCTTAAATTTGGCCTATACAAAATGATGCAAAAAACCTGAAATATTATTAAAAAAAACCCTGGCACATGGGTACTCACCTGAGAGTACTCTGCAAACATGAGAACCAACTTGACAGGGTTAACATGGTTTTCAAAATCTTTGTATCCTTGTGCTTTGGATGAAAGTAGCCTCAGCATTGGAAGGGTTATTACAGGGACTTAGCCAGCCTGAACGTCCAGCCTGTTTTTCGGACAGGCAGTTTCCCGAATACCTCCTTTTTGGACAGGAAAAATATTGAATCTGTAGGGGTAATAACCAAATATTTTCCTAACAAACCAACTTCGAAGACATTGATGAAGTGAAGATTGCCTTTTTTGACACAATAAGCTATTAAATGTAGTTGGTACAAGGATTTGAAGAAGCTGAGTAGCTAAATCTGAATGGGCAGAAATATAGTATTGCTATTTTTGACAGAAATTTATTTAAATCCTGGCTAAGACCCTATATAGAAACATCTTGATGGCAAAACAACCCCTCTTCAATTAAATGATGCAATGAAATGACAAAGAGACAAGAGAACCATAATTACCATATACCTCTTTTTTACATGACAAAGCCATGTATGAACCTCACAAATATTACCACAAAAATATCTGCATGTTTTAGGGTATGTATGAGTTAACCCTTTAGCTGCTGGTGGCTAATTTGGCCAATACAAAATAATGTAAAATTGCTGAAAAATGACAGAAACACTGGCAAATGAGTACTCATGTGTTAGTCCTCAATAAGAACATTCCAATGAATACCAACATGACAGAATTTGGGTGATATTCAAATTTTCTTATGAGTTCTTGTACCTCAGACAAAAGTTGTCTCAGCATTGAAGGGGTTAAGTGCAGCCCTTCTTTCCGCGTAGTGACGCAAAGCATGGCCTCACCTTGGGTTTGTTATTGCACTGGCGGCTGCGAGAGAGGCATTATCAATAAGATTGATCCTAATTATGCCAACATTCATTATGCATAATTGCACGGCGGGTTGTTACTGTGTTTTTCGCCGATGCCACTTATTGAAAACCATTTCTCATTTCGTCGGAGGAGGAAGAGGGAAGGAGAAATACAATATCTGCCCTATGATGATATATGGGATAGGGTTGCAAACTTGTGGACAGTTTAACGTCATCAGGGAACGTCATCCATTATGCATTGAGCGATACATAATGAGTTACTTAATATGCATTTACAGATCCATTGGCTTTTTCTACTCCATTTTAACTAAATGAAACATTATTTGACTTTCTTAAGAGTTAAGTTTTACTATTATGTGATTTAAACTGAAGATGAACATATCGAACAACTGAATACTTTGATCAGGCAAAGTAAAATACAGGCTTATATCTGGCATTTTTTTAGCCAGTATTTACCCATTTATAGGCAAATGTAAAATTTGTAAAACATCACTATATAGTTATGTGAACTTCCAATTGTTTTAGTAATCTTCAAAATGTAAGTTGCACTAATATCTTAAATCTGCACTTCTGTAAATAATAATCACATGAAAAGCTCAGGTGATTTGCTTTGTGCTCATGTGCTCATCATGTTCTTCCCTCCCTCCCTGGGTTGTGTATAGTGAATCATGTGCCGGTGCAGGCCTCATAGATCAATCCCTGCTTTATGAAATGGGGATAAATCAAATGCCTCATCCCCACTCAGCAGTAGCTGCAGGGCGCGGCGCTGGATCTCCCCGCATCCCGCTCCTCGCCCGCCTGCCTGACTAGCATACGGAACACATGGCCAGGCTTTGTTCCCTGATTGCTCTCGTAATTGCTAACCGCAAAAAGTTCCTGGGCCTTTAATCTTACAGATCTCAATCCAGGGTCATCTAGATCAAATACTACTACTATGGGTTTGGAAAATCCAAGTCCTGGGGGAATATGATAAGTGCAATGGATAAATTGGGTTGCCTCAAAGAGCCTGCTTTTCACTGGTTCTCTGAAGGGGACCAGTGTCAGCAATCAGCTGAAGGGATGCAGGCAGACAGGTCACAGTGTGTTAATGTGTTGCTGTGCGAGATTAACTTCAAATGCTGTTATACTGTTCTAACCAGTGTGACCTCTATATCCTTTGATTTAAGTGCTATCGCAAAGGCTTGAAACTGAAATGAGAAAAATGTCTATACACTCTATTTACCCTTCCAATGCTGAGGCTACTTCCGTTCAAAGCACAAGGACGCAATTTTTTTTGAAAACCATTTAAACCCTGTCATGTTGGTATTCATTAGATAGCTATTACTGACCACTCTGAGATGAGTAACCAAGTGTCAGGGTTTTAATCATTTTTCATGTTTTTTTTGCATCATTTTGTATTGGCCAAATTAGCCACCAGCAGCATAAGGGTTAAACAAACCACCCTCATGCAGAACGGCCCCTATACACAATAATTTCTGGATCCTCCCTGGATAGCAGCCCAGTTGCAACCTTGGGTATTTTTTTGCCAATTTTCAATTGAAATAAGTTGGCCCCGGATCCTATACCAAGTTTAAATGTATAACTGATTTGTTAACGTAATTCATATCAAGCGGAAAATGCCTTCCAATATCAGAAATCAGCATACTCAAATACTGCTTATCTGGTGTAAAATGATTGTCAAATCTGGGCAACCAATATCTTGACATAGCCACTAAAATGAACATTTTCTTATAAAACCCTGGCGGTGGGTATTTTTGAGCTAGTTTTTTCCATGATGAAGCCATGCATGTACCTGGGAGTTTTTTCCGCCCTGGGAAGAGTAAGGAGACAAATGGCGCTATTAGGTAGATGTCAATGAGAAGCCCCAGCTGGTCTTGAGCAGGAAGTTGGTGGAGCTAGTTGGAATGGCCTCATCTCTCCCATTGGCTCTGCCAGAAGAGACTCCTGGGTCTCACAGCGCTCGTCAGAGTACCTATATGCAGTACTACAGGGGTCTCTGCCCTGACACAGGGTGTAGCTCTTTAACATACAGGGATCATGTCTTTTGCGATATTGATGAAAGTCATAGAATAAGTTTTAACATTTTCCAGGGGCGGATCCAGGGGGGGTTCGAGGGGTTCGTCCGAACCCCCCCTGGCTGGTGAGTCATTTTGCACCACCACGCCACCTGTGGACAAACATCAAAACGAATTGTTTTTCCTGCCTCGGCCACCAGTTACAATTTGCAATTCTGTCCACGTCTATTGTTTACCCAGGCCCTGAGTAGGCAACAGGCTGATTGGTGTCAGCCAGGTATAGGTCCGAGTGGATGAACATCCTGCTCGAGGGGATTATCTGCCGTGAACCGGCGGATACAGAATTACAGTCCAGTTGTTCGCAGACCGTGACTAAGAATTGCTTGGAAAACCTGAAGTTTGTTCGGTGAGGGGGGTTCGTTGATTCTCAAACTTCTAGATCACTTGATTCAGTCCTTAGTCTAGTGGATACAGAATAACGTCCAGTCGTTCGCAGACTAAGAATAGCTTGGGAAACCTGAAGTTTGTTAGGTGAGGGGGGGGGGGGGTGGTTCGTTGATTTCTAACTGAACTTCTAGACCACTTTATTCCTTAGTCTAGCGGATACATAATTACAGTCCAGTGGTTTGCAGACTAAGAACTAGCTTGGAAAGCCTGATGTTTGTTAGGTGAGGGGGTGGGGGGGGGGGGGGGTTCATTGATTATCAAGCTTCTAGACTACTTGATTCCTCCAAGCCCTATGGAAATAACCTGACTAACAGCCAACAGATACATACATAACCACATCTTAACACCTTTTGAGGTGGCTTAACCCATTTGCATCTGAAGTGCAAAAATGGTCAAACAACTTTGGGCGTACCTCATCAAGTAGAGTATTATTTGTAAAAAGGTTGAATGGAAATGGTTCCGTTTAGCCAAATTCGAAAAAAATTGAAAGTTGAATTCTGAGAATTCGACGAGTGCAGAAGGGGAAATTTACCGAATGACGCTCATGACTGGTGTTTAGTCATATCACAAATGAAAGAGTCTGTCCCCAATTGAACCCCCCCTCCCCGAGATGCATGTATCGCAATTACGCTAACATCAATCAAGCATAATGGGCAAAAGTTCTTCCCCTCATCCCCAGGGTGTTCACATTGTTAAATCTCTCCAAAAGGTAAAATATATTTCTTAAATGTTTGAAAGTGCAAGAGGTCCGTTCAATCTTGCGACCAAAAAATAGAACAATGTGGCCGGCCATCACCAAATCTGATTTTGCATATCATAATTTATATGAAATATTGCGTTTCAATTAAAATTTCACTCTAACTCTAAAATGTATTTTGTTATATCTCTTATGAGATTTTTTTTTATATCTCCAGGCCCTAACGCTAACTCAAAATGATACTGGCCGTGTAGAACCAGTAACATCTAGCATCTACTGGTCCTGCAAAATGTTTACTGGCCCTATATTTTTCTTTTAACATAAGAAGAAAGAACATTGCATAAGATTCACCACAACATTTATCTTTATAAATTTTATCTTCATTTATTTTTAAAACAATTGGGGACATTCTCAGGGGGAAACTTTTTAACAAGAATGTCTCCAAATGTTTACTAGCCCTGTAGGACCAGTTGAGGTCTTTTTTTACTGGCCCGAAGCTGTTTTGGGGAATTTTTACTGGCTTGGGGCCATAGGTTCACCCTCAGCGTCGAGCCCTGATCTCTTATGAAATTATTATTTTTAGCTCTCTGCAGTTGACTCCTGGTGGTGTTTTCATAAATAATTGTGAGTGGCGCCACCAGTGTCACTTTTCGGAACTACATTGAACCCCCCTTCTCAAATCCTGGATCCGCCCCTGTTTTCTGTATCTGAGCTTCGGTTATAGTAAGTACCTACTACAGGGGTTTCTGCCCTGACACAGGGTGTAGCACTTTAACATACAGGGATCATGTCTTTTGCGATATCGATGAAAGTCGTAGAATATTTAGTTTTAACATTTTCTGTATCTGAGCTTCGGTTATAGTAAGTAATGACTTGATAGTTATGACAATCAGCATGGATCATGCTAAGTTTGCTGTGGAATTTTAGTGCCTTCTGGATGGCTTGATTCTTATGGTAATAACTGGGAAAGATAGTATAATTAAGAAAAATGATGATTATGAGGTAATTAGATAGAATGGGGTTCATAGAAACATTGGAAAGGCACAGAAATGATTCATATTCATTTTCCAATGGGTTAGGAAGAAAACTTTCTTGCTCAACATTAGGTACTAGTTTTATATTGTCTCTGCTCAAAGAGACGCCTGCTTATTACAGATTCTAGGGAAATGGCTATTAGGGTAGGGCCAACTTATTCTTTTTAGTTGAATAAGCCCCTTAAGTAGTATCTTTTGAATGATTTACCAATAACCTACTGCTCTCATGCTCTGTGGAATCGAAGGGTTAACACCACTTGTAAGTGCTTAAATTGCAAAAAATAACAAAGAAATGAAGAATATGGAATGTTATGCTGTAGAAGTTTTCCCCACTGTATTTCTATGAGATGTGTTATTTGTTACTATCTACAGCGTATGATGTCCTCACAGATCAGTGCCACCCTGTACTGCCTCTCAAGAATGGGGTGCCCACACGCTACAACATAGAAATGTGTGGAACTTAAAACAATTCTATGAAGTTTTTTCGTGGAGTACAACATTTTAGGGTAACAACTACATAGCTATTGGTGGAGTGAAATACATGTAGTTAATCCTTGTTATCCAAGTATACAACATGCTGCATTCATCTTGCACAAGTTTGCGTTGAGAAACTTGTGTTTTTTTCGCTGGGAAAAGACATCGTTATTGGATTTCTATTTCCTAATTGGATTATTATCTTCGACTGACTGGGATCATCATCACGACCGGCAAGCTGGATTTACCGGGTAAAATGTCAAGTTACATGCATATCGTGCGGCGTGCGAGCGGCAGCGGGAAGGGCAAGGATAGCTTCGGCTCAAAGAGCAAGAAGGAGAAGAAACAGCGTCGCTTCTCCTGCCCCGACCCCCAGCCTACCTATAGGAGACCCTCCTGCCCCAGCACGCTCGGAGCCGTGGGGGCGCTCGGGGAGCTGGGTAAGTCCTCTATATATCATACCTATGGCTGTTGTATCTTAGTAGAAATTTGATGGCAGTTGCAGCAATCGACATTAATATTTTTTGCACCTAGCAAAGAAAACTCTAAGCGCCCACAAGAAATATCAGGAGCCCGAATCCTAGAATCAGTTCTCTTGCAATCAGCCAGACAATTTTGGTGAAATTGTTCATGTGAAGTCATGATTTGGAAATGCTTTGAAGGAAAAATGTTGATCAGAACACCGCCAACAACTCCTCTTCAGATATTTTGTAAAACCGTTCTTAATTCCTTTATCAGTGCCAAAAGTATTATATATACAGACGTTAATTTCTGGAGGAACTCTTTAGCATGAATGGGTTAACCCTTATGCTTCTAGTTTCTTATTTTGCTAAGAAAAAAAGAAGGAAAAAAAGCTGAAAAATGACCGAAACATTGACATATGGGTACTCATCTGAGAGTACTCAGTGAGACCTATCTAATGAGTACCAACATGATAAGGTTTAGATGTTCTTTCTAAAAATCTTTGTATCGTAGTGCTTTGGACAAAAGTAGCCTCAGCATTGGATGAGTTAAGGGAGTAACATTGTTTTATATTCCTCCACAGGTGCCTGGAGATGCCTTATTAGGGGTGATAACTGAGCCCTCCATCCCCCCCCCCCCCCCCCCCCCTCCATATTGGTTGATGTTCTATTCTGGGCTGTTTGTATCTCACTAACTACTGCCTGGAACACATGTTCTAAAGGACTTGTGAGGCAACGCCTGCCTTTATTGTTGGGGTTATGAAGGGAGCAGTGCATTTGGCTACTATGACACTGCCGCTGGGTCTGCCCCTAGGAGAATTGATGACCTGGCATGACTTAAATGGCAACATAGGCTATAGCCTGCTTTTCAGGCTGAGTTCTTTAACCCTTATGCTGCTGGTTGCTAATTCGGCCAATACAAAATGATGAAAAAACAACTGAAAATTTACCGAAACCCTGACAAATGGGTACTCATCTGAGAGCACTCAGCGAGAACTATCCAATGACTGCCAACATGGTAGGGTTTAGATGATTTCCAAAAATCTTTGTGTCCATGTACTTTGGATGAAAGTAGCCTCAGCATTGGAAGGGTTAATGCATGCCACCACCATTACAGGATAGGAGTGATGTCTCTCTCAATCTATATAGATGGCAGCATAGTTTTCAGAAGTTGTAGTTGAAACTTGTGCTCAAGACTAAAAAGGAAGAGTCTCTCATCATGTTTGAAGATCTCTCAAGTAGGTATGCATTATTTCTCCCAATGTTAAGGCTACTTTTGTTCAAAGCAATAATATGTAAAGAGTTTTTCGAAAACCATCTAAACCCTATCATGTTGGTATTCATTGGATAGCCCTCACTTAGTACCATGTTCCCGGGTTTCAGTCATTTCAGGAATACATTAAAGGTCTAAAAATAAGCAAGTTGTCTGTAGACAACTGAACAAGCAGTTTTCCCAATAAGTATTGAGGTTGGGTCTGCTGCAGACAGCATCAATTCCTGACCTGTGATTTACTGTGTTCTGGTGCAGTATCTTTGATTATCCTGGTGTGCTACCATGATTAAACAATATCACGCTAGCAGGCCCTGCCTTTGATGCTGGGTACAAATAGACATGGGAACATGTTGACTCCAGACTGTATCTGGGCTGTGTGGCTTTTATCAGGCAAGGCAATAGCCTAGATTTCTAGGCTGTCATATGAATGTTTCTGTTACCAGGCACCAAATGATCTAGGTGATCATAGTGGCCAATTTAGTTTACACTTATCTCACCAGGATTCAGTCCAGAAACCTCTAGCTCTAGAGGATATTTTCTGTGAAGCACTCATCGTGAATGTGTAGATGGTTCTGGGTTCTGTCAATCAATATACTGAGGGCATTGCGGCTTTGAAAAGGCCACCTCCCATTACCACCAATTCCCCAGTCAGTAATTGAGACAAAATAGATTGCCAAAACCTTATTAGTTGGCCAAGTTGCACCCCATTTCACTCAAACATTCCTGATTGGTTGACCGAGTCATGTGACTAAGCTCTTTAGTAAATTAGGCTTGACATGAATATGAGAGGTGTTCTCTCTCCTAATGTGGGTGACATGGTGTTAATGGTCCCCATGATGAGAAAGGGGTGGAGTACAGGACCTTGTGAGGTCAGTTCAAGCAAAAGGGTCCCCACTAGGGCTCTTGAATGTATCCTAAGCCACCACTGTAGGAGACGTTTACTGTGTTAGAGAAATGTCATTTCTGAATTTGCACCTAAAGAACTAGATTAATTTCTCTATCCGTGGTTTGAAAACTGTCATACGAGGTACGAGAACCAATGAAGGGAGATGCATGAAATGAAATTAGTCAGTGTGATCGCAAAGTTGTGGTAGTTGAGGATGAGTTACCAATTTCTTCTATGATATCATATATTGATTCTTTGTTAAATACTTTTCTATTATTAAAGTCATACCGGGTCAATAGACCATCTGTTAACTGTTAAGTTAAATAGTAATTTTTCAGGAAATAAAAGTCCTGTGAAATATACCCGTTTTACAGTATCAAATGTTCACACCTCCGAAGTGTTCATATTGAAAATTTTCACTGCAGCTTCAATTCTGCCTGATGATAATTCTTCCTTTTAACGAATGAAAGAATTAAACAGAATAGGCATGATATAAAGTCAGTGAGAAGAAGAAGACCTGCAAGGGCTATTATTTTTCCTTAGCAGTTAGTGCAGGTGTGGCTGTAGGCGTGGGCCAAGCACCTCCTTGACAACAGCTGCATTCTCACCTTGGTGACGATGCCTGGATAGGTGGGATCCAGGTATCTCTAGGTTACTCACCCTCTACCTGTTTAAAGGCACTGTTAACCCTTATACTGCTGGGGGCTAATTTGGCCATACAAAATGATGCACAAAACCTAAAAAAGATGGCTGAAACCCTGGTATATGGGTACTCATCTGAGAGCACTCAGCAAGAGCTATCCAATGAATACCAACATGACAGGGTTTAGATGGTTTTCTTTGCGTCCTAGTGCTTTGGACGAAAATAGCCTTAGCATGGGAAGGGTTAAGGCATTGTAAAGTGTCTGCTCCGTAAGCTGATGTATCCTAGTTTCTCTTCAATATACCCGCAAGGCATACTAATAAGAGTGTCATAACAAATGTGTTCCTTTATACATTATTGAAGTTCATGGATATTTTTATTGCATTCTCCCCACGAGGCATTGAAATAAGTGTTTATCTCATTAGCAAATACCTTCTTTTTGGCATTACTGAAGTATTGAATATTTTGATTACATGTGGTCTTTTATGATTTTCTAAAAAATCTCTTATTAATAAAGGCAGATTTGGTAAGCAGAAATAGATGGAGACGTAGGATTTGATCATAACTATATGTGCATACTGGTATTGATTCTCTATAGTGAATGAGCTAAAATATTTTGTTGATGGATCATGTTTAGTCTTAGACACTTAATTCCAGCCCTGTATGACAAGTCCTGCATCACTAGTAGTGACGAGCTAATGCTGTTACCAGTGATAGGTGGTGCCATCTATTGGATGAGATGGGAACTAGATGCACTAGCTCACAACAGGGCTACCAAGTGAATTAGCCTAAATTGTGAATATGGGTTAATCTTCATACAGAGGTCCTTATTTCTAGTCCTGTGTGTTACGTCTTGACTTACTAGAAGTGCCAAGCGCGTTGATAACAGAGATAGATGGTGCCATCTATGGAATAATGTGGCAATTAGATACCCAAGCTCACATTACAGCAGGATTATCAGGTTGATTATTCTAAATGCTAATGTTGGACTGATCCTCTTAACCCTTATGCTGCTGGTGGATACTTTGGCCAATACAAAATTTTGCAAAAATCCTGAAAAAAATTTGAAACCTGGGCAAATGGGTACTTATATGTGAGTACTCAGTGAGAGCTTTTCCATGAATACAACATGACAGGGTTTGGATGATTTTCAAAAATCTTTGCGTCCTTGTGCTTTGGATGAACATAGGCACAGCATTGGAAGGGTAAAAGGTTTCCCTATATGTTAAGTGCTGTGTGTTTAGTGATGAGTGTGGGGCTGATTGCTGAGTGCAGGGTCAGAGTGCCTGATGAATTATTCACACTCTGCTCTACCTCTCTTCTTCCCTTCACTATAGACTTACTACAAGTCCATTTTAACCCTTCTGATCCTGAGGCTACTTTCATCCAAAGCACAAGAATGCAGGTTTTTGAAAACAATCTAAACCCTGCAATGTTGGTATTCTTGCTGAAATCAACTAAGGATAAAGACATTTGGAGTGAGATATACATGGAATTAACTCAATCAAAATCCTGGAGATAAAACTTAACTATGAGTTTCGTTAGCTCTCAATAAGTTCTGTTGACTATTTGCTTTGCCGTTTGAGGCTGAGATGAGAAAGCACTGAGTGACCTGACAGGAGGAGGTTCTTGATGCAGCATTGATCCTCAGGTAGCAGAGGAGTGTAGTGTGTCGATAGTAATCCCTGTAGTAGCGGGGGACTCTGCTATTAATGCAGGAATAAGTGGAAATCAATACTCCTTTCCATGTGGAGAATGTTTTCCTTTTTAGTAGAATTTACTCCAGTTACTGACTTACCTATAGTCAAGCAGTCAAAGGAATGTATAATTTTCACCAGATTAAAGGATCTTTAATTGATTAGTTATTGCTACCTGAAAATTATATTCTCTGTAATTATAGTACATGTCATTTCTGCATTTCTCCTGGAGACAATAGCAAAAAGATTTACCTCATTCTGTCTTTTATTTACTGTTATAACTGAGGCTTATATGAGAGAAACTTGATTTACTGTGGCAGTGTATTGATTGGCAGTGTAATATTGAATTGAAGTGGTTACACTGATTAGCCCTATGGCAATCTGCTATAACCCTGTAGAAGAAATAAAGATTATATATGATATGATATTGAATTGGATAACTGGCTTGCCTGTTTTATTTAAGTATAGGTGTGGGTATGGTAAAGGGACACTCAATTGCTTGAAAGATTAGCATCCGAGAGATCTTGTACAAAAGCCAGTATCTTGCATAGAACTGAAGTACAGTGGAACCTGTCTACATTGAACACTCACGGGAAATGAAAAAGTGTTCAATGTACGCAGGTGTTCAATGTATCCAGGTTCTGAGTAATTGGAGGTCAGGTGAAATAGAAGCGAAATCAAGGATAATTAGAGAAAAGTGATCATTTCATTGCAAAATCTACTATGTCTTCACCTTACTTTCTTCATATAGTTAAAAACCTCACCTGTTCAGCATTTGAAAAATATCACTTCACAAAACAGTTAATCTTATGCATCTCAATTGTCCTCATTTTCAGTGAAAAGTTTCAAATCAGTGCAGAATGTTCAAAGTAGACAGGTTAAATGTGGCCTGCGGGAACAAATTTGGTGTTCAATGTTCAAGGTAGACAGGTGTTCAATGTATCCAGGTAGCCTCCCATTGATTTTCAATGGGAGTTCGCCGGGATATGAAAAATCGTTCAATGTATGCAGGTGTTCAATGTACACAGGTGTTCAATTTGACAGGTTCCACTGTAATTGAATTAAACAATATGTAGTCTTCAAGGGTCATTTTGCCATTAAAGGTGATGCTATGAAATGGATTATATGTGTTGAATCCAGCTTCTAAGGAACATATGTCTTATACCATTAATCCCTAGAGTAACTGTATCCATTATTTATAAACCACCTGTGGCCATGTTATTCTTCTTGTGTTATTTTTCAAATGTAAGAGGAGCATGTGTTGTTTTTAATATGAAGTATGCCTTTTGTTTCCTTCCTTATTTGTCTCAGTGAGCTTGGTAATCCAAGGACATGAAAAAATGTATAACGGAGTGTGTAAAAAGCTAATAAGTCCATTAAGGAATTGCCATGGAGATTGTGTTTGCGTGATGCTGGATCATTACATTGATCAACATGCATAAAAAAGAATAAAAAAAGCTTTGAATGTAGAAAGAGTTTGATCCATTGTGCAATATGCGATTTAATCATGCTGTTTATGGAAGCTTTATTTTTTCCTACAATGTTTGTGCAATGTAAATTATTGGCATCTTAAAAGCTTTCCTTCACAACCCTGGATAGACTTCAGGAGCTCCACAGAAGCTTTTGGATGGTGCTGCCCTCTATCCATTGCTAACTAAGTGTTTTCAGACCTAGTGGGAGAAAATGAAACTAAAATCATGTCATGACACTTTTCTTCACCAAAGTATATACTAAGTATATTGTATACCTATTATGCAGTAGGTAGTCACTAAGTCAAAAGGGCATATTTGAAGCTTATCCTTGAATTCTCTTATAGATATTAACCACTTACTATTGAATGGTCTCAATCATTAATCAATTTACCATGAAAAACTCTAAGTAAGCACATATCCATATGAAGATTTTTGGAAAGGGTAATTCAGAGAATCCAGTTTAAATGTGTGTGTGGAAGGATTGGATGGTGTGTGTGTGTGTGTGTGTGTGTGTGTGTGTGTGTGTGTGTGTGCGCGCGCACACTTTTGTATGCATCTGTGTGTGCTTCTGTGTCTGTGTCTCTGTGTGAGGCTGTGAGTGTGTGTGTGTGTGTGTGTGTGTGTGTGTGTGTGTGTGTGTGTGTGTGTGTATATGTGTGTGTGCACTTTTGCATGCCTCTGTGTGTGCGTGTGTCTGTGTTTCTATGTGTGTTTGCCTGAGTAGTGTAGAAAGCCTGAATGATGTAGAGTGTTGTTGTTAGCAGAGGGAAAGTGGAACAGAGGCCCTCTCTGTTAGTATCCCGACACTAAACCCCTCATTGCCTTGGTAACGCCTCATTCTGTAAACATAGCTGGAATTCTCGACACTCTTACTTCTGCTTCATTATCGCATGCAGTTGGAGGAAGTCAGAGAAACTCTCAAGAAAATGGAATGTAAAGTCGTTATAGGGAAAGGACTGGGAGGGGATATTTGGTATGGATAAAGGTGTCTTGTTAAGGCTAAAATTACTATTCTCAAGTTTCTGAAAAGTTGCTGGTTGATAACTTGCTATCTGCACCTTAGAATCATAGCCAAGAACCCAGCAATGGTAGACATAGCTTTTATATGTTTCTTAGAATAATATACACAGAAAAAAAGGAATAATAATAATGACAATAATGATAGTGATGATAATAATAATGGTAATGATAATAATAATAATAATAATAATAATAATAATAATAATAATAATAGTAATAATAAAAATATTAATAATAATAATAATGAGAATAATAATAATAATAATAATAATAATAATAATAATAATAATAATAATAATAATAATAATAATAATAATAATATGAGAATAATAACGAGATTAATTTGATTTTGAAGTTGTCTATTGGATCAGCTGGCTTGATGGCCACATATCCTCAGCTGAGGTAGCCTGGTCTCCCTGTATGTTGAGGTTCTCCAGAAATAACTGTTTGTGTGTATCTCATTGGGTATGATAATCCTACTCTCAACATGGAATGTGGAATATGGACTCAGGTGATGTGTGCCATAGAGGCACAGAGGATAACCATAGATGATATATACTATCATGGATTGGAAAGCCCAAGTCCTGCTGCAGAAGTAAACGCCTCAGGGAGGTTCCTGATCACATGCCCCCCCCCCCCCCCCTCCCTCCTCATAAGTGATGCTCTAAAGAGTAGTGATGTCATTGCTCTTTAGTCTAAGGGAGATGCCAGTTGCAGATATAGAGGGGGTTGACCAAACACTCCCACCACATATTGTTTGAGGGCATTCTAGTGGAGCTAGAGAGAGAGAGAGAGAGAGAGAGAGAGAGAGAGAGAGAGAGAGAGAGAGAGAGAGAGAGAGAGAGAGAGAGAGAGAGAGAGAGAGAGAGAGAGAGAGAGAGAAAGGGGAGAGGGTGGGAGTAGCATCAGGTGATTGGAAACAGCCTTTTAAGAATCATAGATAAGATATTCACAGGGCTATCAATTGGTTCTCTTCCAAACTCATCACACCGCTCCATGTTTGTGATAGTTGTGAGAGGATGGGTAGAGAAGGGTTGAGGTTCACGCTGATTTCCTGGTATCTGGCCTTTAGGGTGGTTGCGGAGGAGATAGGGGGTAGGTAGGGACACTGCCGGAGTAGTGAGCCAACAGGTTGAATTGATAGTGAGCTGAAAGATGGGCAGCTGAGGGGAGAGGAGATAGTAAGCATTCCCTAAACCCTCATGTTAACACAGCGTATGTACTCAGGAAAAGCTTTTAAGGTGAAAGGGGTACATGGGGACACAGTACCACCAGTAGACCTACATTTTGAATACACACATCTAGTTAATTGATACTCATGGTCAGGGGATTTAGGATGGGATACATTTAGCAAGTCTAAACTTAGAAGCACCCTTGCCAAATGTAGATGAGAATTACTTTCAAATCCTGGCATTTACCAAGAAAAACTGATTTAAGAATTCCTTGATATTCCATGCTTCATTAGGTAAGATAATGCTAGTTATCTTAGTTGTGAAATATATAGAAAAAAAATATGGATATAGTGAACTGTTTTGTATTTTGATGTCTTTTTTCTTTCCCAATATAACGCAGGAGTGAGAGAGAAAAGAGGAATGGGTAAAGGTTTTTGTCTGCTCATGTCCACTTGTTAAATATGATGGACGTGGAGCAGGATGACTGGATTAAACATAAGCATGGTAAATAAGTACTGTATTTGTATCATAGGGTTTCACACCTACATTTCTATGAATAATCCATCTAAACCTCAGTGATAACCTGTGCTCAGATATGAACCTGAAATAATTGATTTTCCGAGGCCATTTTTGAAAAATTGTAATGCTAGACGGATCATACTGAGAGGGTCTCCCCTCCTGCCAGTGATATAAATTTGATTTTGATTAACCTGGCTTATTTCTACATCCACTCATTTCTAGGTTTACACGTGTCAGGCCATGTTGAAATTTGACAGCCAAACTGGGGTGTTGCCATGGGCCCATCTCCATGGAGACCTAATTGGTCGTCATGGCAACTAAACAGTTGGTGGCATATCCATGGCTACAGCTGTTTGGAGTTGTGTTTAGGTTGTGGCTCTTGAATACTTGCCATTATGTTTTATTATGATAGGTTTTCTTTCTCCACTCGTTTAGTATTAGTGTGTAGTACTGATTATGTGGAGGTTTTTCCAATTCTGTGCTTGACTTAACTTTGTTTGGAGAAGAACAGCTGTTTTCTGGGCAGTTTCTCATTTGTTTGTAGATGAAGATTTTTTGAAATGCAAGAAAGAGGAATCAACTACTTAGCAAAGTTGAAAAATTGATGTTACATGCATTTTAGTGAAGGTGTTGACTTATTTATTATGTTTATGATGTGCCCCTGGAAACAAAACGAAACAATGTTACCTAGGCCTTCCTATTTTGAAAGAAGTGAAATTGTGAATTTCAACCTGGGCAGTATTATGTAAGATAGATAGTGTAGTATGAGCAACAGCTGTGTGTAAAATTGTACTGCTCTAATATATACAATTTATAAAAAATAGCCTGAAGGTTAAACCATATTGGTAATTACTATGCGTATAGGTGCAGTACTATAAATAGATGTAGAAAAGCTCTAATAGGAATGAATTGGTCAATTTGTAACATCATGGAGCATTTATCTTTAACACATTCATGCTCAAATTTCATAAGAGAAATTATTTCCTAAGATGGGATAGAGCATGAATATGTGAAAAATGAATTTTTTTGTTTTGCGCATTGCATTTTTGTATTACAAGTGTTTTGTTGAAGATGTTTCCCTTATAAAGTTATCCTCAAGATTGTTTGGCCCATATAAAATGGATGAAGCAGTAACTGGGCTATGAGCGAATGCTGCATATCTTCCAGTTTTGTTTAAGCCTACTAGTGGCTGTAGAATTTTTATGGCCTAGACTTGTTAGGAAAGGTCCACATGCTGGAATCATCTTATTTCAATCATCTTGGCCGGGGTGTGACAACCTCACCCTTAACCTTTAACCTCTCACCTTTAACTCTCCCCCCTCCAAAAAAAATGGAAAAGCATGTCTGTGTTCCACATGTTGGTTATTTTGTTGTTAGACCCAATTAGAAGTAAGGAAGTAGTAAGGAGGTAGTTTTGTTAATAGTCATGCATTTCTATTCGTTGAAGTAATTTAAATTCATAATAATGAAAATAATAATAATAAAAATGATAGTATTAATAATAATGGTAATGATAATAATAATAATAATAATAATAATAATAATGATAATGCTTATAATGATAATAATGATAATGGTTAAAATAGTAATGATAGTAATAATAATGATGATGATAATAATAATGATAATAATAATGATGATATTAGTAATAATAATAATAATGATAATAACAATGATAATGATAATTATAATAATGATAATAATAATGATGACAATAATAATGATAATAATTGTTATTGTTATTATTATTATTATCATTATTATTATTATTATTATTATTTTTATCATTATTATTATTATTGTTATTGTCATTATTACTATAATGATTATGATATTTCTTTCATAATATTTTTATTGACATCTGTATATGATCATAATCATCATTGTTATAAAAACGATAAACTAACTTTATCTGATTGTGTGGCATTAGGGAAGAAGAATGCCAGACTTTCCCCTGAGAGTGTCTGTGTGTGTTTGTATTGTGGGGGGTGTGCCGGCTGATGCAGACAGAATGATGAGTGACCACAAATGTTTTGTCTGTGGGGGAGGTAGTAGGAAGGGACAGGTCCCAGTCGCTCATTTATCTTAGCACACCAACCCCCTCCCTGATTGTGCAAGCTCCGAGTGCTTCTGAGTTCTTACTTAATCGATTCCCTTCAAAGCCCCTAGAAGTCCTCTACGTTAACCAGCACAATCATTGAGAACAAAAAGATAAGATTTAAATTGGTGTTTCCTTGGGTCCCTCCCCCCTCCCTAGTATTGCCGATGTTTTGACTGTTACTACTATTATTATTACTATTAGGTTTAATCTCCAAAAATTATGACATTTCATCATTGATTTCTATACCCTAAGTCTTCAGTGTTGTTCTTGCTAACAATAATGATAACAATAACAATAATTAGTATATAACGATGTAATTATATTTATGATAATTATAATAATAATAATAATAATAATTATAATAATAATAATAATAATAATAATAATAATAATAATAATAATGATAATAATAATAATAATAATAATGATAATAATAATAATAATAATAATAATAATAATAATAATGATAATAATAATGATAATAATAATGATAATAATAATGATAATAATAATAATAATAAAAATAATGATAATAAATGATAATTATAATGATGATGATGATGATGACAATGATGAGGAGAAGGAGGAGGAGGAGGAGGATTGTTATACTTCAGATAATAACAGAATACATTATGTGCTGGTTACTTATAGAGAGGAGATGATGAGGGTACATTAGTTCCATCCCTTCCATCTCATCTAGATTTCATGATAAAAGTGCATAGTCTCCAAGTTTGGCTGATGAGCACTCTCTTTTGAAATCCTGCATGACACCTGGATGAGTGCTCAGTGTAACCATATTATTATGATTATTGCCCCCAGCTGCTTCCTGCCATGACAGATTGACCTCTGACCCTATCCTGAGAGTGAAATAAGCACCAATCAGACGCCAGGACATCTGTGTATCTGTGGTGGTGCCACCTGGTGATGAAGGAAGGAAGTGTACTGCTCCTCATGTGTATGTGTAGTGTCACATCCATCTCATTCTGAATAAATATTCTATATATAATAAATGTATTCCACAACTAATATTGTATCCAAATATTTTTTAGTGAGTTTTTGATTTTATGATTTACTCACCTTACTGAAACAGGTTAGAATAATTCTATTTTCAACTTTTTTGAACACCAGTTGCAGAGTAATTGGGTCAATTGTGAAGCATGACCTTATGATGCTCATATCATACATGTGATAGATATTGCATACTTTATGGTTTGATATAGCCAGAATTTACATGCAAGTATCTAAGTACCTATTAAGTCACTAAGATTAAGATTTTGAAAACCCTGGTAAAAGGCACAGTGTTATAATTAATTGGCCATTAGGGATGATCCCAATCTTGAGTTGTACCAGAAGTACAAAATTCTTCATTTTGAGATGTTCCCCTCCCTAACCTCAAGCCACTGGTACCAGCTCTTTAAATATGACTCATGTGTCTCGCTGTCACTGGGGGAAAAAAATCCCCAAAATCTTACAATGCTGAGTCCTGGTCTACAAAACTTTAACACCATCCTGGTAACCTGTATAACTTAGACTGGTGTTGAGAAGGTGTGAAGCACTACTAAGCATAATAAACAATTGCCCTGGTGTGAGTATAACCAGGGAGCTTGGTACTGGGTATACATGTTGCAGGGCCATGTCTGGTGTAGTATTACGTGAGAACATGGATGATTTTGTGTTCGCGGAGCATGGAAGGAGGGCATCATTTCCTGTGTATGCAGCAAGGCAGGGAAGCAAGAGTGGCTCCTTGGCTGGCAGCGGTAACACCAACAACATAACATACTAGAGGCGGCTCGCATTGCACCCGGAAAAAAGGGTCAGGAGTGAAGAAGCCGCCAACACGAGAGCCTGAGAGAGGAGGAAGGGATAGAGTTCCCCGTGGCAGTGGCACCCGGGTGTATTAAACTACACTGCAGTGTGCTGTGTCCTCGCACCCTCATTCTCTCAAGTAGCTCACTCAACTCCATACATACTCACACTCAGCTCATGAGTACTACTAAGTGGATTATATACCAGATCTATTCTCACCAGCGCCGGACGCAGCCGCTAAGATTACTATGGACACAGGGGACGGCAGTTCTTCTTCCTACCCTCCCATGTTTCACATGCCTTATAAACGCAAACCCTCCACTGGGGGCAGTCGCAGAAAGTCCAGCCGCCGAAAACGCTCTTCCATACAAGGTAGGTCACGGCCGCCACCACAGCTACCACTACCGCTATATGTATTGTTACTGTCACGCTGCAGGCAGGCAGGCAGAGAGGGGCATGTTCTACAAGGAAAGCTGCTGGTGTCAAAGAGTATACACTCTATATAGTACCAACGGTGGATCAGAGTATCTATATCACAAACCTTTGTTAGTACTAACTATTATAGCATGGCAGGGTAAAAGGGTTCAGATGACCTCATCTTTCATGTGATTTGTTCACTCTAATTGGCACTTTTATTATTTCATTAATATATATATATATATATATATATATATATATATATATATATATATATATATATATATATATATATATATATATATATATATATATATATATATATATATATATATATATATACATACGCATATATACACTCACACACATGTGTTGGTCATCAGATGGTAGCAGTTGCAGGCTGGTGTGACAATGACAATGCAACAGATTGACTCTGTCTTTCTGTTCAGTGAGGGTATGCGACATAATTAGGGCAACCCTGTCTACTTACCAAGTTGAGAGAAATCCTACTGTCCCTACCCAGGCGCCCTGTAACCAAATGGAATGATAACATAATCCCTAGAATGTAGAAAGAAAGATATTTATATATGTGTCTCTGTATATATATATATATATATATATATATATATATATATATATATATATATATATATATATATATATATATATATATATATATATAGTGTATACTTTACTGAAATGATGGCAACACCAGAAATCAGAGGGTCATCCTCAGAGATGCCTGATAAAACTCACCAGTCAAATCTTAGCTGTAGCTTTATTAATATTCTAGAGGAAAATATTGATTGTCGAGTGAAAGGGGATATTATAACAGCTGAAATCAGCTTATCTTGGCAAAGAAATTGGCACTGCCATGTTTATTTTATGAGGTGACAATGGCACCATTGATAAGATGGACATTGTTTGATAAATAAATAACCCCCTGCTTTGGGATAACACTAGTTGGAGGAGGAGGGGGAGGATCTTATATCTATAGAAGTCCAAGGTCTCAGCCAGCAGGGTGTCTGGGTATCATTTTGGACATCTAAAACCTTGAGAGTATACAGTATACTGCATGTCAACTCAACCTTTGCATCCAGAAATTTCTGAAAATTTCAATTTGTTGCATTTGATAGAACATTTTTACCTTGAATAATAGGAAATGACTCAAAAGTATTTTCTCAATAAGTCTATACACATTATGACTGAGTTTTTATCTGAACTATGATTATTGTGGTCATCCTTGTGATATAGGACACCTGGCTATGACACCCTAGGATATTCTGATTGCTGCTCAGTTCTAAAACCCTTTGAAACTTTCCTGAAGCTTTTGAACTCCCATGCACCCATGGAGAATGAAAGTCTCTGATGAGAGGAGGATTATCTATCCTTGAACTGTTGAGCGCGGTTGAAATTCCTGAGATTTCCTGGTTTTTCCTCACACGAGCTACGAGAACTTTCTCAAGACCTGGTGAGAGAGTGTGGAAGTTTTCCTGTGATTCATGCAAGAACTCAGGAGATTTGGGGAAAGGATATTTGACCCACATTATCAGCAGTTCTGGTGCTGGTTGTTTATGCATTAGTGTGTGTATGTGTGTCTGACTATCCCTGCATATGTGTGTGTGTGCATGCATGCCTATGGGTCTGCCTGTGTTTCTGTGTGCCTGTCCGAAAGGAAGATGACCATTGACTGACACAGAATAGAGAGAAGGGGGTTGTTCATTAACCCATCAGCCTCTGGAGTGGACACACAGTCTGAAAACTCCGAAGGTAATTTTACAAACAGGGTTAAAGTGTAAATTGTATTTATTTAGAGGGATTGTTACTATCTACCGAAGCAAGGTTTCAGTCAATTTTCCAGTCAAAATATTTCTTTGTTATTAAGGTATTCCACCAAATGTTATCTGGAGTATCAGTACACGTTAGATGTGAATGGGTCAAGCTAAGGAAGGGGATTCTTCTAAAAGTCCTTTGACTATGAAAAAAGTTAAACCCTTATGCTGCTGGTGGCTAATCCGGCCTATACAAAATGATGCAAAAAACTTTTAAATTGACTGAAACCTTGGCTTATGGTTAATCATCTGAGAGCACTCAGTGAGAGCTATCAAATGAATACCAACTTAACAGGGTTTGGATGGTTTCCAAATTATTTTGTGTCCTTGTTCTTCAGAAGAAAGTAGCCTCAGCTTAGAAGGGTTAAGGTTTTCCACCAAATGTCATCAGGAGTATGAGTACACTTCAGATAGATGTGAATTGGTTAAGAGGTGATGTGATGTGATTTTATTCGGTCTAGTTAGATATATAATATATTACATAGCACACACAAAATCATATATAAAGGTGACTTAGTTGGAGAGTCATTAAACGCTATGCAATAGAATTCAAACCAGACACAGGATATATACACTAAAAGTTAGAAACTTATTTCCATAGTGGTCCCAGTCTGCCCAGAGGAGGAATTGGGATCCTTCTAAAAGTCCTTTGACCATGAAAACAGTTTGACTAGAGTATGATATCTCCTGTAACATATGTGTAAGGCCTGTCTGGTCTGCAGAGCTACTGGAAGCCACTCTACTGGTAGTTAGTCTGTTAGTCTGTTCACAGGGATAACATCCTCAGCCTCCAGTCTGCCACTTCCTCTCATGAGATGCCCAGAGAACTGATAACAGCAGGTCCTTCTGGGACCCCTGACCACCCTGTCAACACACGCAGGATATGCTGCTACAAGAGAGATTACAATATCTGGATAGGGGAGACTAAGTCCCAGCATCTCTGATAGATATACATGGGTGCTTTAAGTAGTCATTTAGCAAAGATGTTAATCCTTATGCTGCTGGTGGCTAATTTTGTCAATACAAAATGGAGCACAAATGCTGAAAATGACTCAAACCCTGACACATGGGTACTCATTTGAGAGTACTCAGCGAGAACCGTGTAATGAGTACCAACATGAAAGGGTTTGGATGGTTTTCAAAAATCTTTGCGTTCTCGTGCTTAGTACAAAAGTAACCTTAGCATTGGAAAGGTTAAGATATGCGATAAAAATTGGGCATAAATGCCCAAATAAAGATTCTTAAAATCATATGCATGAAAATGGTACTACAAAACCAAGAATTTTCATTAATGAACGTTCCTGTACAAAACCTAGATATTTCTCATAATAACAGCATATTTATTGCCATTACAACTATCCGATGAAAAACTTTGAACATTGTAAACGCATATCAGTTTCATTTATAAATGATTTTATGAAACCTCTAAACTTGCCTGAAATTGAATACCTGCCTTATGCTTAGTATCCTGCTACAGGAGAGGCTTGTGTGTGAGTGGGCTGATTTGTGGTGTGTTGCAGTGTTTGTTTTGGGTCAGTCAGGGAGTGGGAGTGTGGAGGATATTATATATGTGCATATAGTAAGGCCAGTCATACCAGGGAGAATGGAAGTATGTATGTCCCTGGTCATACCGCCACTAGCAGCAGGAAGGGCATATAGGGATACCCTTATCCTAACTTCTTGTTGTGTCTCCCCACTACCCCCTCTACCCCTTACATGCTTTAGGGGAAGGACTTCAGCCAGATATATACAAAGATGAGGGAACAGTCTTGCACTATAAGGCAAATGATCATGATCATGTAGCTAACCATGTCTTCTTTTCTATGCCTATGATGTGTTGCGATTATATAATATATAGATTATGTTATATGTGTGCATAACTAATAACCCACACACAGATGTATATATATATATATGTATATATATATATATATATATATATATATATATATATATATATATATATATATATATATATATATATATATATATATATATGTATATATACATATATATATATATATATATATATATATATATATATATATATATATATATATATATATATATATATATATATATATATATATATATATATATATATATATATATATATATATATATATATACACTATAGTGTGAAAGGTTGGTATCTTTAAGTGGCTAGGTAAAACCATTATTCAAAGCCCCTGACACCAGAACTCCTCTGGTGTAGAAGTTATGAGCGGCCTGTCCTTAGTCGCTGGAAGACTTCTCACATCTTACTCAACCAAGGGTTTATTATTAGCCCCACTATCTCCTGCCCTCTGACAGTTACACTAGTTCCCTTATGAATATCACCTTAGCACATTCGTCATTTCTGACACTGCCCACTCTGGCTGGGCTATTATTGTATGCTCTGTTGGCAGAAAATCAGGTCAACAATGCCTCTGAGATGAAATAGGGATTGATGTATTTTCCTTTATCATGCATGGTAATATCACTACAAAATGAAAAAATATGATATTTCATTAAATAATTACCATCCGCCTTAACACCTTAACCCATATTTTGATATATATATATATATATATATATATATATATATATATATATATATATATATATATATATATATATATATATATATATATATATATATATATATAAATATTTATCGATTATCTGGAGGGCGCATGTGTGCTCTATGCATTTGAATTTGGAGGCAAGCATAATTATCTATAATATGGCTAGTATTAACAGGATCCTGTTGTGTGACCAATGGTTGCCCTAGGCTATTGACTTGTATTGGCTCATTAGGCTGGAATTAAGTTCTATTTGATTGGCATTACTGAGGTATGGTATGGTGTCTGGAATTCAATTCGGTAAGGACAGGGAAATGTATGTATGTATATCTCCCTTGGTAATATGAGTTATAGTTGGAAATTATGAAAACTGCCATTGACCTAGCATTTGGTTTTTGGAAATACATCCTATGAGTGATTATCACAGGATTTCATGTATTTGATGTTATTAGGAATCATGTATATTATCAGAGAGGTCTATTATGAATAGATTGTCCCTGTAAAGTAGCTGTAAAGTACAATCCATGATTCTCATGGTTTTGGATAAAATCTAATACATATCTCACTATATTTCAAAGTTTAAAACATGTATCGAATCATTAGAATTCTTTCTATCAGATGGCACTGATTTAACCCTTCCAATGTAAAGGCTACTTTCGTCCAAAGAACACAGATGCAAAGATTTTTGAAAACCATCCAAACCCTGTCATGGTGGTACTCATTAGAAAGCTCTTGCAGAGTTCTCTCAGATGAGTACCCCTTTGCCAGGGTTAAATCAGACATTTTTCAAAATTTTTTGCATCATTTTGTATTGGCCAATTTTGCCACCAGCAGCATAAGGGTTAAGAGAACCAATGCACTTATTACCTAAACTAAGGTCATTTTTATTCAGTGCAGTATGGTTATTGTGCTATCATTGCCATGCATAAGATGTGTTGCGCTACTGCTTAGTGTTTTATATGTGCTGACACCAGCACTTAAGTGATGCAGGCTTGGCCTGTTTGTTTTATTTGCACGTTGAAAGGATGTGGCTGCATTGAACAGAACCCTCTGCTGTCTTCTTGGAGATAGTACTTAGAACCAGTACTAGAAGGACTGGGAGGTCAGCTGGTACACTATAGGTTGATCAGCAACATAAAGAGGATGGCTCCCTTAGAGTTAAAATTACATCAACAACAAAAACTACTACTACTACTACTACTACTACTACTACTACTACTACTACTACTACTACTACTACCTACTACTACTTCATTTACTACTACCATTACTACTACCATTACTACTACTACTACTACTACTACTACTACTACTACTACTACTACTACTACTACTACTACTACTATTTATTTCTACTGCTATTGGGCACTGCCACTGTAAATACCAAATTAATTAATATTTTTGAATTAAAAGGTTTTCTGAAATTCATTGGCCGAGTGATCACTGATTGATATAATATTTCTGTATATGATATATGAGATGGTCTCCATGAGTAGACTATGATGGTCACTGTCTGGGTGTCTGTGATGGTCATACATCAGCAAGACAGGATTTCCTATCTCTGGTAGTGTAGCATCTCTCCTGTCTGGACGCGGTGTGTGCTATATGAGGCAGATGGACATCGCAGATAGTGCAGGAAATAAAGGCAATAAACACTGAGCAGCTGCAATAAAGCACTGCAGTGCAGTGTAATAAACACAGGGCACTATCAGCACTACCTAGTACAGGCGGGTAATTAGGGCTGCTAAGCTGTGCAAATGGTGGGGGACTAAGTAGTTAGATTAGGCGATGGGGACCTGTTAATGTTAGGCATCCAATATGCTGGCTACTAGCTAGCCTGCTGCTGCTTCCCTGTCTGGACACACACGGCGTAAGCTTCGGCATCCCTGGAAGAATATTAGCAGGGAATTTATATATGTAGCCTTAACCCAAATATGCTGCTGATGGCTAATTTGGCCATTATAAAATGATGCAAAAAACCTGAAAAAAGACTGAAACCCTGGCACATGGGTACTAATCTGACAGTACTCCGCGAGAGCGTTTCCATGAATACCAACATGACAGGGTTTAAATGATTTTCAAAAATCTAGCAAAAGTAGCCCTAGCATTGGAAGGGATAAGCTACTGAGTTTTACTTCATTTACTTCTAGGTAGATATTTTTTCTGCAAAAAATTATGAAAAGTTGTATTTTCATTTTGGTGAATTAAAGGTTTCGAAGAATAATTGTATGTGAGGTCTGAGAGATTCTTCACATTGTGTGAGATGATAAGATATATTTTCTTGGCTTGAGCTAGACCATTTGTTTGGTAGAAAGCCTTGACTAGTGACCGGTCCACTAGGAATGTTCATCAACATGACCGATTCCAAGCAAACCACTAATCTTGAGTTATCAGGGTGTCCCAACACGCTTCACTTGCTTTCCATTTCAAGCCTGGAGAGTTTAACCCTACCATGCTAACATCTAGCTTAAATGTTTTGCAGTGAAAACAAGTTTCTATATGATGCAGTGTTGAATCTTGGATAATTCATATATTCATCTAAATTTTGAAAAATTCTTAGATATCTGAAAAAAGTGAACGTCAAATATTTCCCTCCAAAATTCATCCGGTGTAAATGTTTGATTATGTGTGAGACCACCCTGTTTTCTGAGTATGAACAGGTCAAGCTTGGGTGGTTTAAGGGTTATTTATAGTACAAACAGTTTGTGTTGGTCAGAATCAAGGCATGAAAGCCTTATCAGACTTCATGCTCCATTGACACAGAGACTCTTAGAGGCTGAATTCTCTGAAACCAATAGCAGGTCCCCCTCGCTAATTATGCGCACAAAGACTCATCCAGATCCAATTGCCAATTAAGCCAATTAGTGGATAATGGGCTTGAAATATCTGTCATCATCATCATGTGAAGGAGAGCAATTACGCTGCCTTTCTGTCTAATATGATATACATGACCAATGAGAATTTAATTAGACCTGCAGCATGATCAAGTTCTTCAATTTTTTTAGATGAACAAAACTTAATTGGATTTGCAGAAGGAGTGTTTGATTTTTTTTCGAGGGACCAACTCTTACGGACTGAAGCTGCTTGAGACAGCCCAAGAAATCCTGGTTTTGTTAACCCTTATTATGCTGCTGGTAGCTAATTTGGCCAATAAAAATGATGCAAAAAAATTCAAAAATGACTGAAACCCTGGCAAATGGGTACTCATATGAGAGTACTCAGCAAGAGCTATCCAATGAATACCAACATGACAGGGTTTAGATGCCTAGGAAATCCTGGTTTTGTTAAAGGATCACCTGAGGAATCCCTTGATATTGTTAGATTAGTTAGGTGATAATGGTGATAATCTATAAACATTTGCTTCTGACTCATTTTTGGTAGGATGGACTTGTTTTACTTCCAAAATAGCATGACAATGTAGGTGTTGGTGCTGTGAATTGTCCATTATCATGATATAAGGTCATATGATAATATATTTAGTATTTTGTACAATTACTTCCATTAGCATTGCATGTTGTATCTATGCTTCAGCTGTATATAAGGGCAGAACTTCCTTGTTAGTTTATTAGTTGGATATTTGCTTTTATCTTAGAAATACATGTACAATGGATGAACAAAAGGATTACAAAGAAATATGGAGAAAAGGTACATTTAGCTTAGCTCTTTTCTTCTGGAATTTCTTAAACTTAGTCTTTATGTATATTTGTATATTTGCATATAAACAGGAGTTGTAGTGGTCTGTTTGAATTGGATTGACGCCATATTTCTAAGAAAATTGGAGACATTTTACTCTGGTATTTGCTAATGACATCAAATTGAAATGGGAGATATCTTGACAGTTTATTTGCTCCTATTTTTACCAACATTAAGAACTTAGATGATTGTATTTTACAATATTTTGTGATTCATTTCAAGCATAGAACCGCTCATTTTCCAAGTTAATTTTCTATTTTTTTTGTATCTGAGGAGTTTAAAGTGGTAGTTTCAGTATTTACAGAGAAATCTCTTGAAGCCTTTGTCAAAGTGCACATACAGCTGACACTGTGCACATGGGTACTCATCTGAGAGTAGTCAGTGAGAGCTATCTAATGAATACCAACATGGCAGGGTTTGGATGGTTTTCAAAAATCTTTGTGTCCTTGTGCTTTGGACGAATGTAGTCTCAGCATTGGAAGGATTAAGTGTGCCAGCACATTGCCCTGTTGCTGCTGTTTCTGCTGGGGTTCCACAGGTGGTTAGCAGTAGTGTTAATGCAACCCAGCAGCTTATCTGCAGATTAATTATCAGGCATCAAGTTACTGTCCTGGACTCAGCCTGCCAAGGCCCGGGCTCATCTAGACTTACTACAAGTCTGTGTAGACTCACTGAGTTAAGTTCATTCCATGTTTAGTTCTGAATTAATCCTCAAGGGGGACGCACTTGAGCTATCTCTGGTAACTGAAATTCATGAAAATTATGCTGCCATCTATAGTTTGAGAGAGACATCACACCTAATAACACCCAGTATATATATAGTGGTGGGTGCAATATACCTAACTCAGCCTGAGAACCAGGCGAGTGCTCAGCCTGCCGTGGGGTCAGGCTCACGAGGTTCGTGTTTACATGTGGCTACCCAGTGCCGATTGGCTGAGGCGGCTGGGCTGGTCTGCACGGCTGGCCGCCACCACCATGCCATGCCGCAGGGCCATCTACATGAGTCAGGGCAGGAAGGAGAAGAAATTGGAAGACACAAAGTTATTGTCTTATCCTACTAAACTATCGTGATACTGAAAATCCCACCGATTTAGAAGTCTTTGATAGCATATTGATCATCAGAGACAGGAGTAGCCTAGTTCTAGGCCAAGAATTTGTTTAGCTCTACATATTTTACATGAAAAACTTAACCAACTCTAAACTGTGTCTACCCTGAGTTAGTTCTTAAATTGCTCACCAGTTGGCACACTGTGAGATTTTTCCAATTTCTTGATTCTGACCGACCAGTGTGACCGCCCTTGGTGCCATCTATCACCAGCCACAGGAACTAACGACTAGACATTAAGCAAATGATAGAGACCAGAAAAGAAAAGAGCATAGTTTAATGAAATCATAGACTAGTAGCTAGTCTAATACAAGGGGGGACCTGATCAATGACTTATGGTTTTAAATTTTATTTCCTTCTGGTATGATCTGAGATATTTCTCTACCAAGGATTGGAAAAGTCTCAAGTATTGTAGAATTATCAGAATGAAGTAGGTAAATTGAGGCTTCTCCAAGTTCCACCAGTTTCTGACTTGCTATGGTGGGGCTCTTCTTATATTGTGGGTGTGTCCCTCTGAGTCAGGTCACATGTGCTACTCAGAGATAAGCAACGCCGCGGTTCCTTGAAGTTACTCGAAAAAAGAATTGGGATTTTTTCTAACAGATGCGGTTGTACACCCACAAGGTGAAATGCAATATCTGCTTCATAATATTGTTTGCCCCACCTTCTTGAGTCAAGCTGTAATTGGAAGATTAACTCTTGTTGTTGGTATCAAATTTACCCTGAAGGATCAACAAAATGAGAAAATATATTTCACTCCTTTTAATACCTTTGCTGGGTGTTAATTATGTTTTTACATTCTCCCATACAGTTTAAATTCAAACTCCTGTTTTTGCTCAACTTTTTTCTGAGAATTGCTTTTAATTATTCTCTTTATTGCATTTTTTCATTAAAAAGGTTCTTTCCATCCAGTGGGAATATGTAGAAGCATAATAATTCTCTCATAAATGTTAATGTTCCAAAGGCTTTGTTGATCATGAGAATTCTTAATCAGTGAATGTGAGAACACATAATGAATGAATAAGGAAACCAGCACAGTAGTAGCAGTTTAGGTTATGAATGAAGTGAAGATATGAATCTACAAGGAATATCCAAGGAAGTAATCATAAAGAGAGCTTTAGTCTGCATTGTTATAGTTCTCTTACACTAGTGACTGTATTTGTATAGGTTAATGTATAGATCCTGGGGTGCCTTAACCCTTTTACTGCTGGTGGCTAATTTGGCCATTATAAATTGATGCAAAACCCTGAAAAAAAAAACTGAAACCCTGGCAAATGGGTACTCATCTGAGAGTGCTTAGTGAGAGCTATCCAATGAATACCAACATGACAGGGTTAAGATCGATAGTTAGAATATTTCACGTTTTTGTGCTTTGGACAATAGTAGTCTCAGCATTATAAGGGTTAAAAAGGTAGCTTTATAAAGACCAGTGTACCTGTACAAATGAACCACAGGTGAGCATTCTCCCCACACCTGTGACAGGTAGAGTGGATTCGAGGGGGCTCTCATGTACACAATAGAGAACATGAACCACTTCACTGACTACTCAACCCTTAAACTGCTGGTGGATAATTTGGCCAATACAAAATGATGCAAAAAACATGAAAGATTAACTGAAACCCTGGCACATTGGTACTCATCTCAGAGTACTCAGCAAGAGCTATCCGATGTATACGAACAAGACAGGGTTTAGATGATTTTCAAAGATCTTTGCACTAGTGTGCTTTGGGTGAAAGTTGCCTCGGCATTGGAAGGGTTAAATACTGAATACCCCATTCAATTATGCTACACATTAAAGCCATAACCTATAACACCTTCATATAGCAATGATGCTTTGTCAAGGTGAGGGAAGGGGGGAACTTTGTGCATTACTAGTGAGGTTCATAGTTATTTCTTGCCTCACGTGTTGAATGAACAAATCCATTAGCACAATTGAACTCAGACGAGCTTAATGCGAGAGGCGGAATCGTGGAAGTGTTTATTTTGGGAAGCTGACTAACTCCAAGCAATTTTTACATCACTCCCAAAAAACTGACAGGGCCGAGGTCAGGTGGAGGGAATAGAGAGTCTAGTGTTCTGAAAAGTTTAGGGGAGGTATCAAAAGCCCGGCCTTGTCTCTGACTGTTGTTCTACATGTGAAACACACATTACTTGTACACATCCTTTGATGTTGAAGATGAATCATGTGAAACCTGGTATAAATTGATCCCCTTGACCTTTCCCAAGGTCATGAACTAAACCCTAGGCATGAGAGACCCCTTAGGGTATAGAGCACGTTTTCTCTGGGAATCATTAAATGTGGTATTTTTTCTATGAGGTCAAATTTTATTGATTTTTTTGATGATATGAAGAGGTGTATGTTGGTAAATCATTGTTAATTTTTTAAAGGATAGTTGATCATATTTTCTAAACTTTTGATTTTCGCATTTGATCTTCACCAAACATTGCCTTTAACCCTTATGCTGCTGTTGGTTAATTTGGCCAATACAAAATTATGCAAAAAACCTGGAAAATGACTGAAACCCTGGCAAATTGGTATTCATCTGAGAGTACTGATCGAGAGCTTTCCAATGAATACCAACATGACAGGGTTTAGATGGTTTTCAAAGATTTCTGCATCCTTGTGCTCTGGACAAATATAGCCTTAGCATTGGAAGGGTTAAAGGTCTTAATTTAACTCAAATACAGAATTGGGCATTGTAATCTGCTGTCTAACTTCCTCATCTAAGTTATCATCTACCATACAATCCAATTTATGTGATTCATTCAATCAAGCTTGAAGGTGGTAGAATTGATTTGGACTATTGATTAAGACCAATTAATTGAAATGCCTCAAATAATGCTTTTAATTATTTGCCTTTTGACATCTAACTTTTGGTATCAGTCCTGCATACGGCAATCTGACATCAAAATTGCATCAAATATGATGAAAATTTGATAAAATGAACCTTACAGAAACCTTGTATATTTGAATCATGTCACACAGTCTTCAGAATATGAAGTGATAGAAGCTTATGATGATATTAAACTGAATAACATTGAAGTATTTTTGTTCATTTTCAAATCAAAAGCGTGTTTATTAGAGTATTGCAGATGTCCACTATTAAAATGTGTTGTTGATGATAGTTAGTGTGGTGATGACATGACCTTTTTGAATCTTTTATTTATGAACCATGTCTCACTTACTGAATATGTAACAATAGAATCTTATAATGATAAAATGAATAACATTTCCAAATTAAATGCATGTTTATTTTAGCATTATGTGCAGATGTCCAGCATTGAAATGTGTTGTTGATGATAGTTAGTGTGTTGATGACATATGGTGGTATATGAACCCCCATAGCCCCATGGATAATATAAACACTACATGGAGATGCAGGATGTAATCTGAGCCGCAATCTAACATGGCGTGACTACACAACAGATGTAGTCTGGTCTCTTACACAATAATCAGATAACTTTCAAAGTACCCTCACTGCGGGGTCTGTCAATACTTATTTTAATCCTGATGATTACAGTACATATGTAGTCTGGTCTCTTACTCTGGCACAATAATCAGATAACTTTCTAAGTACCCTCATTGCGGGGTCTGTCAATACTTATTTTGATCCTGATGATTACAGAATATATGCAGTCTGGTCTTTTATTCTTGCACAATAATCAGAAATTTTTCAAAGTATCCTCACTGCAGGGTCGTTTGATACATATTTTAAACCATGATGATTACAGAAGATCTGTAGCTTGGTCTCTTACTTTTATACAATAATCAGATAAGTTTCAAAGTACCCACACTGCTTGCTGATGGCTGTAGGTCTGAAGGGGACGAGTCAAATATAATATAAGGTTATCTTGGGTAGAAATTTAGTTACACAAAATTAAAAACATACTTATAAGATGATGTGAACTTAATGATGATTTCAATATCTAACCCTGTTCTTTCTTTTTCTTTTTTAGGTAAGCATACTTTTCTATTTACTGGGTGTGTAATGCAAAGAAAATGTAAGTAATATTTATTCTTGAAATCTGGTAAGTATATAGCATATGCTCTTAAAAACTATACACAACTATTGGGGTTTTCAATACTTATTTTAATCCTGGTGATGTTTCAGAATATATGCAGTCTGGTCTGTCACTTTTAACCCATTTGAATCTGGAGTGCACACATGATCTGAAAATTCTGAACATGGACTTCTTTGTTCAACAGAATAATAACTGATATTTGGAGTAGTAATGTTAGAAACAAGTGGAAAATTAAGTTTCAATGAAATGTTTCATGAAATATTGCTGTGAAATGAAGATATGCCATGAATAACATATCATGTGTATGCTGTAGATATGAATGGGTTAAATGATGATAAGATAGCAATCTGTCTAGCTACAAATCCTTACATAAGAGGTAGAGAACACACAAGCTACCCTCATTACAGGGATGCTCAAACTTTAAGAAATAAGAGAAGAATTCTCACTCTGTCGCCAACACTATGACTGGAACTGGTATGTTGCTGAACATAATTTCTCACCTTCCAATGCTGAGGCTACTCTTATCCAAAGGATAGGGATGCAATGATTTTTGAAAAACGTCTAAACCCTATCATGTTGGTATTCTGTGTATAGTAGCTGCTGAGTTCTCTCAGATTAGTCACCATATGCCAGGGTTTCAGTCATTTTTCAGGTTTTTTGCATCATATTGTATTTGTCAAAATTAGCCACCACCAGCATAAGTGGTGGCTAATTTGGTTGATACAACAAGTGAGAGCTTTCCTATGTATACCAACATGACTGGGTTTAGATGATTTTCAAAAATATTTGTGTCCTTGTGTTTGGGACGCAAGTAGCTGCAGCGTTGGATGGGTTAAGGTTAGGTTTCTAAGCTGGGGGGACAGGGATGACTCTGTGATGAGGAAGAGGGGTATGCTCGGCTGAGAAAAGTTTCAAGCTAGCTAAGCCAACATACCCACTTCCGCAAGAGATATACATAACCTAGGTTAGCTTCCGCTACTGCTGGAATAGAAGAAGAGTTGAGAATTATATTTCCTCCTGGTACATGCACCAACTTCCTACTGGACCAGCCTGCTGCGGCCTGCTCTTTCTCAGTTCTCCGGATAATAGTAGCTGAGCTGAAAGTTAGAAAGTAGACATTTCCTGGTGGATAGTGACTTCTTCCTGTAGGGATATACACACAGACTGACACAAACACTCACAGATATGCACGCAGACACATGTACACACATATGCACACCACATACACACATAAACACACACACACACACACACACACACACACACACACACACATACACACACACACACACACACACACAGGCACAGGAACCCATTCCCACACATATGCAAGTTAAACTCATCTGATTTGTTCAATTCTTGCAAAGCTATAAATGAGTGAAGTTTGAAATTTCTTAGGCTCTAGCTAGGTTACAACAGGAAGAGTTCCATTTCTGGGCCAGTATTGTCATCGCTGATGTTTATTTTGCTGGTGAAGAGGGGTGTCGAAATACACAACACACTACCACCATAATGTCAAGCCACCTCCTAGTACTGGAGCAAAAACTCCCCTCTTGTTCGTTGTTGCTCTCCCTAAAAACAAGGCTGACATTAACAACAGTTAACCCAGCAACGGATAGAGGACCATGAGTTGGATGCTGGTATGCTCCATCGTGAAATATAGGAACTAGAACAAGCCAAAATACAGTTTTGGGCGTGTGTGCACACACACACACACACAGACACACACACACACACACACACACACACACACACACACACACACACACACACACACACACACACACACACACACACACACACACACACACACAACCCTGTAATTCTTATTTGTGAGGTAGTTCCCAATCTTTCCCAATATAAACCAACTTTTTTTTGAGCGTGGTATTACTTGAGCTGATATTACCCTAAGCAGACAGAAAACAAGAAAGATAGTAATAAAAACATTGTGAGATCAATCTTACAATGCACCTATGCTTCAGTGACCACTATTCAATTTTGGAGATGATCTCACAATTCAACAATAAGTATGCACACACACACAGAGTTAGGGGAGACAATGTATAAACAAGACTTTTTGATGGAATAGTATTATTTTTTACCATATGGTCATTTTATACATAGAGATAAATAAAACATGCAGGAAAACATTAGAGGCCCTGCTGATGATGAATTTGAACAGTAAGGAGGGACTAGAGTTGAAACAAAATTTCTTGATTGTAGGTTTTAAGATTTTATTGCCATACACTGATCTGTAAACAAACAGGACATGCATACTTCATCTGAGGAAATCAGGGGCTCCTTGAGTCACTTCTCAATGCAAGAGGGGAAATGATATGAGACAAGTCTTATTGATCAAATCTGACAGATTTTATTGCTTCCAATCGATTTTGCCACAATGACGACAATAGCAGGGATTCGAATGATTGCTATTTGATTGCTTACGTGGTGAGGGTTTTCTTCAGACAGGGCAGTGGAATAATCCTCTGCCAGATTACAAGATCTAAGTCAGTGAGTTTAACCCTTTAGCTGCAGCTGCTTCATTTGGTCAATACAAAATGATGTGGAAAAAAGGTAAAATATCACTGTAACCTTGGCATATGGGTACTCATCTGAGAGTACAAGGCGAGAGCTTTCCAATGAATACCAACATGAGAGGATTTAGATGATTTTCAAAAGATTTTTGAGTTTGTGTGCCTCAATAGAAAGAAGTCTCAGCGTTGAAAGGGTTAAGGAGTGGATATTGAATGATTTGAGAGCCTGCAATCTATAACCTAAATACCTAATACCTAGTTAAGCTGGGAAGCTGAGCAGTATAAGTAATTGCCTTTGACGAAATATGATGTAGCAATACAGAACTCTGTGGCTTTCACATTTTATAGAAAAAAAAGTTCTATAGAAATGCATGGAGAAACAACTTAATCTTTATGCTGCTGGTGGCTAATTTGTCCACTAGAAAATAATGTAAAAACCCTGAGAAATAACTGAAACCCTGGCACATGGGTACTCATCTGAGAGTACTAAGTGAGAGCTATGTAATGAATACCAACATGTCTGGGTTTAGATGGTTTTAAAAAAAACTTTGCATCTGTGTGCATTGAGCGAAAAATCTATGGGTCCTTGTGGTTTGGATGAAAAAAGTTTTAGTATTGCAAGGGTTAAGCAGAGAGGTGTGCATCAGAATAAATGGTCTTTTCTTGAGATGTTCCACAGAGGCAGCTGTGGGTGACAGGTTTGTTCTATGACTGGAATAGGCCTAGGATTCTCCTGCAGACCTGCATCCCTCAGTTCTCAGAGACAGCGAGCCACATCAGCACACAGGGAAAAACTGTGTGCCAACTCAGATAGGCAATCTGTGTTCAAACTTCTCATCTTTACAGATAGGTGACATTAACTTACTCAAAGAGACAACTCAGACAGGAACCTTGTGTTCAAACTTCACATCTTTACAGATAGGTGATATTAACATACTCAAAGAGACAGCTTATGAATTCTTCAGTTCTTCAAGTTTTTGAAGATAGGTGACCCTGACACTCAAGGAGAATCTGTGTGCCAACTCTGACTTGGATCTTGTGTTCAAACCTCACATCTTTACAGATTGGTGACATTCACTTACTCAAAGAGACAGGTCATGATTTCTTCAGTTCTTCAGGTTTTTGAAGACAGGTGACCATAGCTCACAAGGTGAACCTGTGTGCCAACTCTGATAGGGATTTGGTGTTCAAACTTCACGTCTTTACAAACAGATGGCAATAGCATACTTATAGAGATGGCACATCACCATCTCTTTCTGCACTCATGATTTCTTCCAATTCTTCAAGTTCTTATAGATAGGTGACCCTAACACCAAAGGAGAATTTGTGTGTCAACTCAGACAGACGCCTGTCCTATCATCAAGACTTGAATGGACTGCAACTCTTTCCATAGTGAGGATCGACTGGTTGAGTACTTTAGGACAGGTGGCCAGTGATTATACTTACTGAAGATCTTACATCTTAACCTCTTCATTGAACAGAATGGTATCAAAGAGCTTCTCATAGAGACTGCAGTCTACTTGTGTGGATATTCACTGAGTCGCAGATTGAAGGAGCATTTTTCTGATTAAGAGATTAAGAACTCTTCTCCTGGCCCTTATATCATCACAGGCAGGTGTCCACAACACACAGGGAGATTCAGAGCACTCTCCAAGCTGAGGATTCTACCTACTGAGGCACACCTTCACATAGATCTGACAAGAATAACTCACACGAGTGGCGGCCACACTGTGGACGTTCTTTACCCTTATGTTTGCATGGGCAATTTTCTGGGGGTTCACAAGAAGTGTTTAACATAGTGGATATAGAAAAAGTGAAATCTAAGTGTACAACTGAACTTCATGCACTAATTTGTATTTGTAGTAACACCTCACCTAGAGCATAAGCGTTAGTTCTGCCGGAACATACTGGAGTCAGTGCACTTTGTGCACTATATCGTCCCTCTTAAGAATGCAACAAATGGATCCCTCTCTCTTTCTATACTCACCACTGGTACCAGTGTACAGTAGTGAAAGAATAAGGATTAACTCTGTATAGTCTAACATTTTGGAGGACAAATGTCATTTTCTTTCACATATTCTGAGATGAACTAACCTGATTACCACATCTATATCTTATCAATCTCATTTCTCCTAGAATAAGTTTTGGATGTAGAAAGCGCCATTAAGAATTTACTATATAAGAAGTAAAAAAGAAAAATTAATTATTGAAATTATCCCTTACTGGATAATGCACTCTTATTATAGAATTCCTTGGATATTTGTGGATTTATCAAAGGGGCGTGTTCCCTTGTTGCAGCTCAACCAATGATAAATATAAACTAATTATTAAAATCCCCTCTTACTGGATAAGGCACTCTTATGGTAGAATTCCTTAGATATTTGTGTACTTATCAAAGGAGCGTGTCCCATTGTTGTAGCACAACATTAAGGACTATGATTAGAGCTCTGTCAGAACTGGGTGACAGCTGTTTTCATATTGGCGTGGAATAAACACTGCATACCGACCGACCCACCAAGCCAAATCCCTGTTAGTGAGTCCCCATAAGGCAAGAGAGCTAGGTAGAAACCACATGGCGGAACATGTGCGAACCATAACATTCGGCAGCCAGGCCTGGTATATCACGTCTCCCTCATCATCATAGTCTTACTGGTACCTAGACTTGCTACAAGTCTGCGTTATATGGCTCTTTCCTTAGTCTCACTCATCTAACCTGAGTTGATTTCACTCCAGGTTTAGTTCTGGATAAATCCTCAAGGGGGAGTTGTAGGCTGTGAGTTTCAAACTGCAACTTCTGAAAACTATGCTGCCATCTGTAGGTTGAAAGAGACATCACACCTATCCTGTAGTGTTGGTCGCATGGCATTAGACCTAACTCAGCCTGAGAACCAGGCTAACTGGTAAGCAGCTCTCCCTCCCTCCCTCAGAGGGTAGAGGAAACGTTAGCCTAGTCACATGCCAAGAATTTTTTTATATCTATTTTACATAAGAACTTAACCAACTCTTAACTGTTTCTATCCTGATATACTTGTTAAATTGCTCACCAGTCGGCACACAGTGAGATTTTCCCAGTTTCTTGATTCTGACTGACCAGTGTGACCGCCCTTGGTGCCATCTGTCACCAGCTACAGGAACTAACACCTAGACTTTGAGCAAATGATAGGAACCTGAGAAAAGCATAGTTCAATGAAATCATAGACTAGGAGCTAGTCTAAGGAACCGTAAGTGGAAGATCCGCTCCTGTTATCTAGCAGCACTAGAGACACCAAGCACCTCCCAGATAAATCTCTAGGGTGGGTTGGTTTGCTGGCTGGCTAGGAAGGGGTTAGTGCAGCCACTGCGGGCTATGTCTATACCAGGAGCTGCTGATGCTGACATTTCAAGAGGAAGTGGAGGCCCAACTGAAGGGGCAGGACGTATATAGAGTTACAGACAAATAACATCTACAAGTGCAGGAGGATTATTACTGTTAGTAGACACAGGCAACCAGGCATGCTCGATACATGGGATCTACTATGGCATGAACATTGAAGAACTTCCTGATAAGTTTGAATAATTGGAAAGGCTATTTTCTATGGGATCTTCTAGGGCATGAACATCAAAGAACTTTCTGATAAGTTTGAATAATTGGAAAGGCTATTTTCTATGGGATCTTCTAGGGCATGAACATCAAAGAACTTTCTGATAAGTTTGAATAATTGGAAAGGCTATTTTCTATGGGATCTTCTAGGGCATGAACATCAAAGAACTTTCTGATAAGTTTGAATAATTGGAAAGGCTATTTTCAATGGGATCTCCTATGGCATGGACAAGAAGAACTTCCTGAATAATTGGAAGTTATTTTCCTGAGAAGTGTTGTGTTATTATGATCTTTGCCTTGATCATAGCCAACTTTTGTGTCCGAGACCTGTGAGTTTACAGTGTACTGATCAGTTGATGGTTTCCCCTCATTGGGTGCGATTTGACTGGTCTGCTGCTGGGGAAATTAGTGCCATAATTACTTGACACTGGTGGTGGTGCTGCAGGACCAGTAGTGAGCTGGCGGATGGGTAGTGGAAGCAATACTGGAGGCATCAGTATAGTAAGCTGGTACAACTGAACCCAGATGTCCTCACTTGACACACACACATATGTACACACAAACACGTAGACCTACACACATACACACCAGTCTAGAGATCTTCTAGGTCCACTTCATACCTTATGATCCCAACCTTTCACCGAGGATCAAACGCCCTTCTTTGAGGACAGGACACACATATGCACATACACACAGGCCTACATTACACACCATTCTAGAAATCTCCCAGGTCCACTCCATGCTTGATGAGCCCAACCTTTCATCGAGAGCCGAACGCCTAATCTGTGAGGACAAGAAAAACATGGATGAGTTCCTGCAATGGACGTCTGAGTTGAACTTGCCTGGATTCGCTACCACTAGATATTAGTAGGTTATCAGCAACTACGACAACCACAACCTACCACTAGATCAGTGAGGAATGTGGGCTAGGAGGAGTGGAGAGTAAGCTCTCTAGCATCTTAAACAAAGATATTTTCACTTTCGTTGTTTCTTTGGAATAAGGAAGCAAGTTCGAACCATTCAGGAGAACTAGTGAGCCTGTGCTGTCTGGTGTGAAGATTTCTCTGAGGAATTGTAGGAGGAGGAAAGTCAGGAAGTGGGATATTGCGTGTGAGTTCTCCTAGATAGGGGAGAGGTGTGCTCATCAAAATGGAGGCTTTAGAGTCGGATCCAGAGCTCTCAGCCGAGGAGGAAGAGGGTAAGTGTTTCTGCAGACTGGGTTTTCTTAAAATTTAAAAATATGCTGGTGGTGACCAATTTGACCAGTACAAAATGATGCAAAAAACCTGAGAAACGACTGAAACCCCGAGAACATGGGTACTCATTTGAGACTACTCAGCAAGAGCTATCTAATGAATACCAACATGACAGGTTTTAGAAAAATTAGTTTTAAAAATCTATACGTTCTTATGCTTTGGACGAAAGTTGACGTCTTCAAGAATGATCTTGAATTGATTTGTGAAGTTATCGTTCAGTCAGACTTCTTGTGAAGAGAACTCTCTAAATTCTCATGGTGTTTACTGATTTTTCTTTTCAATTCCTCAACCTTCAAAGTTCAAAGTAGGTGATAGAAATATGGACATTTTCTACTGCTGTTAGATCTAAACTGCTCTTGAGCTTCCCAATAAGTACTAGGTATACCTGAGATGATGTTTATTACTGTGTTAAAGGGTTACATTCTTCTGGTTTCAGATGTTGATTGAACCTGAGAAGGTATATGTTTGTTAATACCAGGAATGATGTTTGTAACTGTTAAAAGGTGTACAGTTATATATGGAAGATGAGATTTCAGGCATCAGATGTTGACATGAGCTTGGGAATGTATATGCTAATTATACCAGGAATGATGTTTATAACTCCCATCTCCCCCCAAGGTTAATGAACCTCACATTGTTTATCAGACGGCACCATGAACATGGTAAACAAGTGATTCTAGAAAGTAGGTTTCGGCTTACACTGCTACTCGTAGCATGCAGGGAGGGTTCGTAGGGGCGAAAGATTGAAACAAATCCCCAACATGTTGAACTTGAAATTTGTATCCTTATTCAAAAATATGTTTCATTATATTTATCTTATTTGTGCTTATAAAATATCCCCATCATCAAAAATCTGCCTACCATTAAAGTGATCAAACCTGTATCTGCTACACACTGTGTATTGTGCCATTGGCATTTGGATTTGTGTATTGTAAATACAACTTTTCTCCTATTATAGGTGATATGAAATCTCTCTCTTTTCTTAAACGTACCAGCTGTCTAATACTGTATAAACCTCTCACTATGCATTGTACACTGGAAGTTATGATTTGTATAGAGAAAATACCAATTATTTTCACTGAAATGAGACCACCTATTTTATATAAGAATTATGCTTACAAATGCACTATCTGCCTTTCACTTTTGTAATTCTGAAATTATGATTGGTAAAATGAAATAGTGGTATAGTGATTTTAACTGTGATAGAATCCTGCACATTGCACAAAAAAATATACATTCTCTCAAATGCAATTGTCTATTCAAAGTTTTGATTTGTATAGTGAAAAAACACTTTTCTCCTATTTTAGCTAAGATGGAATCCCTCTCGTTACTTGAGAAACATACATGCTGTCAATGCCTTATCTGCCTGTGAATCAGGGGCTCAGAGCTGATAGTGTATGGGTACATATAGTAGAGAAGTAGGCCGAGTGAGGGGAGGCGCCTATCTGATCCACTATCCTTGGGCTAAACATACTTGGCCTTTAGGATATACATACTTCTAACCTAGTACTCTGTAGGTTATAACTACAGCTTTAACCCATACATGCCCACAACTCATTCTTGGCCTTTAGGATATACATACTTCTAACCTAGTACTCTGTAGGTTATAACTACAGCTTAAACTCATGCAATCCCACATGCTTTCTGAAACATGCTTGATCTTAACCCTTCCAATGCTAAGGCTACTTTCGTCCAAAGCACAATGATGCAAAGATTTTCGGAAACCATCTCAACCTTGTCATGTCGGTTTTCTTTGGATAGCTCTCGCTGACTACTCTTAGATGAGTACCCATGTGCCCGGTTTTCAGTCATTTTTCAGGTTTTTTGCATCATTTTGTATTGGCCAAATTAGCCACCAACAGCATAAGGGTTAAGGACATACATACTTCTAATCCAGTACTCCTTATGTTATAACTACATCTTTAACCCATACCTCTCTGAAACATACTTGGCTTGTAGGATATACATACTTAAACCTTGTATGCCCTATGTTATAACTGCTTAAACTTAAACTTAAACCCATCTAAGTCCAGTCAAAGTCCCTCTTTGGTATTATAAGAAGTTTGAATTTGAATTTATTTCCAAAATAAAAAAAAACATGAAAAGAAGTATGGCAAAAGATTGTATAACAAGTTTGCATCCGGAATTTAAATATCACCAGTTCCCTGAGCAGTAATGATACTATATATATATATATATATATATATATATATATATATATATATATATATATATATATATATATATATATATATATATATATATATATATATATATATATATATACATACATACATACATACATACATACATACATACATACATACATACATATATATATATATATATATATATATATATATATATATATATATATATATATATATATATATATATATATATATAAATATAATATTTGAATGGGGTTTTATTTCAACTGTTATTCCCACATTCCTAATCCTGACCTTGCCTTGTGCATGCTTGTGACTATGATTTAACATGGTGAATGAACTCAACTTTGATGATCATGTGGTTGTAACATGTTCCTGTTCCCTTCATTCAAACTCACTTGCGTGACCACCCATGTGTAAGGATAGGGCAAGGTAGTTGTCTTCTCGTGAAATATTTGCGCTTCTTTGCTTCCGCAAACCTGTCGCCCAATGATTGATGAACCTAAAAAGTTGACTAGAATCTGATGAAAGCTTGTTAGGCGTGGAATTTTTTGTTGAGGGTACATTGCGTGTTGCTATAGCGACTTATCGCTGGTTGCCTAGTGTTTGTGGGGTTGCCGTGGTTTCGTGCCGAGAATCAGATCTGTAGGTTTGTCATGCTAGAAAGAACCTATGAGAAAGAAGGGGAAGCAATCAACGCACAAGTTTCTGGAGGATGTGAGTCACACTCAGGCAAGCCACTTGATATAGGAGGAACGGCTGAAATAAAAACTACAAAATGGGCTTGTTCCTGGAAAGGTTATCATGAGGAAAAATATGCAGCTATAACTTTACTTAGCAGCTATAAGGTTAACCTGGAAGTGATTGTGTGTGTGTGTGTGTGTGTGTATATATATATATATATATATATATATATATATATATATATATATATATATATATATATATATATATATATATATATATATATATATATATATATATACACACACACTACATGGGTACACAGAAGAATACAAATAAGTATGCAAGTACTTAAGCAGCTGAGCATAAGCTAGATTTGTTTGTAAAATATTAGATTTTTATTCATCATGATTATAGGATAGTTTTACCTGCTGACAACCGGGATATTGTTACCTTGTCTCTATAGCAACAGCAGATAGCAGGCCTTGGCAAATTAATTTGTGACATCATGTTATTGGATATATGTGGATGATTTTTTGCCACAGGATCGTCGATGGGGATAATCAGCGTGCAAGTATTGTATGAATGTCAGAATCGCATTCAGTCAAATTAAATTCTACTCCTAGCTACAGTTTTCTTCTTGAGAAACCACCAATGTTATTTTTTCTTTTGTAAAGAAAGCGAAGGGGATGTGGTAATCTCCCTATCCATCTTCAAATCGCCTATCCAGAGAAATGCATTATAAGTATACATTTTCATTGAGTTGGCCTCCATATAATTGACTTTCATTCTTCGCTGGTTTATATTTTGCCTTTTCTATGTTTTTATCCAGTATCGTCAAATTAAATTGCATATTTTCAGCTTTTTGTCCAAGCAGTTAACCAATACTTTAGATAAACTTGGGGTTAATGAAAATACCTTCATTGCTGATACAAAAATGCTTTGAAATAACTCTTCATCTTAAGGGGCAACAATTGAGTGATTACTTTGTAAGCTTTTCTTTGGAACCAAAAATATAATGTTTTGGTTTCTACCACTGTGAAAAATGATATTGTCTAGCAAAAGAACCCCATGTGCATTGGGAAAATTTCATCACAAATGCTGTCCAAGCAATCTATGTATGGTGTAACCTTATATGGCTCATCTGGTCTCTCCTCTGGCCTGGATCCAAGGCAAAAAGCAAATATGTTTTGAAGTTCTCTAGTTGGTGAAATACATGTACTACACAATGCTGTAAGGTCATATATTATACAATACATTATGTATTGTACAGGTGAACTTGGATATGACGGACCACTGTACGATGGATTTTTGCATATGATGGACGATATTCTTGGTACCAGTGCCTTGCATATCAAATATTCGTCATATGTATACGACGGATTTGGCATATGACGGACCAATTTTCCTGGTCCCATTGAGTCTGTCATATCCAAGTTCACCTGTATTAGTATATGGCAAGATATAATGTATAATTAGATGACGTTATTGTATATGTTTAAGTCTAAAACCTATGAATTGGTCATTTAGGTAATGTTTGTCACTGGCATAAAAGGCAAAGACAGCAATGCAGTGACTTTATTGATACCCATACTTACTCTGTGTCTGATTCAAGCTTTTTGGTAAGTCTCTTTCCTATAAATGCCAAAAATGAATGCAACCCAAAAATGGGTGAAATTTAAAAAGCAGTTGCTACACCTCAGACCACTCAGCTATGGGGTAGGTTGCACAGCACTGGGTTGATGTATCATTTAAGTTATCCTCTTTGTAAAAAAGGGATATGGCTTGGTGTCTGCGAGAAGCCAGCCATATCGCACTCGACCATCCTTATCATCATCCTCATCATCATCATCGTCATCAGCAGTAGTAGCACTGTGGATGATGATGATGATGATGATGATGATGATGATGATGATGATGATGATGATGATGAGGTCCTTATTCCTAAGAATTCCACACAATTAATAATGTTGTTTGATGGAGTTTTGAGGTCCTGTAGAAAGTTGAATTAACTTTCTTCTCGAATATGTAAGTAGCTGGTTTCATTCTTGTTGTTGTGCAGTCATGGCCTCAGAAACAACCAAACGCATTCATCACCCCCACCATCCTCCTCCTCATCATCATCCTCATCAGCTGCAGTAGTAGCACTGTGTATGATGTTCAACTTGATATGATTGGAAGTTGGTTGATTCCCCCACTGCTAGCAGGCAGCTAGGGAAGCAGGCAGGCACACTCAGGCAGCTTCAAGCAGGCAGGCAGGCAGACTAGTAGTAGTAGAAGTAGCAGCGAACGGCTGGTACATACAACAGCCACCACAACTGAAGCTGATGGACGCCACGCCACACCACAGAGGGTACGGGTACGGCTCTCCCCAATAACATAACATACTGACCAATTAGCCATTCATGTGGAAGCTATACGCTGTGGCGGCCACCATCATCATCACCACTGCCCGCTAGCTAGCTGCTTCACTCATATTCTGGACAGCTTGGGCAGGGAGTGGACGACCAACTCATTACCGGATAGTTTACGTTTACGCAAACCGGGAGGGAATACCGAATTCAAGGTAGGAACTTGTTATCGAACCAAAAACCAAAAAAAAAGTTTGCGGAACTAGAGAGAGTGGAGACGGAATACTGATAGATGTTAAAAAAACAAGTTTTTTTTATTCAATTATGAGTTCACATCATCAAGTGTCGTGGCATTCCATTAGAATATGGTTTTAGATATTGTTTTAATGATTCATCGGCTACTTCGGCAGGATGTGATATAATTAGTGTACTTAGGGTAACTTTAGTAGTGGTAAATTATCTTCAATTAGCGTAGGATTAATTGCTGAGGCATCTGGGTCATAGGAAACTCCAATTACCAACCAGCCTTATAGCGCCACTGGTTATCCTGAAAAAGTTGGCTCCCGTTTATGATTAGATGTCTATTCGTATTATGCAGTCATGGCTAATTCCTGGATTGAGCAAATTGTATGTATCTATGAATTTATACACATCTACCCTTTATCAGGGGTTGTAGTTGAGCTATTCGTGCTTCAGAGTTGTTCATGATATTAGTTATTAACTATTAGTTAATTATGAATAGAACCTGGGGACTAAACTTAGATTCACAAAATATTTTAAGTCAAGTTTGTTTTTGGTTGTGTTTCGATGAAGATTACTTAATATTTAGATGGTGCCCAAAAGTTGGTTTTGTCTATGAGCTATTGCCAAAAATGTCATGGTAATTTTGGGTGCTACAGGCATGAATAATATACAAACCATGAGGTCCCCACTCATTAGCTTGCTTTCTCTTTGGTCTGGAAAGGTTAGCTTCTGTTTTACATTCATTATACTGCCAATTATTGTAAGAAGGCTATTCGATATTCAAAAACAATCATTCAAATATGAACCTATCTTTCATATTTAGCTGATTACTTTCTCTTATCATTTACTTATAGCAATTGTCTCAGGAAAGAATTTCTAAATATCTGTTGGGCTATACAGGCTTTCTAAGAATTTTGGAATTATACTGTTATTGGACTTACAGACCACTTGCAGTGTATTCAATCTCTAAGTATAGTATCTATAAAGAGTTGATATTCAGATTCTCTCAAACTTATGAAGAAACTAATTAGATATTTTGAATTATACATTACTGCTAGGATATGGATATGGATAAATGGTAGAAAAGTTTACTTCAGCTTCTCTCAAAACATGGCATGAGTGTCAAAATGGTTGCCTGTGTTAGTTGACTTTGGCGTGTGTGCGTGTGTATGTGTATGGGTTGGTTTGAGGGTGGATTTGATCTTCACTGACCTGGAAAAAGAGTTTGGGTAGCAAGCTAGTTAGTTAGGGCGCTGCTGCCAAGACCGAGATGTACTGCTGCACTATGCAAGCAGCTTCAGCAGAAGTAGAACTATTAGCAATGGCTAGAGTAGTAATAGCAGCAGTAGTTGCAAAATCAGCAGAAAAAGAGTAGCATTTGCAGTAGTAGGAAGGCAATAGGTATTGTACTCTGTTGATGATTAACCAGATAGATCAATCTAAAAATAAAGTTTTGGGGTGTATGTCCCGATCCCGGTCAGGGCTGTGGAGTTTAACCCATTAATTCCTCAGGGGATATCTTAGTTATATCTCTCTAAAGAATGAATCTCTTGGTAAAGATTTGAAGGAGAAATGTTAATAAGAACTAAACCAACAACTCCCCTTCAAATTTTTTTCATATCTACGCTTAATTATCATGTAATTTTCCAAAATATGTTGGATCCAGACGATATTTGTACCAGTAGGGGAGCTGTGGGTGGGCATGGATGGGTTAAGAGCAGGCGGAATGAATGAGGAGGGAATCCATGCAGTGGTGGAGATGAGGATGAGGATGAGGAAGGAATGCCAACATTGCAGGCTTCTCACCAAGCGACCGCCTCAGCAGCCACAGCAGCAGCAGCAGCAGCAGTGGGGCCGGGATGGGTACAGAACAGGTGCATCAAGCCAGAAAATAAACAAATAACATGGCAGCCGGAGCAGCATGCGGGCATGCAGGGAGGGAGAGGGGGCAGAAATCTTGGAGGGATGTCCTGGTCAGCAGGCCAGCTTAACCCTCGCCGCTGGTGGCTAATTTGGTTGATACAAAATGATGCAAAAAAGCCGAAAAATAGCCGAAACCCTGGCGCATGGGTACTTTATTTGTTACCAGTAGTCGTCGGCCAAGAGCCCTGGCAGCTCAAGTTTACTACGTAAAATTATTACCGACTTGAAATAAAGATTATCTATCTATCTATCTATAGCAGAAGTAGCAGGCAGGCAGGGAGAGGGGGCAGAGAAATATTGGAGGGATGTCCTGGTCAGCAGGCCAGCTTTACCCATTCATGTCTATAATGCCAAATCAACTACATAGTTTGCTAATATCTCTCTATTAAGTTGTCAATCTTTACAAAAATTGGGAAAAATGTTTTTAAAAGAGTTATAGGAACCACTGGGCATTGAAATCAGCTAAAGTTTGATGAGCATGTTTCTGTATGAGCTTTGTAAGAAACAAGTGTAAGAAATTGGGGTAATTATGATAAGTTGCAATAAATGAGTTTGTTTCTGTATGAGTTTTGTCAGAAACAAGTGAGAAATAGGATAATTATGATAAGTTGCAATCAATGAGAATGATTCTGTATGAGTTTTGTAAGAAACAACTGAGAAATGGGGTAATTATGATAAGTTGCAATCAATGAGAATGTTTCTGCATGAGTTTTGTAAGAAACAAGTGAGAAATAGGATGATTATGATAAGTTGCAATAAATGAGAATGATTCTGTATGAGTTTTGTAAGAAACAACTGAGAAATGGGGTAATTTATGACAAGTTGCTATCAATGAGAATATTTCTGTCTGAACTTTTCAAGGAAATAACTGTAGGAATGCATTATGCTGACAAGCACCAGTTGATCACCTTTGGTTTATGGGGGGCTTCCCTTCTAGCCAGATGAGGTGAAAGTCCCAATACAAAATGACAATGGAAGCCATATTGTGCAATCGCCTTGACTGTTTTGATGAAAGCGGGAGTTTTTAACCCTTATGCTGATGGTGGTGAATACAAAATGATGCAAAAAAAGCTGGGAAATTACTAAAACCCTGGCAAATGTGTACTCATCTGATAGTACTCATCAAGAGCTTTCCAATGCATACCAACATGGCAGGGTTGAAAAGGTTTTCAAAAGTCTTTGCATTCTTGTGCTTTAGACGATAGTAGCCTCAGCATTGGAAGGGTTAAACCCTCCTTTGCGGGCAGACCCAGCAATCATATGTGACCCATCACTCCGTCCGCTCCGATCAGAGAGACAGCCGCAGCCCAGAAACAACATGGCCGCCAGGCATGTTGCCATGACAACAAGCCTGTGCACCCAACAGAGTTGAAAACAGTGCTGCACATCTTTGAAGTATCAGTGTGGTGCTGTGTACAGGTCGTGGTGTCTGTTATATTCTTAATTATGCTCCCTTATGCTACTGTTGGTTCATTTGGCCAATATGGAACAATGCAAAAAAAAACAACTGAAAAATGACTGAAACTCAGGCACATGGGTAATTATATGAGAGAGCTCATTTAGAGCTATACAATAAATGCCAACATGGCAGGGTTTAGATGGTTTTCAAAAATATTTATTGAATCCTTGTGCTTTGGATGAGAGTAGCCTCAGCATTGAGAGGGTTACGATACAATGTAGTTGGGATAACCATGTTTCTACTCCTATTGCTAGGGGAATATATGGAAAATAGGGCATGTCTGTGTACACAGCTTCAGACTAGAAATCAGCTTGGCCATGTTGATGATACCCAATTGAGCGATAAGTGCAATAATTTGGCCTAAAGAGTGGAAATTACACTCTGTTACCATAAAACTGGCACATGTTGATGATGATTGATCATTTGTCATTGGATGTGCAGGCCGTTGGGAGACACTATAAGTAGGAGGCTACTCTTTTATCTACTAGGAAAACCATGCACACAGGCAAGGACTTTTAGTAAGATAGATTATAAAATAAAAAGTGGCCTTATTTCGAGAAGGTTGAAATTTTATTTAAGAAAGCTTCACTTTTGAAAAACATTTGATATTTCATGAAGCAGTGCCGACTAATGTTCAATTTCCTTGGAACATTTCTTATTTGTGGGATGGTTTCTAGAACAGGTTCTTAACCAGGATTTGGTAATGAGGTGCCCGAAATTGGCAATTGTAAAATATTTGGGTGTCCTATTTTTCAAGGGAGATCACTTATAGTCTGATTACAAACGAAAACGAAAACATGTATTTAATTATTGAAATAAGGCAAATTATCCTTATACAATGTCATATTGAGGTGGAAAAAAATCAATTATATGCTTGAAATTAACATTTTAAAAAATGACTCCCAGAAATATGTGGGTGTCCTGAGGGGTGATTTTTGAGGGTTTGGATGTTCTGGAATATCTTCCGGGCAGCCTGATTGTGAATACAATGAGGAGGTAAAGGTGCTCTCATTGGGTGTTATGACTGTTGTATGGCGTGTCGGTGTGCCATTTGTTCAAGATTATCTTTATGTCCACAGAGGAGATGAGTTGGCTGAAAATAGCACGGACGTTATGAAATAATGGACATAACGAGGACAGCGTACAGTCTGACCCTCCCACCCACCCACCCATCTCATTGCTGTCAGTAATAGAAGCACGAATGTCAATCTGCTGGGTACGCAAGCAGCAGGTCTCCCTGAACAACCTGGCTGTGGCGAATAGGACAAAAGTTGCATTCTGCACATTTTGGTGTACAACTTTTTCTTTTATGTCAACGATGCGAGAGCCCTCGTTGGTTCATAATAGAAGTAAGGGTCCGGTATAGTGCCTTGTCCCACTTCTTTGCCATAATCAAGGTATAGTGCCTTGTCCCACTTTTTTGCCATGATCATTATGTGATGATGGAAATAATAAGGAAGTCCCTCAATCGCACGGTGGTGCCGTGTCTCCCCTATTCGCTATTTCGGGACTCTGCCAGCTGAGATGGATAGGGAGCAGCCAACTTTTACGTAGGCCGCTTGAGAGGACATTAACTCTTTCATGCCCAGAGGTCAACTCTCTAAGTATCCTAAAAATAAAGGCACCATCCCAAAATGATTTGAAAGAAGGGCGATTTCTCTAAGGGATTAATATGATTTAACAACATTTCAAATATTTTGCGACTGTGGTTTCAACCCAAGTTATTCTCCAAATCCCACACAATCTAGAAAGCGTGAATATGTTAAGTATCTGTGTAAGAGTTTGGGGATGAGCCAATGATAAGTGAGGTGAGTTATGGACCAATAGGTGACCAGTGGTGCCAGAGAGCGCCTTCAGAATGCCATTAGGACATCAGTTGGTGTTGGGGTCATTGAAGTGTTAGGCTTTGAAGGTTAGCTGATGACACTTCGCAAGACTTCTCTCTCTCTCTATTTACAAACATCTCTTAGGAATTACACAAAGCCTTCATGCATTTTAAAGCTATAGCAGGTATGTGGCATATATGTTTTGGTATGTAAATGTCTTTTTAAACATATCACACACACACACACACATACATGTGTATGTATGTATGTATATATATTATATGAATACATAATTAACATGTTGTAAAGTAATCATCTAGCACAACATTTGTTGGAATAAAATTAGATGGTTGAAGTATAGGAATATCGAGGTATTCTAGGAAGGTATTGCCAAAATAGTTATACAATATTCATTAGGTATTCATATACTATATGAATACATAATTAACATGTAAAGTAATCATCTAGCACAACATTTGTTGGAATAAAATTAGATGGTTGGATTATAGGAATTTCGAGGTATTCTAGGAAGGTATTGCCAAGATAGTTATACAATATTCATTAGGTTACTGTTATCTCATTTCACACGGATTAATGGGTTAATTTTCCACAGGGAACCCACTTCTATTCATTGATCGATACCAATGTTAACATCCACGTTATGGATTATGTGTCAGCCTCCTGAAGGTACTCATCTAGCGATATTGTCACTCTATTGATATGATGGATTTTATGAGAATGATTTTCAATATAAAGTTGTAGCAATTTCCCCAGAGTCAAAGGCAGCCTACTCCTTTCCTTGTCTGGTTCAGTAGTCATCTACCACCGTGCCATGAAATAGGCATTAGACTGCCCACACACCATGTCCTGCATATTGATCAGGTACCTGCAGACATTGACATTTTCACAACGATAACTGAACCCTATTCATGAGTCCCTTTTGAGATCTGTCCCTGTGATATTGAATGTATATAAATGTGTGTATATATATATATATATATATATATATATATATATATATATATATATATATATATATATATATATATATATATATATATATATATATATATACACATATGTATATATATATATATATATATATATATATATATATATATATATATATATGTATATATATATATGTATATATATATATATATATATATATATATATATATATATATATATATATATGTATGTATATAAATTTGATATATAAGTAAAATGAACCCCTTCTTGTAATATGTGATGATGAGACCATGCCTCAAAATGTCGAAGATATTCCACTAAAATATTATGCTGTTCCTCCTTAATAGGAGCAATCTTTCTATAGATATTTCACATCTTTTTGTGTGTTTTATTTACCTTACAGTGGGTAACTTGAAGTGGAACTGACTTAAAACCACATCAATATTAAAGAAGGGTAAAGCGATTATGTTACTTAAGAAACAAATCCAGTCCTGTCCAGTTGAGGGCTTATGGGAATTTCACAGAGCTGGGTTTAATTGGTTGCTCAATGTGATCAATATGTAAAAGGGTTGGTGCTTTACCCAAGCCATGACTATAGGCAGAGGCTTGGTTGTAACACAGTAGGAACCTGTATTCCCTCTCTCTGCAGTGCTTATAATATGTAAGCAGTGTAACACATAAGATATGAGAATGAAGTGATGAGGTCATTTTGGTTTGATGTAACGTGTGTATCTTAGAATGTGTTAGCATGAGTGAGATGGTCTTAGCTTCTCTCACTTGGAACATCAGGAAAATCTCCACTCTCAGAATACCGCAATGGACTGATAATATCTAGGAGATCTTTAAGGAAAAGAAGTGTGACGAAATATGCAGTGAGGAGACCTACATCAACATTGGAGACCATCAGAGAAATATTTCTGTGATTTTTGACAACTCGAATTTGATCTTCAGAACAATTTGTGTAATTCACATGAGTTATGTGATATCAGGATTATTCCAAGTGCACAAGATTGAGAAATGATCAAATATCTTCACTGACACAGGCATACATTTAGACTGCATGCTAAACTTCACCAGTATGGGCTAGAGGTTTATATGTGTAGTGCTCATAGTAAGCTGTGACTGCAGTCATATATAGAGAAATTATCAAATATCTGCAGTAACACATGCATTAATCGCCATGAAATGATATATACTGTGTGCTGAACTTCATCAGTATGGGCTTGAGGTTTATATGTATATCATAGTAGACAGTTACTGCAGTCATGGTTCCTCTGGCTGTTTATGGAGAGCACGGTGTGTTTTGATTGGTCGACCAAGGTGTCTTTGAGATGGCTCTCTGCAGTACCTGCCCGTCAGTGCACTAAGGCTATTGTTCACATCTACTGCAGTAGTGAGCAGCATGCCTCCGTGCTGTGCTGCATGCATGACACTGCCGCGCCGCCATACATGGAGCTGGGTATCATATCTACTGTATACACCTTACGCATGGCCTTCCTGAGAGGAGTCGGCATAGGAGAGTGTGACTAGAGGACTCCTTATTGATACTGAATTGATGAACGTACACTAAGCATATACATTACAAGAGGATTTCTAATCTGGGCAAAGGACATAATTGATACAGCTTTAACAATTGTATGCCAAGCATGTACTTCATGAAAGGATGATCAACTGGAGAATTTCTAATCTAGGCAAAGGATGTTATTGATACAGCATTGACAAATGTATGTTAGGAATACATCTTGTACAGGAGGATTTCTACAGCATACCTCCACTGCGTTAGCTAATGCACATCATTTCTCAGAAGACACCTGACAAGAGAATTCTAGCAGGGGACATGTTAGCGATACAGTATTGCCAAATGTATGTTAGGTGTACCCCCTGTACAGGAGGATTTCTAATCTAAGCAGAGGACTCGTTGATACAGCATTATACCTGTACTGAGTAGGCTAATGCACATGCGTTCTCAGAGGACACTTGATACAAGATTTCTAGCTGGGGACATGTTATTTATACAGCATTGATGAATTTTTGTAAATCTCACACCATGTGCATTTCCCTTCTGGGAGGACTGATATTGACACCACGTTAAGGAATGACATCCTCAGTAGTGTGTATTAAGGCAGTGCTGGTTAACTGAATCAGCATCAGGAAGACACCTGAGACAGACTATACAGGTGGGCGTGTCGCCTTACCTGCGGGAGTTCCTGACGTGTCCTCATGTGCTTCATATTAACTTATATGGATACCTCCTGCTGCCACATCCAGATACATCCAGACACATCCTGACTGCTGCTCATTGATGTCATACACTGTACATTGTTCAAGAGAGCTGGTATCACCAGGGATAATAAGTTACAGAGAAAACATTGGTTAAATAAGAAACAACTACAAAGGAAGTGTCATTTGTTTCTTTTGATTAAGAGAATGTGTTAAATTTTGCAAGAGTGTCACACAGAAGGAACGCTCTGCACGTATGCCTTTATCTCAGACTTGGATGCACTGGAAATAACATTTTGTAGACCTTCAATAAGAAGAATATATTGAATAGATAGGTTATGGATATAGTACAGATAGAACATTGCTCACGGTGGCTTCTATCATAGACTGCAATACAGTTGCATTGGTGACCTCCTAATAGAACAATATACCTAACATTGCTAAAGGGTGCATGCATCACAATTTCCATTGTATTATACATAGGAAACTACCTTTAGGTAATTTTTACTGAACTGCTGCTAGACGAGGAACACTTCCGAAGGGTGTGTGTATCTGAGATATCTGTTACGTAAGAGGTCTCCTTGTGGTGCCAGTAGAGGAGAAGGGAGGCACAGACTTAACATCTTGCACTATACAAGGCTATGTGAATACACCCACTTAATGTACCCAGCAGCCTGTAGAGAAGCTGGTACCTGGATGTTTCCTCATCACCTATCATCCTCACATGGTTTACCTGAGACAAGGAATTACCTGAGACAAACCTGTAAGGACTAATTGAACCTGACTGACCTGAAATATAGCACTAATGAGAACTACAATAAGGAATCGCTTTACTGCGAGATATTAACAGGGTACATGGCTGGTTTATGCTAATCAGCGATGAGGATGCTGAGATAGGTACCTGCTCTGGGATTAACATACCTGGATTCTAGCTCTCATGGGGACCACAGTAAAGCAGGGTGCATGGCTGGTTTATGCTAATCAGCGATGAGGATTCTGAGATAAGTACCTGCAGTGGGATTAACATACCTGGATTCTAGTTCTCCTGAGGACCATAGTAAAGCGTTAGTTGACTGCCAGGGAGATTGGCAAGGTACATGCGTGACTGGTTAGTGCTAGAGTCATTAATAAGGATGCCGAGTTGAGTACCTGCTGTGGAGGGATAAGCTAGGAATTACCTGCATAGATTACCTGATTACCTGATTACAGGTAGTGGATACCTGCGGATACCTGTAGATACCTGTAGAAGTCATGACAGCTTCAGTAGATAGTGGTAAAGGGAACCATTTTCTCAGGTGGTTGAGTCACCTGAAGGAGCAGAAATACAGGCAGATCATGGGAGCAGTGACTGTCGTATCACGTAAGTAGAATAATGATAAATTATTGTATCACGTAAGGAGAACAATGATAAATATATTGCATCACGTAAGTAGAATAATGATGAATATATTGTATCACGTAAGTAGAATAATGATGAATATATTGTATCACGTAAGTAGAATAATGATAAATACATTGTATCACGTAAGTAGAATAATGATAAATATGTTTATCACGTAAGTAGAATAATGATAAATATTTTGTATCACGTAAGAAGAAGAATGATAAATATATTGTATCACGTAAGTAGAATAATGATAAATATATTGTATCATTTAAGGAGAATAATGATAAATATATTGTATTGCATCGATGATTACATCAGAGAGTCACATATCACGATCATACTCTCAGATTGACATCACGTCACATACAATGTGGTATCAGATCTCATCAAAAATGAATACTAATGAAGAATATTTGGGATTTGTTCATTATCCTTCAATTTGACAAGAAAATATGCAAATTTATCGCAATTATAAATGCATATTTATCAACCAATTCCTAGAGTTGAGAATCTTGTTTAGCATGATTTAAAGATCAATAGACTACTAGCCACATTGTAGCTTACTGAAATTTACCTTTGATAATATAATTGCCATATTCCATTAAGAAATGTGATCTTAGCCATCATACGTAGCTAAGCAAGACGTGAAATAAGGTCTTGAGTTATGTTGAAAAGATATGTTGAAATAAGTACATGCAATTCCCTAAAATTAAATGATCATAAACCTTGAGCATATTATAACATTTAAATATATTTATTCCAACTTAGTCCTACAATCAAAATAGTGCTTTTAGCTGCAGAAATTTGTCACAAAAATTAATTGTCATAAAATTGCACTTAAGAATGTATTCTTACACTTGATAAAAGGCGTGTTTATTAATCCAGTAATGATATGATTATTTATGCCATCTGCTGCAGTGTGTGCTTTCATTGGTCTTCAGTAAGTCTCCATTTGGGGCTTTACCTGTTATATTGAATGTGCAGCATCATCTTAGCCAACGTGGAAGGAGAATTATTGGGGGGGGGGGGGGGGGGGGGGATGATGCATGAGTCATAGGAATCAGCTCTTATTCTCGTCAGCATGGCTGGCAAACAATTATAATACATTTCAGCAAAAATGTGCTCTATAGAGAAAAAAGACAACTTTTCTGAATTGCACTATATCAGACAGATTCTCATCATATGTGCATTGTCTTTAGCCTAGGTCCTTGGAGTACTGTGAGAGAGGTTCTTGTAGAAAAAGTCATGAATTGTTCAAAGGAAAATTGGGTGGTTTCAGCATTGTTGCTATGATAACATGAGAGATTCATGTCAGGTAACAGCATTGTGAGTTAGGTAGCCATGCAGGGAGATAATGTGCCGCAGGCATGCATGTGATAATGAGTTGATAACAGACTGAGGCCCAGGTACCGCAATGTGCAAGTTCATAGATAGGAGTGAGCAAGTGTGTCATACTTGTGATACTTGATATATATGTATGTTTATGTATATGTATATGTATATGTATATGTATATATATATATATATATATATATATATATATATATATATATATATATATATATATATGTATATATATATATATCTTTATATATATATATATCTTTATATATATATATATATATATATATATATATATATATATATATATATATATATATATATATATATATATATATATATATATATACATATTTGAAATATTGTTATTTTATGCTAAAATATCTCCCTCATTCTTCGAAAAATCATTCCTTCCACTATATGAACACATAGGATCAACAAGACCAGCTGATATATTTCTAGGGTCAACTTTCTTAATCAAAACACATCAGATACCTCCTTTATATATCATGGCTGCTGTGTGTTCCTAAAACAACTCTATAGCAGTCCAAGTGCTCAAGTATGGAGAGCTAGGTCAGGTCCACATCCTCTACATATAACTGCATTCTCTGAGGAACTATGGAAGCCATATTGTGGAAAGGTGGAACGTGGGGAAACGATATCAGGCATGTGTCATTGTACGAGGATTATTTACTCAAGACTGCTGAAGAATTTCACCCACTTATTGGATAAATAATTCCTATGTTTTTGGAGTCAGTGTCTGGTCTCGTTGATCAGTCTAATAACCATAATGTTTAGTAAAATGTAGAGTTTCTGATCACTAAGATTAACAATTATGACTCTCAGGCTACAGTGGAAACTAATATTTTAAGATTTTATTATTGGGTAGTCAATATATATATATATATATATATATATATATATATATATATATATATATATATATATATATATATATATATATATATATATATATATATATATATATGTATATATATATATATATATATATATATATATATATATATATATATATATATATATTTATATATATATATATATACATGTATATATATATACATATAAGTTCACAAATAAGTATATGTGTACATGCACACACACGCGCAGACATATACACAAAACACACAATCTAACAAACAAATGAGGATATTTTCTGAATAACTGAATAATGATAATTCCAATTTTTAGTGGAGTTTTTGTTTCTTCTTGTAATTGTATGGTTAGAGTTAGTCACTCAGGGCAACAGCATTGACACACCCGACACTTGATCCAGAAAATCTGGCAAGTTATAGGAAATGGGGTTGATATCTGATTGCTTCCAGATATGTGGAACATTCTAGAGGTGAATTTCCTCGCCAGTTTCTGGTGCCTGGGTTTTGTGTATGTACTTGATGTTTGTGTTGGCTGCGGGATGAGTCACAAGTCAGTGGAGAGGCATCAAGGGAATCAGAAACGTCTAGTTAACCCATATAGATAATCTTTATTTCAAAGTCGGTAAAAATTTTACATAGTAAACTCGAGCAGCCAGGGCTCAGTAATGTCTATAGTGCCCAAGAACTTCCTGAAGTTAACCATTTCATATTTGTAATGTCCTAGAACTTAATTGTTTGAGAGAGAGAGAGAGAGAGAGAGAGAGAGAGAGAGAGAGAGAGAGAGAGAGAGAGAGAGAGAGAGAGAGAGAGAGAGAGAGGAGGGGGGGGGGGGAGAGAGGGAGGGAGGGAGAGAAAGAGACAGGGAGAGAAAGAGACAGGAAGAGAGAGAGAGAGAGAGGAGGGAGAAAGAAAGAGACAGGAAGAGAGAGAAAGGGAGTGAGAGAGAAACAGATAGAGGAAGAGAGAGTGTATGATTGTGTGTATTATGAATATGTTTGTAGTTTGATAAGTAGTAAATGCTATTATGGGTATTATAGGTTCTGTACTCTTTGATGTATAACTCTAGCAATGACAGCTATACATACATGACAGGATATGGTCACAGAGAACTTTTTAAAGTCACTTGTTACAACTTTCAACCCTCAAGGGCATGCTAAAACTCCTATATTAAGCTGCACGCCAGAGTATCGTATACTTCCTAAACTAAATATACCACTTTCTTGTAGCCATTTCCATGAAAACCGCTTTTATACTAAATTTTCTGCTGCAAGTGGAAATCTGTTTGGCTGTCACATCTAGCGTCAGCACTCCATCCTACACTGCTACTCGCTGGCTGCATTTGACCCATATAGATAAGGACCTGCACGCCAGTGCCGGCCAGGTGGGTAGCGTTCTCTAGGGAGTGCGGATGACAGGAAGCATTGCTGTATCACAGTGTGGCCACACCCCCAACCGTCCGGGCCACCACGGTACCGTGGTGGCCAGGACGGTTGGTACTGTGGCCATATCCTGTAATGTAGAGAGAGACGGGGTGTTTGAGATATGAGTGTAAATGTGTATGTGTGACTATTACGTGTGGGTTGAAAAGTGGTGAGAGCTCTTATAGGTTCTGTACTGTATGATGTATCACCCACTCCAGCATATGACAGCCATACACAGACTGAGATATTGTGTGGGAGGAGGAGGGGGAGGAAGACAGCTCTAGGTTCCCCAGAGCTGGCTACCTTAACCATTCCAATACTGAGATTACTTTTGTTCAAAGCACGAGGATGCAAAAATATTTGATTATCATCTAAACCCTGTCATGTTGGTATTCATTGGATAGCTCTTGCTGATAACTCTCAGATGAGTACCCATTTGCCTGGGTTTTTTTTTGGTTTTTTTTTTTCAGATTGTTTGCATCATTTTTTATTGGCCAAATAAGCCGCCAGCAGCATATGGGTTAACACTTATGCTGCTTGTGGTCAATTTGGCCAATAAAACATTATGCAAAAAAACTTGAAAATGATTGAAACCCTGGCACAAGGGTACTCATCTGAGAGTACTCAGCGAGAGCTATCCAATAAATACCAACACAACAGGGTTTAAACGCTTTTCAAAAATCTTTGCATCCTTGTGCTTTGGACGAAAGTAGCCTCAGCATTGGAAGAGTTAAAAGACTGCTCCAATGCACAGGTTATATATAGCTTCCTTCATGCCAGACTATAGCTTCCTCTCCCTTGATATGTTAATGTTAACCCTCTCCTGTTGAACAGCCATACATTTAGTTCTGTCAGTGACCTATAGATGGCACCAGATGGTCCTATGTCTGCTGGTCAGTCAAGGATATGCTGGTGCTGTAGAGAGGGAAATCTATGAACAAACCTGAGATAGTTCATGCATGTTCAAGAGTAATACATTTATACTGAAGAATATACAACAACCATACTACTATATTCAAAGTTTGCAGATTAAGCCTGAGAAATCAATTACATCAATTGTATTGTATTGTTTATTGACCATAGGTATGAAATCAAAAATATAAATGCAAAAACAGAACAAAAACTCTAACCAAGGAACATTATTACATAGGATAAACATTGTACACATAAAGAAAAACAGCAGGAGCTATCCAATGAATACCAACATAACAGGGTTTAGATGGTTTTCAAAAATCTTTGTGTCCTTGTACTTTGGATGAAAGTAGCCTCAGCATTGGAAGGGTTAAACACCATGATTACCTAGGCAATTGATATCTCTGATCACGCATACATCTCTGATGGATGTAGTTTGATATTTTGATAACACGTCCCTATGTAAGGGTATCCTCAACTGTTGATATTAGGCCAAATGCATTATAGCGTGACAATGGTGTACCATAAATATTATACAGATAGCATGACTGATATGTAAAACTATGTGACTGTGTTCATTCACACAGAATTTCTACAGTACATGTACAGTACAGAGTTATTTTTACCGCGTACCTAACTAATGTTAATTTTTCTTTTTTGGGTATTATATTTCAGTGGGTATTGTGTCGTTAACATTATAACCAGAATATCTCAAGTACATGTACAGTACAGAGTTGATTTTACCGCACACGTAACTAATGTTCGTTTTTCTTTTTGCGTATTTGTATATGTCCAATATAGAGTTAATTTTACTGTGTATCTAACTAATGTTGATTTTTCTCTGCATATTTCAGCGGGTTCGTATGTGGCGTTAACGTTACTTGGGCGGCCTCCGGGACAGAACCAAAAGCCGCTAGAACCCCCGCCCCAGCCTCACTACTCCAAGCCGTCCTCACCCACAGAAAGGGTCACAGCACCTCAGCCTGTAGATGTAAGTTTTTGAATTTTTCATTTTTCATTTTTCATCACATTTTCTGCCCTATTGCTGCTAATTTGTGACTAGCCAGTGGAGGAAACTGTAGTACCTGGCAAAAAGTCACTGCCTAACTCCAAGTTACTGGCAAACTTTCTCATATGCCCGGGTAGATGTAAGTACCCAGCTGCAATTAAAGCCATCCCAGTCATGCCTCTAGACCTTAAAAATGTCCTGACTATTATGGTATTATCTTTAATGCTTGAACATTTTTCAGGAAATATTTAAAGAAGAAACGCTGACCTTAACCCTTCCTATGCTGAGGCTACTTTCGCCCAAAGCATGAGGACGCAAAGATTTCTGAAAACCATCTAAAACCCTGTCATGTTGGTATTCATTCGATAACTTTCAGATTAGTACCCAGGGTTCCAGTCATTCTCCAGGCTTTGCATCATTTTTCTCGTTGAAAATTAGCCACCAGCAGCATAAGGGTTAAAAATGCCTAGACCTTAGAGTTTGTAAGTTGAGTCCTTCCAGACACTATCCTTCATTCTTTCATTATTTTTCAAAAATATGCCTATGTTGAAGATATGTCATCCAAGTAGTCGCACCATTTTCAGGAGTTACCGGCATGACTGATTAATCGATTTAAGTTATGGGAAGTACTCTCTTTTTGTTGTGAATTCTAAAATGTTTTGTGATAAGAAATGTTTATGAATTGAAACACTTTCTCATGAACAGGTAAGCCGATTACTTAGTAAATTGAAAAGCTGTCATTCTTCATATTTTTAGGTCTGTAGTAACCTAGTATGTTTTATTCATGTATTCTTTCACCATTTGTTCTGGTCATAACAACATTCTTTTAACCCATTCAATCCTCGAGACCTGAACGAGTGCCAAACTCTCATCTATGCTACTTCTAAGTGTTTATACCCTAGTAACTCGGGCACCTTTGTTAGTGGTTCTAGTCTCAGCTCTTCCTTACATATAACACTGGGTAACAGTGATCAAGGTCTGATATCTTGGCATAAAAGTGTTTGCAGTAACGCCCCACTGTACTGGAGGAGCTATAAAGACCTAATGGCAGTCCTGGGGCCTCCTGGAGCAGCAGAGCTCATAGCCTGGTTCTCATGCCCCCACCACTATATATACTGTGTGTTGAGTTAAGGTTTGATGTCTCTTTCAAACTACAGATGGCATCACAGTTTTCATGAGTTACAGTTTGAAACCTACAAATGACAGCTCAAGAGTGTCTCCCTTAACCCTTCTGATGCTGAGCGTACTTTCTCCCAAAGCACAAATATCCCCCAAAATTTGAAAACCATCTAAACCCTGTCATGGTGTTATTCATACAAACGCACATGCTGAGTACTAACACATGAGTACCCATGTGCCAGGGTTTCAATTATTAATTTCAGTTATTGAGTTATTAACCAAGCAGCAGCCAAAGGGTTAGAGATTTATTCAGAACTAAACCTGGAGTGAAATCCATTCAGGTTGGATCAGTGAGACTAAGGAAAGGGCCAGATAACAGACTTGTAGCGAGTCTAGACAAGCCATAGAGACCTGATGGCTATCCTGGGGCCTGTTGGAGTAGCAGAGATGGTAGTGAGAGGATATTCTCCCCGGGTGCCCACTGACAGCTCCATGACAATAACATCCCCCCATCAAACAAAGACTTCTCTCACCATGGAAACCAATTTGGTCTCACTGGGATGGGTTGCCATAGTAACTCACTGAGGATGTCCTGCCAGGTGTGTTTTTTGCTGTGTTGTTAGGGACAAATATACCTGGACCATGATGTGCTATTTCCCTATTCCCTAAAAGAATGAGAAAATGAAGCATAATCTACAGTGTTTTGTTTGTAAGGTGTGATGTAGGTGATGAGAGATGACTTGTTTGATATACATCAGGCTGACATCTGGCCTTCAGCAAACAGGGAGCGGTCCAGGTTCACAGATACCTGAGCATGAATCACGCTCAAATAGCCATTAATCAGCGCCAAACCAGCCCTCACTGTCAGCATACTGCTAGAGAATAGAGAAGTTATCAGGACTGCTCAGCGTGCAACATAAACACTTGCCCTGTTGCAAGTTGTAAGTGAATTCAGCAAAAAAAATGGCTATCGGCAAGCAGAACAAGACCCTAACTCAGCAAGTAATGTTCTGGGCAAAGGCCTCGCAAAGTAACTCACCTTTATTTAACAGAGTAACAGGGCAAGTGGAAGTGACGGCGGGGCAAATAAACTTTAGAGTCAGCTTGCCCTACTCGGCAAGTAATGTTTTGGAACCTATGTTGCACCCTGCTGCCTGGGGCTGGTCATTTTCTGTAACTTTACATATAAGTATTTTATCACAATTCATTCCTTTCACTGAGGTCAAGCCATGTGAGTCCCCATATGTAATGTATACCCTCAAACATTGGGCAATTTTTAAAAATATTTTGCCAGCAACTTAGTGCAGGCAAGAGCAAGTTTTTGTTCAGGGCAAAACAAAAATCCTAGTATGAATTTGTCCAACATGGCAAGGCTGTCCAAATATGTGTTGCCCAATATTATCCTCTCTTTTAGCCCAAGCCGGTTGGAAAAGTATTCCCAGATACTGTTTGTATCATCCAAGCAATTACGTATGCAGTATGTACACCAAGTGTCCTCAAATAGCACCACCACACATATCATAGTAATTAGCAGGAAGTTTGCCCAGCTCCTGATCTGGCCTACATAGCATTGTAATAATAAGGCACTAGCTACATGATAATAATGCTACCATGGCTGTACCCAGAGGGTGAGGGGAAAGGTATTGTACTATTGTCTGTACCGATAAACCTTCAAATGTTGAAGCCTCTTTCGTCCAAAGCACATGGATGCAAAGATTTTTGAAAATCATCTTAACCCTGTCATGTTGGATGTGCATTTTCCATCTGAAAGTCTGTTTTCTGCCACGTCAATAATGCCCCTAATTTTGTGGATTTCATGAAATGAATTGTCATAATATCAAGAACATTGAAGACTGATTTAATCTTATTTCTTTGTTATCTATCAGTAGCTAGGAACCCCCTCTGAGAGGCTGTTCCTGCTTATCAGTTACCCCTTCTGAAAGGGTGTTTCTGCCTATCAGGTACCCCTTCTGAAAGGGTGTTTCTGCCTATCAGTTACCCCTTCTGAAAGGATGTATTGCCTATCAGTTACCCCTTCTGAAAGGGTGTTTCTGCCTATCAGGTACCCCTTCTGAAAGGGTGTTTCTGCCTATCAGGTACCCCTTCTGAAAGGATGTTTCTGCCTATAAGGTACCCCTTCTGAGAGGGTGTTTTGCCAGTAATTTTACTGGTAGTTAGATAAAAGGGTGTTTCTGTCCATAACGCCCTTGTTTGTTGCAGATTTCAGTCTGTTATGGACAAGGAGCTCAAGTGCCACAGGATTTCTTCCCCATACTATCTATCAGTACTAGTAGTCAGGTGCACCTCCAGAAAGGGTGTTTTTGCCTACTATTTCCCCCTTATAAGCTATATTCTCTTCATAACGCCCCTGTTTGTTGCGGATTTCAGTCTGTCATGGACAAGGAGCTCAAGTGCCAGAAGATGAAGACGATTAACGCGATGCACCAGCAAGCGGTGGAAATCTACGAGAAAGTGCGTCGGGATTACGTGAAGAACCAGAGCGATCGCCTGCAGATTCAGCTGGCAGACGCCTTAAAAACCGTCAAAACATTAGAACAGCAGTTGGTCAACCTCACAGGGGTGCAGCCCGGCTCAAATGTAGGCACAGCATCTAAACATAGTCTAGTCGTAGAGGTCAAAGTGCATGCATAGTGGTATTGAACAGAAATATAGCTCATATTTCCTCTTTGCAATAAGGCCTTATAAAAAGATAGGATCTGAACGTATTAAGAAAAATTATGGAAAAACATGGATTTGTAAAATTTAAAAAATTGTTTAACCCTTATGCTGCTGGTGGCTAGTTTTGTGCTAATTTTGCCAATACAAAGTGATACAAAAAACTTGAAAAATTACTTAAACTCTGGCGTATGGGTGCTCATCTGAAAGTACTCAGCAAGAGCTTTCCAATGAATACCAACATGACAGGGTTCAAATGCTTTTCAAAACTCTTTGCGTCCTTGTGCTTTAGACGAAAGTAGCCTTAGCCCCAGAGCATATAGTAATTGGTCTCTTACTTCATATCGATTCTTTTATTCATCTAAAACTCAAAGCAGTCACTTGACGTTTAACATTGATCTTATCTCTCCTAATTGTGTGATCTCTCAGCTGAGCTGCCTGGTGATACCTGACCAGCCAATGATGGCCTCAAGTAAAATGTCACATTTAGGAACGGGCCTGTTCTATTTTACTCAAATGGTGGTCTCCTCATTCCATAGTAAAATCTCAAAGGTGTGAATTTGGCTTCCCCTTTCTCACAATTACTTATATGAATTTTGGATTTTCTCTTTACCTTAACTAAGACAACTTCTTCTTTATTTCAATCCTTATTTCACAATTTTCTTTCCATCTATCATCATTGTTTCCATTTACACTTCTTCTAATACGGATAAGGATTTTCCCTCTTTACATTGATATTTGGTGTTCATAATTTTTTAATCTTTATTCTGAATTGAATTTTGGATTTTCTATTTCCATCATTGCTTTATGATTTTCATTCTTTTTTTGTTATTTCCTTAGGTCATTTTATACTTTATCATTTCCCTTACTAAAGATTTTCCGTCTTTTTATATTTCATTATTCCCCATTCTTGTTTTCTCTTGTTGCAGACGCCGTCTCCCCTTTCCCCGTGTGCGATGTCGCCCGTGTCGCCGGGCAGCATGGGCAAGCCGCAGTACCGCAGCACAGACTCCCTCAGCAGCGGTTCCTCCCCGGTACAACCCCAGGAGGGTCCTACCTACGAAACCCTCACATATCCCCCTCCTACAGAGAAAAACCCCACACCATGGGTAAGGCACCACACTATCATACATACAGTAACCATATCTAACCCCGGTACAACCCCAGGAGGGTCCTACCTACGAAACCCTCACATATCCCCCTCCTACAGAGAAAAACCCCACACCATGGGTAAGGCACCACACTATCATACATACTGTAACCATATCTAACCCCGGTACAACCCCAGGAGGGTCCTACCTACGAAACCCTCACATATCCCCTTCCTACAGAGAAAAACCCCACACCATGGGTAAGGCACCACACTATCATACATACAGTAACCATATCTAACCCCGGTACAACCCCAGGAGGGTCCTACCTACGAAACCCTCACATATCCCCCTCCTACAGAGAAAAAACCCACACCATGGGTAAGGCACCACACTATCATACATACAGTAACCATATCTAACCCAGGTACAACCCCAGGAGGGTCCTACCTACGAAACCCTCACATATCCCCCTCCTACAGAGAAAAACCCCACACCATGGGTAAGGCACCACACTATCATACATACTGTAACCATATCTAACCCCGGTACAACCCCAGGAGGGTCCTACCTACGAAACCCTCACATATCCCCCTCCTACAGAGAAAAACCCCACACCATGGGTAAGGCACCACACTATCATACATACTGTAACCATATCTAACCCCGGTACAACCCCAGGAGGGTCCTACCTACGAAACCCTCACATATCCCCTTCCTACAGAGAAAAACCCACACCATGGGTAAGGCACCACACTATCACACATACAGTAACCACATCTAACCCCGGTACAACCCCAGGAGGGTCCTACCTACGAAACCCTCACATATCCCCCTCCTACAGAGAAAAACCCCACACCATGGGTAAGGCACCACACTATCATACATACAGTAACCATATCTAACCCCGGTACAACCCCAGGAGGGTCCTACCTACAAAACCCTCACATATCCCCTTCCTACAGAGAAAAACCCCACACCATGGGTAAGGCACCACACTATCATACATACAGTAACCATATCCACCCCTGGTACAACCCCAGGAGGGTCCTACCTACGAAACCCTCACATATCCCCTTCCTACAGAGAAAAACCCCACTCCATGGGTAAGGCACCACACTATCATACATACAGTAACCATATCTAACCCTGGTACAACCCCAGAAGGGTCCTACCTACGAAACCCTCACATATCCCCCTCATACAGAGAAAAAACCCACACCATGGGTAAGGCACCACACTATCATACATACAGTAACCATATCTAACCCAGGTACAACCCCAGGAGGGTCCTACCTACGATACCCTCACATATCCCCCTCCTACAGAGAAAAAACCCACACCATGGGTAAGGCACCACACTATCATACATACAGTAACCATATCCACCCCTGGTACAACCCCAGGAGGGTCCTACCTACGAAACCCTCACATATCCCCTTCCTACAGAGAAAAACCCCACTCCATGGGTAAGGCACCACACTATCATACATACAGTAACCATATCTAACCCTGGTACAACCCCAGAAGGGTCCTACCTACGAAACCCTCACATATCCCCCTCCTACAGAGAAAAACCCCACACCATGGGTAAGGCACCACACTATCATACATACAGTAACCATATCTAACCCAGGTACAACCCCAGGAGGGTCCTACCTACGATACCCTCACATATCCCCTTCCTACAGAGAAAAAACCCACACCATGGGTAAGGCACCACACTACCATACATACATACAGGCCCAGGAGGCTAATTTGGCCAATACAAAATGATGCAAAAACCTGAGAAATGACTGAAAGCCTGGTACATGGGTACTCATCTGAGAGTACTCATTGAGAGCTAACCAATAAATACCAACATGACAGGGTTTAGAATGTTTTTCAAAAATCTCTATATCCTTGTGCTTTAGACGAATGTAGCCTCAGCATTGGAAGGGTTAATAATACTTACCTATACAGTGCCCCTAGTTGACACCCCACTTTAGAGTTAGGACTATCACCAATAATATCATTATTTGAGAATATATTTGATAATGGCTAAAAAGTACAGTACATTTAAGTAATTTATTATCAGTAAGTAATTACTCAATTCATATTGTTATTTATTTAACTTACACAAAACAATCACACATACACATTGTTATGATAGATAGATAAGCTTTGCAAACTGCCCTCAGACTGAACATGATTGAAAAGGCCTGATTTTATTTTGTATAAGTATGTCTTTGATGATCTTATCTTGCATTTTAATGCATATCGCATTGATTACAGATCTTTCACTGTGAAATACATTGCTTGTGTGTTAGGTTACTGTGAAATGCACCCCATCTTTGATTTTGAAAGTAAAATAAATAAATTCCTCATTTTTCAAGGATTCTCTGGACACTGCATGTAGGAATACCTTAAGTCTTTTTTACAAACACTGTTAAATCATGTACAAGAGGAAAATCATTTTGATTTTAGATATGTGTACCCTTATTTTAAGTTTATTAGAATATGAAAGTTATTTTTTATCAGATATTTTTGAAACATGATTCAAAGGTTATAAGTATTTCATAAATGTTTGTCCCTATGAAGACTGTTTTTGCTCTTTCTCACATACAAAGCAAATATATTTTTTGAACTGAAAACTCTTTTTGTGGATATATTTCGATATCTATTTCAAAATGTCATTCACGATGAGGACTTGTATTGGTGACTAATTGAAATTGATTAAAATTATAAATAGAAACATATCAAATGATAGATGATAAGTGTCTAGATTTTTGATAAAAATAGAACTCATATATCAAAAAATTGCACACATTATGATTTAATGCATGTCATATCTGTTTTGCAAAGAAAGCTATAAAGTCCGTTTTAAATATTTCTGTGGGAAAATCTACCAATAGCATGGATTCAGAAATGTTTTCCATTTTCTTGTTTATAAGTTGCAAGTCTATTTATTGCTGTAAATGTAAGTTTATTTTGATCACATGCATCTCTTAAATGTAAAGTATTTAAGTGTATGTTGATACATATTACAACATATATATATATATATATATATATATATATATATTTATATATATATATATATATATATATATATATATTGTTATCACATCAATAGTAAGAGCATCCTCCTCTTCTTTTGCTCAGCATGCCTGCATGTCTGTTTGTCTTGTTTTCTTTTGTTTGACGCCTGTTTTTTTCTTCTTCACGCCTTGTTTTCAGTTGCCAGGTGGGCCTAAACACAAGAAGACTGGGTCTATGCCCGACTCTTTCTTCCAGAGCCCGGAGGTGATGGGTGCTCGGGATGTCAACGTCAAACGGACACATTCTGATGCCGATTCCGCGGCCAACAAACAGAGGAGGCTTTGTGGGGGGTCGGAGGGCATCCAAGTGCGCCACAAAGGAATGACAAGTTCGGACTCTTATCCTCTCCTACCAAACTCAGAAAAGCATAGAAATTCCTCAGATAAGGACCGGGTAAGTGCACACTGATAAATATCTTTTATTATTATTGTATATCTGTATGTTCTTGATGCAAAGAAATCCCTTTCAATCTTTTTCAGGCTCCCAAAGTCTAAGTGAAATACTTTTTTGGAAATTTAAAACAAAAACAAAAAAACTGAAATTAAATCATCAATCAAATAATCAAAACAATTACACCACCAACAATAAAATAATAATGAAAAATAATCTTTCTCTCAATATTGAGCAAAAGCTGTACGACTATTTGATCCGTCTGAGAGTCAATTTAGAGAATCTGGAGATTTTATATACAATCTATATCTTTAAAGTAACACACATGTTGAATTTTATGGCGTTGTGCATTCAATTTGGGGAGATGCATAGGAACATTATTAATTAGACGAAGATAATCTACGGAAGTACCCCATCAGCTATCAAACTAATGAAGAAATTCCCCATTTAGAAATCAACCATCTTTTCACATCTGGTTTCACATTTTTTTATGCCCCCCCCCCTCCCCCTCCCACCCTGTAGGCTGTATGCAATATACATTTGATGCTTTCTCTTCCGTTTTTGTTTGTACCATGATGGTCTTGTGCTCAGTAGTTGTAGAGTATGTTATTTCCTACTATTCCTGGAGAAATTGGTGGGTTGTGGTATTGGTTTAGTTTATTGGTATGGGCCTACATTTACTACATTGTTACTACACTGATTGTTTGGTTTTTACCTCACTTGTGGATCAGGTTCAGATAGGGGGGTTACTGTGAGGGATGGAAACTTATGATCTCTATAACCAAGTTTCACATCAAATGCTTGATAATGTTATGAGAGAGAGAGAGAGAGAGAGAGAGAGAGAGAGAGAGAGAGAGAGAGAGAGAGAGAGAGAGAGAGAGAGAGAGAGAGAGAGAGAGAGACTTGTGTAAGAATCACTTACTCGAATGATGGGTCATTTTAACTGACCAATCTCTCAAGAATATCTGATAATTAGTGAAATACAATAGTAAGAAAAAGTCATCTTGACTAGGAAAACCTCCCCCAGTCCCAAGGTTTAAGCTAGGATGTTGAAATTTGAAGTCTAAGGTTGACCCTGACAGCCTGAAACTCAATCACCTAGATACCCTGAAACCCTGGCACCCTGGCACCCTGAATCCCTAACACCCTAAAACCTTTAAAACCTGACATCCTAAAACCTTGAAACCCTGACAGCCGGAAACTCTGACACCTTGACACCCTGAATCCCTGACACCCTAAAACCTTGAAATCCAGAAATCCTGAAATCCTGCTGACCCGATGCCCTGAAACCCTGACAACTTGAAACCCTTAAATACTGGCACCCAGAAACCCTGACACCCTGATCCATGAAACCCTGACTATCTAAAACCCTGACTCTCTGACACCCTGCTCACATGCAGCCCCGCTTCCTCCCCGTAATATGTGCTCCTGTGGCCAGGCTGCAGCGATTGTAGCTATGGTGTCAAATGCTGAAATGTGTGGCCTGTGTGTGGGAAAAAGAGCTAGAGAAAGGGAAGCTAGGTTTTGTGGTGTCTCTGCATGCTGCTATTCTAATAGCTACCCAGGGCTCGAAATTAAGTTTTTTTCCTGGAGCCCAATTGCATTTTCAAAAGCTACCTAAAGGTGTTGTGTATAGAAACCAGTATATCTTTGGGCTCCCTGCAGAAATTTGAAAGAGCCCCAGGAGAGTTCAAGGGAACCCTCGGCTCCAGGCACCCCCTAGTTTCGAGCCCTGCTACGTGTTCTGTTTGTCCTTTGCATGTGGTATTATCATACAAAGAGGGAAAGTTGCATTCTCTATTAATTAATATCCAACACATTCGGTGTAGTTAATTTGTAGTCATATATTTCAAGCAGTACTACAAAAAGCAGGATTTAGTTGTAGAAAGTACTTCCAGTGTTCCAAATGTATTTAGTGTTTACTAGTTAAATTTTTGATTTAGCATACAGTGTTATGGATATTCTTAGATTTGATGAAAAGTGTTTTGATTTTATCATACCTTATAATTTCTTGATAAGTAATAAAAAGTAAAACAAGCTGATATATTGTTAGCTCTTGTTTTAGCAATGAAATTTCTAGGCTAGTCTATAGTATTGTTTGATTCATGTCCTAATTAGTTACCATCTTCCATGGTATAAGATGTATTGTTTTGGTCACCAATTTAAGAAATTCTGCATGTCTGTGTACTGTGCTTTAGTCATATATCAGAAGTTATCAGTGCAAAGGTGATAAGTGTCTCTTGTGCCAAAATTAGATGGATGTTTAGTTGGTTGACGAAGTGTAGTGCAAGTTGATAATTTTTTATTAAACTCATGCATTGCATAAGTTAGAGAAAGGTGGGTAGGGTTAGTCTCGCCAGAAAAATATCCCACACTTGTCACCCTCCATAGGCAAGCTTCACTTGGTTAACGTGTCGCCATTTTGTTTCCATGCCAACACAGCTGGAATTGCGAAGACATGTCATGATGAAAAAGGTAACGCCAGTCACATGATCGACACATGACTAACACCTCCAGTAGCCGCTAGGTGGCGCCAGTGTAGCTTTTTGTGTTGTGAAGCGTCGAGTCCCATGTCCAGCTTTGACTTTACTAACAACCCCAGTGTGTCCCCTCTGATTTCATTTCGGTATCTTTTTATTTAGGAAATGCATTTAAACCCTGCATAGCATTTTTGCTGATGGTCATCAGTTTCTGTGTATGTCCATTTTTATGTCCATGATTCTGTAAGCTGTGTATTGTGCTCCCCGCATCAGAAACTCCCATCCTTTTAGGTTTACAAATAAACTCATTTGAAGTATTTCCAAAAACTTGTAGACAATTAAAAAGGTTCATGATGATGACATTATTAATTATAAGACAGGTAATAAGATTTATTACAATTTTTTATTTTTTTTGCTTTTGTTTTTTTGAAAAATCTTATTGTTGGTTCAAAACTATTCAAATACAGAAATGATATACGGTGAGCGCTTAACAAGGGTTCAGTTTTATATGTTTAAATTTCATGGGTCAACAACTACGATTTAATGTCTATTTTCTACCTGACTCAGGTTATTGGTTAAAAGATATACTGGTTATGGGTACTAAACGCTTATAGAGGGAACTAGGAAGGTCAGCTAAAATAACATTTTACTATTATTCATGCATCAAACAGAGTAACTAATTAACCCATGATTTCATGAGCTCACATTACGGATTGGCAGCTTTAAGATTTTCACGGTACGAAACAATATCAATAATTCCTTATCGATATTTCTAACAATACTGCTTGCCTCTCAGGGATAATGTTGTTAAATTAAGCACCGTAACCTTTAAGAAATTTGCCAATGAATAGCGAAATACCTTCATGCAGCGAGATCCAGGTAGCAATTGACTCAATGTTTTAAATCTTTACGATACCATACAATACTTAACTTTTGTGATACGATACATTCAATATGGGTATGGTATGGTTTGACTACTGGTACCAATCCCTAGCTCATATGCCATCTACCTCTGAGTAGTTGGCAATATTTAGTTATCAATGCTAAATGATGTTGGGACAGATCAGCTGTATCTATATGATGAAAGGAAGTATATGCAAAAACATACAGATAGATTTTCAAATCATAGTACATGTAGCACTCATTGCTGAAGCTGGTAATTAAGAATTGCTTGACCAGCTTGAAGTACTTTTGATTAACTTTTTTAAGAAGTAAGGAAAGTTTCCTTGTTAAGATGAACCCTTATTGGAAGTCGCTTAGCATTACTGGGAAACCCTGTCAATTCTCAGTTATATCCTATATATATATATATATATATATATATATATATATATATATATATATATATATATATATATATATATATATATATATATATATATATATATATATATATATATATATATATATATAAATATAAATATATTTGTATATATAATACCTATGTATCATCCGCAATATGTTGTAAGGGAAGTTTTCTAGCATTGTCGCCCTGTGTGTTCCGTACCTTACAGTAAGTAACAAATTACTTCAAAACATAGGCTAATTACATAATCAGATTGGATTGGATTTTTTTGTAGAATTATTAGGATTTCCCCTCAAAACATAGTCTTATTACATTTTCTGAGTGGATTGGATTTTTTTCTTAGAATTATTAGGATTTCCCATCAAAACATAGTCTATTTGGATTGGATTTGAATTTTATTCTAGAATTATTAGAATTTCCCCTCCAAACATGGTCTAATTACATTGTCAGATTGTATTTGATTTTTATTATAGAATTAGAAGGATTTCCCCTTTTAAACCTTTTCTTTTATCTCCAAATTTTTCTATATACATCTCATGTCTTCAGTTTTTGACTGTGGTGTCAAACACTATTTCTCTACAAGACGCATACCTAGAATAACATATTAACAATACAAATTTGGATTATATACCTAACTTTCACCTATTACGGAAAGAATTTTATACCAACAGTTTTTTTTATGAAATACACAAATCATATTTTGACAATAACTCCCAGCCAGTGAGAATTTTAATTCATTCTCATTGATTGTTTTATATGACTCGTCATGGTTAGATACTTTTAAGTATTGATTTTGTATAGATTATTTATAGGGATGACAACTTTGTTCGGCTACATTTGAAGAAGCATTTTTGACCCCCAGCATTAGATAAGGAATGCCTAGATGTGTTGTCAGCCTGATTCTTTTGTTATTTTCCCCAGTTATTTATTTTAGCTATAAGTGTTTATTTATCATAAAAGAGGGTCGATGGTTTACGCAGAGAAAGTTTCAAACTTTTCTATTTGAACTCTGATTGTTTGAAGTTTCTAATATGTTTTCGATATCACTTTCGATGAAAATAATCTTATGTATTTCAAAACATTGAGAACCACTCTGTATATCTAGAGTTATATGTAAGGGGTAAGGTCTTTAATGGCATAGAATTTTCTAGCCATTTTATTATTTTCCAAGAAAGAGTAGTGGAATAGGGAAAGACTTAGATACTGCTATGTAAGTCAACAGTTCAGGTTTGTGGTCATCAGGTAAACTAACACCCGGATTTGAAATTCAAAGTTTATGTTAATGTTTTATTCATATCGATAAAAAGGGTCAAACTGTAAGGTTCAAAGGACAAACCTATAGGCTTTGAGGCATAGGAGTACAAAGATGTATTCACCTGTACTTGGGCAGAGCATCTAGCGGGTCTAATTCTATGAAACCGTGATAAAATGAAAATTGTAATAGGTTGTGAATCCTCTTTTATAGGACCAATGCTACCTCTTTTTAGATACTGGGCATTGGTTTTAATCCCTCATATTTGAAACAATATTACTTGTATCAATATGGCATTAATTAAGCACCCCCAACACAGACAGACCATTTGGGGGATATCTATCTAACAAATATATATTTCTTGTAATATGTAAAAGATCAGAAACTAACCAAACCTTCTAGAGATATCTAAAAATGTATTATAAATCCAGAGGGCATTTGTCAAGGATTTCGCCAGTAATGAATGGGATAAGATAATTCCAAAGTCCTCTGACCACAATTTTTGTTCTCAATGGATTGATCTTGAAAAGGAGAATGGAACTGCTGATAATTTTGTGTGAAATCTTCTCTTATAAATTATGCTTTGAACTTTTGATTTCAATGGATTAATCTTGAGAAGAAAGTTAGTAAGGAACTGCTGAAAGTTTTGTAGGAGATTTTCTCTTATTAACTCTGCTCTGAATTTTTGATCTCAATGGATTAATCTTGAGGAGAAAGTTTGGTATGGAACTGTTGATAATTTTGTAGGAAATTTCCTCGCATTAACTCTGCTTTGAAATATTGTTCTCAATGGAATAATCTTGAGAAGAAAGATTGGTATGGAACTGCTGATAATTTTGTAGGAAATTTTCTATTATTAACCCTGCTTTTAAAGCGCTTTTGAACTTTTTAGGTGGAAAGGGAGCTATATTAAATATTGATTATTATTAATTGATTATTATTATTATTATTATTATCATTATTATTATTATTATTATTATTATTATTATTATTATTATTATTATTATTATTATTATTATTATTATTATTATCATTATTATTTTTCCTCTCTTGCAGACCTCATCGTTGCCAAGTAGTATGCATGACAGTGGGAACTTGTCAGACTCCCCCAGTCAGAGTCCCGCCACCTCACCTACTCCCACACACACGAGGCAGGTCTGGGCGGACGACGGGCAGTCAGATACTAATGACGACAACATCCAAGATGGGGAGGTGAGAGGCATCTGCTACCTTTATTTATTCTATTATGAACATGTACATACCCTTTGTTAAGAATAGTTTTTATTTGTGGCAAAACTTCAATTTAGCATGCATGTCATAAAATGTATGCAAAAAAACAGACAGACACACACATACACAGAAAAAAACTGAGAATTTTCATGTTTTTCTCCCAGTTTTTGGCTGGGAGCAAGGCAAATAATGTAAGTTGTCTTTAAGTTTTTGTTGTTGTTTTGCATATTGGGTGAAAAATAGACATTTGAGCACAATCGATTTTGTCAAATGTCTGTGGAACGAGTCGAGCCGGCTTTGCCACAAATGATTCCTCGAGTTGTTGATTGATCGTCCGATCACTTCTTGCAATCAATCCCAATAAAAATCCTGAGTCTAGCAGTATTCCATATATCTTATGTCCTTAGCACAAATTATTAAAGATTTTTCTTTTGTATAATTTCAGAGTCGAGGACCGGTCAGTTCGTCACCGGAGTCACACCCTCCTGCGGGCTTGACCGTCGTGTCACCACAGCAAGTGAACATCATGTCAATGGACGACGAAGAATTCAGTACCGACGATGAACATGTAAGTTATTCAAGAAATGCCTAACGGGAAATGAATAATGATCATGGTTCAACTCTCTTCTTGTTGTTGTTGTTGCTCCTTAAGCAAACTTTGGGTAGATTCTTTAGTGTAGAACCTTCACACAACACCTTTTCATTTTCTAAAACACAGTGTTCTCTATAAGCACACGTCCATTGATACCTAGTTACCTAAAACTTCAAATGAATAAAAAATTTGTCATTTTGAATTTTCTTTGACTATAGATTTTTTTATCAACTGATTGATATAGCTCAGGATCAATGTTTGTTATCAATGTATTTGCCCATCAATACTTGGTACATTCTGAATAAATTAGAATATTTCACAAAACTTGAATACCTGCATTAGGCCACTCCAATTTATTTACTTGTCTTACATGCTCAGGAGGTAGGAAATGAGCCATTTTGGAATAAAAAAAAAAGTTGAAAAATGTGACTTTTTTTATTTTTTAAATTTTTTTTAGAGTCTGACGACTAGGACTGGTAGCGATATGTTTCTACCAGCCTATTCTCAACTAAATAAAATCAATCAATATATTAATCCCTGTAACCTGAAGGGTGGGAGGTATACCTCCTCAAGTCTGAGGCTCTACTACAGCAATGATAGCTTCCTGTAGTTGATTGAATCACACTTACAAAGAATATTCTTAAAACTTGCACTTTTTTTTTTTTTTTTTGGAGTCTGACAGAAAATTTCAAAACCTCTTTCGTCCGTAAGACACCAAAGATGACTTTTTTTTTCTTTTTTTTTGGAGTGTGACAGGATTTTTTTTCCCCAAAAAAGCTCGTAAGACAAGTAATTGGAGTGGCCTTATTACCCTACCTATTTTCTGGCAAGTAGATTTCGAGCCTTATTGTAGGATATTCTGAAACTTACAAAATAACTATGAAAATTGATAATGAAATTCAAACGAAGAATTAAAATTGTGAGTTAATCTGTGTGGCTTTATTAATAACTAATTTGTCTCTTTTATAAATAATTAGCAATTTTGAATCACATATTTAGATCTTTTTGATGTGCGAAAAAAAGCTATGGCTAAAAATGTGTGTGGTATTTGAAAAGTGTATGTGTAGAGGTTAGCTGTTGTTGGCATGCTTAGAGTAATTAGCATGGGGGTTCTCCTGGTGAAGGAGCTTGAAGGACAGAATACTCTACCCTACTTTATCCGTTCCAATGCTGAGGCTACTTTTGTCCAAAGTTCTCAGTTTTGATCCTCTTTAGTGGAGTCCCCTCGTTGTTTTGTACATGAGTGGCTTTGTGAAGTGCTGGAATTTTCGTCACTTTTTCTGCCATATTTTGGCTAAGTCGTGACTAGCCAGTTGTAACTGGTGGAGGAAACCGGAGTACCCGGCGAAATCTACCGCCTTACCTGGCAACTTTCTCACACGTCCCGGGTCGTATTCAAACCCGGACGTAGGTGAGAGACAGCTAGCAGTTGTGAAGTGCTGGAAGGCATTATAAGGTAGGGTATGGTATAAAATCTTTTGGATAAGAAACTTGATTTGCATGAATGAATGAACAGAAGGAGGATCAACAGTAAGAACATCTGGGTTAAGTTAAACGGCTAACCAGAAATGAAAATGTTATTGTTCATAAGAGAAGCATGACAAATGGTATTTTTAGGGGTACAGTTGAATTCACAAGTGTTAATGGTTTGCAACATTTGGGTGGGCAATCATTATTTTCACTAGGTTGAATGAAAACCCTTATCTTGACCCTTACCTTCATATTGCCCTGACCTTGACCCATACCCAGATCCTGACCTTGAGCCAATGCTGACCCTGAGTATTAACCATCCTTTTAAGTGTTACAGAGGTGGCATAGAAGTATATATGCATTCAAAGAGTGTCTTCAGGAAATAGTTGTTTAGGAATCATTGCTTAAATGGTTTTAATGTATGGACTTTACAGTTATATTTTTATTCACATATTTCCAGGAAATCTTTGTTCACACTTTAAGCAGGTTTTTCACTATCAGAGCTTTCTGAATGCTAAGATAATTGATTTACATACAATGTGATGCAAGATAAGGGTCCATTTAACAACAGCGACAATCTCTTTTTATATGCCCTTTTAGATGACTTACCAATCAATCAAGTATTTCCTTGATATTGAATTAGTTGGCAATCTTTGACCGATTTTGAATATTTCACAAATTTCCCTTCCCCCTCTTTTTTACTGCTGCCCCTCCCCCTTTTTCTGCATGCTGTATGTTGTATATGTCCTACTGTATTTGACCCTGGCTATTTAACTTTCCCCATACAGGTGGTAGTCACCCCGGGACTAACCAAGCATTATGTACCGGCCGAGCCGGTGGTCTATCAACATGTACGTTCAGGGCTCGCTGCTGCATCCTTGCCTGTTTTCTGATTGGTCGATTGAGCGCCATTTTTATTATCCATCAATATGGGTTTCAGATGCTCATAAGAAGTTGCTGATAATTTAAAAAGCATGAAATAATGGTAGATGTCTTTAAGCTTCATTAAAAACATATTTCTTGATATTTCATGATTCTCGAGAATTGTCAAAATATTACCTAACTTGTTGAACATTCTTGGTTCTCCATGCTTATGTGAAAATCTGTAGAGCAAATTCGCAGAACTCTATTCATTTAAAAAAATTATATTTTTGTTTTTTTAGATATTTTCTTTTTCCGATTTTGTTTGGAGACTATTGATAAACAAACAAAAAAAAGTTTTTTAAAATTCTTTGTTGAATGGACAGTTGCTGAATGTTCTGTTCTTAGATTTGCATTAGAAAAAAACCCTTGAGAACATGCTTGGCGTTCTTCTGTTTGTTCTGCCATTTCTGGTGCTATGATTTGCTGGTCAGAACTAGGGCAAGGCTAGTTCAGCTTTGGTGATGGGTAGTTCTTGAGATTGTCACTAGGTGGCCAGATGAGAGCTTGGCAAGTTACTTTCTATGTGTATGCATTGTGCTAACCAGTTATCTAGTCCAGCAGCTAGGTAGGGTATTGAAGGGACTGGGAATAAGACATTTTCTAGTGATAAGTTGGCCTATTTAAGGAAATTTCCAACTATTGGGAGCCATATATATATATATATATATATATATATATATATATATATATATATATATATATATATATATATATATATATTTGCCACTGTAGATAATGTTAGTTATTAATTCCCGAGAAAATAGTTCATTCATTTTTCAATTCTGCGAATTATAAGAAAGTTAATGAATTTGAATTATTTTTTAATCAATTATGATTATTCAGTATTGCATATAAAAAGATTGATAATTTATAATTGATGATTGAGATAATACTAAATATGTGAAGTATTGCGTGTTGCCATTCTTATTCCATTAGTGTAGAGTTATTCAAGTCCATCTGTTAATTTGCCTTATTTTGAATAAGGGCAGTTTTGATGTAGATAAGTGTTAAGAGGCTACCTCCATAAAAAAGATCTCATTACCTACTTTAGAACAGTTGACAGGGACAGAATCATGTCTTTAATTAACCCTCCTATGATAGCACAAATACTTCTTTAGTTCTGTTCTTGTATGTTAACCTAGTCATGCTCTCAGATTAGTTTATAGAATGTATCGTCGAAATGCCTCTTTTCTAATAAGGAAAAATTAGGAAAACAGAAAAAAAAAAAAATTAAAATGTATTGTCAAAATGTCACCACTTATAAGAACAAATTGGAATAACAGAAACAAGTTTCACAAGATATTTGAAGAAAAGTCCTTTATATCGTGGACAGTATTTTTCTGGTGATATTTTATTCCAAATCCTTCTTCCACAAGGTTCAGGTCATTCAAGGTCATTTTGGGCATATATGCATACCTGTCAACATTTCTTATTGGATAATGTAATAATTTTAATGAAAGTGCATAACTTGGACATATCCTATGGTTACGTTCGATTTTGAAAAATGACTAACCCTCAAGGTTTCAAGGAATGGTAGGGAAGGTAGCTGTCTCTAAAAGTAAGCTATACATTAGCAGAAGCTTACAATTTTGACCTAAGTAGGACTTGTAACATTGCGTAAAGGAAGGTTTGATTCCAAAGTATCCCAGGTACACTGTCTCTGTGCTATTTCTAATGCTCACTGGTTAAGCTACTAGGATATTCACTTTTTGCAAGAATTTTGTTTTCCTTGGTGAGCACACAGGGTTATACTTCACTTTAGTTTATTTGCTGAACTGATTTTTGATAAAACTTGTGGTTGGTCACACATTTTTGTAGAAACATTCAGCACACTCAATTTGCTACAAAGTTACTAACCTCTCCTCCTCCTCCTCCTCATCCCTGTCCTCCTCCTCCCATGCCCTGGTGGCCAGGTGAGGAACTAACCACCTTTCCTCATGGTTTTGTAATTGTATATTGCACCCTCTGTTTTCCTGCAGTCTTGAGGTTGAGCTGAACCATGTGCATATCTTGAACCTTGAATGCTTATTTTCAGTGGTCTTTTAACCAATGTATATAATTATACATATATATATATATATATATATATATATATATATATATATATATATATATATATATATATATATATATATATATATATATATATATATATATATTTATATATATATGTATATATCTGTATGTATGTATGAATAGCCCATGCTGGTTATTATGGTACAAGCGGGTTGATTAATGTGCTCCTATAGAGAGGAAATTCTTCTGAAAGACTATTCTTTTTTTTTTTGCTTTAAGGTAAGATTATATAGATAAATTGATAAACATATTATAACTTCTTGTGTGTCCATGTGAAATAATTTGAAGATTTTGTTTACAAAGGGAAGTTTAGAAAATATTTGTTTGTAATCATGCTTTTGCTGAAGAAAATTACATTTTGAAAAATTTGGAGTTACTTACAAATTCTACAAGATAGTGACTCCAATTGCATTTGTTATATTCTATGGCAATGTTGTAGTATTCATGTTATAGATAATCCGCTGTTCATAAGATGAGTCCATTTTTGCGAATCTTGATGATGATGGAATCTGTCTTGTTAGCATGAAGACAACTGTTAATATATCAAAGCATGTTGAGTAGCAATCAGTCAGAAATTTCAACCAATTTTCTTGTAGAAAGGTATCAGCTAGGAAGTATGCATAAACTCTAGAAATTTGTAATGTTACGCTTGTGTTGTCCTAGTGACCAAGTTAGCTCAAAAGTTTACTAGCCACACAGCTTTTTTTATTGGCTGAAAATATGAAACTGCACTCTCTAAATCTATCTATCAAGTAGAGAATTATAGTATGATTTTTTATTATTTGTTCATTGATGGAAACTTAAAGAAACTCGTAATTGAATTGTCAAACTTGTAGATAATCATGAATTTTCTTTAGATAGTATGTCTTAATTAAGCTGTTCTTGACCTTTGTATTTTGTGGGATTTGATATGCATATAAAAGGTCATTCCAGATTTAAAGTTTCCTTGTAACATTAATAAATGATAAAAAAAAATGTTATTTTTTCAAGGGTATTTTCAGCTTACAACTTGAAAATTTCTTGTAACAATAATAAATGATGAATAGGTTATTTGTACAGGGCTTTTTCCATTCGAGATATTGTCCTGCTCTTTGCACTAATAAGTAGAAATTTGGTTGAAATTCCAGTCGATTGATTGATTAATTGATGTATTTTTTCATGGTTGACTTGGACGGTTGACTTGAGGGACTCTGATAACCCTTGGCACATGTTGACTTTTCAGGGCGAGGAACGGCGCGGTTCTCTCCCCATTTTGCAGACCCTGACTACTAGGCCGCATCTCCTAGAGGTTACATTTAGTTTTGTACACCCACCCTTCCTTCCGTGTGGCCCCCCTCTTGCATATTGGAAAAGCTGCATTTTAGTCGCTGATTTCAATCATAATTTCATCATGATAATAATACACTACGTCGTGTTTTCTACTTTCCCTACTGTGAAATTGAAAGTATTAATCATTCATTTCTACCTCGGTGCCTCACTCGTCATAAGTGCATACTAATCGTATCATGAATATTCATATATTCTAATTGTTTCCTTGTCAACTGTATATCTTTTCCACGTGGCTTTCAGTAGATCAGATGGTTTCTATAAAATGCTTTTTTCACAAAATTTTGGTGAGATTTTTTCCATTGATGCTGTTTCTACTAATCTCAATGATGAATTATTTTTTGTAATTTAACAATGATGAATAGCCAGTAAACTACCTTAAAGATTTTAAATTATTCTGACAATAAAGATAAAATGTTATGTTACACTATAATTTCTAACTGTTTGTGCTCCTGTTCATGTCATTGATAAGAGCTAATTAACAAATCTACCAATCTAAATATCTGCATAAGTCATTGTTTTGAACTTGTAAACAATTCCTCCGGGCTGTCCAAGTGGTCCAAAGACCATGCAAATATCTCTAACACAGATTTGGAATTTTGAAAATATTTGTAGTCAACTAAAACTTTGCCAAATGAACCAAAGCAGCTATTTACAAATCAAACATCTCGTTTTGGCCACTAATGGACTAATGCACTATTCATACTTCTAGTGCCGGGCTTACATGTCGACATAGGGAATGTTTTGAAATTCTAGGACTGATTTCAAAATCTTTTTAAGGAAGACTTTCTTAAAAGGGGTATGGCATTCCGTATTAAAGCAATCTTGAACTTTTAATGAAAGTGGATAACTTAATGTTTTGGACGATATTTGCAATTATGTCTGACCATATGGTAACCCCAGAGTTGTATTGTTTAATGATGCTTTTTCCGCCATTGTTGGCAGTTGTTGGCAGAATGAACTAAAGGCTTGCATGGCCAAGGCTCAGCTAGATGGTCTATAAACATGCTGCCTAGCAGTGAGGCACTACTGGACAAAAATTGAATCTCGACAAAATTCCTCGGCTCTGTTCTAAGACAAGCAGCTCACTAACATGCATGCTTGTCCCAGGCTCACTATTAACTAGGGGTTCCAACCAATTCCCTCTCAGGATGCAGGCTGGTGCAATATGGTATTTTCTTAACAAAACTGTAGAAAATACTGTAATAAATCTGTTTATTACCACCTTTTCTTGACAAAACTTGTAAGGATCCCGAGCATGAATCGGTTGATAGAAGAGGAAACCAAAGTACACGTTTCTGATACAACTCAAGATAACATTGATTCTGGATGTGAATATAGAAGGTGATTAGGGTAAATCTGTAGACATTTCAGGGTAAGGTTAAAACCAAATAGTTTTTCTGGCCCATATATTTATTGAAAAATGGCTTCAAACCTTATGCCGCTGTTGGCTAATTTGGCCATCACAAAATGACACATGAAAAAACTGAAAACTGATTGAAACCCTGGCATACAGATACTGTAAAACTGGTAATGATTGCGTGATTTTAATTATTGCGTTTTAATGCGAATGCATGAGGACGCAATAATTAAAACATGCATAAATCTGTCCCTTCTGTTTCAGATATCTGACGTCTGGTGGCGTCGCATTAATTAAAACATGCATAAAAGAGAAAATGAAAAAAACGCAATATTTACTACACGCAAACATTACCAGTTTTACAGTAGTCAGAGCTATCCAATGAATACCAACACGACAGGGATAAGATTGATTTCAAAAATTCTGGCCCCTATATTTATTTTTCAAAAATGGCTGTAAGATGAAAATGTCAGGAGCACATGCCTCCCTGAGAGGGGGTTGGTTTAAGGGTTGAAGGGGTTCAGTGTTATACACCTCTTGCCTGGGACATGTAGTTGGACCTGATGCTTTACAAAGCACAAAGAAATGAAGGGTTTTGGGAATGTGTGCCTTTCACCTCCACTTCTCACAATCACAGATTCTTTTTCACAATCACGGTTTCTGAGCTTTATTTCCTAGCTTATACATATTTGTAATCTAGAGAGAATCTCATCAGCGATTTGTGAGGTAGACTTGCTAAATGATATGGTTAAGACAAGTCATACCTTTTTGGTTTATTGGTTATGGGAGTTTTTTTATCAATTATTTTTTGATAATTTTGAACTGTACTTTGCTGAACTGCGACCATAGGAATTAAGTTAATAATAAGTTTCCCTTGATAAGTGTTTCTTGAGAAGAAAATGTTTTGATGCCTTATGAATGTCAAACCAAAAGCTTTATTTTCAGGTCTAGTTATAGGCAAAGCAAGCTATGTCCAGGTATTGGTATGTCATGGTGCCCCTGGTACTGTACATTAACAAACATGCTGGTATGCCATGATGCCCCTGGTACTATACATTAACAAACATACTAACCATAACATGTGAACGTTTTGATCATTTTCCCTGTAACTCATTGCATATTTTTGGGGTGTGTTTTTTTAGCTGGATGAACATGGTCCGTTCAGTGACATCAACATCCTGAAGACGCGCTCAGCTCACCTGGCGGTGTTCCTACATTACCTCATCTCCAATAGCGACCCATCTCCTCTGGTGAGTACAACTAGCCTGCATTAGTACGAGATACTCTATCATATATATATCGATATAGAGTGTGAAAAAATATCATATCGTTTAAGATATTGCTTAATGATATAAAATTGACTAACACTATGAAATTGACTTTACTGCTACCTGAACATCTGCAAATGAAGACAATTTGCTATATATTAGGAAAATATTTGAAGTTGACAGTGCACAATCCAACAAAATAAGTCTCAGAGAGGCAGGAAGTATTGTTAATAATATTGTAAATATATCATATTGTTTAGGAAATATCAATATTGCATTGTATCGCATAGATTTTAAAGGTGAGACTTCTCTGCAAGACCGAGATTCTGCTAGTTGATATCTTTAAGTGCGAGTGAAATCCACAGGAAAATGGTTATCGTATAAAAGATATGCTTCAATTGTTTCTATTTCTGTTTCAGTTCTTTTACCTTGTAACGGATCATTACCCTAATGGCACATTGAAGGAAATGAGGAAATGGGCCTATGAAATATTCTCCACATTTTTGGCAGAGAAATCGGTGAGTTACATTATTCAAAGTGTGATTTAACCATTTTATTCATCAAGAATTAATTTATTGGTTAGAATAAATGAAGATGGCATTGAATTTTCTGATGTACCTTTCCCTTTATAGAAACAGAATTTTTGTATGTATTGGAATATGTTCATGCCAGTTACTTTTATAGGAACTTATTCTATGTTTGTAACTTTTTTCAAGTACTGTAGCTGGTAAAGCCTTCATTAAGAACTAGTTCTGCTCCTCCTCATCCCAATAATACATGTACTACTACTACTACTACTACTACTACTACTACTACTACTACTACTACTACTACTACTACTACTACTACTACTACTACTACTACTACTACTTGCTGCTGCTGCTGCTGCTGCTGCTGCTGACACTGCTACTGCTGCTGCTGCTGCTGCTGCTGCTGCTGCTGCTGCTTCTGCTACTACTACTACTACTACTACTACTACTACTACTACTACTACTACTACATCTACTTCTACTTCTACTTCTACTTCTACTTCTACTTCTACTTCTACTACTACTACTACTACTACTACTACTACTACTACTACTACTACTTCTACTGCTACTACTACTACTACTACTACTACTACTACTACTACTACTACTACTACTTTGGAGGTTGCCTTTGCTCCAAGCTGAATATTTTGTTTTCTTTATTAGCCTCTGCGTGTGAATGTGGATGAGAACATTATCAACAAGATTGATAGCACGCTGGTCCAGAAGAGTGAGAACGAGGGAGCCATGAGGATTATTTTCCAGATGGCTCGCGCCAACGCCGAGACTGAGATAGCTGAGCTGATGGCTGACTTCAGGAACAAACAGGCTCTAGGTCAGTTTAACCCATATCTACACCCATGATTAGGCTTGGCTGTCTCAACAGGATCCAACCCAGAATTGATATTTCTTTTTACAATACTATATCTTAAACCTTATGCTGCTGGTGGCTTATAGATTTGTCAGATACATAATGTTGCAAAAACCCTGAAAAATGACTGCATTGGATGGGTTAACCATATCTACACCCATTATAAGGCATGGCTTTCTGGACATATCCCACCCATAATTGATATTTTTTATATAATATTATATTTTAGCAAGGGATTGGTACCATTAAGAGGTACCAGTACTGGTCACAGTATCATTTTAGAGAAAAAGCGTATTGTACCATTTTATTCCTTAACCCTCATACTGCTGGTGGCTAATTTGGCCAATACGATATGATGCGAAAAACATGTAAATGACTAAACCCCGGCACATGGTTACTCATCTGAGAGTACTCAGTCGGAGCTATCCAATGAATACCAACATGATATGGTTTAAATTGTTTTCAAAAATGCTAAGGCTACTTTCGTCAAAAGCGCAATGACACAAAGATTTTTGAAAACCATCTAAACCCTGTCATGTTGGTATTCATTGGAAAACGTGCTGAGTTCAGTCATTTTTCAGGGTTTTTGCATCATTTTGTATTGGCCAAATTAGCCAACAGCTAAGGGTTAAAATCCTTAGCTTGCTACTTTTTACAGTTCTCTTGTTGGCAGTCACCTGGTGATGGTGGCTGGTATTTCATTAGTATTCCAGTATTAATGATTAGCATATAATCATGTTTTAATATTACTTAAAAAAGAAAGGAACTACCTTTCCATATTATCAAATCTCATTTCCTCAAATTGTGAGTGAATGCTGCAATGAAATAAACCTATATTTCATGTTCGACATTTTCTTGTCTTGCACAGGTCTTGGCAGTTTATATGGTGACCATGAAAGGAACTACCCTTTCATTTATACTGAATCTCATTTTCTCAATTCTTGATCGCTCTAATGAAATGAACCACTATTCTATGTATTTCATCTATGATATTTTCTTTTTCTTGCGCAGGTCTTGGCAGTTTATATGGTGACCATGAACTTCAGGATGAGAACATGGATCGCAATGTCGAGAACAGAATAATTGATAAATATCTGGTCCCTCATTTTGAAAGATTCTAGTAAGTATATGATAGACAAACAAATATTATTTTTATGAGAAAAAATATCTTATCATTAGAAGTATTACGCTGATGGCAGTTTTCTTTTGAGTGAAATTGTTTTGAATATTTGTTTCTTCAAAATCACTCTTTACTCGTTTGTGGTCATTTTAAAGCTGACTCTATTGTTAATATTATAATGCCATGGACTCGATTGTTTTCTTTATAATTTCAATTATGTTCACTCTCATTATTATCATCTTTTCGACTTTGATGGTTACATTGTTATTATTTCAGTTATATTGACTGCACTTGTTTCATAGTGTCAATAATGTTGTCAGTATTGTAACCATTTCAGTAATGTTCACTACATTGTAACTGTTTCAGTAATGTTGACTACACTGTAACCATTCCAGTAATGTTGACTACACTGTAACCATTCCAGTAATGTTGACTGAGTTGTTACCATTTCAGTAATGTTGATGATTATCATACAGTTGCCATTGTTTTATAGTGTCAATAATGTTGTCTGTATTGTAACCATTTCAGTAATGTTGACTAAGTCTTAACCATTTCAGTAATGTTGACTACATTGTAACCGTTTCAGTAATGTTGTCAATGATCGCACAGTTGCCCTGGTTAAACTGTGTCAATAATGTTGACTACATTGCAACCATTGTTTCCGTAATGTGAAAGATGATCATACAGTTGCCCTGGTTTTACCATGTCAATAATGTTGACTACATTGTAACTTTTCAGTAATGTTGACGATGATCGTACAGTTGCCCTGGCGGCTTCCTTGGCAACCTTCTTTAAACTTTACATGGTGGGGCGAAGCATGGGTGGCAACGTAGAGCGCTGCCAGAGCTTTGTGGCCAAAGATAAGAAAAGGTTCCAATTTACAAAGAATAAAAAGGTAAGATACCAAGTGATTTTGATTGACATATAAACACATATTATGGTGATCTTCTAAATTACTGCAAATAACTTGGACATATAAAAAAAGAGACTTCATTTTGTTTATATGGCACTTTTCTTTTTTCTTGATATGTATACAGTTTGTGGAGGTTCCAGAGACTTTGTATTGAAATTGATATCACATGTGGGCATGCATGTATTATACATGTATTATATATCTGAATACCTCCTAGTCTATTCATTATTTCTGCTATAGTGTTTTAAAGGGCACTTATTAATCAAATGTATAATTAAAGGTTAGAATCATATTACATCTTTTTTTAAATTTCAAATTTCACATGGGTGCAACACAATCTTTATTTCTCCATAAACATTCAAAAATGTAAACATTAATTTTCCATTTACAAGCAAAAGGAAAATAAAAAACAAATATCAGAATGAAAATATAGAATGGTGTTATGCATCCTGATCAGTGATGATGTTTTTGTCTTATTTCAGTCTTATACAATGAATGGGCATCACCTTAATGCCCACCATTACCACAGTACTACTAACTGCACTCACTGCCACAGTCTTCTCTGGGGAACCGGATATCAGGGTTATCAATGTTCAGGTAAGAAGCGCACCTGTTGGTCTGAATATTAATTACCAGTCTTAATTAAATGCTATGTTGATAGCTACATAGTGGTGTGAGGATTCTGGGAAAAAATGTATTTCAGGGTTATCATTGTTCTGATAGCAAAAACACCTAGAGTTGGTAATATTGATAAGCTTAACATTAGCTGTCCGTGTATACTCTTTGGAACCCAATTTCAAAGTAATTCAATATTTATATTTTTAATTGATAGCTACATAGTGGTTTGGGGATTCTGGGGAAATGTTTATTAGGATTCTCAGTGCTCAGGTAGGAAAAACATGTGGAGTTGATAATATTTGTACACTACATTCACTGCCACAGTATTCTCTTGGGAACCCAATATCAAGGTAATTGATAATGATGATGTATTTTTTTCAAATCTTTTAGCTTTGCCATGAAAAATTAACATTGCAGTGAATGGAGTTAGGTGCTAATGCCCTGATTGCCCTTAAGCAGTTACTCATACATCATGGGGCAAATTATACAGATTATTTAGCTATGAAAGAACCCACCAGAGGGCCTTTTCAGTTTTTAATTCCATTGTCATGATCTGACAGACTGCTCTTATCAGTTTACCAATAGACCCTGTTATGCCCATGTGTTTTATGATTTATTTAGCAATATCTCATAGGAAAACAGATTTTGAAACACCTGAATTGAACAGATTTAACATTGGTTACTCAGAAATTTGTTTAATTGTCACATTTATGAAATAAAGGAACATATACTTGAAATTTGCTAGTTTCTGTAGGGCTGAAAAGGTTAAGGTATCATTACAACTGTGACATACTTATTCCTTCCTCTTCCATCATGGATGAACCGAGTATGTACATAATGTATATGGGAACATTATAGTTAGCTAATGATTTTTCTATTGCTTTGTAACTTAAACGTCAATGAAAAATCACTGGGATTTTTTATTGTATGGATTACGTTTTACAGTGGACTACTCTTATGTGGACTCCTTGGTACTGCATTGTGGGGTTTCTGTTATTGAGGAACTGTATATTACAAATGATGGCTTGAAAATTTGGGTCAGACCCTAAAGTGTTCATTATAGAGGTGTCTGTAATAGGGAACTTGTATATTACAAATATTAGCTTGAAAATCTGGGTCAGACCCTAAAGTGTGCATTGTAGTAGAAGTATCCTAGAGTAGTGTCTGCTCCCTGAGAAGAATTCAGTTATTATGTTCCTTTGTTGATTGTTGTTATACTTGCAAAAGGAGGTTTCAAGTAATCAAGGATTAACTTTGAGTTTTCATCTTTATCTAACAAATTCTCTTTCAGATTGTTACATCAACCTTCACAAGCAATGTATAGAGAAGGTTGCCGATTGTTCAGGGGCCGGGAAAAAGAAGAAACCGACTCGAACGTCCATGTTTGGAAACATCATGCGAAAACAGAGTGCAAATAATCCCTCAGCGAGTGAGTCTTCCATACATTCTTGTAGAAAAAACACATCTAAGATTTGTTTCTTTTCAACTGTCAACTGTCTTTCTTCGATGTTATTTGAATTCCTTGATGACCATGGTTATCATTTAAATTGAATTTTTAAGATTTGAGTTTGATATTTCAATTTTTGCAACATGTTCAATTCAGTCTCTTTTTACTTATCTTTTAAGAGCTGTAATATAGTTTTTACAACAAGCCTCCACTTAATGGTGTGTAAAAAAGATAGATAGTGGTCGCTATTATCTCAATATTGCTTGGATTTTGTCTTTTCTATTAAGTAGTTTTTGACTAAGAAGTAGTTTCTTTGAATGTTAGTGCTGGTAATATGGAATATTAAGCACAGCAAACTGTCTGTTTCTATTGCTAGCAAAAACTGTTTTTTTTTTTCAATCTGAGTTCACTGAATATTAGTTAGGTGACTTTAAGTTTGACCTTGAGTTTGACCTTGAGTTTGACCTTAAGTTTGACCTTTTTGCACGCGGCATCTTAAAGGACATCATCACCATCATCTTCACATAGAGAATTTATCAAATCACCACGGTAAATAATTATTGTATTGAAACCCAAGTCCTTTTTACTCTGGTACCACTGCTCATTTTAAATGCTTGCACACCTTAAACACCCTAGGGCTGAATTGTGTGAAATTTATATAGTTCTTAAAACAAAAGCTTGAATTAATATCACATATTATTGTGTTCTTGGGACTAACAGTATTAGAACACAATGGTATCAATTACATAATCAATTATGGTAATATCTTCAACTGGTAATCTAAATATGTTATATTCATACCTTTAGGACATGGTGGAATTCATTTTTTTAATAGATTAAGTCTTATTGTATTTGCATAATTTTGAAATCAAATTTCACTGAGTTCTAAATCAATTGTTTCCTGAAAGATTCTGAGTGTTAGACCTTGGTCAGTTTAAAATCCAAAAACAATGGCCAAATTGAATGTCATATAATTTGAAAATGAATTAAATTATCTTGGGAAAAAAGGATCATGAAATACATTTTGGTTCATCATTTTAGCAAGTCTGAACTGTTACTAGTCTGTGGAGTTTTAATACACATGGTGAAGATATTGATGTTTGGTGCATGGAAATGTTAATGGATTCTACTGCATGTTTGGTGGAAAGTGCCTTGTATTAGTTGGTGTGGTGAATGATGGTCATCTTTCAAGTAGTCACTTCACCATTTTATTTCTACCAAAGAATGAGAATGGGATTAAAAGGGGGGGGGGGGGGGGGGAATTGATGTTGTATTAGTTATTATTAGTTTTATAAGAAAACAGCAATCAAAATGTCCAAGCTTTGCTTTGGTTTGGATTATTTGAAGCCTTAATTATCAAAATAATCAAATCACATCAATGGCTGTTTAAATTTATGTTGGTACTGCTTCTGTTATTTATGTTGTAAGATATTGAAGTCATGTTTATTCATGTTGAATATTCATTTATATAATTTGGCCAACTATTGTTGCTTTGTTTGTTACTATTTTTAAGCACATTTGAGACCCTAAATTTTCATTGCACTGTTACTTAAAGGCATTTTATTTTTGTTAAGGCACACGTGCACAGCTAATACCATTATTATAATACTATGCAAGCTTAATTATAATTTACACCAAAATATATAATCAAAAAGAAAAATAACATATTTGGACCTGATTCCCAACAGAAAGGTGACAGAACCAAATGTGATGTTTGAATCAAATTCAAATCTGATAATACATTAGCATTTTTGAATTATGATGTAAAAAATCATAACATATATACCGGTATTGGTTGAATTGGGTGGAGTGTGACAATCAGAATATATATATATATATATATATATATATATATATATATATATATATATATATATATATATATATATATATATATATATATATATATATATATATGTATTATATATATATTCACATATAATATTAGGGCATGGATTTGTTTTCCTTGTTTGATTGAATCGCACACTTGTTTGATTTTGTTCAGTTTCTTGATTGGTTCCAGTTCTGATTTCCCGCATGCTTTTTTCTTTCTCGTTCCTTTACTTTAATTACGTAATTCTGCACGCTGTTCGGGTGGCATGGTATTGTGTTGTGTGCTCCTCCTGCTGTCCATGCGGTCCATCTGTACAGTTCCCCCTGCTTACCATACTGCAGTTAAAGAGGCGACGGCGCTGCACGCGGAACGCGAGCTCACCAGTCCCACCTCCGGATCCTCCACGTTCCACGTACGATCTGCGCTGGCAGAGGACGACGAGGAAATGAGTGAGTACAATAGTAAAATGAATCCACCAATTACTTGGTTCACATTTGCATGTTTTTTCCTATATTTTCAAATATTAGCTCTGCTTTAAATATAGTGTGAAAGTTTGTTTTGGGCACAACAGACATAAAAAGGGTTTATCCATTTATGTGTATTGTGTCCCCAAAGAAAATATCTTCCATATCGTGAAATGTTATGAAAATACTTGATTGAGAGTGGTGGATCAGAACTCAACCAACAAGTTAGGACTTTCAAATATACTTGCCTATATTGGTGAAATGGCATTTCACTTTTTTCTTTTTTTAAATTTGCCTGAAAACTAAATCTTCACTTGATGAAACATTCTCACATGGCTCAGCTTGAGGATGCCCATAAAGCCACTCACATATATTATGTGTGTCTCTCAGTGGAGCCAGTGGATAACCTAGGGCACAAATACGACGGCTAGGATGAGCTGTAGCTGATAACAAAATCTTCTCCTTATGAAAGATTCTTGTTTTCCCCAGTTTGAGAAAACCCGAAAAAGCCACTCATTTATATCAATTTATCCTTTCAGTGGAGCCAGTGGGTAACCTAGTGCTCAAATACGACGGGCAGTTGCCCAGTTTGAGAATACCCAATAAGCCACTCATGTACATCTTGTCTTCATTTCAGTGGAGCCAGTGGGTAGCCTAGTGCACAAGTACGACGGGCAGGACGAGCTGTCGCCGTCGGACCCGGCGTCCCCGCGAAGCAAGAGCCCCGACACCACCGAGCTGGAGGATTCACAGAGGAAGACAACCATCAACCTGAACCGCTCCGAGAGTCTCAACAAGAAGAAGGAGACCAAGTCACAGCATGTCAGGAGAACGAGAAGGTAGGGGCACTCTGCAAGCGCGGTGCTTCATTGCTTCTAGTCTGTGGACCATAATCTTAGACCCCTAGGGCTTGCCTGTATGCCATCGCGTTAAGTACCCTTTTGCAGCCCAGAACACCTTGTCCTTACTTAGGGTTGAATTGCAACCTTGGTGTACCTAGATACATTTGTGTAGGGTATATCCAGTACCTGGTATGAGGTACATCATGCACCCTTGGTACAGATAAGGTCACCCTTAATTCAGGGTATATCTGGTACACTGTTAAGGGTATTTTTCTGATGGACTGGGAGATGGTAGTGTAGACGTACTAGTGTAAGATAGATAAGTGTAGTAGCTTTGTAGACTCAGGCATTCTTGGTATACATGCTGCACCCTGATGGACAGCTCAATTCTTCATAACATAACATTTTTGGGGTAGTGTATTTATTTTCTAGGCCATTCTGCTTATGATAAGGGAATAACTCTCTTTGCCAAACTTAGTTCCCAACCATTATTTCTTCATCTGAGTTATACCTGGACTAAAATGAAGAATTTTCCAAGATTGATAGCTTGACTGAAACCTTGACTGAAATAAAGAATTGGTTTTGGTCTGTACCGTGACTAAAATGCAGAATTGCCAGAGAATTGGATAAGATTGATACCTTAATGAAACCTTGACTGAAAGAAATGGCTTTGGTCAATACCTTGACTGAAATGAAGAATTGGTCAAAATCAATACTTTGACTGAAATGAAACCTTGTCTGAAATGAAGAATTGGCTGTAGTGTCAGACACAGCATGTGTGCCAGGGTGTTCCTGGTGAAGGCTGCCTGTACATGCTTGTTGTCTGGGCCTTATGTGCAATAGAATTCACACATGTGCTCCCCTTCTTTGGGCCTCTACCATTTCTGCTTTCTCCCCTACTTGGGGCCTCTCTTCTGAATGCTTGAAAGAATCCTTGCTGTGCATTTTTTGCTATCATCACCTTTGCAAGAATGAATCATATGCTGAAACTGACATGTCCATTTTACCATTTACCTTATTTGGATAGAGTAAAAAAAGCATGTAGCATTGTTCTTTTGGAATATAAACACACATCATAATAATTGTTAGGGTTTAAAAACATTATTGTACTACCTTCTGGGAACTGACTTTTGATACAAGTTTCTGCCCAAGTCAAGGAGTTTTATTAACTTATTTTGATTTTTTTCAATGAATAGATATTTCTAAAAATAAAAAAAAGCTATCACAAAATATCTTAATAGGTACTTAGTCTCCAAACTGTGAACATTGCTACGAAAACTGCTATTTCCATTGAACTCTGGGAAATCTTTAGAATCTTCAGAAATCCTAAGAACTCTTCGAAATCCCTAGATATCATGATATTTATAAGAATATTTTTGGGAATTTTGAACATGGAGTAATATAATGAAAGTGGATACCTGCGCTCTGTAAATGGTAAATTGGAATAGGTCTGCATCATGGAATACATCCTCTACAATAGGATGGTTGATTGTTTTAACCCCAGTAATGTGCTCCTATATGTTTGCAGTTTGCAATACCCATGTAGTGCTTATATATTGCCAGAGGCCTAGGCACATTCTGCTACAGAGTAGTAACTCACATGCACACTCAAACACACATTCACAGTTTTGCCAACTGCCCGCTTACACTTGTGCATTTATACATTTTCCCGAGGAAAACCACTAACAAATGCTCCTACTACAGCGTAGAACTAATATTTACAGCCAAATACACCTTGCCCAATTCTGACACACCGCATGTCCCAAGATAAATCAAACTTGGAATAATTCTCTTTCTCTGCAATAATAAAAAAATGATGGAAATCTATTTTCAATCAGCTTTGCTAGAACAGTGTGTACCTTGCAGAGGTCTATAAATAGCTGTGATATACAACCTGCCAGTGTTTTAAAATAATGTCTGTCTGTGTGTCCTACGAGGGACTGTTACCATGACGACCATCAGTAATGGCCGCCATTTGTACTTTGATCTGCAGTAGCTTTATGCTTTAGCACTCAGCACCTTCAGTCAGCACCGCAGTGTGTGTGTTTTTCACCAACTTCAATTTGAATAAATCTATTGTTATAAGAGTCCAAGAGATTCCTATTGACTGCCATGTCCAAGTGACATACGACTGCAAAGAATCCAATTCATCAAGTTCTAAGAAATACTGTTTTCGTGGCAAAGGTCTTCACTTGATATCAATTTCTCACAGCGCTTAAGTTGTCAGCCTGTCAAATAGAAAAGCCGCACAGCCTATGCTTCGAGTATTTAAACAAGTTGAAGGCTCTTAATATTGATTTGTTCCATTGCGAGACTCGACAATATTGATGAAGGATAAAATATATCTTAAGTGGGCCTCGACACCAAGGCACCCTATTAATAAGGTTAAATGTTAGCTGTAGTGTTTATTTAAACATGTCAGTCTTATTTATTCCCATTATTAAGCACACGACACCACGTTATTACTTGAGTTTCATCTTCTAATTGTTGTTGTATACTTGTTTTTTGTTGTTGTACTTTCCACCTCCTGCCCCACCAGCAGTCAAGTCATTTATGTTTGCCTCTCTTTGCATGGGGTGTGGCAGCATGCGGATATTTGATTCCCCTCCCTCGACACGAGCCTGGGACCGCTTCAACACTCGGTTCGGGTCCCCGCCCATGGTCCGCAGCCACGACTTGCCCGCTGCCCACCAGGTGGCTGGCACCCTCAGCACCCCGCCGTCCCCCCTTATCCTGGACAATAAGGGAAAGGCCATGGTGGTGGCAGGGTAAGGATCCAAACAACAACAGCAACGTTTGCCCATGCGGCACCTCCCTTTAAGATTGCCCCCTTTCCCTACCCCCTTTTTGCACAGCATAACCCCTCTTAATATGCAGTCTAGCCTGGACCAGTTTCTACTCCCCTTGCATTATTTGAAGCTTTGTTCTAAATCCTGCAGTTGAGTTGGAGAGAAGCATGCATTCTTATAGATTTTGGCTTGCTAGGAATAGCAGCTCACTCTGAGGATAGTGTTTCCCATCTGTAAAGATGATAGATAGGCAAATTATATACTTTAGAAGTTTCTATTTATTCCTGCATGCAAAACCAAAACAGACCAGTTTTTGGTTTGAAAATGCTAGTTAGATCAGAATGATGCTTCATTATCCATGGTTGAAAGTGGGTAAGAAACTAATAAAAGAAATCATCTCAAAAGCTCTTAAGTCTATCATAAAGTTAAGATCCATGTTCTATTGGGAATCTTATCTTAATTCCTATCATGATATAAGACAATTCACTAGATAATTAGATATAAGAAGGTAAGGCGAACTTGTCTATCTCTCACCTTACATTTCTCATAAGTAAGACTATTTGAGAAACATTAACATAGGGTAACTATCTTATTTGGGCGGGCCTCTCGGAGAGAACCTGATCGAAAATATAGTTAAGGAGGCAGGTTTCTCAAAAAAAACTAATTGAAAACATAGTTAAGGAGTGGGGTTAACCCTTATGCTGCTGGTGGCTAATTAGGCCGATGCAAAAAACCTGAAAAATCACTGAAACCCTAGCATATGGGTACTCACCCGAGAGTACTCAGCGAGACCTACCCAATGAATGCAAACATGATGGTTTTTCGAAATCTTTGCGTCCTTTAGTTTTGAACGAAAGAAGTCTTAGCATTGGAAGGGATAAGCCAACTGTCATATTCTTACTTGAGAGTTGATAGCATTCTTTAAAAGAACCACCGGTAACATAATTGTATGATATCTACATTTTGACACAAGTGGAATTACCAGATTCTAAAAGCGGGAGGATTGGGGGTCTATTACCCATGGCAGTCATTTAAGTTTCAGTCTTAATATATTGCTGAAACATCATGTCTGTCATACATGCCCACATGCCCAGAAACCCTGTTGTTTTACCCATTCAAGTTCATGTTCCTATTTTACCCTAACACAACATTGAGATATTTTCACAAAGCAGTTTTCAATTTGAACCAGTTAGTGAAATATCCAGAAATCATATATCCTACCTAATAGTTGCATTTAGATGTTCTTTTACTCTAATACAACATTTTCAATCAACCTTGTCAGCTTTAATTGATTTTCAAATTTGGAAGTAAGCCAAGCTCTTATTATTTTAATTAAGTAATTTGTATTGTAAAACTGATGATGTCTACATGTATTCTAAACAATATTCATTTAGGATTCTTTGGGATCTCAACTTATTGTTATATATATACTATATGCTCCAATAAGAAATAGATGCTTAAATATCTAAATAGTTACTAAGGAACAAAGAATGGGACACTTCTGAGAAATAGTTATGTTTTAACACTGTTCAAATTTGAATGACTTTAAACCTATACATATGCCTATGTGGGTTCTAATTTAATCCCTATTTTCTACAAAGATTGAAATGGCTTATAAAAATATATAAATCAAAAATGGAAAATTTTACAACAGAAAAACTATTCTTTACCAGTGCTTGATTCTCTGGTGCCAATCTATACTTGAAATTCTAAGAAATGCAAGAATGATAATTGAAAACTATCCTGATTACATAATTCTCAATTGGCCTGTTATGCCTGTCGCCCATGCTTGAAACTATAATGGAGTTTCTAAGAAATACAAGTATGACAATTACAAATAATCCTGATTACTCAATTCTCAATTGGCCTCTTATGCCTGTCTCAATAGCAGCCAGTAGTGGAACTGATCGATGTTTGGCTTGGCCGCTTGTGTTTATTTCAAGATTTCAAAGCTCAGCTCCACTTTCCCCCTCTCCCCTCTCCCCTCGTCCTCCTCCCCTGCCCCCATTCACAGCGCTATGGTTGATAAACTCCCATCTTCACCAAGTATATTATGGAGGCTGTATGAATCCACTTTTCAACATCCTATTCCTTTTCCCTTGCCATTTTTACCCCCATGTCTTAAAAACCCAATGCCACACCCTCTCCTGTCACTGTATTATGCCCTAAGTTTTTATCCAACCGACCCCTTCCAACCCCCATCAGCCCAGCTACCGATGCTTGAGTTATCCCCTTGTTTTGCTTATTGGCTTGTTGAAGCCCCTTGACAACACCCCTACCCTTACCTTTCTCCTTCCCATATCTTTCTTGGCTGAACTAGAACTATTCCCCTTGTCTGCTTATTGATTATTTGAAATGCCTTGATACTATTGCCGCCCTTAACCTCTATGCTGTTGGTGGATAATTTGACCAATACAAAATGATGCTAAATCCTGAAAAATAACTGAAACCCTGGCACATGGGCACTCATCTGAGAGTACTCCGCAAGAGTTATCCAATGAATTTCAACATGACAGGGTTTAGATGGTTTTCAAAAATCTTTGTGTCCTTGTGCTTTGGACGAAAGTAGCCTCCGCATTGGTAGGGTTAATGACACCCTGATGGCTCTGTGGTCTAAGTTGTTGCCATTGACTGCTAGCTGTCTCTCACCACTGCCTGGGTTCCAATCCCAGCCGGGGTATGTGAGAAAGTTCCCAGTGACTTGCGGTTTGGCAGTGGTTTTCGCCGGGTACTCCGGTTTCCTCTGCCAGCTACAACTTGCTACTCACGACTTAGCCGTATTATTGCAGAAGAAGTGACGAAAAACAGAAATTTTAAATTCTTTCCCACCCTTAGCTGGTCTTTACTGATTTCTCCCCCTGTTGTGCTAATTGATTTGGCGATGGCCATAAATCCCCCATGCTGGTTGGCTATAAAATACTCCTTCAATTTAGTCTAAAAAATCAGGCTGTCAGCTCGGTGGAGGTGAGTGTTTGTACTCTGCTCCTGTTCTGATGGAGTCTTCATTCTGGCGACCGAGCAGTTTCCGTTCTGTGTACATTGTATGGGGCCACGGCATGATTGATAGGAATTGTCCGTGTGCATAGTCACACACAACCTGGTTGGTTTGTGCGTGGTGGCGTTTTTCTCTTTATGATGTCACATTCGTCTGAGCCGAGGCGGAGGAGAGGAATATGAGCCTGAAATAGCTGGGCAGTCGCAGAGTCATCGTGGAACAGAGGTTGGCATTTAGATATTAGTACAGACGAAGAAGGGTCTTTTCACAACGACATCTACAAAACTTTGTTGGACCCTATATGGGATATTATGGGATGGCTCATGATGGGTCTTTGACTGCGTTTTGGATTTAGAGGTGGACACTGGTTGGAATACTGTCCCTCGCTTTAACAGCACTTGGACCTGAGTTTTCGTCTGGACTGATGCGATGTTAAATCCAACACAATGGCTATGGCCTTCACCTTGGTGACCACTCTGTCAGTCAAGCGGAAGGCTCGGAGAACCCACAGGTTGGTCAGATTTTGGTCAGTTTTCCTCACTTGCCGTACATTGATCAAAACTTGGAAACCAAGTTTTTTTTCTGGACTGATGCAATCTTGAACCCAACACAATGGCTACGGCCTTCACCTTAGTGACCACTCTGTCGGTCAAGCGAAAGGCTCAGAGAACCCACAGGTTGGTCAGATTTTGGTCAGTTTTCCTCACTTTGCCATATACTCAGCTCAACGCTAGGGAATCGAGCAAGATGGAAATTTGAAACTGCAGCGTGGACTTGCGGTGCTCTTGTATTTTCTGTTACCATGGTAACCGTTGCGGAAAAAGGCTATTGCTCAAACAATATTGCCCATTTACCTGTCATTGAGGATGTTTTTCTTATTGAAGGGGAGAGTAGAGTTAGAGCAGAATAAATATTTGGCCATGCACTGCTGGTGCCTGGGGTCTTTGATATAGCAGTTAGGGCTCATTATCCCTAGACTGTAATTGACAGAGTGTTGTGCTTCATTTATCCCATATGCTGCTGGCCGATAATTTCACCAATACAAAAGGATGCAAAATACCTGAAAAATGACTGAAGCCCTGGCAAATGGGTACTCATCTGCAAGTACTCAGAGAGAGCTATCCAATGAATACCAACAAGACAGGGTTTGGATGGTTTTGAAAATATTTGTGTCCTTGTGCTTTGGTTAAAAGTAGCCTCAGCATTGGAAGGGTTAAAAGCATGTGTGCAAGTGACCAGGCAAAATAGATTGGGTCAGTAGATGATCATGTCATAATGACCTATCATCTGGAGCATATTTCTGGTTCGGGTTCCCTAATGGTTTTGGGTACCTGCAAGGGTTGAATACAAATTCCAACAGTTTTTTAATAGGAGCATCTATTTCCAATACAAATATTAGGAAAATAATTATTCAACACGGTATATTCATGGATTAGAAACCATTATGTTTAGTACATTTTACAAATAGGTTTTAACCATCACACTACCCTTCATCCAACCCCTGATGTGGATAAGATAAGAAGTTGAATCTACAGTTTTCCTTAAGCAGAGTTATCTAGCATAGTAACAAACATTGTCAACCTTTCTTCTTTTCTATCGCTATTTTGGTCTTATTCCAAAACATCCTAATACAGATATTCTGAACAACGTAGTTGCTTATGGCATGATATTATGGTAGTCTGAACCTGAGCATTCTCTATTGTTTCTCTTTTTCAATTGAATGCAGTCATTTGCATGAATGCCTTTTCAAAGATGTTGTATTTAGATTTTTCTAATAAACTTTTTATATAAGTGTAGAATGTATGAATTCAGATTATTGAATCTATTCTCTCATATTATTTTAAAAAGTACTTAGGTCCTTAGATAATAAAATGCCCTTTTTTTTTGTTTAAAGAAAATAGCCAGAAATATTTGAAAACAAGCTAAGAAGGATCTTAAGAATACATATAAGTTAATTTACCCTTGTTTATTTTAGTTTCTTATTGTGCATAATTTGTCATAGTAAGATGATAGGTTAATAGGTAGAATATCTTGATGGGTTAATTGGTATGAGTTTTTCATACCCATAGATAACACTAAATATGACAACTTTTGAATATTAGACAAGAAGAAAGTGGTTTCTCAAAGTATGTTCTTAGAAGGGACTCACAACCATCACACAAATATTCCTAGAACTTACCCTAGTTTTCATAATTCATGGACTTATGGTTGATTTTCTTATGCTGTTAACCCTTATGGTGCTGGTGGCGAATTTGGCCAATACAAAATGATACAAAAAACCTGAATAATTACTTAAAGCCTGGCAAATGGGTACTCATCTGAGAGTACTCAGTGAGAGCCTTCCAATGAATACCAAAATGACAGGGTTTAGATGGTTTTCAAAACCTTTTTGTCCTTGTACTTAGGACGGAAGTACCCTCAGTATTGGAAGGGTTAAGTATCTTACTTGTATGTATGTGATCTGAATCAAAATCATATTACTTTGATAACTCTTTGTATCTGGTACACATTTAGCATGCTATGTAATTATATATGTTCCTAACTTAACACAAAGATAGTCTAATTATATTTTTACATATTTTGAATTAAATTAAAATCTTTACAATTAAAAAAAAAATTCAAACTCCTAATTGACATTTTTGATTGGTTGAGGTTGAAAAAAATTGGTTTGCATGTTTTCACTTAGGAGTAAAAATGTATGTATACATTGCTCCTAACACTGCCTGTGCACTGTGGCAGGGACAACCCATATTAGTAGTAAGGAGCAAAGTCCTCTTCTGGTACTATTAGCAGTTAATCATTAACACCAGTCATCAATACAACACAGAGACGGTACTCTGATACGCCTGCTGTTGCTACTACTACTACCCACATAGACCTATACTGTATACTGTAGTCTCCAACCTAGCCTAGCCTACCTCAACACTACTAACACTGCTACTAACACATTCAAGCCATAATTGCCCGGCTGCCTCAACACATTTCAGAATATCTCATAATGGAGATGATGTTTCAAAGAAGGAAGATTCTTTTCTAAAATATCCCTTTGAAATATCGCCTTGGAATTGAAGGTGACATTTCAGTGTTATTTAAAGAAGTCTCTTCCTCGTAAAATGTTTTATGTGATAAAGTATTGTTATCTCACTACTGACATTGACATTTGGTAATATCAGAAGGGAAAATCTTCCTCCTTAAGGGATACAAATTTTTCTTTCAAATACTGTATCATTTATGATTCACTATCTTTCCTGATATATCCACATGTGTGTCAGGCAACTCGGGCATGAATGGGTTAACAACTATTTTAATATACATTGAATTAATTTTTAGATTCACTAATTTGTTTGATAATTGTTTGATTTATACTATAGATGATATATCAATGATTTGTATATATTTCATCAGAAAAATCTTTAAGAATTGATGTAATAATTATCTTCTGTAAAATTATATTGAGTAATGTATTTTGTAGTAGATATGAAAAAGCATATGTGATTAAGCATATATTAATCCTGACTTCATTTTATAATTTTGAATTAAAGATTATAAGAAATCACCTGTTCTATGGGATACTTTGAATGACTGTCTGGACATTTATCATAATATCATAATGACATAGCATTTAATCAACAATCAATATTTGCATAATTAAATGGTTTCAACTTATGCTCATTTTCTTGAAATATTTCACTAAGTTGATTTCCCAGGTAAAATATTTGTTTGTTGATCTGTTGGATTAATTCACTTCCCCATGAATTAAATAATCTGTTGTTTATCATTACTCTTTTTGTGACATCATGTTAATTCTTGATTTCTAAGATACCCTTGTGTTAAAACCAATGGGACATGATTAATTTACTACCCCAGGAAATAGTTTTCCAGATGTTTGTCTGTTAGTGCTCTACCCTTATGCTGCCAGTGGCTAATTTGGCCAATGCAAAATGACGCAAAAAACCTGAAAACTGTCTGAAACCTTGCCACATTGGAGCACATCTAAGATTACTCATCTGAGAGTGCTCAGCGAGAGCTATCCAATGAATACCAACACGACCAGGTTTAGATGGTTTTCACAAATCTTTGCATTTTTGTGCTATGGACAAAAGTAGCCTTAGCATTGGAAGGGTTAATGCACAGTGATCAAGTTCCTCTCCTCTCTGGCCTGACAAGTTTGATGTCTGAATTATACTTGTAGAATTGTGAGGAGACCTCTAGTTTTCCATGGGATGAAGGATGGCATATTGTTTACCTGGAAAATCAATGCTAGAATATTTCTCCATTTGCTGAAGGGGGTCCTATTTCTGTGTTCTCTAGCCTTATCCATCACTGTCTGCATATCTCACTGTAATACCAATAAGACTAACAACATCTTGACTGAAAGTTCTATTATTTTTTTCGAATCACTATTAAAAGGTGAATTGGGTTCTTCTAACTCTCTTTACAGAGAAAAGGAATTTGATATTTGAAAATACTTGGGCATTTAGACATTTCTCTATCGATTGATGAATTCCTTTTATTTTGGGATTTATTCATGAGCAGTTTTAATTTCTGATTTGTCAGGTTTTGTTTAGAAGACCTTAAAACATTTCAATAACAAAGGCAGAGTTTGAAAGGTGTTAAGATGAAGGATGTTTATTTGAACATTTATCTATATTTTTCAAATATATACCCTCATCCCCGTCCTGGTGCCTGGACTCTGCTCATCATCCCCCTCCACCGCCGCCGCCAGGTAGGCCGCAGTATTGCATGATCTACCTGCCTGTATCGGATGACTCTGATCTCGTCAGTCATTGTTGTTTTCCTCTCGTGTTTCCAGTGATGTTGCGGTGGACGAGATTACGCTGAAGGCCCTCAATCAGTCAGGAAGTTCATCCAATTCAAGTCTTTCCACCAGGTAACCCGCACTTCACCTACAATGCACTTGGATCATGTTTAACTTGTTTACACTATCTCTCTCTCTTTGTTCAAAACAGACCACAGATGAGTAAAACTTAATCACTATTATTAAAGTTTTCTTGTCTATTCTCCATCCAAAACATCCCTCCTACTGATTAAACTGAAATCAATATTCAGAAAAGGTATGCTATATCATATTACCCACAATGCACTTGGATCATGTTTACCTTGTTTATGCTCTCTCTCTGTCCAAAAGGTCCCACAGCTGAGAAACTTAATCAATATATTATTCATGTTTTACTTGTTTATTCTGTCTATCCAAAACCTCCTTCCCACTGATTTGTGATAGGGGACTGAGTGTGAACTGAATAATATTTTGCTCACCTGACATTTAGTTTCAAATGCTGTTTACATACTTAGTGTTATATATAAATGTTTAATCAAAAACATATTTAGTTTTCACCCTGACTATGAGTAAAAGGGATCTTTCATTCTTCTCATTTAGACATGAAACATTTTTCAACTAGCCTTATTTAAGAATTAAATAATTAGGCAAAAAATGAGTCTTTTCATTCAAGATTGATTGATGTATCTGACATCAAAAATTAAATATAAAAGTAAAAGAGAGGCAAATATGAATAGAACTTTGTCATTTAGAGTAATAAGCAAAAGCTCACTTGACCATATATTTTACCTGTGTGAGTATTTCACACAGTTAACAGTTGAAGATGAAAAAAAAGAAAGGTTATGCAGAGAGTTCACTTTTTATCCTTTCTCGTTTTTCAGAAGTCTTGACAGTCCTAGTAATTCTACAGATGCAGTGAATGACATTTCTTCTAAGCATCATGACGACTCAGATTTTGAGACGGAGGCTGAATTACCATCGCTGGAAACGTTCATTCCTAAAGACATCCTGAAAAAACTTAAACCAAAGGAAAAGAAAAGACAAGAAGTTATTAATGGTAAGGAGGGGATTGCATTTAAAAGTTCATGTTAGGAGCACTAAGATGATCTGTCATCTGTGATGATGTGGATGGTAAAATTTGGGAAGTGCAGCTATTTTTTGGAGAAAAAAATTGATCATTGGAATATTTAACATTCCAATCATTTTTTCCTGCAATACTTTCTCATTATCAAAATGTCAATGAGCAGCATTCGTCAGGTACTTTGATTAGATCAATGTCACCTGTATATTTGCTCTTTGTGACAGTTATCCATATAAGTTGCATATTTCGCTGGTATTCCACTGAGCACTGCAGTTTCAAGGAATGAAATATGCAGTATTATGAGGTGCTGTCTTTGGTCACTTTGCATGTGAACTAATACTAGAATCCTTTCATTGCAGTACATTATTCTTGCAAGGGTTTCAGTTTCTTAATGTGATAACTCGAAACATTTAAAATATATACCAATGCTTATATAAGTTAACCACTAAAACATGTGTATGTGTATTCAAGCTAATCAGTTGTGATAATGGATCGCACATTTTATATTCTTCTCATAGTTTCTTTTTATATTTTATCGTCATAGATCTTGATGATAAACAGTAAAATTTCTTTTTTTGCCAAAAAAAAAATTATGTGAAACTAAATTTCATTTAAATGAAATGTTATGAAAATTGATTTATTGTTGGTTATGATTGTGTATTTATTTTTTAGTTATCTGTAATTCTGATGTATAACCCAATCTCTGTTTGTTCCTTGCAGAATTATTCTATACAGAGAAGGCACATGTACGGAATTTAAAGGTTCTCGACAGAGTATTCTATCAACCAATGAGAAACGAGCATTATATCCCTCACGAGTTGGTCAAGTTACTTTTCCCTAACCTCAGTGATGTCATACAAGTGCACAGTAAGTTCATCATTTGCATATTTCCTTTGTTTTTCTACTCTTGTCCTGTATTAACTCATTTTTATCACAAATCCCTGGATTTGCCCCTGATAGCGTACTTATTTGTAGAGTATTTCTTTTACATTCTCCTGTTCTCTGTTGTGTTGACTCATGTCTTTCATCTATTGTCTGCTTTAAATCATATAATACATACTACCCATTCATGCTTAGAGAACTGCTTGTCAAATGTTGTCTGGACTTCTGCCATTTAAGAAAATAACTTCGTAATTAATTGTAAATCCAAATAATATTTGAAGGAGAGTTCTTCGTTAACTTTGGATCAACATTTCTTCTTCAAATATTTTCTTACAATTGCTTTTATTTTAGAGATTTCCCCAAAAGAGTCGGGCGTATCTGGCATGGCAGTTTTTATTTCTATCTGTACAGTTGAGTCGTTTTGATCATTGTTTAGCCATATTGTTTTCTTTTGTGTTTTAGGTGCGTTAAATAATGAGATGAAAGCTAGGAAGAGGGAGAGTCCACAGGTGGGAGATGTAGCAGATATTTTATTAGGAAGGGTAAGATACATTCTTATCTTTAACCCTTATGCTGCTGGTGGCCAAGTTGGCCAATACAAAAATACAAATAATGCAAAAATCCTTCAAAATCACCAACACACTGGAATATGGGTACTCATCTGAGAGTACTCAATAAGAGCTATCCAATGAATACCAATATGACAGGGTTCAGATGCTTTTCAAAAATATGTGCGTCCTTGTGCTTTGGACAAAAGTAGCCTCCGCATTTGAAGGGTTAATACTCAGCTCAGTCTAATACACAGCATGATTTCTGTCCCAATATGTTATTCTTAGTTGGATTGCATTCTGGGTATAGACAGTAAATGTTTTATCTGTTTTATTTTGTTCAATTAAAATCTGTTAAACTCAATTCAAGAATTGGCAAAAAAAAAAAGAAATAATCCATTGTGCATTGTTCTAGTTTAGTTATTGGATTGTCTTCATTTTGTGTCAAAAGAGGTTTATACTACCCTGTGCAGATTCATTGAAGTGGACTTTTTTTAGATGAATATGCTACATGATGATTTCAGTATTGTATTACCATGGTTTGTTTTCTTGTTGCAGTTTGATGCAGACGCTGGGAAGCAGTTTAAAAATGCTGTTGCAGTCTTCTGTAAAAATCAGGCCTATGCCTTGGAAACTTTAAAAAATAAAACAAGAAAAGACCAAAAATTAGCAGCATTTTTAGCAGTAAGTATGCTTATCTTTTGATCGAATGAGATTTTCACCTAGATGCTTTCAATATTGTTATCCGCTGAATGTGATGAGTCAAGAAAGTTCTTATTGATAACGTGAATTTGGTTATCCCTTAAATTTGTATATTGTTGCGTTATTTTGATCTAGGCTTCAGTACCACACAGACTGCATCCATTCATTGTATGAAAAAGATCAAATCATTTGTTTTCTTATATGGTTTTCAGAGTTTATTAGTTCCTGTTCTTGAGAAGTCTGTCCAAATACATATAACTATTTTTGAAATTACTTCACATCTATTCATGGAATGAAGGCATACATTCCAATACCTTTATGGACACTGATTGTAAGATATCCTGTACTTCCTGTGTTATTAGGCACCTGTACATCAAATAATTTTATCTATTTTTTGTTTCCAGGATCAAGAATGTAATTCATTGTGTCGAAGGTTTCAGCTTAAAGACCTTATTGTAACGGGAATGCAGCGATTGACCAAATACCCTCTCCTTATAGAAAACCTCATGAAATACACTCAGAGTGAGTATTATATTTTTCTTTATCCAAATACTCTTTCTTTATTTCAATTATTTCAGTTTCAGGGTGCTGTTAGTATTTTATTTATTTTTCTCTATCCAAATACACTTTCCTTATAGAATATCTCATGAAATACACAATATCCCCTTTCTTTATAGAGAAACTCATAAAATACACAATTCACAATATACAATTATTTCAAACGTATCAGAGTTTCTGGATGCTGTTGTTATATTGTGTTGAAAAGGTCAATACAGATACCTTCTCTAAAAGAGGGTTCCTGTATCAATACCGATACCATCCCTAAAAGAGGGTGTTTGTACCTCTATCTATGTAGGTTGATGGTATTCCATGATTCATGCCCTGGAAACCACAAGGCAGGGACAGGGATGACTGATCTACATCAATTTGTTTCCGCCAGTGTGCATGAATATCAAATGTCAACCGAATTCCATAGCTCATGCTAGTAGAATTCCTGTCATACATATACCGGTATATTGATTTCTGATATAGTATGGTGTTTTACATGCTCCCAGTTCCCCTTAGTATATTCATCTGGGGGCTATGATACTCCTGAAAATAATTTTTGTTTTAGGCAACAAAAAAATCGCTAAATATTTAAATTAGAGTAATTTGGTTGAATTTTAGTTCTCTTATCAGTTCCGGACAAAAATGATAGCTTATACTTACTCTTCTTTAAATTGCTTAGGTTAACATAATAAGCTTATTGTTAACAGTAATTGGCACTTGAATACAAATCTACATATTTTAAAGTTTATCTCTAGCTGATTTTCGTTAGGAAATGGACCAAAAACTGATTTCTCGTTAGGAAATGGACCAAACTTTAAAGTGTTAGATAGATTCTTCCATTTATTATCATTCACTAATCTTCATTTTTTGAAATCTGCTCTCTACTGATTGTTTGTTAATCAAAATTGATTTTCTATCTATCTATTCAGTTGCGCTCACTGATCTCCATATTTAGTAATTTACTTGCTACTGATTTTTCTTAAAACATGCGATACTTTTGATTTAAAAAATTCTACCATTTTTTTTTTCATCGACCACTTGATTCCACATTTATTTTCCTTCTCTCTTTTATTTTGCAGCTAATACGGAGGAATATGAGCACTTAAAGCAGTCATTAGTGTTAAGTAAAGCCATCTTAGAATGTGTGAACAGTGCAGTAAAGGAGTGTGAGAACCTACAGAGGCTCGCAGAGATGCAGAAACGCATCGACAGGCGGCCTCTGGAAAATGTCAGCAACAACCAAATAGTTTCAGAATATAAGGTGGGTACTGGACTTAAATTGATATATATATATATATATATACATATATATATATATATATATATATATATATATATATATATATATATATATATATATATGTATATATATATATATATATATATATATATATATATATATATTGATAGATATATATATATATATATATATATATATATATATATATATATATATATATATATATATATATATATATATATATATATATATATATATATATATATATCTATATATATATCTATATATATATCTATCTATATATATATATATATATATATATATATATATATATATATATATATATATATATATATATATATATATATATATATGTGTATACATACAATACATGTTTGTGCTGCTACTCTGAATTAAATAAGAAAATAAAAAATTCTTTCCAGTTCTTCTCACATGTATGGTTCATATATTCACTGGAGTCTTTCACAATATTGACCTGATGAGACAATCAGGAATCAGAAGCAGAATGATCTGTGCTGCTACTCTGTATAAAATAAAAAAATATTTCCCAATATTTCTCACATATGTATGGTTCATACTCTCTCAGGATATTCACATGGTGAGACAATCAGTTGTTAGAAGCTAACCAACCTGCATATGCCGCTACTCAATATTAAAAGTTTATTTCCTAATACTTCTCACACGTATGGTTCATATATTCACTGGATTCTTCGTATTCTCACACGTATGGTTCATATATTCACTGGATTCTTTGTATTCTCACACGTATGGTTCATATATTCACTGCATTCTTTATATTCTCACACGTATGGTTCATATATTCACTGCATTCTTTATATTCTCACACGTATGGTTCATATATTCACTGTGTTCTTTCAGAATATTGACCTGACGAGGCACAAGCTGGTGTACGACGGTCAGCTGACGTGGCGGATCAGCCGCCAGAAGCAGATCGACCTGCACGTGGTGCTGCTGGAGGACATCTTGGTGCTCCTGCAGAAGCAGGACGACAAGCTGGTGCTCAAGTGCCAGAGCACCAACATGGTGGTGGGTAAGGACGACACCAAGAACACGCACAGCCCCATCATCAAGCTCGTCAACCTGCTCACGCGAAACGTCGCCATCGATAAGCGCGCCTTCTTTCTCGTCAACACCTCCGACAACGGGCCGCAGATCTACGAGCTCGTCGCCATGTCATCGGACGAGAGGAGAAAGTGAGTAGAATTCACATCTTAGTCTTTGAGATATTTTCTAGGCCTAAAAAAGAAATAGTTTGTTTCCTGTAAATGTCCATAATAGATAGGGTTGGTGGGTAAAAAAATTTGGGTGGGAATTTTTTTTTTTTTTTTTTTTTTTTTTTTTAAATGTTTGTTTAGTTGCAAGTTTTATGTTGATTGGGAGTTGGAAGGCAGGCAATAACTTTAGGGTAGGGATTTCTTTCAATAAAAACTTGTTAGGTTAAGGGTTTAAGGAAGCAAACAATTTTTTTAGGCCTTATTGCTTATACCTGACCAATTAGATGCATTGTCTTTCACTTATATCAGTCTCAAAACTGAAAATCAGCTTTTCTCAAATAGGATGCGTTCATCCCACATGCTGTTGACACTGTAAACAGGTTTCTTGATTTTTATGTGAAGAGTTTTACAGAAGATTGATGGAATAAACATGAAAAAAATTCGAATTTGAGAAAAAAGATAAAGAAAACCTCTATACTTGCAATATCATTTTCTTTCCAATTTGCGAAAGAAGTTGCGGGTTGTATCCATAAGACAATGAATAAAATTGGTATTGTCTTTAGGTGTATACTTGTGTAATCCTGGCTTTACACATGTTATACTGCTTACTAAATTGTTGCCAGATCATCAAACTTGAAGCAAAAAGGAGTAGAATTTGTAATTCTTGTTTTTATGTGTAAACCAGTGTCCTAGCCAGGAATTTAAAAATGCATGTCTGAAACAGTAATTACAAAATTTCTGCCCATCCAGATTTAGCTACTCAGTTACTTCAAATCCTTACACTGATTTAACATCCTGTTGTGCCAAAAAAGGCAACTTACACTCATGAAGGGTTGGAATATATTTGGTTGTTACCACAAAAAAGTCATAATTGAAAATTCTTCATAGAAATGTTTACCTCTCCATAAAGGAGGTTTTCAGGCAATTGCCTGTCCAAGAGACAGGTGAGTCCTGGCTAAGTCCCTGGACCATAGACCTACGATATTTGCAAAATAAATTGTGCTTGGCTGTGATACAGCTTTTGGTTTAAAAAGTCTCTCCAAGGGGAAGAGTTCTTTTCTCATTAGACTTGCTATCTTTGGATCTGTAATGTATGAGAAAATGTCAAGGCTGTGGGACTCCATAGCTTATAGAGACATTACACTATGTGGAGAGTTCATAGCATATTATTGCATGTATAGTGCTAATTGTCTTCAAGGAACTGAAAAGCTAAGAGAAGAAGTTTGTCACACTTTCAAAGGATTTGATACCTAAAGCCTGTTGTATGATGGCAATAGGTTTTGGAATAGCTTAGGGAATATGATTATTCCACCATCACCATATTTTATAGAAAAGAATCTTTCCTTGTATGACAATGGTTGCAAGAGTCATGGCTATGAGGGAGTTTATCCTATTGAAAAATATTTCTGTCAGCACTTCAAACATGAAAAATTTGAAAATCATTGCAATGTTTGTTTCATTTGCACTATAGACAGAGCAGAGCTTGATTCAAGGTAGCATAGACCATACTCTAGATAGCAGCCTAAAAGTACATCAACTGTTTAATAATAACTTCTATCTCAAACACATTCACCTCTAAAGCTAGAATTGATTTAACACTTTGGAGCTGGCCTCAGCATAGGCCTCCTTTGATTGGTTCATTTTTAAGTGAAAAGTTTTAGCTGACTGAATCTCATTAGTTGAGGGCTGACACAGGCCTTCTCAAAACAGCCTGTCTTTTCTAGTGACATCTTTGTGTCAAGAACACTTTTCGTGATGTATTTGAATTAAAAATGTTGATCATAACCAAACCCACCTATATCTTTCTTATGATTTTAAACATGAGTTAATGCAAGATGAATAAACTTACACCTCTTGTAATTAATTGTGAAGGTTTAACATAATTGGTTGATTGTAATTGGCATTTGAATATATATCTTCATATTTTGAAATTTACTTTCAACTGATCTTTGGTTAATCACTAGATAAACACTTTTTCTGGTTTAAAATGGATTTACTTTCAACCACTAATCTCCATGTTTTAAATTATCTGTAATTCCAAAGGAATCACCAAAGGTATCTTAGGTCCAAACAACACTTGTGAAAGTGATCTCCTGGTCTAGACTGCCTGTTGTTTGATAACATGTGAAATGGAGTAGAGATGAATTCAAGAATGAGCATTAGTGTATGGAAAGGGGGCAATATCAAATGATATCAGTATGATTGTTATCGCCCTGCTTGAGGTTAGTGAATGTGTTATACTCAAAGCTTAGATGAATAAAAGAATGGATATGTAGCGAGAGAGCAATTACCATAGGTGCTTTAGTGAAGACCTGGCTATCCCAGGGGTCTCGAATCTGGCCCCAGTTTGATATCACTAGGAGACAAAGACCAATGAGGGCTCTAGTATCGTTTACATTAGGTTGTTTGGGTTGATCGGCTGGTTTCATATCCACTTGTTTTTATTCCTCTAAGCTCAAATAAGGAATAACATAGAGAGTCCCTCTTATCTGATTAACCAATCAGGCGCCTGCCAAGTAGACAGTGCGCCCCTGCTGCATGCCGAAACAGCAGCAGCGGACGGACGCTGCACTGGCGGAGGCAGTGAACAAGTCAGCTGATTCTTGTAGGAGCATGGGTAGCCAGTGAGGTGGTAAAGTAGGTCAATGTGCGTGCCGTCTATTTACCCTCTCTCACATGTGAGGTGCCAGCGTACTACTACAGTGAGGTACAGCACAGAGGAGGCGAAGAAAGAGGAGGGACGGTCCAGAGGAACATTTTGGGGGAAGAGTGATCAGCTAACGGTGTACTAACCAGCAGGAGGTTGACTGCCTGCCACCTTTGCTGTGAATAATCATGTGTGTGGTGTTCAATATGGCATGATTCACAAGTCCAGGATGTTATTTTCATAATTGAAAAGAGCCCTTGATTCCAGCATACTGCGTGCGTGGTCTAGGATTCATGGACAGAGCGCAGAACAAGAGAAGTGCTCCATCAGCATATTGACTCTTTACCACTCTAGTGAGAAGGTGATCCAATACTACACTACTACTAGTGGATTGACCACTGACCACTAGATACTGACCACCCAGTTTAATTGGGTATTGTTGTATGCTACCCTTTGATACAGGAAAAATCGTCAAGAGGACCCTCAACTTCATCAGGATATTGACTCTTTACCACACTGAGAAGGTGATCCAGTAATAGAGTACTACTAGTGGACTGACCACTGACCACTAGTCAATGACCACCCAGTATTATCGGGTATTATCATAGACTGCCCTTTGATACAGGAAAAATCCTGAACAACTCTCAACAAGGATTTTTGTATTTAGTCTAAAAACACTGATTAGAAGGAGCATTCATCAATACTCTATCATTTTAGCAGTGGAGTATTTTTTAAAAGGTGTGTGTATGGTTGTTGAGTTACCACTGATACGTGCAATCCATTGCCAATAGCAAGACCACCTACATGTACCACCCAGAGACATTTTTGCCAACAGGTGCTACAAAGAATAATGGAAGAGTCCTCCTTAGACTTTCCTTTCAGCAATGAACTAAGATGGTACAGAGTATGATAATGGAGTGACCGCTGCCAATAGCTGCGCCTGTGTATTCTAATAGAGTGACCGACCAGCCACTTGTGACCACTGCCAATAGCTGTGCCTGCAGGAGCTATAAAGGAAGACGGTCAGTTGGCACCAGACTCCTAAGATAACCAAACGCCTCTAACTTTGACCACTTAGTGGACACATCACTTGCCACTGTCTGCATACATAGTGGATCTACTACCATTGACTCATAGGTGACTGTCTGTAGATGGGCCCATCAGGACTATTGATAGGTTGTCTGCATAAGGGTATCTGGCAGGAATACTAGTGGGATATTTCACTGCTTTTGGAGTCGGGATTGAATAGTGCTTGGACCTGACGATACTAGTAGATTATCAAGGAAAGGCCACTGTGGAATGCCAGGAACGGTGCATGCAATAAGATAGATACTCTTTAACATCAAACATGTGATGTATGGGTGTATATGTATGGAGATTAACTGCTGCTGACCACTGCTCAAGACCACAGTAGTTACTTGTAATAACACTGCTCTCTCAGTGTGACACCAAGAAAAAAAGGGTTTGAAGTTGGATATTTATACATTGAGACCACTGGTCAAAACATCACTAATGAGAAGTGTCTCACTGTTGCTGTCAGACACAAAGATCTGAAGTTGGATGTTGATATGTCCGAGACTGATTGCTGACCACTGGTCAAGACTCTAGTGATGATAATGATAAGAGTCTCTCAGTGTGTCTGCTTAAGACACAAGGGTTTTGAAGATAGCCACTAAGCCTTGATCATTATAGCCCTTAATCTATTGCCCTGTAGCAAATCAATAACAGTTGTCTGCTGAGGAGTCTGCAGTTTTGGTCTGCAGCAGCAGCAGCACCAGTCGCACACCGTCCCACCGAGAGTACAACAGACAAGCTACGCATATTGCTCATTTCTAATAGGGACATTACTGCACTGTACAGATCAGTGGTATTTAGTATAAACTCCCAGAGAAGCTGTGAAGGGCTTCATTCCAATATCATTAACCTAGCATCGAACTCCTTATAGTTAGTTGGTAAAGGCAGCATTCTAATATTCATTGGCCTAGCATCAAAATTATTATGGTTAGCTTCTGTGCAGTTGCCAGAGTGAATATAATTATTTAGCGGTTATCAAAACCCTTGATAAATATAATTTAGATTTATTGATGTTACATTTTTACTGCAGTTTGTATTTTCTGCAGTTGTGTAAAATATCTATTTAACATTGATGTATAGGATTTATGATTATGTTTTGATTAGAGAAATCTGGAAATTTTCTCTTTTAGTGAAAGAATTCCCTTTGATTATCCTATATATTTAATAGGAATGATAAAGAGGGTTGAATCATTTCTTCATAAACACAGTGTTACTCAGTTATCCTCAATTCAATTTACCTCATTGCAGAAGTACAATAAAGGGTCTATTGAATAACAATTATATTGAATTTAATAGAGCCCATAGTTGTGTGTATTGGTACACTGAAATCTATTGAATTTTCTGCCACAGCCTACAGGTGTATCTTGTGTGTAGAGTACCTGTCTCCCTACCTATTGTATTGATCAGTGAAAGGTGTAAGTGTCGTTACCTATTGTGTTGCCTATATACAATAGATGAGAGGCTGTGTGTATGAGTGACTATATTATGAACCTGTCAGTTTATGGATTGCACTGGATAACAGTTTCATAGTCGCTTGATCAATTAGGACGTCCCCTCCACATTTTCACACGATACATCTAATTGACAGAGATGAGCAGTCAACTGCATTGGCAGCAGCCTAGTCTAAACCTTTTGTAACAGATCGATCTGTGTGCTATATGAACAGTGGTGGTATAGCCATATAGCACTAGAAAGCCAAGACAGTAGTGTGGATCTGTGTGCTATATGAACAGTGGTGGTACAACCATATAGCACTAGAAGGCCAAGACAGTAGTGTGGATCTCTGTGCTATATGAACAGTGGTGGTACAACCATATAGCACTAGAAGGCCAAGACAGTAGTGTGGATCTCTGTGCTATATGAACAGTGGTGGTACAACCATATAGCACTCGAAGGCCAAGACAGTAGTGTGGATCTGTGTGCTATATGAACAGTGGTGGTACAACCATATAGCACTAGAAGGCCAAGACAGTAGTGTGGATCTGTGTGCTATATGAACAGTGGTGGTACAACCATATAGCACTCAAAGGCCAAGACAGTAGTGTGGATCTCTGTGCTATATGAACAGGTGTGGTACAACCATATAGCACTCGAAGGCCAAGACAGTAGTGTGGATCTCTGTGCTATATGAACAGTGGTATAATAAGCATATAGCACTCAAAGGCCAAGACAGTAGTGTGGACCTCTGTGCTATATGAACAGTGGTATAATAAGCATATAGCACTCAAAGGCCAAGACAGTAGTGTGGATCTCTGTGCTATATGAACAGTGGTATAATAAGCATATAGCACTCAAAGGCCAAGACAGTAGTGTGGATCTCTGTGCTATATGAACAGGTGTGGTACAACCATATAGCACTCGAAGGCCAAGACAGTAGTGTGGATCTCTGTGCTATATGAACAGTGGTATAATAAGCATATAGCACTCAAAGGCCAAGACAGTAGTGTGGATCTCTGTGCTATATGAACAGTGGTATAATAAGCATATAGCACTCAAAGGCCAAGACAGTAGTGTGGATCTCTGTGCTATATGAACAGTGGTATAATAAGCATATAGCACTCAAAGGCCAAGACAGTAGTGTGGATCTCTGTGCTATATGAACAGTGGTATAATAAGCATATAGCACTCAAAGGCCAAGACAGTAGTGTGGATCTCTGTGCTATATGAACAGGTGTGGTACAACCATATAGCACTCGAAGGCCAAGACAGTAGTGTGGATCTCTGTGCTATATGAACAGTGGTGGTACAACCATATAGCACTAGAAGGCCAAGACAGTAGTGTGGATCTCTGTGCTATTTGAACAGTGGTAGTAAAACCATATATTATAATAGCACTTGAAGCCTAAGAGAGTAGTGTGGATCTGTATGCTATATGAACAGTGGCATTATAAGCATATAGTACTTGAAGCATTGTAGTCCACAACATCTTCCTACCTCTTCATAAAAGATACTTGTTGCCTGGATTTGTCAGGCAGCAAATGGATGACTACTACCCTTTATGACATTCTTGTGAGTATTTGTATGCAGCATATAAGAGTTCTATTGATTGGCGTGCCTGGATGCCTGTCACTATATAGTAATCCATGTACTGTATCTAATCTGGCTACTAGTGGATATCGATAATCTGGTACTATTGCCACCCAAGGGTTGAAGCTGGCTTGCACTGAGACATGAGACTGAACTCTTCGGTGGACAACGCATCCTATTACAATGGTGGATTTTGGAGACATGGACCTACATTGTCAATAAAGAAAACACCTCCTAAGAGAAGAGAACTCCGATTAAGAGAAGAACTTGGATTATTGTTGAAGACTTGCTCCAGCAGTGACTCTTAAGGTTGAAAAAGGATCCTGAGACAAGAACTTGATTATTTCAAAGACATTTGCCAACACTGAAATTTAATACAATTTAAGACAAGAATTGTAAGACAAGGCTCGGATACAGACTTGGATTTTCTGTGGGAGACATGTACGAAGAATGATTTTTTTGGCTACAGCGAACCTTAGATAAGGAATTGCACTGCTGTGGTGGACATGTGCTGAGACTAATCTTTGGTGTAAAAGAAGAACCTGAGAAAAGGCCTTTGGATTGTGAAGGGAATATACCATATGTATGCAGCATACTGTTAAATCCACTGGGAGATCTACATAGGGTAATTTATCCATGGTGACATGTTTGCTGCCACAACACTTGAAGGGTCTCCCAAAGATTATAGCTCAAGGCACAAGATATTTTGGGCGCATGTTGAGAAGTGAGGACACCCAAGACATGGTGAAGTTAGACGTCTGAGAAATGATGTATTCATGGTAACTCTATGCTGATACTACAACACTAGAAGGAGATCATAAAGTCGGCAACTTTAGGTGCACACTCACTGATGCTTGGACAAAAGGTTCATTTCGAACCCTTATCAACACTGAACATAAGAGTTGATATCAAACCCCTATAAATATTGGACTAAGCAGACAGAAGTAGATAGCATCATCATGGCACATGCAAGATCTGAAAAATCCACCTCTCCCAAATCCGACAGTCCTCCCAAAACCAGCAAGAGGAAAAACAGCTCTGTTGTAAGGTAAGGTGGTCTTTTAGAAACATTTTCCATATAGACATGATGGAAAATTGCTAGTTCTTGGCATGGGTTACCATTAGTATTCAGAGCTTGATGCTCTCTGCTTTTATGTTTAGAAGATTAGGGGGTGATGTACATCATTATCTTTGCCAAAACTTTGCCAACTTATACTACTTATTTCCAGGTTATTTTGGCAAGTGTTTCCCTGCATGGTGATAATCATTTCTTAACCTATTCACTACCCTACAGTGTGCATTTAGTCTTACACACAAGCAGATATCTTGATTTTAAAAAATACAATATTTTTGATGAATTTTTGATTTGAAGTTGTCTGGTTAGGTTAAACAGTCATTCAGATAATTTCCAAATACAACAAGCTCTCTTTTGATTAGGTTTGAAGGAGGTTGCGCCCCAGAAGCTAGTGTTTAGGGCTGGCACCAGTTCTAGCTGTACCAGTAATGTTAATACTTGCTCTATGAAATACTGGTTATTATTACTGGTTAGTTCTTTATTGTACAGGTCAATACAATAAAAGCTAATAATGATGATGATGATGATGATGATGATGATGATGATGATGATGATGATTGATGATAATAATAATGACAATAATGATGTTTTTGAGCAATGAGCATGTTTATATGGAAAGGGCGCAATATCAAATGACAATATTATTGTATTATGATTATAATGATAATAATAATAATAACAGTAATAATGATATACATAGACCTGTACCCCACAGCCTGTGAGATGTTTACATATATTAGCAATGTCATTCTAACTACATAGCTTCAGAGCACTAGTTATCAGATGTGAGGAAGGTCCCATAAGTATAACCCACAAAATGGGTATTGGAGTTCAGCAGGGAATGACTTCATCATCCCCCCACCACTAGATAGATGGCCTTTAGTGCTCTATCGGGCACAGGAGACTGGGGAGCTGGGCTATCAACACAAGTACTTGGTCAAACATTGCGTCCTTGATCCTCCCGGCCTGAGATCAGGCAGGTCAATATTGGACCAGGTCCTCATTGGCCCACTCACAATCCCTGTGCCAACATCACTGCTATATGTAAATACTACGTACCTGTAAAAGCAGTCGTGGCAGGGCCAATTATGTGCATGCAATGTGTGGGATTTGTTATTGTTAGTAGATGACCTTATAGATTTCCTTATGAGAAAATCCTTACTCTCAGATTGTTGCTTCTTGATTAAGAGGGTTCTGAATGAGTAAGATCATGTATGAGCTCTGGACAGGTATTAATGGGTTAACCCTTATGCTGCTGGGGGCTTAAATTTGGCCAATACAAAATGATGCAAAGAAACACTTTAAAATGACTGAAACCCTGCATGTGGGTACTCATCTTAGAGCACTCAGTAAGACCTATCCAATGAATACCAACATGACAGGGTTTAGATGGTTTTTAAAAATTTGGCATTGGAAGGGTTAAGATGTTTTCATATGTGTAAGATCATGCATGAGCTCCAGGTATTAGTGGGTTAAACATATGAAGGTGATACACACAAAGGTCTTAAGGCTAGGCGGCTACCCTGAACTGTGTAGCTTTGCATCAACAAAAATCTTTGTGCCGTTGTACTTTGGAAGACAGTAGCCTAGGCATTGGAAGGGTTTAACATGTCAGTATATAAAAAGGTTATACACATGTGTAGATACACATGAAGGCTTAGTGGCTAGGCGGCTAGCCTGACCTGTGTAGCTTTGCATCAACAAAAATCTTAGACTTGCTACAAGTCTGTGATATCTGTCTCTTTCACTCCAGGTTTAGTTCTGAATAAATCCTCAAGGGGGACACACTTGAGCTGCAGTCTGTATCTGCCATCTATCCACATTTAAATGTGGCCTGTGAGGCAAGCTACAAAAATCTTTGTGCCCTTGTACTTTGGATGACAGTAGCCTAGGCATTGGAAGGGTTAAACATGTCAGTATATAAAAAGGTGTATATACACATGTGTAGATACACATGAAGGCTTAGTGGATAGGAGGCTAGCCTGACCTGTGTCGCTGTCTGTCAACAAACAGGTCCCCCCTCCCCCCTCCAGCAGTGGGCCAGCAAGGCAACACACCTGACTGAAGGCCTAGTGGCTAGGCGGCTAGCCTGGCCTGTGTACCTGTGTGTCAACAAACAGGTCCCCCCCCCTCCCCCTCCCTCCAGCAGTGGTCCAGCAAGGCAGGCTCTCTCTCTCTCTATTGTTATGATAGCCCGTCACTCTGTGGACACACTACTTACCTGTAGCGAGAAGCCCTTTGATGTTCAGGGAGCCGTGTCTCTTCAGCTACCTGTGGCTGACCTCTGGTTGACCTCTCAGATACCTGAGGTGACTCATCTTTCATTACACTGGCCTCCTCTATGTTTTTCCTAGACTCTCTTCTTCTTCTCCTCCATCGTTAACCTTGGCTCAGAGATGGACCTCAATATTTTTTGTAAGGTGACCTTTGGGCGCCTAGCAAAGAAGAATCTAGGCGCCCACAAGAAATATTCGGAGTCCCAAGTCTTATAATCAGCTCTCTTTCAATCACCCATCCTGACTGACACCTTGCTTCGAAACTATGCATATAGTAACTCAGACTTAACTTCAAGGCTCTTAATTTACCTGATATCACTCTGAAATATGTGTTTGGAAGTGTAGACTTCAAACCATGATATAATATGAAATTTTCAAAATGTGTTATAAAAGGTGTATTTGTCAGAAAAATATCATCTTAAGTCAGGCCATCTTTGCAGCCTATTTGGCAGGAACTGATAAGCCTAACCACTAGGTGCTGATCTAGTATGGTATGTAGATCTCTGTAATCTGCACAATAATTCATGTTGCCTGATGAGAGCATGTCTATCATTCAGGACGGGGACCAGATACGGACGTATATACGGTATGTGTCACGTTTTGGCCCTTTGATTTAGTGCTGTCTCCCTTTCAATGACAGTCCCCCTGACAGCACCATGATGACTGTTCTGCTTGTTATGCTCCTCTGCCAAATTACTGCCTGGAAACCATGCTTAATTACGGTGACTGGTATGTCATTTGCTGCAAAAAAGGCACATGAATGTGGTACAACACTCTATGGTATGTGTACCTCATTTCGAGCCAATTTTGCTATTTTCATATCCGGGTGTTTTGCCGACCGACTGCAGTTGCAGCTAGTGAAGTGACATTGTTGACTATATATTCAACACTTTTCTAAAAAAAAAACTACTTCAGCAGCTGATTGCTAGTCTGTGAAATGAATAAAATTAGTTCTCAAATTCGGAGCTAGTAGAACACTTATCACTGTAGTTTTGGATTTTATAATCCACCCCATAATAGTTAAGGCCTTTTTGGGCACTATACTGAGTGTTGAATGGTAAAGGATAGTGGTATTTAGTCCTGAGTGTGTTAATAACTATACTATTCTCTAACACCACAATAGACTGAGTGTGTGGTTAGTCGAACACTTATCATTTCCCTTATAATCACTGTAGTTTTGGATTTTATTTTCCTCCCCAAAATACTTGAGCCTGTGTGTCAGTTTTGAAAGGGTTAAGAAAGTTTCAGTCCTGAATGGGTTAATAGTAACTGTACTATTCTCTAAAGCCACAAAAGACTAAGTGTGGATTTTATTTTCCACCCCATAATAGTTGGGCCTGTGTGTCTGTTTTGAAAAAGTTAGTCCTGAATGTGTTAATAGTAACTGTACTATTCTCTAAAGCTTCAACAGAAGACTGAGGAGTGTGTGGTTAGTCAAGCTGACACCTGACATAGCCTGCTGGCCTGGATCTGTGCAGTTCAAATAACAACTCCTCAGAGAGTTGTTTTGGCAACTGATCAACAGAGCCCATATCAATATAACATGATAACTGTGAAAAGACCCATAAAGTGGCACACACAATATAGAATGATCAACCCCTCAACACTCATGCCTGCTTTACAGGAATTGGGTAGGATGGAACTTTCATTTGTCCTCACTTTTTCTTACACCTAAACCTATCTATGATGGGAGATCTTGACAGTGTTGTCTGGATCTATGAAACCTTGGAAATATTGAGAAACAAACCCTTATGTTGCTGGTGGCTGATTTGGCCAACACAGAATGATGCAAAAAAGAACCTTTCAAAATGACTGAAACCCTGGCATATGGGTACTCATCTGAGAGTACTCAGTGTAAGCTATCCAATGAGTACAAACATGACAGGGTTTAGATGGTTATAAGAAATCTTTGCGTCCTTGTGCTTTGAACAAAACTAGTCTCAGCATTGGAAGGATTAAGAGTAAATTATGACTAAATTCACAGAACATGGGTAGGATAGGAGGAGATGTTAGTTATGTGCTGATCAAACAAATAGAAAAGTCCATAATATCTGCAGGTTCCACTATAGTTTATGTGGTCTTAGTTCGGACAACTGGCAGTCACAAGGTTGTCTCATGGGTCATTCTATATGCTGTGCTGGAACTAGTGGTAGAAAAACCTTTGCATACATACAGTGACTAGGAATACAGTGACAGGAAACTCCTAGCCAGCAGTCCATTCACTCCCACTGTGAAGGCTAATCTCGTCCAGAGGCTTGAAAGGGCTAGAGACTATATATCTCTGATACATAGTAGCACAACTATGTGTTTGGGAATGTAAGAAGCCCCATCACATTGCATAATGACTAATGTATTACACATGCTCTAATTGGCTAGTGGTAATATTTTCTTTGGCATACCAAGTCAGTTAGTAACTGAGGGAAAAGTGAAACAGAGCAGGGCAAAAATGGCTGTCTTACCGTTGCTAGCAACAAGATAACCACTTAATAGTACAACCAATCAAGATGGCCAACCCATTTGCAGCTGAAGTACACCAGAGACATTGATCAAAGTCGCTGAGTACACACATAGTCTTGGTAACTAACTGGTAACTAACTATATATTCAAAGTGGATTGCTATATGCAACAGGAACAACTTTCAATCAACTTTTTCTCAAAGTATTATATTATGACATGACTAGTTTGAGGGAGCTTAAACTTTAAGCTCCCTTGCTTGAGGAATTGAGTATTACAACAGATTTGGACCCTCTCTCTAAACCAATCAGAATACAGTATCTCCAAGTGAGGTATAATAAACATATATTCTTACTGGCCGAAGCATGTTTTTGCACCTGATGAGAATAGGTAAAATAGGGAATTTGTAGATAATCACCTCTGAAAATTCATTGAGCTTATAATATTCCCTTTATATTCAATATTCCCTTGAATATGTTTCATTCATATCGTCTGTAGAATCCAACCCCTGTAGTCGAGCAGATCTTCACCTTCTTGATAAGCAACAAGATTCAAGGTCATGCTTTCCAAATATGTGAGCAAAAAAAGAGGAATTTGTTATGAGCATGTATTAACTGATGCTGTAAACAGTCCTGCTAGGAATGGCTGTGTTAGTGGCAGAGTGAGGCTTCTATTAACTCATTATACCCAGAGCACCCTGCCCTGGAAGTCAGCTCGCATGTTAACCCTTTTTCTGCTGGTGGCGAATTTGTCCAATACAAAATGATGCAAAAAATAAGAAAAATAATTGAAATCCTGGCTCGTGGGTACACATCTGAGAGCACTCAGCGAGAGCTCTCCAATGAATACCAACATGACATGGTTTGTATGATTTCCAAAAGTTTTGTGTTCTTGTGCCTTGGGACGAAAGTAGCCTCAGCATTGGGTTGAGATAATCTCTGCTACGATTCTGAAGTTTCTAGTTAGAATGAGTGGGTCGGATCAGTGAGGGTATTAAGGTTTACTGGTGCCAGTCTTTTCAGGCACATGGAATATGTGGGGTTTCTTTGATGATTTCCTCAAGTGAAATGGAGGATATTTTATACAGTTTTTACAAGCAACCTCTTTGCGAAGTATATCTGCGTACCTTGGCACGTTTCTTGGCTTTTCGCTCATTTGATATGCTTGTAGTAATAGGACATCACTAGAAATGAGAAAAAAAGCTATTGTCACAAATTGAAAAACAACAACTTTTTTGTGGTTTCACTAAGATCAATTGACGCCCAGTCCTGTCCTAAATATAGCGCCAGTAGAAACCTTGTAAGATTTCACGTTTGGTGGTATTGCCAAAGATCTGTCAACACACACACAGTGATATCAGGCTATATTCAGATACTATGCATCTGATATAATACATGTCATGGTTTATTTAATTAATGTGTTTTATGAAGTGATCATATTTCTCCTTTCTTCAGTTAGATCAGCAACATCATGTACTGGCTCCTCTTCAAGTGTTACTTGGAGACCTGTTGATATTCATTGGATAGCGCTCACTGAGTACTCTCAGATGAGTACCTATGTGCCAGGGTTTCAAACATTTTTCAGGGGTTTTGCATCATGCTGTATTGGCCAAACTAGCCACCGGCAGCATCAGGGTTAAAAGAAGAAAAAATAAACGTGTTGGCTACACCCTAGACTAGGTTCCTAGTCCCTAAACAGCTGACATTCCCTTCTGTGCTGACCAAGCAGAGTGATGTAGTACCAAATATGATAGATAGATGGCACCACCTGCCCCTCCCATCCCTAGAGGATTTTTCATACTCAAACTGAATCCTGCTGAGATAAGTGTAAAGTAAATGGACCACTATGGCCACCTAAAATATTTGGTGCTAGGTAACAGAAAAACATAACAGAAAATACATATAACAGCCTAGAAATCTAGGCTAGCTACACCCTAGCTTTACCTTCAGACCTCTATTTCATGGGCTGCCACTAGCAGTAGTAGGGTATGCAGGGTTGCAGTGGGTAGGTATGTAGGGTGCCTGATTAATTAGTCCCGGTCAGGTGTGGCCAGGTGTGGTGCCGGCAGTCAATGGGGCATCAGGTGATCTGGGTATAAATCCCACCGCAACTGTCAGGGTTGTCCCTCCAAATACCAAACCCAAGCTGACTTCAATTACACACCCACATAAATAGCAACAACAAGGCCATTGTGTGCTAATGAGTTTCACAATCACTAACTCTGTGTCAAGGCTAGCCTAGTATTTAGGCTGTCATATGTACATATTTTGACACTTTCCTCAACATTTTCACGCACTATTTTGCTCATATCTCTTCAATATAAGCTTATTATAGATATTTGACTGTGTAACCCCCTTGAATAAAGATCATTATTATCATTTTTTTGAAGGCGAAATGCTAGTCATGGCTCAACTGGTAACTCTCCTTCAAATATTTTGCGAGGTCATGCTTTAACCGAGAGTTATTTTCTTAACCCTTTGTAATGCTGAGACTACTATGTCCAAGGCACAAGGATGCAAACATTTCTGAAAACCATCTAAACATTGTCGTGTTGGTATTCATTTGAAAAGTCTCGCTGAGATGAGTGCCCATGTGCCAGGATTTCAGTCAAATTTCAGGTCTTTCTGTCATTTTGTATTCTCATAATCAGGCTCCAGCAGCACAAGGGTTAAATGGGATATTGTCCTTTAGTTCATGTATGGATGATTATACCTATTATTTCCATGTTGTTTTCAGATGGTTCAAGTACATTTCTGACGCCACTGAGGCCTACAGGGTGAAGAGCAGGAATTCCAAGGTGGAGGTGGTGGAACCGGTGCAGGCAGCGCCCCTCCAGGTCCCCGAACCCGTGCAGGCCACCCCCAGCATCCAGGCCCAGGAGACCGCCACCACAGCCATACAGGACCTGGAGAAAGACTCCGTGACAACGTCGACGACGACGTCGCACCAAGCTGACAGCGGAGACACAAAGAGAGACGATGACAAAGAGTGAGTTATCTTTCCTCTACAGACACCTTGTCAACTCTGTTATGTTAACCCAGTAATGTTTAACCCTTCCAAAGCTAAGGCTACTTTCAGCCAAAACATGAAGGATGTAGAGATTTTCGAAAACTATCTAAACTCTGTCATGTTAGTATTCATTGGCTAGTTCTCCCTGAGTACTGTCATGTACCAGGGTTTCAGTCATTTCTCAGATTCTTTGCATTATTTTGTATTGACCAAATCAGCCACCAGCCGCATAAGGGTTAAAAGTTCCTCTACAGATTGTCATGTGGATCTATAATTCCTTTGCCAGTAACTAGATGATTAAAGTGGAGGAATGTTTGCACACATTTGATGCACTTCCACTTCCCTGCTCTGAAATTATTGTTCTTGAAACCTGACAATATGAAGGTCAAGAATCCTATTCTCAGATTATACATCTAGAACCTGCAAAACTGTCAGTTTTGATATCTTTAGTTATGAATACCCAATTACAAGTTTTATATGTATGAGACATGGTGTTTCACAGTTTGTATAAGACTATCAGTGTGAATATCTTCAGTTTTAAATACCCAATTACACGTTTTTATATGTATGAGATATGTGTTTGTATTAGACGTCTTCCAATCAGCGAAGTTATTGATGCAGCTTCTACACTCCATCACACCACAACAATAAAAAAAACTTGTTGTTTTGAGATTTACGGTTTGACATTTAGCATATCAGTACACAGCTGGTGACCCTGCCCCTCGTTATTTCTTTTTGCTGTCTGGTGTCTTATTTAATTAGTGCTGCAATTACTGCGGTATCTGTTCACTACTGATACCACTCTGCCCTCTCTCGAGACCTCTGTCCAGGTGTCCTCTTCATATGGAGATGATGGGATTTTGAGTCGGAACGCAAGATAGATCATAATGCAATGTTGATCTTGGTCGCTAGATTTCCTCATTTTCTTCCCTTTCTCCTCTTTCTGTTCCTTGTGGTGCATGTTATCGGTAAAAGCATATCTCTATCCTGGTTGCTACCCTTTCCCAGTTTCTGCCCTTTCTCCTTGTTTGTGTTTCCTAGTTCTCTGTGGTGCATGTTGCCGGTTAAGCATCTCTTTGTGATGGTTGCTAGCCTTCCTCATTTTCTTCCCTTTCTCCTTGTTTCTGTAGCCTAGAACCTAGTGCTGTCTTTCATCTGCTCTTCCATCTCCCTGCTGATGTTCCCTGCCTTTTCTGCTCCTCTCCTCTCCTGTCTCTGGCATCAGTCCTACATCTTTCCCATATTGCCAGATATTTGCTTTCTTTCTATTTTCTCCCCCTACCACTAGTAGGTGATACGTCAATATCCTTTACTTATACCCTTGGTAATACCTCAAAACTCTCTATTCTATGTTCTTGGCATAATTACTCTTTTTTTCTGGATGCCTTTATGCCTAATTTACAAACCGCCCTATTGCACCAGCCTTTAACTTTTGCTTGGTACCTTTCTTAGTTGTTCCTTAGCTATCTCAAAACTTCCGTCTGGATGCATTTTTCCACACGGACAATGTAAAGACAGTTGCTGGTATATTAGGGGACGTTCCTGCAGTCTAGACCTCCCTGTCCACCCTGGAGGACACCGCTAGGAGGAGGCAGAGACGCTTCATGAATCCCGGTATCCGATACTGCATCACCTCTCTAGCCAAACACCTCACAGAGTGCCTTCTCATTTTCAGACTGGACCAGGCGGAAACTGCAACGGCCACGGCGTCTGTGGTGGAACCCTACGATCGCAACAAGAGCAGTAGTGTGGACAGCCTCGGAACGTTCGAGACTGTTGAGGTGTTTGAATCAGACCAAGCCGCCTTGATCCACCCGGCAGAGGTTGCTGTTTCGAATACAGTCTTTGAGCGAGCAGAGCCGGTTCTCACTCCAATAGGTAACTACATACATCTCTCTCAAAATAATTATGTTGGATAATAATAATAATAACAATAATAATAATAATAATAATAATAATAATAATAATAATAATAATAATAATAATAATAATAATAATAGTTATAATAATAATAATAATGATAATAATAATAATAATTATGATAATAGTTCTACTACTACTTATAATAATAATCTTTATTTAAAGAGGGTAACTCAGTCCAATTGTAAGGATCTTCCCTGAGGCCCTCTGGCATGTCTACAAATAGCCCAAGGGCCCCAGAGTTACAAAGTTGTGGAGGCAAGAGGCTTTTCCACCTACGAGATTTCTAATATTCTCTACCTGATGGTCCGATCTTTTGTCTTATTTTCAGAGCACCTTAAGAGAAAGGATGAGTTGATACAGAAGACTTTGGAGGAGAAACAGCATCTTGTGGCAGAGATACTAAATATTCCGATAGGTGACTTTGAAACCATAGCCGATGTAAGTCCCCACATTATTATGAGATCATGATTTGAGATTTGAGTCTCTATTTCTTAGAATGTTTGTAGTTACAACATAGCTGATGAAGTAATCATGTTTATAAAGAATTCATGCTTTTTGAGTCTCTGATTCTTAGAATATTTTTATTACAAGATAGCTGATGTGAATTATCTTATTCTTAAAGATTGAATCCTAATTTTCTTCTTTCACTGATTCTTAGAATATTGATATGTACAATGACATTATCTTGATATCAGTGAGTGCCATTGAGGACCATTCTGCTACCACATACTCTCTGAATGACTGTTGATGGATTGTAGAGATGATTACTACTGTAGAATAGGAAATTAATCTGAGTGTTTTATTCTGCCAGACTTTTCCGAGTGGGGTCAGTTCAGTGTAATGAAAGTCGGATCTATCGTTCATGTCATTAGAATACTACCTTTCAGTATTGGCTATTCGGAATAAAAAAAATCGGAAAAATCCAAAATCACAAATCTGGTTCATTTGCACCTTGGATTTATTTCCTATTCTGCAGTATGTCATGGCTGAGGCAGTAGGAAGTGTTCAGTTATTCCTATATGAAAACATGAAAATATTAAACTTATTCATGCTTTGGAGTTGCTCTAGTGATTGTCATCAGGACCACAACACTTTGATAACTACTAAGGACTTTAGAATGACTTTACAAAATACCTGAAGGAGAGTTTATGACAATGTTTGACGATTATTACTCATTCAAATATTTCCAAACCATGCTTTTGCCTGACAAATTTCACCCAAATTGTCTCGCTGTTTTTGAATCCTACAAGCATTAGTGGGTTAAGTAAACAGCCACAAGAAAAAATGTAATAAAACCAAACAAGTTTCTGGTTCTCGGCAACTGCAAGTATCAGGATCATTTTTCCCACTTTGAGATATTTAAAAAAATATTCTGACAGACATCTAGTAAGGGTTATGTTTTGTGAAGAGATTTTGTGGACAATTTCCAATTAGTTGCGTATTTGTCCTGTAGATGGCAGGTGAGGTTGAGGGTGATAAGGAGGCCAGGGAGTTGGTGCTAGCGTCCATACAGCAGGCTAATAAGCTGACCAGTATGGCCAATGAGGGACTCAAGGCCTCGGAAAAAGAAACCGCAAGCCAGGACACAAGTGCAACAGGTAAATACTGACAGTTCATCTCAATTAGAAGTGTATGTACATATGTTTGTTGACCAATTTCAGTTCTCAATTAGGAGTGTATGTACATATATTTGTTGACCAATTTCAGTTCTTCTTAATTAGAAGTGTATGTACATATATTTGTTGACCAATTTCACTTCTTCTCAATTAGGAGTGAATGTACACATATTTGTTGGCCATTTTCAGGCAAGATGTACAGACCATATTCAAATGCTATGTACCATTCACACTTTAATGTTATTGATGGGACTTTGTTGAATTTATTGAATGATATGGTTATCAATTTCTTTCTGATATTATTATTGGTTAATTTGTAACATATTACACGCTGAACCAAAGAGTGAGGTCAAGGAAGTGAATTGCAAGTGGCGCTTGCCTCTTACATAGAGCTTTGATGAAGAGAACATAAATACTTCGCCACAGATCAATTACTATGTGGCCTATAGGGAAGCCTTAGACACACACAATCTCGCCTAATCTAGTCTCAGTGTGACAAGGACCAATGAGGGCTCTCATATTTGTTTACATTATAGAGAAAGTTGCTCACAATCATGTGCAGAACTCCCCTCTCTGCAAAAACTGGGCTAGTAGTTGTGTCCAGGGGCCAGTTGCACCAACGAGACTCAGGCTCTAACTCATGCTCAAGTCTCAACTTGATTGTCTACAATGATAGCATCTATTGTTGTAGACAATCAAGTTGAGCCTTTAGCCTAAGTTTGAGCCTGTCAGTCATGTTGGTGCAACGGGCCCCAGGCTGCTGAGCAAGATCTGCTGGTTGCATATCTGGTGATCGGCATTTGGTATAGACGAGGTAGGCCATGCCTGTATATATAGTGATTGTTTGGTTTGTGTGTTTCAGAAGCGGCTCCCCAGGAGGGCGCAGCAGTAGGGGCCTCTAAGGCAGAGGAGGATGTAGCCGACAGCAGCAGCAGCAGTAGCAGTAGTAAAGTGGTGGATATCCTGCTCCCTGCTGACAGGCTCTTAGCAATATGTAACGCACTAAACGAACAGCTAACACAACTACTGGTGAGTTTATGAACAAGTAATGTATTCTGTACATACTACATAGAGGTCTCCTTCCAGAATTTGGAATTTGAACTGTAGTATCTCTTCATATTTTCTCCCATGGCAAATACAAAATAATGCAAAAATGCTAATAAATCACAGAAACCCTGGCATAGGGTACTCATCTGAGAGTACATGTACTCAGTTAGGGCTATCCAATGAGTATCAACATCAAAGGGTTTTGATGGTTTTCAAAAATCTTTGCATTCTTGTGCATTGGACGAAAGAGCTTAAGCAATTGGAGGGGTTAACTGTCATACTGCTGGTGGCTAATTTTGCCAGTTCAAAATCATGCAAAAAGCCAAATAAATGGCTGAAACCCTGGCATATGGGTACTCATCTGATAGTATTCTGCGAGAGCTTTCCAATGAATACCAACATGACAGGGTTAAGATGATTTTCATATTTTTTTGCTTTTTTTGTTCATTGTACGAAAGTAACCTCCGCATGAGAAGGGTTATAACTCTAACCAATCATTTGTTGTCGTTTCCAGGGTATAGTCACAGACCGAGATGAGGAGAGGGAAAGATTACGGCAAGAGTTGAAGGTGGCCAATGAGCAGGTAGCGATACTGCGGGAGGCTGGGCCTCCCCGCTCGCCCAGCGGGAGCATATCCCGCAGCCGACCAAACAGCTTCATCTCCGTCACGTCCTCCGTCTCGGAGAACTTCGAGGTAGCAGAGGAAATACAACAACCAGTGTCCTCTAGTGACGAGTCAGGTACGTTGATCATAGTCTGAGCCAGCAGGGCGTCAGAGTGTCATTTGGACACCCAATTTTTGGAAACCCTCAAAAATCACACTTCAGGACACCAAAATATTTTGTGAGGAATTTCTTAAAATACCAATTTGAAACATATCATTGATTTTTTTTCACTTCAATATAATTCCCATGGCATTGTATATGGACATTATGCTTTATTTCATTGAGAAAATACATGTTTATGGTTGTAATCTGAGTATATTGTGGTCTATCTGGAAAATTCGAAAGCCCAAAACTTCTACAATTGTCAAATTGAAATGGTATTTTGATAAGAATAAGTGGTCAAAAACAGGATTCCTGGTCATTATACATATTATATTAGGCCGCAAGTCTGAAAAATCTAAGGGCCCTTGGGAAAGATGAACCCTGTATGGTTTATTGTAAAAGAACAAAGTCCTTATGCGATTTCTGTTTTTGCTGTTTCAGCGTTCTTCAGTTCTCCCTCGCGGTCGGCGACGGCGGTGGTTGTTTCGGTAGAGGGCGCCACGGAGGGCCTCCTACAGAAGGCGGAGGAGAGCGTGGTGGTGGACGAGCGCGAGGAGAGTGTGGACGAGGTTCAGGTGGACATGCCTGAGGAATCCTCGTCTAGTTTGATGAACATTCACCAGGAAGAGGACAACGTCACGGTGGTCGACGATATTGTGTCAGAAAATAAAACAACCAGCCAAGGCGGCGAGAGCATCGTTACGTCGCCGCAGACAGATTTGGATAATGAGTCGTGTGGCACGACAGATACGGACTCCACCGGTAATACAGTGATCGGCGCCATCTTTTAGTGATAGAACTTAGTGTATAGAGTACGACGGCAGACAGACAGACAGACGGATGGGCTGAATTCCCTTGCGACTAGACCTGGTGATCGTGGCACATGTGCGTACACACTGACCATGTGAGGAGGTGTGGCCGTCATTGTGCACCAGATCAAACAAAGGAAGTTACCAAGTGGCCAACCAGTGCTCCTGAGATCAATGTCGGAGGGAAAACGGAGATACCGAAGCCTTTAGTAAAGATCATGGATTGTTTGAGTGGTGACGAGGACTTGATTCTGTGCAATATTTCCTTCCATTGCATGCTCTGCACGCCTAGGAATAATCTTGCTCTCTGTAATTTATTGAAATTAAATTAATAACCGTTCCACGGTGGCGCACTCACTAAGGAAGGAAAATGTTGCAGGCTGTATATAGTAGTTTACGAAGCTCTCACCAGGGGGAGCGGTAGGAATCACACTGATGGGTTTTTTCCTCAGCTGATTCAACGACGACAAGCGGCCATCTTGCTTTTGGTGACATTCCCTGCATTGTGTACTAATCAAAATGTGATAAAAATTGAGTAAAATTAACGGTTTATAAGAGGGTGCCAAAATGATTTTATGACTGAGCTACTATTTTGTATTAGAACTACACCTGTGTATGTGTCTGCTTAATATTTTGATTCCAAGACGAAACATCATTTTGAAGCACCGTTTCGCAGCCTAGTTTGTAAATAGAGAAAATCTAATACATGCAGCTGACTGTTACATGGTATTTTGGACTAATTGAAATAGTTCACAACTTGCCCACTTGGTGTCAGCCTCAGCAGTGTGTATAGAACTAAGTGGGACTAGGGATTGAAATAGTCGACCATGAATTTCTAAAGTGAAATTTCCACTAAAACTTCACCAGAAAATTACATTATATTTTTAGTCCTAGCATGGGGAAACTCTGGCTGGTTTTAATAAGTGAGCTTAATTCTAACTACGAGAAATTAGTAGACAAACTGTGACAATGACCACAACTTTTTGCTACCTTGTGTAGAGCTTCAGAAGGAGTTTCTCTTAGCTCCTATCATTGTGTTAGCCTATTCCCCACTCAACTACATTGTCATCTGTAAAACAAGGTTTAGATTTGCTCATGGTGTCCTCCACTTGTAGCTGTGGTATGCTAGCCGAGGAAGAAGCCATGAGACAAATGAATACTAGAATGCTACTTGTTCTTGGAAAGCTATTCAGCTCGTAACCCATGCATGCCTAGAGCATGCCTGAGGTTAATTATGTCCAAAGCACAAGGGCGCAAAGATTTTTGAAAAATATTTTAACCCTGTCATGTTGGTGTTCATTGGATAGATCTCGATGAGCACTCGGATAAGTACCCATGTGCCAGGGTGTCAGTCATTTTAAATTTTTTTTGCATCATTTTGTATTGGCCAAATTAGCCACCACCAGCATAAGGGTTGATATAGTGACAAGAAAGTGGAGGTTTCTGTTGTCATACATACCTAGATTGTGATGTCAAGAATATTTAAAGGACATCTGCCCTCAATATAAATTTGAAATTTTGGCTTATTAAAGACATTTTTGTATTTCTCAGTAAAATTAAAATACACCGAATAACCTAACATCCTACATTTATTCACAAAGAATTTGAAGGAAAATGGAATAGTTCACAGGATCCCCAATAGGTGTCAGCAGATGAAGAGGTTGTTTGAACAGAAGTAATTCTTAAATAACCAGTAGGATACAGTTCCTGCAGGTTTTATGAGAAGAGCAGAAACGATTGCAAATTAGGTATTAGGTTTAAATTACAGCAGGATTTCTGGCTATATCTTGGAATGACAATTTACCTGCTACAGGACTGTGGAAGTCGTGAGTGTAACAAGGAATAGTTCACAATTTTACCACCAGGTGTCAAATAAGATTTATTAGGAAAGCAGTTCACTAATTCACCCACTAGGTGTCAGCCACAGCAGGAATTGTATGAAATACCTTATATTGAAATATTCCATCATGAAATATCCTATAAAACCTTATTCTAAAATTATTTTTTTGAGTGTACAGTTCTTGCTTGGGGATGCTCTGTAAAGAAAGGGGTGCTCTGCGAGTGAGTGTTTTCTACTCCAGAGGAGAATTGTGTCGGTGTGATCGCGTTCCCCTCATAGCTGTGGGGTCCAGATACACCCTTGTGTGCTATCAGAGAGACGGGGAAAAAAGGGAAAGGTAAAAAGGTGAAAGCAAGTCATGGTGAATCTGCCTTAACACAACTATCTACTTCCCATCATTGTTTGCCTGAATCTTTCTATAGGAGGCTGCATGTTCCTACCTTCTTGTATATAATTATATATATATAGCCTGCTCGCGGGCAATTGTATAATATGAAAATCAGAACTTATGGAAAATTTCAAATTTTAATATTATTGGGACAGTCACCTTTGTAGAGAACAATATTACAAGGTCATAGGTCAAGGTCAATTAGGTCACTATAGAAGGTCAAATATTTGACCTTGAACTTTGAATCGATAGAGATAGAATGGCTAATTACTGTTCAAATAAGGTCTGTGTTTCCTTGTACCTGACAGACGGTGTGACTACTTTTGGCAGCGCAAAGACTAAGGTATGTAAATTTGCTGATGTAAGAATTAGAGATAATTATTGCGGATTTGTTAGCTGTCATCCGCAGAAGATGACGACAGCCAGCTCCTACCAAAATTGGCATATTTTATTGTTGGTAAAATGTGTAACTGATGTACCCAATGTATTGTGTAAAATAGTACTTGTTTCACAATATTAAAAACAGGTTTCCAGAAAAAATGCCTTGTAGTTATGTATTCTCTTGTGTTAAGTGTTGGTTTGTTTCTGTGTAACAATTATTTTAAAGTTATCTTATCAAGTTTGGGAACATTAGTTCTTGTCATTAGTTACTCGCGGTTTTAACGATAAGATTTTGTATTCTCTAAATACAACAAAAAAGAAACAGCATAAAATCCATACAATTAGAAATGATTTATTTTTTGAAAAAAGTAAGCAAAAATATTCTGTGGTCTTTCACCATGTGGGTAACAATATAAATCTTACTTCTCAATTGTAAAAATTCCATACATCTATTTCTTCATTAGACAATCCTTGCCTTGAAGTTGTACAATTATGCATTAAAAATATATTCAATTTGTTAGATAAATATAATACATCATACATATAATTGCACATTATTTTACAGTACTAATTTTTTACTGTAATCACACCAAAAGTTAACAGTTGAAAATTCAGAGACTAATCGTGTTTACCTAAAATAGGAATTGGCAACTTTCACAATCTAACTCTCATCCAACTCAACTAACAAAGTAATGCTCACAGCTAAAAACAGCCAGACAATTTTGATGAAATATTGCAGAACAAAGCATGGTTCAAAAAACATTACCGGAAGCTGCAATTTCACATAATCAGCAACTATGCCATCTCTTCAAGGGTCCAGCTCTTTATTGAGTGTGAAATTTTTTTAGTACTTGCAATTCATACACAAACTTATGTCTTCAGGATAAACTCCCTTCTCTGTGCCAATATAAAGCAAACGTTGAGGAGACAAAACATATGTGGAAATTATCAATGTTGACATATAATAATTCCAACCTAAACAAATTTGCAATTTAACCCATTAATGCTCACAGCGGCCAAAAGCAGGCTCACAATTTTAATGATAATTTGTAGGCAAAAGCAAAGTCAGGAAAATATTTGATCGAGAAATGTCAATCAGAACATTACCAACAACTCTCCTTCAAATATTTTGTAGAATGATGCTTGATTCTAAAGTTATTGGCTAAAGTATCATTGATCTAGACAACAATTTCTAGCAGATCTCCTAAGCATTAATGGGTTAAATAATGATTATGAAATAGTTAAGGGAGTCATGTACTGGAATCCACTCAATATCTCTCTTTTAAACATATTCATAAAAGAACTTTGGCCTTTGAGATATCTCCAAGATGATCAGGCTGTTTTGGGCGGTTCCTAGCATCAAGAGTGTCATGTTTTCGGTTCGAATCAACATTTCTCCCTAAAACATACTGAAGAACAGGAAATTAATGCGAGTGATTTATTCTGCCTAACCTTTCCGAGTGTGGTCAGTTTGGTATAATGAAAGTCGGATGTATTATTCCTGTCATGAAAATAATAACCTCCAATATTGGCTTTTCGGAATAAAAAAATTCGGAAAAATCCAAAATCACAAATTTGCACCTCAGATTAATTTCCTATTCTACCATATTCAGATAAGACCTTTGCCTTTAATATATCTTCCAAATGGTCTTGCTATTTTTGGCTGTTCCCAGCAACAATGGCGTAAAGCATGGGGAGTCAACTGCTCCTGTTCATCATGCGAAGTATGTGTCGCCGAAGGATGCCAATAGGCATGTCTTTTGAATCTCCACCAAAGAAGATCTCGTCTCCCACAGTGTTGCCGATCGCTCCACGGTCCCGTTGACCTGGTTGGGAGTGTAGCAAGGTCAAGAGGTCAAGGACACTAAATAAGGAAAATAACATGCAATTAATGAGATTCATTTAAATGTTAATAATGATAATAATTAATATTTGATATAGCGCCCTTTCCACCTATAATGTTCAAAAACGCTTTATGAAGAAAAGTCAGTGAACAGATGTTTATGGTTGATATAGTCAAATAAACTCCTTTTGAAATAGCAATGTTTTCTGCTGTGTCTTGAAGTTATTGCACAATGTCAGCAGTCTTAATGATATGAAATGTTACAGAGATATGGCTTATATTAGGAGGTTCAGATATTTAACCTTTTTTACCTAACTCTGTCTGGGAAAAGCTAAAGTATGCGGTTACAATGACGTGCCATGACCTGTTGACCACTCACTGGTAGACAACCAGTCACCCAGTGTAAAAATGAAATGCTGTTACTGTATCTACCTGACTCTGTCTGGAAGCAGCTGCAGTATGTGGTTACAATGATGTGCCATGACCGGTTGACCAGTTGCTGGTAGACAACCAGTCACCTAGTGTAAAAATGAAATGCTGTTACTGTATTTACCTGACTTTGTCTGGAACCAGCTGTAGTATGCGGTTACAGTGAAGGGCCATGACCTGTTCCCGTAAGGCAGTGGTCAGCAGGATGTGGAAGAGCTCGCAGTGGACGCTGGACTGGTCACTGGACTCCTCCACCAGCGTGATGGCCGGATCCCAGTGTTTATGTCTTAACAGCAGCTGAAGAGCACGCACCTTATTGTGAGGAGTACCACTGGGAGGAGAAAAAATGACAAAACTTTATACACTTAACCCTTCCAATGCTGAGGCAACTTCCGTCCAAAGCACAAGGACACAAAGATTTTTGAAAAACATCGAAACCCTGTCATGTTGGTACTCATTAGAAAGCTCTCGCTGAGTACTTTCAGATGAGTACCCATTTGCCAGGGTTTCATTCATTTTTCAGCGTTTTTGTGTCATTTTGTATCGGCCAAATTAGCGACCAGCAGCATAAGGGTTAAATCCCACAGAATAAAATGTTTAATGATGGCAGGAGATATGAGTCTGCTTCTGCACATGATCATTGCTGTGAAAAGAACAAGAACTGGTGCTCAACTCTAAGTATGTAGAGTAAAAACTTCTACATTATGATTATGAGTCTAGGAACTGGTGCTCAACTCTAAGTATGTAGAGTAAAAACTGGTGAATCTTCGTCATTATGATGATGAGTCTAGGAACTAGTGCTCAAGCATAAGTATGTAGAGGTATAACAGGTGAATAGTTCACTTTTAAGTCTAGAAACTAGTACTCAACACTAAGAATGTAGAGGTATAACTGGCGAATGATTTACCTTATGATGATGAGCCTAGCTGTTGCCGTGACAGCCATGTCTGGGGAGGAACTGAGCTCTGGGTTAGGAATACAGGCCAGCGCTCGATCATAAAACATGTGCTGAAAAAAATAAAAATAAACTTCAGATCAATGGGTAAAAATAACTAATGCACTTAAAGAACAATTACACCATGTATAAAACATAAGTCCAAATAGTTTCTTAGAGTATTCTCTTCTTAAATCCAAGTCCCCACCACTGCCAATCTTCATACAAGAAGTATATTTTCATTTAAACACATCCTAACACACAAGAAATGGGGCTACTGGCAGCAACCATCTTAGTCTATTCTGAAGCTGCTTGGTTCATCCTCGTTACCTGAAGATAGCTGCTTGTAGTGCACATTCAAGTGGTAGTGATCTGAGATAAGTCAACACTCAAGTTATCTTTTGATCTGTTTTTTAATCTAGTAACCTACCCAGCTCTACAATGAAATAAAAATAGCTAGGGCAGTCAGGGTCTTAGCCAGGATGTCAAAAAGGCCTGTCCAAAACAGCAATTTCAAAATTTTTGCCCATCCAGATTTACCTACTTATCTACTTCGAATCATTATACCAGCTACATTTAATAGCCTAGTGTGTCAAAAAGGGCAATTTACCCTTCAGCTATGTCCTAGAAGACGGTTTGATAGGAAAATATTTGGTTATTACACCCCAAAAGTCAAAATTGAAAAATCACCATAGAAATTTTTGCCTGTTCAAACATGAGGTTTTTAGGAAACTACCTGTCCATAAGACAGGAGTCCCTGAGGCCAGTCAATCCTAAGGGCTATATATTGTTCAAAACATTATGGCTTTTTTGACCATTTTAACTGCTGTCTGGATCTTTGATACTTTTGTCAATACCTCTGGAATAAATGTTTTTACAAAATATTTGAAGGGGCAGTTGTCGGTAGGGTTCAGATTAACATTTTTTCTTCAAGTCTTTTCCACTTCTGCCTAATGATTTCACCAATATTGTCAGGTTGCTTTTAACTGCTGCAAGCATTAATGGGTTGATTTCTAGAATATATAAAAGGTCAACATGAACTCCTTCATTATAAAAGTTGCAACACGTAATATTATGCATAGCCCTGATACTTCTGATACTGGTAACAATATTGGGGATAATAGAAAAATAAAATTTAAAAAAAGTGAGAAGTTTTTAGGTTTCTGATATAATTCCTTTCAATAGAAAGTTATCTCTGGAGAAAAAAGGAATTTTCATGATTCTTTACCCCTTCCAATGCTAAGGCTACTTTTGTCCAAAACATAAAGACACAAAGATTTTTGAAAACCGTCTAAACGCTGTCATGTCAGTACTCATTAGATAGCTGTCGCTTAGTACTCTCAGATGAGTACCCATGTGCCAGGGTTTAGGTTATTTTCAGTTTTTTTTTGCATTATTTTGTATTGGTCAAATTAGCCACCAGTAGCATAAGGGTATAGGGTGAATGGCCTCAAGGTTTCTTCAATTCTCACACTTTGTTTTCTCCTGATGAAGGCCGTCACACCCACAGACTGGTCACTGATCACTTGAACAATCTTCACAAAATTTACCTGAAATAAAATGAATGCAAAAAAAATAAAATCACACTTTTTAATCAGAGGAGTGAATATAGCAGAAATGATGGCGAAGAGAGATGAGAGTCTGCCAAAATAAGATGAAACAAAATAACAAATGCATGTTTATTATAGGTGAAATTGTTTGGCAATGGCCATGTTGTTGTATCCATCGTTCTCACTCCCAATTGGCTAGGTTATAAAAAACAATGAGAATAACTTTTCATCTAAAAATCATATTTTCTGGTAACAGAGCTATTTCATTTCCAGGTAGAATTTTTGTTTTTGTTTGAATGAAACGATTGTTAGGATCAAATCAGCTGTTAGTTGTCAAGGTAACACAGCAAGAGAGGAGACTATGAAAAACATCTGCCTTGAATTTCTTACCAGATGTTCGGGCTTTTCTTTGAAGAAGAGTCTGCAGATGACCTCAAACAGGGGAAGACCTTGACCTTTATATTCTGTGCTGCCACCTGGCGGAGGCTCTGGTGTTAGAATCGCCTTCCACCTGCCCATGTCAGCCAGAATAACATCTGAAAGAAAAATATTTTTAAATTGAGAGTCAAAGCCTTAGCCAGCAAGGCGTCGGGGCATTATTTGGACACCCAAACATCACCTTTCAGGTCACCCAAAATATTTTGTAGGGAATTTCCTAAAATGTCAATTTCAAGCATATAATTGAATTTAATTCACCTAAATATAATTCACATGGCATTTTATATATTATGCTTTACTTCATTAAGTAAATACATGTTTATGGTTGTAATCTGAGTAAATTGTGGTCTCTCTTTTAAAATTCATTATATATTTTTATGTATGACCTAAATTCACAATCGTCAATTTTGGCCACCCAGTTTTGATTCTTGGTTAATACCCTGATGAGAGTTTGACTTTCTGGCAATACTCAAGGTTTGTGTTAATAATGACATGTTTTATGGCATCGTACACTCACAATAAACGCATTTACTAGAAAAAGATAAAATTTTCTGTAATGAATTTGAAGAAGAAATGTTGATCAGAACCCAATCCACAACTCCTCTTCAAACTTTTCGTGAGTAGTTGCTGGATTCCAAAGTTATTTTCAAAAGTATAATAGGTCGAGACGACACTAGCAAGGAAGTCTCCAGGTATGAATAGGTTACGTATGGAGTGACCTACCATTTCCGATTAAATGATTAAACGGAGATCTTACTATTTTTACTTCCAATTTTGATGATCAGTCCCAATTTTTGAAGACCAATTTTTTTCCGATTATTTGCCTATGATTGATTTAAAGGCATACTTTCTGTTTTTCCTATCAATGATTGAACAAAAGATACTTTGTGTGTTTCTATTATCATATCTACCATGGTTCTGAAGGTATTATCCTGAAATTTCATGAAAAATGCACAAAACATGATGTGTGATGCACATGGGGAAGTGTCAATGTGCACGAAAAAAAAAAGACTGATCAGCGATCACTTGTACCGATTCCCAACGCTATTTTTTTCAAGTTTCAAATTACACACATGTGTAATCGGATTTTTATTCACTGCAAACACATATGGTTAGAACAAAAATGAATAAACTTGTGCTGAAGCACACACATATTGTTACACATTTTTGTTGAGTGAGGATACAGATTCACACTCATTATTCTCCTGCTGATGCCCAACACTATGACCCACCTTCATTCTCCAATCCCAGGTAGTCCATGAGGGCTGTGAGGACTTGCTGTGGGTAGCTCTGACTCAGTATTTCTATATGCGAGAGTCGCGATGCGTTAGACTCTGGGTTGTCATGGCTAAGGTGATACTCAATCTCTTCCTTAACAGTCCTTCGATTCCTCAGAACCATGTCCTTCAATTTAAATATAACACAACAATAAATCAAAATAAATCAAAATTAGGTTTCAATCAGAGTCCCCTATCTGCAATGGGCAAAATAGAGGGTGATGATAGGATTTTGGCAATTGTTTGAAAAAGAACCAGTAAAAATAAAACCAGTAATTCCTGCTCTGGAATATCCCTCAGGGGATTGAAATGGTCTCCCTGTGTACAGGTCGGCTAGAAAAAGAATGTTGTGTCAGCACTTTGGTGGGTACAAGACTGTAAACCAAATACCTTTAATGATTGACTGAACAAAATATCTACAGCTCCTTGCAAGAGATTGAAGTATTAGAGAACAGTTGAAAATATGACTAATACTCTATAGTAATCTTTAAAAATGCAGATAACAAAACCGTCATTATTTATGGGCTGTCTATACCTTAATCTGGGAAACACCCTAGATTTTTAGTACCGCAGGTTCCCTATATAATTGTAATAATAAAGAGCAGTACAATACTACCTCAAAATGAATAAAATGGTTTGTTCTAACTTCGTTCAAAACAGCAGGTATAAAAAAATTAGACTTCTTTGCACAGAGATGTTTTACTGATTACACAAATCCTTCAATTAACCTTTCCCAAGCTGAGGCTACTTTCGTCCAAAGCACAATAATACACAGATTTTTGATAACCATCTAAACCCTGCCATGTAAGTATTCATTGGATAGCTCTCACTGAGTACTCTCAGATAAGTACCCATTTGCCAGAGTTTCAGACATTTTATTTAGCAGTTTGCATTATTTGGTATAGGCAAAATTAGCCACCAGCAGCATAAGGGTTAATGCAATGAATGCCCCTACCAATGAGATGAAGAGATGGACCAGTTACCTGTTTTCCACTGATGAGATCCACTCTTTGTTCCTCCAGCCTCCAGTACTCTGACAACAAAGGACCTAGAGAGTAGAGAGAAAAATGTGTACACATAATAATAATAATAATAATAATAATAATAATAATAATAATAATAATAATAATAATAATATTAAAAATAATGATAATAAAATTGTCACTTATAGAGCGCTATTTCCATTAAAATGTTCAAAAGCGCTGAACAATCTCTACACATCAGAGACTAAAAGACCTGGAATAAATCGATGTTAAAGTTCCATCATTCTGCATGCTGATGTGATTTTTAAAGAACATAATTGTGAGGGAATCTTCCAAAAATACATACCTCTCATTACACAAAGTCTATACATACCTTTTATGAGCACCATTATACTGCCAAATAAATTCGAGAGTTATTTGAAGTAGAGTTGCTACTCAAATTCTAAACAACATTTATTTTTCATTATTTTTCAAACATGCCCTGAATAGGGTCTGGGTATTTCTAGGTACCACAAGTATGAATGGGTTATATATTTTCCAAGATATGCTCACCCACTAGCTGCCTGAGTTTGGTGGGAGTAGTTCTAGGTGAATCCATGTGGAACTGTTTGAGCATGCTCTTCAGTAAGCTGTGTAATTTGGGTGTCATACCCTGCTCCTGGCTCTGAAAGGTACAAAAAAGCAAATATATATGTATATGTACATATTATATATATATACATATATATATATATATATATATATATATATATATATATATATATATATATATATATATATATATATATATATATATATGTCTGTATGTATGTGTCTATGTATGTATGTATGTATGTATGTATGTATGTATGTATGTATGTATGTATGTGTGTGTGTGTGTGTGTGTGTGTGTGTGTGTGTGTGTGTGTGTGTGTGTGTGTGTGTGTGTGTGTGTATGTATGTATGTATGTATGTATGTATGTATGTATGTATGTATGTATGTATGTATGTATGTATGTATTATGTATGTATTACGTATGTATGTATTATGTATGTATGTATGTATGTATGTATGTATGTATGTATGATAGATAGACAGATAGATATAGATGTATAGATATAGATGTATAGATATATTGTGAGTAATAAAGTTATACATCTAAGTCCTATGACAGAGCTACCTGTAGTAGAATACCGAACCATTGTAGCTCTATTATATAGAACTAAAAAGTGCTTACCTGCTGTAGAAGGGCAACCAGCAAAGCAGGGCTCTCCAAAACCTTATCCTTCATTAGCACCTCCACAGTGTCTACAGCGCCATCTATATCTGACTCCTAAAAATAGATAAAAAGCATCTTTGTATTAAGGATGCCTGCACCATTTTTTCTGTAAAGATCTTAATCGTTTTGAGTCTAGGGCCTCGGCCAGGTTTTTAGAAATCCAAGTCAAAAATTCCCCAAATTTCTGCCTGTCCAAAATAAGCTACTAATCTACTTCAAATGCTTGTACCAACATTTTAAAGCCTATTGTGTCAAAAAGGGCTATTTACACTTCATCCATGTCCGAGAAGACTGTTTGTTAGGAAAATATTTGTGTATTACCCGCCTTAAAGTCAAAATTGAAAATTTGTCATAGAAACCTTTGCCTGTCCAAAAAGGGAGGTTTTCCGGAAAGTACCGGACCAAAAGTCCCTGTCACAGATCCAGACTACCTAGAGGAACTCTTGAGCATAAATGGATTGATATTACCAGTTTAAGCCTATCTCAATGCTGAGGCAAAGATTATAATTAACCATCTAAACCCTGTGATGATAGTATTCATTGGATAGATCTCATACACTAAGCACTCTCAGATGAATACCCATATGCCAGAGTTTCAGTCATTTTTCAGGCTTTTGCATCATTTTCTATGGCCAGATTAGCCACCAGCAGCATTGGAAGGGTTGAATACCTGTGTTTGTTTGTTTGCCTCCTGTAGAGCGATGTGCGCAGCCAGCTGACTTTTCCCAAACCCCTGCAGGAGCCCCACAGTGTCAGCTCCACCCCACTCCTTAGGGGGCCTCATCTACAACAAAAAGGAGTTCTTTAGCGTTTCTAGAATAACAAGAAAAATATGAACCTAGTTTATGGAAATTATCAAGTATTGCCAAGGCCAAGAATGATCAACTAACCCATTCAAATGTGGATCACACACATGGTCTGACAATTCAGAATATAATATATAATAGGGTAAAATTTTGAAAATATCAAAAGAGAAGTTGTTATAAACAACAGGAACCATAACTTTCAGTCAAATAGTCTTCAAACTATTTTTCAAACTATTGATTTCTTATCAAGATATTACAATATACGAAAGACCATGCTCTAGATCAGGGGTGTCCAGGTATGCAAGTCCTATATAGCTAGAGCACAGACTATTGGCCCTGGTGTGCAGCAATTTTCGGTGGGTGCTGTGCAACCATAAAGTATTGATAGGAAAAGACACTACCATATCAGCTTTCTTAGCAATAATGAAGACCTGGATCAATCAAAAGGCTTTATCAATAGATGGAGTTTACACATTTTCTAGATACAATCTGTACTTAAAAATGCAAGTAAAACATCTCATAGACTCTGTTCATGTTTCCTGAGTTACCCAGAGAATAAAGGTTTTGTCTTGCCACACATTCTGAAGCCTCTGTTGCACGCTGGTGCAAAATTGCAACAGTTGGACTCCCCTGCAGATGTGAATGAGTGAATGACCTGTGTGTTAACTGACAAAAGTCACCTGTGTGGTCTAGGGTTAGAGCACTTATACAACTCATGCAAAGTCATCCAAACCCTGTGGTATGAGACACTTAGACCCCTTGGCCGTTGTGGTGTATATCCCTCAGGGTTGCTAATCAACAGCTTCATTGGCCTCTATCTATCACTAAAACTGAAAATTTAAATTTTCCATACTGCGAAAACTGAAAGAATAAAAAAAATCAAATAAAAAATTAAATCAAAAAATGATATAAAAATAAAACATAAGTACATACCTGTAATTGGAAGATGTTAGAAGGTGAGTAAAAGCCAGCTGTTTCTACAGTGGTGAGGCTCTGCCAGATACCAAGATTCTCACTCTCAGACAGTGATGCTGCCTCCTCGGTACCTGCACAAACTAGAGCACCTGTCGCCAAGTTATAGCACCTGAAAAATAGATATAACACACAGGGTCTTGGCCAGGATTTAGAAACTGGGTGCAAAGCTGAGATTTATGGGCATCCTATTTTCCAAGGGAGACCAGAATATACTCAGATTGCAACCACACACATGTATTTACACAGTGAAAGAATGCATAATATCATTTTACAATGTCATGAGAATTATATTGAGGTGAAAAGGGATAAACCATATGCTTGAAATTTACATTTAAAGACATTTTGCAAAAAAAATAAATTAGGTGCTCTGAAGGATAATCTTTGAAGATTTGGGTGTCCAAATGATGCCCAGACACCCTGCTGGCTAAAACTATGATAACACAAATGGTAAAATGCAAGTTATACTTCCATGGAGAAGGGGAACCTATGTCAGCATGTTTGTGAGCCCATAAGCCTCAATATGTTGAACATTCCCAGAAGTACCAGAGACATTGAAAACCTACACCTACTTAAACCATCAATGCCCATAGCATCCAATAAAGGTCCGACTATTTTGATGATATCTCCCTAAAAAAGCATCTTTTAAAAAAGTATTTGATGGAAGAACATTGACTAGAATCCCGCCTACAACCCTTCTCTAATTATCTTGTGAACTTGTGCTCTATTTCTAATTTATCTTTAAATGTATCACAGTTCCAAATGACATTTCTTGAGGAGCACTCTAGGCATGAATGGGTTAAATACAAATGACTAAGCTGCAATATGGCAGAAAAGTGACAAAAAACGAAATTCCAAATTGCATATCCTAGGTTCATCAATTCAAGTGCTTACCTTAAAGAATTGTGACTTATTCCGATTAGAATGCGTCTAAAAATTAACCACTTCCAGCTCGTATCAAGATCACACTTCTCTTCCTCGTCTTCGTTAGCATCAAAGGAGAATGAGGACGTGGAGGACTTCAGTTTACACACTAGCTGAACATCTGTAAGTGAAGGGGAAAAATCTTAGTTTCTAAGATAAGGCAGAATTAGCTAAAGAAAATATACAGTGTGTCCACCCCCCCCCCCCCCCCCCCCCCCCCCCCAAAAAAAAAAGAAAAGAAAATGCAACCCTCCCCATTTCCTAATATTTACTCAAAAGAACTTAACTAACACTGAAAATGACTTCATAGTTGAAAAGAAGGATATTGGTTGAAGTGAAATGATATTTGATGATCTGCAACAGGTTATCTCTAAGATATCCATCTTTTCAACCATAAAGTCATTTTTTGATGTTACTTAAGCTGCTGGGAAAAATATATGGAAAAGGAGAGGATTGCATTCTTTGGAGGGACACCCTGTATATCTTATAATGCAGTGGTTGCATGGTCATTGCAAGCTTCACTTTGACAATACAACTAATATTCTAAAAGATTGTCGGGATTGTACTGGGGAACTTGCAGTACCAAAATCTAGCAGGGGCTGTGCTAGTTTTAATTTACAACACTTATTGACATTTCCTATCAAAATCATTTCCAGTTTTGTTATACATATTTTTCTGAGATACAATGCAACATGACCCTCCTTTTTAATCATTCTATAATTCTTTCATTTGTGCAAAAATGAGAAATTGTTTATGTTTATCCCCACACTTTCACATGATCTATTTTATTGCAATCCTGTATACAATAATTATGTAAGACCCATTGTTAACCAGTATAGTTGCCTGTTGGCCAATATCATGATGTTTGACTTACCTGCGGCATCTGAAATTGCATGAACATTCAGATCTGACGTCAACAGGTAAAGTTGCTGCAGGGGATAGTTGTAAATGGGGGATCTGACAATAGGTGGCACTACCTGATCAATGAGAATATAATAAGTAAATTTTCACGAAAAAGTATCATATACAATGTTATGATTTATCTCTGGATACAGAAAGTGGTTTGGGATTTCATCGAAATGTCTCCCATCATAAAACAAACAATTAATCAGAATGCTATGTTACAGAGATAACACTTGAAATAGACCAAGAGAGATGTATGATTTCACCCTCTTTAAATAGAGGGATCGAAGCATAAGACTTCACCCAAAACAGTATTTCAAAGAAGGATCAGTATTTGAGCATTTTATACCATTGTGTGCTACGAGATTCAAGACTACTCATAACTATTACAAATTAATTAAGATTCTTTAACAGTAAATGCCTATCAAATGCTTATCACTAAATGAAAAACCAGTGAGTCTCCATAGCAAATACCTGAGTCCAAACTGATACAAGTTTTGTGACAAGAGTCCGAAACTCCAATGCAGCAAAGACATGTTTTTCAGCAAGGATGAGTCCCTTCCCGAGCATGTGGACCTCTAACGCGCCTGTTACAGGATACCATTTCAGGAACAGCCCTGGGGGACAGGGGGATCTGCATAACAAAATCCAACATCAAACGACACATTCCCCCAACAAGCTCTTACAAGTTTAGTTACACTTTGGATACAAAAAGAAAATAAGGTTTCTTCAAAGTATTAATAAAACAATGCTTGTATTTCATAATAGCTAGCCTTACAGATACAAACAGAGTTTATATCTAATAAAATAATAGATTTGTTGATTTATGTATAAACTATATCTGATAACCCGCCAGCCAATGATGGATCCCTAGAATTAGATGTTGGTTGGCCAGCATGCTACCAAATAATTTCTAGATAATGAAAAAAGACCTTAAAATAACCTAACCATAAAACTGTAACAATGTATTAGTTTGTAATACACTTTGATCCTAAAATGACCTAATTGTAACTCTAACTAGGGTTGGGAATCGGTTGCAATTTCATAATCGATAATCAGTTACAGCCAACCGATCGATTATCGATCATAATCAGTTCATCGCACTCTTTTGGTAATTGGGTACAGGCCTAGAGTGCAAAATTTGAAACATGTGCACCTTTTGTAACACTCCTTAGAAAGAGTGAAAGTGCACCAAATAAGCTCTTACGATCTGCTATAGCTTGCATCCCCAACATGCATAATTTGGATTGGTACCTGAATACCAGTATATGATTCGTAAGACCAATAATCTTTTTACATTTTGGAACACTTTTACTACCTTTTCACGTGTTTTGGAGCTTAAGTTTCATTGCGAGAAAGCTGACAACTTGCCGTTTTTTAGTTTCATGTTTCGCCGCTAGGTGTCGTATTTTCCGATTATTATCGATAACCAGTTTCATTATCGATAAATCATTATGAAAGAGGCAACCGAGTAAGCGTCGATTATAATCGATGATCGTCCCAACACTAACTCTAACAATGTATTTTTGTAATACACTTTGATCCTAAAATAACCTAATTGTATAACTATAACAATGTATCTTTGTAATACACTTTCATCCCAAAATAACCTAATTGTAAAACTCTAACAATGTATCTATGTAACATACTTACCCTGGCCATATCAATACACTTGTTTTTAGTACATATATTCTGCACTTTGGACATCCCTGCAGGAGGGTTATATATGATGTGGTCCGAGAACTGACCAATGAGGCTTCATCTGGAATAGTCATATCATAAACATTGATTAATTTTCAAGCATGTGAGAAAGTTGCCAGTGACTTGGGGTTAGGTGGTGGTTTTTGCCGGGGACTCAGGTTTCCTCCACTACTTACAACTGGCTAGTCATGAGTTAGCAACAAAATGGCATCAATGTGACGATAAACAAATTCCAAATTCCAAAATTCAATTTCAAAGTTTCAATACAAAAGATTTATCCAAATGCTTAAAGATCTACAATCAAAATAATGCATGCTTAAGTAATTCAAATAATTAAATAGCTTATGGAGGGAGGTTGGTTGTATACTATTTTCCTTTTTAATATTTTCAAAATGAAACTTTTATAATAATGTTATTGCTAAAGTAATCAGGCCTTTTCATGACAAAAAACATTCTCAAAACTCCACCAGTGGACTTCACTTAAATGTGTATGACTTCAAAACCTGTACATTCTAAGAACAAAATCAAATGAAAGTACTGCTTCCTCTTATGAAATACACCTACACTAGAACATTTGAGAAGATAACCTTTGTCACTAACAATCCAGATCTCGAATCCTAATGCATCGATTGTATAAACATGTGACCCATTCATGTCAGGAAATATTCTAGAGATGTTCCTTCTAGATCCATAACACTTTTTTTTTTTTTTTGGAGAAGAGTTAGGGGTTGAGTCATGGGCTCTGGTACATCAAATCTACTTACACAAAACTTTTATTCATCGATATCTGAATATTAAGGTTGTGCAAATAAATGCATATAATCCTAAATAAATATTCAAATACTTTACTCAAAATATTGCAAATAACCACAGTTATCCATATAAACATTGAACAATAATCTGGCTTGACTTTACCTTGAGGCAGCTTTGGTATCCTGAACCTACAGACTCTGTGGCCATCAGGACCTGCCACACCTCCAGATAGTGTCTCCTCACACCAATAGATGGCGTTGTGTCTCTCATGGATTACCACCTGTGTGATTTTTGAAGCATTACTCTCACATAGATTGAAGCTCCCCTGTTGCTGCCAAGTGTAACTCCCTGTGTTGAATAGCCAGGCATGCACAGCACCATTTTCCAGGACCTAGAAAACAATGACAGGGATTGATCTTAGCAATTTCAGACAGGATCAAATTTGGCACCTAGGATTTTCAGGAATAGCCCTGGAGGACAGGGCGATCTGAATAAAAATCCAACATCAACCAACAAGTTCCCCCAACAAGCTCTTGACCCTTCCAATGCTGAGGCTACTCTCGCCCAAAGCACAGGAACACAAAAAAAAATGAAAACCAGCTAAACCCTGTCATGTTGGTACTCATTGGAAGGCTCCCACTGAGCACTCTCAGATGAGTACCCATGTGTCAGGGTTTGAGTCATTTTCCAGCTTGTTTGCATCAGTTTGTATTGGTCGAAAACCAATATCTTTTGAATTTGGAATTTCAATTTTTCATCAAATTTTCTGCCATATTGCAGTCATGACCAGCCAGTTGTAACTAGTAAAAGAAACTGGAGTACCCTTCGAAAAAACACAGCCTAACTCCAAGTCACTATTAACTTTCTAACATGCCCCAGACAGAATTCAAACTCAGGCAGTGGTGCAAGACAGCTGGCAGTCAGTGGCATGCCTTAGACCACACGGCCATCAGGGCAGGCCCTGAGTATCTTTTGGACAGATCTAACTTTTTATGCAAACTTTACGCAACGTTACAATGTGACAGTTGGACACCCCTGTCATGTGTGTAGACTGGACCATATAAGGTTAACTCATCAACAATTGTCCTTACTCACCATTAGTGTTGATCATCCATTATAATCGATAGAAATCGGTCAGTTGCCCCTTTTCTTATCAATTTATCTATCGATAAATCGATAAAAATTGGAAAAGGTGATGCCTAGAGACAAAAAATAGAACTGAATGGCCGGCAAGTTGTCAGCTTTCATGCTATGAAACTAAGCTCCAAAAACACTTCAAAACGAAGTTAGAGTGGGTGTTAATAGCAATAGACTATCACTAAAGTTTTATGCTCTAGACCTCTAGCACCCAATTACTGAAAAAGTGCAAAGAACTGATTATGATCGATAATCGATTGGTTTGCTGCAATTGATCATCTATCATGAAAGTGCAACCGATTCCCAACCCTGCTCTCCATATAAACTAGTCAATGCGACAGTTGGACACCCCTTTATGTGTGCAGACTAGACCATAGAGGGTTAACTTACTCACCACATAAACTAGTCTGGGATTGAGTCGGCTGACCAGTACGTCTACTAATGGCGATGGAAGGTTCCTGTAGTCCAACAGTCCTTCATTATGGCTTGTCTGAAATAGGAAAGATGGAAACACCAATCTGTGTCTTCAAACAAAATTAAGCTGAAACACTGACCAATGCCTTACGCAGTGTTTACTTCACTCAGGAATCAAATGCCTACAAACAGGGCCTTAGCCAGCAGGGCGTCTGGCTGTCATTTGGACACCTACCTCTTAAAAATCACACTTAAAAACATCAAAATATGGTATTTCGTATAAAAGAATTTTTTAAGTTTTAAGAATCGAGTTTTAAGCAAATGAATTGAAATTTTCTCTTCCTTAATAATACTGGTATTAGTTAATGCTAAGGAATACTGGTATTAGCAAATGCTGAGCAAATACTATAACTTAAAGGTAAGTATAATTTTATTAACAAGTATTTATATGCTTAAGGTTGTAATGTGAAGATATTATGTATATATATTATATATATATATATATATATATATATATATATATATATATATATATATATATATATATATATATATATATATATATATATATATATATATATATATATATATATATATATATATATATATATATATATATGAATGAAATGCTTGTTACTTAATTTGGTGAACTAGGGTTAATGTTGTTAGAAAATGCATGCGCTCCATATGCCAATGGGTTTAATATACCCATACCTGATAAGCTGATGACCAGCAAGGTGTTTTAAGTTACAATATATGGGATGACTTCCCAATTTGTAGAAAAAAAATCAAATTCCCTGAAATGACCTTCCATAAACCCTGTTGAGCACTCCATATAACTGAAAAAAAATAACATACCTGAGGAAGAGACTTGGGTTTTATGTCAAAAGTCATAAGTGTTTTTCCACCCTCCAAGCTGACAAATAGATGCCCAGGGCACCCCCATACACGATGAATGGGTCCATAATCCTCATTCTGGATGATGTCTTGAAGAAGCTTTTAAAAACACAAAAATTAAACTCAGATAGTTTACCATGTAAATCTATGTAACAAATTCTCAAATATCATACAATCTGTAATGACTAAAACAACTTATATATATATATCAAAGGTTAACAAAATGTAACCAGTTCGAGGGAATGCCAAGAGAAAGGATCCCTGAAAATATTTCATTGAATGGTTTTAGAGATACAGCCAGGCAGGATGACTCTTATCCCAAAGGGACAAAAACAATGTCCCCCTTGATCTCGAAGAGACATTATAATAATAATAATAATAATAATAATAATAATAATAATAATAATAATAATAATAATAATAATAATAATAATAATAATAATAATAATGATGATAATAATAATAATGGTAGTGATGATGATGATGATGATGATAGCTACTGCAGCAAGCGACGTCTACAGTATAGGCCATCACCAACGTACCTCGCAGCATACACACTGATGCTGAGAAAAGGCTGTCAACACGTCTGCCCGTTCGTCTCTTGAAATGAACATCCCTTTTTGTTTAAGAGCACATTTTGCCGCCAGATCTTTTTCATGTTTTAAATATTGCTTAATCATAAGCGCAACAAGGAATTCTTGATTAAATTAGAAAGGACCTACTGCACAGTATACCTAAGGGTGAAAAAATGGTAATTAGGCCCGTAGGGTAAAGATTCAATCTTATTCAATTGATATATGTGTACATGTTCTCAATCGGGGGTCTATAGAGGACTTGCACTCTGACTCATCAAGTGACGTCATTTTATGGGCTACCATCTTTGGTGGGCAAACATCGGGTCTCCCACTGGCAGAATGACACTGTCTTCCTATATTTTACATCATGGGATGGGCCTATAGTGCACTTGGGTGAAATAATCACTATGGAAGAGATCAAGGGCTATTTTATAGGTTTCCAGCAGAGACCAGGAGAAGGAAATCATGGATAGTAGCAGTGAAGAGTGATGGTCGGATACCCACTGAGTATTCCCGCCTAAGTACTACTACTATCTCAATGTTAATAACGTAATTGAGATTGCAGTTACCTCGGACACTTATGCTCAGTCCCTATTTGTAAGCAAGGTTTTCTGTGTGTGTGTGTGTGTGTGTGTGTATATATATATATTTATTAGGAGTGTCATCGATACCGCCCAGAGATACGTATCGCTAAAACGAAGCAATCAATTATCGTATCGGTAAAAGGTGGTGTATCGTATCGTGTATCGCAAATCGGCAAACTACTCCAACCGGAAGTCACACGTGAGGCAAAATGCCCCTATTCTGGCACAGTTTTCTGTTTCCTGGCTGTTTGCCACTCATCTAAACAATAAACATTGAAGTTAACGGCCATGACTGATAAAATACTTAGTGGGGAGATGAAGTAGGCCGGGTCTGAAGGGGTAATATGCCCTCAAAAGTGTAACATTTTCACCTCAAAATAGGAAAAAAAAAATTAAAAATAAATAAATTTTACAAAAATCCAATTGAAAAATCGTATCGGAAAAAATCGGAATCGATAAAAAAATTTCCAATAATCGTATCGAAAATTTTTCCTTATCAATGACACTCCTAATATTTATATATATATATATATATATATATATATATATATATATTTATATATATATATATATATATATATATATATATATATATATATATATAAATATATATATATATATATATATATATATATATATATATATATATATATATATATATATATATATATATATATATTTATATATATTTATATATATATATATATATATATATATATATATATATATATATATATATATAAATAGGTTACTTAATGGTTGGGGGTGTGATATGGTTTTTATCGCGAGTGGCTGTTTGATATCACGAACGAGTGAGCGGTAGCGAACGAGTGAGTGATATCATACAGCCACAAGCGATAAAACCATATCACACCCACAACCATTATGTAACCTGTTTATTACATGCTTATTTATACTCAAAGAAACAAACTAAGGAAGAAATTATGTAACCTGTTTATTACCCGTGGGTCGCGCGTGTATGAGCGCTCTGTCAAACATTGAAGAGCATCTGTAACAGCATATGTATGCGCAAATGACGTGACAGCAGTTTTGCCTGCTCATCCCCTCATCCTGAATCCTCAGCGGTAGGGAAGCTTGTGAAATTACCATGCATTACAACTTTAATCACGCCTCTTCTGGGCGAAGCGGGGCTTCCAACAGAGCTGCCGCCATCTTGAATAGGCCAGGCGTCTTGAAACAGGTCATGACGTCATGGGCCGGCCAACAAAGGACTGACGTCATGAGAAGGACACTCAACACAGGGCCTGCCGTTCTTCAACAATAGACTAACAATAGGCCAACAATAAAAGGTGTGATATGGTTTGATATGGGTTTTTTTCACTTGATATGGGTTTTTTTCACTTGATATGTTTTTTTTTTCACTCCGGAACATGTTATATCAATTTTACCACATGGCCACAACAATGGGAACATAGGGCAAGCATGTGATAAATATATATATATATATATATATATATATATATATATATATGTATATATATATATATATATATATATATATATATATATATATATATATATATATATATATATATATATATATATATATATATATATATATATATGTGTATATATATATATATATGTTTAGTGAACTCAGCCTGTCTACACTCTCTGCGTTTTGATCCTTATCTCCTGTTCGGATATTGAGCACTACATCTAGCCATATGCAAAAAACAAACAAATTCCGAAACATATTGTACTATGTAGTGATACATTTTATTAAAAGTTTACTAGATTTATCATGCATCATTCATAAGACCCTATGAGAGTGCATGCAAATGTAAAGCTCAACAGGTTAAAAAAAATGATAAAAATTATGATTTACAGAGCAACCAGAACAATATGAAAATGAAAAAGATGAATGATACAATCTACTGGTACATTGGATATAGGTGTAGTTTGTAAGTACAGAGCCTTAGCACTTAATGCTTTTACCTCGGTGTAAACTTTTCATGGGGATCATCTGTACAAAGGGCCTCATATGAAGGGCCCCCTCCCTGCTATGAAGGGCTTTAAAATAATTAGGAGCGAACCAACACATTCATGTTTATAGTTCTAAGTACCTCAAAAAGCCTAATTATCAAATATGGGTCAGTCACAATCAGGGTTCTCTAGATGGTTTTGCCTTGGGGACAACTCTGTTCACTATATATGTTTTAGGCACTCTGGTTGTAACTCATGTTAGCTGGCAACCTTCCACTTGTTAGCTGTTAGAAAACCTCCACTTGTTAGCTAGCTGTTAGCTGTCTGATATGGGTCAGTGTATCCAATCTTTCAAATTTATTCTTTCTATCGGTCATCAGATGTAGCCATTTAAGCATGCTCACACCATGTGTAGGCTTGCAGGGCCAGGCGCTGGTGGTTTCAGGCTGACCACCAACATGGCGGTGTAAACAGACACCACGTGCTGCAGACCAGCGGCTGCAAGTCCTCTATAGGCAGTGATAGGATGGGTCCGGGATAGTTCAGTTAGCTGTTAGGTCGCAGTCATTTGATTATTGATAGGGTCAGCGAATTGTTGTTTTCATTGATATTTTACCAAATTGAGTTTTTTTTGGTATAATAAAGCAAATATGACATCCCGTCGGGAAAACCCTTTGAGATGTCTACTACAACAACATCAGCAGCATCTGAGAGAAGTAGACAGGGAGTGGGCGCTGGTCAGGAATCATCAAATTTCGCTGCCTCTCACTATCTGACCCAGATAGGATAACATCCCCCAGCCAGCCAGCCAGCCAGCAGTGCACAGATCACGTGACCAATACAACCCCAGGCTACAGCGCGTAACTCGAGGCGCAGATGCCGTAGAGGCTAGCATGCAGTACCTATAGGGTTGCGGATCAAGGGGATTTATTTCTCTGGCAGCAGCCAACAACAATAACAACAACACTGCAAAAGAAAACATTCATGAGTAAAGTTCTAAAACATCTAATATATCAGTACACACTGCAACTGCAATTGATGAAAAAAGTAAGATGTTACTTAATTTGAAAAAAGGTCTGATGATGTCCAGATATCTAATATATTGAACATCAGCTGACACTGACACAGGTCAGTTGTTGTGATCTACTTTTGCCTGCTACTGACTCAGTGACTGTTCTCCTCAAAATTGTGCGCAAAAACTTGAACGTAATGGAGAGGACCTCGCTACGTGCAGTCGTATTACTCACCTGACTCCGAACGTAGGGGAACGTCGGCGTAATTGGCAAAATCTTAAACATGCTGTCGTTGCCTTAAATAGGCCACAATCTTGTCTTTTCTACATATTCCGTGGGGGTAGGAGTTCAGTGACAGAATCAACTCACAACACACCCACTGATGGTGATCACTGCACCGGTGACCAAAAGTTGAACCCGTTATCTTCGTATGTCACCCGCAGGCTCAACTCTCCCCCACTTTTAACCCGTTCACATCCAAAGCGGCCAAAACAGGCATGGCAATTCTGGAAAAAGGTGTCTAACGATAGCACTTTTTTTGGAAAATGTTTAAAGGATAAATCTTAAACAGAAGTCAAACAACAACTCTCCTGGAAATAGTTTGTGAACTTTCGCTTCAATCTCAAGTTATTTTCAAAAGTTTGAACGTAGCAGACGATATTTCTAACTAATTTTAGATTACAAATGTCGATCAAAGCTTATGATATGTGATCGACATTCGTGTTTCAAGAGGAACTCTGAGTGCGAATGGGTCAAGGTGGGTCAGCTCAGTGACTCGGATGGCTTAGACAGTCACAGTTTGTCTGATTAAATGAAAAAAGAGTGTAAAAATATGCAAAAATTTCACAATGACCCTATATGCACAAAGGTATCAGGTCATTATGGCCACCTACGCGAACGGCCACCTACAAGAATGGCCAATTTTCTGGACATTATGGCCACCTCCAATTGGTCATTATGGCCACCTTCAGTGAGTTATTATGGCCACCTCCACAAAAAGGTGATATATGGCAAGTTATTATTAATAAAGATTTAGGAGAAAGAGATGGTCAAACCTACATGAATTCAGTCACTTAAAGAGAGCTTTTAGGACTAATGATAGAGGTTTTAGGAAGGAAAATATATTAACCCTTTAGCCATCTCAATACCAATAGAGGAGTGGAGAGAGCTTTAGTTGATAACATAAACGCCAACCCTTATAACTTCTTGCCGATGCACTTTGATCCGAAAAGATGCACCTTCGAGATTGATCGATGCACGTGCATCGATGTAAAGGGATGTGGATCCGCCGCTGTGTGTTGTCACCCATATTCAGATGGAGTCATAACCTTACTGTATTGTAGCTTATGAGGTTAATTTCTCTGACTCAGTGTTTCCTCTCTCCTGCTTTCATTTGAAAATTCAGCCTACCAAAAGAAAATATTGCTTGGATTACAAGGAATTGATAAGGAATGCAGTGAGCATCCCAAAAGTACCCTCCCGACAGGGAGGAAGATGTTTTGGGTTAAACACTGAAAAAAAAACATGCATAGTGTTTTCAAACGGACCTCGAATCCACATTCATGGACAGCGCATCTTCACAGCTCACACATATAGAGGAAAGATATATATGGAGGGAATGGTAATACATCATGTTTTAAAAATAATTTTTATTCTCAAAAGACATGTCAATTCGTACAATAAATCAATTTTCAAGCCAGATTTTCATTGTACAGTCATGTATCAATGTATATTTCTCAAGTCATTGATCAGAGGTGACCATTTACCTAGAACTTTTACTTCTTTTCCTGTTGTTCTGCCATTATATAGTTCTATAGTAATTATATAGTAATGGTAATACATTTTGCCTATTTTTTATTTCAAATTTTATTCCAATTTTATTTTCTTTCGATTTTTTTGTTCGTATAGCCAACACCCTTTTCCGCATTTTTAGACATATAGTAACTGTCAATCCCAACACAGAGAAGAAAAAGACTATATCCCAGAGCCCATTACAGGCTTGCACAGAAGCAGGGGCAGGGTCTTCGCCAGCAGGGTGTCTGTGTGTCTTTTGGACTCCCTGGTTCATAAAACAAACACGATTTTAGCTAAAAAGACAACCTAGAATCATTTCAAATGTATTTTCAATATTTCACCCTTACATCTTACCCTCTTTACCCTCTGCTGGGAGTCGAAATTCCTAGGAAGACGGTTTGCCTGTACTTACGGTGGCTGTGGTTCGTTCTTAAAATGATACTTTAATGTGAAGAATGATCAATACTTTGGTCTTTGTACAGGCAAACCCACCAAAAACTCTATGTTTTATAAAAGCAGTGGTCGAATATTCTGAACTTATCTTGTGACATCTTCACAACTTTGCGGGGATGTGGCCGAAAGACAGAGATACGGATTTCTAATACAAGGCCTCAATAAAGGTGTGGCACAGTTGATGTTCATATATTTCAAAGAAAACATCCATGCCCTAGCAAATACTTTCTAGTTTTCTAATATTTTGTTCGGAAAGGAAGTGAGAGCAAGTGAAAATCGTGATCAATATTTTTTGTAGAAATTCTTTTTTTTTTCATTTTTGAAGTCCTATTAAGATATAATCAAAGCCCGCAGATATCAAAATAATGAAAAAATACTACGTGGCCAAGAATGTTTTCAATCATGTAGTAAACTTTTTGAGCTTTGTAGTGATATTGAATGAAGGAGGTTGTTATATATATATGATATATATATATATTATATATATTAAATATTATATATATATATATATATATATATATATATATATATATATATATATATATATATATATATATATATATATATATATATATATATATATATATATATAAATATATATATATGTATATGTATATATAGTGTGTGTATATATATATATATATATATATATATATATATATATATATATATATATATATATATATATATATATATATATATATATATATATATATATATATATACAGGGTGTCCCAAAAAAATGCAACAAGCTACATTTTCCTCGATTTCAGGGGAAATAGCAAGCCGGTATTTATTATTCATACACTGTTGGGAAGCTACATATCTCAGCTAAGCACCATGAAAAGATCACAATGAAATGATATTCCTGTGGGTAGATATCCCCCCAAACATGACACCCCCTCTGATGTGAAATCGCGCGTGACCGGTACTGGACCTGTTAATACACAAGCTAGCAAGTACATTTTCCCTAATTGCTGGAAAACTATGAGACCGGTATGTATTGTCCTTACATCCTTGAAAAGCTACATATGTCAGCTAACTAACATAGAAAAATCAAAATCAAACAATACTCCTGAGGGGAGATATCCCCCAAACGGTCACACCCCCTCCAAAGTGAAATTGCACACGAGAGGTGTGTTTGCATGTAATATGCCCATACTTGAACACCCCTAAAACAATGAATCTTAAGGCATATTGCCATAAGTTGAGGGCAAATTATATTAAAACATCTTTTTGGGCTCAATTAAATTAAAAAAAAGTCTTCCTGAGGTGTAACTTGCTGGCCCACCATGTACTCATAACAGTTGTAAAGGACGCTTAGGAAGGGACTGTCCAATGATCAGGCAATCGCTCCACTCAAATTATTCAAAATGAGAATTCGGACCAAGTAATTTTGCTCATGATTGACTGGTCATCACTTTGCATTTTGACGGGTAAGCCAGGGCTTTATTTCACACATGGTTGAAGCAAATTAAACAGGTGAAAGCAGGTAAATCAGTGCTAGCTTGTATATTAACAGGCAAGTACCGGTCGCGCGCGATTTCACATCAGAGGGGGTGTCATGTTTGGGGGGATACCTACCCACAGGAATATCATTTCATTGTGATTTTTTCATAGTGCCTAGCTGAGATATAAAGCTTTCCAACAGTGTGTAAATGATAAATACTGGCTTCCTATTTCTCTTGAAATCTAGGGAAATGTAGCTCGTTGCATTTTTTTTGGGACGCCCTGTATATATATATATATATATATATATATATATATATATATATATATATATATATATATATATATATACTAGTATATATATATGTATATATATATATATATATATATATATATATATATATATATATATATATATATATATGTGTGTGTGTGTGTGTGTGTGCGTGTGTGTGTGTGTGTGTGTGCGGAAAATATTGAAGCCAGCTCATTTTGCACATACCGTGAAGAGTGTACACAAAACAAAAACGACGTCATTCTAATCTCTTAAGAAAATGAACTCAGCCCATTATCCCTGCATTATGCATCATGCATAAATGGAATCTTCCTGTTTGCCAATAAAAAGCTCGATCCACGTAGGCCCCGTCCCCACAATCTGGCAGGTATCCTACAACAAACCATGGCCCTCGTAGAAAGAGTACTGTTTGCAGATATACAAGTCAAAATGCGTTACCATGTATTTCTACTGATGGTCATTGCTGCCTATACAGTCACACAGAGTGAATCAACATCTGGGGTGCACTATACGAAAGCGGAATGTGGTCCAGGGAAAGTTGCAGGCAACGTTTCAAGACGAGTGGAGAATCTGAGTAAACTGAGATGTGCCCGGCTCTGCGCGTCGAATTCTTCTTGCAAAGCATTCAACTTCAATCCTGGCGAAAGGGTGTGTGAACTCACTGAACACACGGGAAGGGTTTCTTGTGATTTGCATGTCGTCAAGGAAGGCTACAGCCTCTACTACAAGCAGAGAAATACTACTCTCAGCTACAAGGTACGTTTTTCAACCTATTCTCCACCCGGGGCACGTGAGAAAGTTGCCAGTGACTTGGGGTTAGGCGGTGTTTTTTGCCGGGCACTCCTCCAGTTACAACTGGCTAGTCACGACTTAGCCGCAATATGGCAAAAAAGTGTCGAAAAACGAAATTCCAAATTCAACCTGTTCACAACTCGAGTGGTCACATGGGCTGACGAAAATAGATAGATAAACTTCTTAGAAATATTTGACAGAGGGCTTGAAGATCCTGTTAGTGTTAACAACCCCTAATAAAATATTTTTGAAACCGTACTCTCTTGGCGAGTTATGGTCAAAAAGTGTGCACTCAAGACTCATATGATTTGATTTTGTTCTAATTCAAGTAAGAATAATTAAATAATAGATTTTTATTCGTTTCTTCTTCATTTATCAGTGTAAAACGCTAGTCATCATAAAGTTACTTAACTACGCATACATTTGTGAGTGTTTGGATAGATAAATATGTTGAAAATTTCAAAAGATTCTTTAAGTTGCAATACGGTTGCGTTAACTTTAATTGCGTTGTTGCAATTATATTACTAGATCAGTTTCATTGAAGCAAGTCAATGTATGATACCAGAGATATTTCACCAGACTGTTGCACGCTAAATAGGGAAATGCAGGGATCTTTCTTACAAGACATAACTAAATTGGTATTGGTTTCGAACACTGCCTGGTTTCGAATCCCGGCCTGGGAATGTGAGAAAGTTACCAGTGACTTGGGATTAGGCGGTGGTTTTCGCCGGGTACTCCGTTTTCCTCCATTACTTACAACTGGCTAATTACGAATTAGCCATAATATGTGACGAAAAAAGAAAATTCCAAATTCGAACCTGAAGATTTTTGGATGGTATACGTGGTCTGTGACTCACATCCAGACTGTTCTGTCATATTTTGGTTTGGCTGTGTATGATTTCTATATAATAATTACTTTCTTTGCGTTTCAAGTTCCTCTCATATCTTATATGTAACTGTGGAGTGTGTATTATATTTGACGAGATATAGATGAATACCAGTATGCATTGCATTATCTTAAGGAAGAAATAAAGTTTTGACTACTATAAATACCATTATTAGAACAAGGTAGGAACTGTACAGATAGACATGAAATACGGAAACGGTTAATATAACCGCCTTACAAATTATTCTGTAAGTGCGACATTCAAAATGTTCTAGCAACCACAACTGGAAAGTAATTGCATTTTCCAAAAATCTGTTCTATTATTGAGCAAATCTTTGATAAATTCACCGCCTTCAGCAACGAAATAAGAGTTATTATTGTTATCAATAGAATATGTATTCTTCGCATACGTAAAAAAACTCGAAATTTGTTTTAGCCAACAGTGTTACAAAGGAAAAGGTATTTTTGTTTCGACGTTGACCTTGGACCGAAGTTAAAGCACCTATTTTCGCATATTAAGCCAAAGTAGAAGGTCACATGTGTTATGCTTAAGGTTTTATGAAAATCTTAGAAATCTCAGTTTAGTTTTTCTGAAACATTGCATGAACATGATGAAGAAAGAACATAGCACAGTGGTCTTCAACGCAACCTAAAATCAAGGGGTCATCGACTTTTTTTTCACATATTTTTGAAATAGTAATGCACTTTATGTCACAAACATCTCATTTTACAAACGTGGTTTCTTTCTTTGGTAAATTCATCCTTCAGAGATTCTGGCACTGCTTGAAAGACTGTTTTGTCATCTTGAAGTTATTTTTTTGATGTTATATAGGAATTATGGGGCAACATAAAGGAATTCAAGAAGCAAGTTTCTTACCCAAAATTGGTATAAGTCGGAGTTGCCCAGCTTAATTTTCACCAAATTTTGTCTTAACTATCTACACAATACTATAAGCAAGAAGATTCGAACCACAGATTGGTAAAGCTTTTGAAATAGGACATTTTTGGCAGACTCACCCAATTGGTACCATATTTTCCCTTTCTTATATAAGATATGTTTTAGCAAGGGAATCCCATGTTATACATAAATGAATGATCATACATATTTTCTTAAAATGGACTAAATCATCAAATTCAATGTATGTATATTTATTGACTATGATTTCCATCATCAATAGATACGATCATCCCTATAGCCAAACGATTCATTGTTAAAAACTGCCTTTTAGAATAGGCAGGTATAGTCATACTGGTACATATTTGATATAAATCTGTTTTAGCAACAATATCCTTTCAAAATTGCAGTGGTGTCGGGAAAATCGTAATAAAATATCTTAGTTTGTTAAATACTCAAAAGGTGTCACCGGTGTAGAGTATAATAAACCCTTAATGCATTCCTCATCAGAAGAGCTTTCTCGAAATACATCCCCAGGAAAGGCTGAATGGTCAAATGTAAGCAGGTAATAAAGGTAATTGAGTTTAAAAATGCCTTTTGTGCTACGTGAACTGTAAGTGCTTAACTGTTGGCATACATACTAATTTGACGTACTTATCAGAGATATAATGTCACTATATGAGATTATCTTTCGTATTTTTCAGGATGAAGAATCTTGTCCAAGGACAGGTAAGTTGATTTCAAAATTGCTCTGCCTAGAAAAATACTAATGCGCAACGCGAGGTGATCTCTATCTTAGAAATATTGGTATACATCACCACTGTCAAAGGGATGACAATTGAATCTTACTTAAGGCGTGGTATATGAAGGTGCGCGTGACAAGCGGCAGATACCCTCTTGAAGTGTATATCAATCCATTATTTCATCTATTGCCTAATTATCATTATAGGATATTAATTGGTTAATCCAAATAAGCGAGATTTTCTATGCAAACTTCAATCGTTACAGGTCAGAATGACGTGATTATCGATTCAATACCCTATTGAAGTGTATATCAATCCAATATTTCATCTATTGCCTATATATCATTAGAGGATATTATTTGGTAAAATTCATATGTTACAGGTCAGAATCACGTGATTATCGGTTCGATACCCTTTGGAAGTGTACACATGTATGTCAATCCATTAGTTAATCTATTGCCTATGTATCAAAAAAGGATATCATTTGGTAAATCCAGACAAGCGAGCTCTTCTATGCAAAATTCAATAGTTACATGACAGAATAACGTGATTTTCGATTCAAACCATCATCCGTAATAACATTTCAGTACATGCAAGTCCTTATTCACATGGAGGATAACCTTTTTTTTTGTTTTACAGGTGTTCCTAAATTCAGCAACGATGAGCATACGGTCCTTCTTATGCAATTCTCCAGCACAGAGAAATTAAGGACCCTGAACCCTGGTGAAGTCATCAATGACCAAAGCACATATGCTAACCACGGAGTCGTCAATACAACCCTTCGCCTGGTCAACCTGCCTGGTTGTAAGGACGTTGTTGGACTCCATTTCCCAGATGGCAAAGACTCAAAAGGTATTATTGTGAAGAATTCACCTTCTCTAAACATGATCGATGGCCAATTTACCATAGAGCTGTGGATCAAAACGGATGACATATTTAGCGGCTATGTGATACTTAAAAGGGGGAATTATGGATATCCAAAATATCAAGGGGGTTCTTATCTGAATTACTACATGCAAAGTAACACAGTACGCAGCACACAATCTATTTGTGATACATCACTTCACTATTTTGCATTAGTGTGCATATCAAATGTTGACTGTTCATTCTACATTGACGGGCAGTATTCGTACAAGCATACAGTTGGTTACATAGCATATGCCATAGCGGCCCCGCTCCTCATCGGGGACAGTGATGGCTGGAATTCGGCTGGTGGGAACTACCAGGGAACTATCTTCTGCATTCGTATTTCCAAGATCGCTCGTCCAGGCAACGAAATTGCCCAGGCATTCGAGGCGTTCAAGCCGAAATAGCTATAAAACCCAATCGCAACCCATTGCTGTGAATAAAGAGAGAAGTAACTTGCAAAAACTCTTACAGAAGCTCAACCCTTAAGCTGCTGTTGGCTAATTTGGCCAATGCAAAATGATGCAAAATACATGAAAAAATGACTGACATGGATACTCATCTGACAGTGAAAAAAAGTGAAGTAACTTGCTAGATCTCACACAGCAGTTTAAGCATATAACTATGCCTGTGTTTGGGAAAATAACGTTAAAATAGCTTTAGTCATGGTTGAACTTGAATCAATTATAGATTGTTTATTGTTTGTTTTTTTAAATAAAGAAGGCTAAGATGGCTCTTTGAAACGTTGCCTTTTTTCAACATATTAGAAATACCTCAGAAAAGTCAAGTAAATAGTCTTGCTCGGCCAAGCATTTTTTTGCTGCTTTTATATCTAAGCTGATAAGTATACCGACTCAAAACAGGGTTTTTAAATTGCCCACATGCCATTTTCATGCCAAAGCCGTACGGGCACATACATCAATGACTGTGCGACGAGCGTCATGATAAGAGTAAGAGCCTGATACAAGATTGTACGGTCATAGTCATGATAAAGTCAACATTGCTGAATTCTTACATGCCCGTACGTCCCCGTTATGGCATCTTAAGCCTTATGCTGCTGGTGGCTTCTTGGGCCAATACAAACTGATACAAAAACCTTAAAATAAGACTGAAACCCTGGCATATGGGTACTCATCTGAGAATACTGTGAGAGCTACCCAATGAATACCAACATGACAGGATTTAGATGGATTTCCAAAATCTTTTTGTCCTTGTGCTATGAACGAAAGTAGCCTCAGCATTGGAAGGGTTAAAAGGACATGACTATCCCGGCAAACTAACGAGCGCGTAATTTCATAATCTCAAAAGCTGCAGCAAATTTTGTGAACAATTTTTTGCCAACCTTTCATGAATCGCACCTAGTGCTCTCTGCTGCTTCTTTGGTGTTTACGCCTTAGGCCACTCCAATTTATTTACTTGTCTTACGTGCTCAGGAGGTAGGAAATGAGCCATTTTGGAAATTAAAAAAAAGTTGAAAAATGTGACTTTTTTTTTTTTAATTTTTTTTTTTAGAGTCTGACGACTAGGATATGTTTCTACCAGCCTATTCTCAACTAAATAAAATCAATCAATCTATTAATCCCTGTAACCTGAAGGGTGGGAGGTATACCTCCTCAAGTCTGAGGCTCTACTACAGCAATAATAGCTTCCTGTAGTTGATTGAATCACACTTACAAAGAATATTCTTAAAACTTGCACCTTTTTTTTTTTTTTTTTTGGAGTCTGACAGAAAATTTCAAAACCACTTTCGTCCGTAAGACACCAAAGATGACTTTTTTTTTCTTTTTTTTTGGAGTCTGACAGGATTTTTTTTCCAAAAAAAGCTCGTAAGACAAGTAATTAAATTGGAGTGGCCTTAACGATATCACAGAAAAAAGAAAAGAGGTGGGGCAGGAACGCGTCCATTTTTAGACTCCCCCTCCCCGAACAATGACTTCTTATTCCATGAAGACATCCCTACAATGATTTAGGGATGTCTTCATGGAATAAGAAGTCATTGTTCGGGGAGGGGGAGTCTAAAAATGGACGCGTTCCTGCCCCTACAATGATTTTCTTTATTCCCCCACCAATGGTGTTCAATTAATTAACTTTTAGTCCCCATCCGCAATTGAGTTGTTAACCAGTCTTTATTACAGTAACAAGCCCTGCGGGGAGTCTGCTGGCAGTTAAATTGCACTCAGAGAATGGAGTTATATTCAAAGGAAAATATGAAATATTTATATCACTGATTCTTCAGTGGCAGGACAACCCTAGAAAAACGATGCGAAACCAATTATCTTTAATCATTGGTTAATGCAGGTGGTTTATGTGGGTTAACAATCAAACATGATGCTCTGGACATGGCAAAGCTTTCACAGTAGTCACAAAAAGGCCCTACCATCCAGGTGCATGTAATATCTGCCTAATAAAGGCATACTTTGGGCTAATTTCAAATGGTGCAAATGCAAAAATAAAAACAAAACAACAACTATTGATTTATAAATTTGTACTTAACTGGAAAGTACCCGCCCTGCAGATAGTAACCATGACATTTTTCAAATTGACAAAAAAGATCAGAGCACCTAGATATCTGATTGCAACATCACTCATGATTATTTCTAGTTCTTTCTTGTTCGTAATTTCATAACGCTACGAGTATTCCCGAGGGTAGGGTAGTGAAGGTACCGCATTCTACACGAACTACGATCTTGCATTTGGTAGACCCTGCCTGTGCTGCCGCTCAGGAACACGTTGAGACCAGAATTTGGAATTTTCATTTTTTGTCAGTTTTTTTCTGCCAAATTGCGGCTAGGGCGTATTTCAGCAGTTGTAACAGGTGGAGGAATTAGAGAAATCCTTTTTTTTTCGTTTGGCAATTCTTTTAATGAAACTACGAGTATTCTCGAGGGTAGGGTAGTAAAGGTATCACATTCTACACGAACTACGATCTTGCAGTTGGTAGACCGTGCCTGTGCTGCCGCTCAGGAACACGTTGAGACCAGAATTTGAAATTTTCATTTTTTGTCAGTTTTTTTTCTGCCAAATTGCGGCTAGGGCGTATTTCAGCAGTTGTAACAGGTGGAGGAATTAGAGAAATCCTTTTTTTTTTCGTTTGGCAATTCTTTTAATGAAAAAAATAGTAGAGCACACAGATATCCCTGCGACCACACACTTAGGGCTACCAAATGTTCAAAAAGCTCGGCTAACAGATATGAAATTGATAAATGAGATGCTAAACCGGCTGAGTCTCATGTCATTTGCAGTCGTCCTAGTTATTCTCCACGAGCTTTAGTCATTCAGTTAAATTTACATATTTGTTCGTAATTTCTTAATGCTACGAGTATTCCCGGGGTTAGGGTAGTGAAGGTATCGCATGCTAATGCGATCTTGCAGTTGGTAGACCCTGCTTACGCTGCCGCGCAGGAACATGCTAAAACTTAAATTTGGAATTTTCATTTTTGGTCAGTTTTTCTGCCAAATTGCTGCTAGGGCGCATGTAAGTAGGTGTGGATGATAGGGAAACCAATCCGCCACTTTGTTTCAAGTCTAAGGCATCAATCTTTCATGCCCCAGCAGGGACTCAAGTTCAGATAGGGTCGAGAGACAGCTAGCAGTCATTGGCAACGCCGTGGTCCACACGGCAGGCCACGGTACAGATATCCCTGCGACCACACACTTAGGGCTACCTAACTTATGTACCAAAAGTTCAAAAAGCTTGGCTAACAGATATGAAATTGATAAATGAGATGTTAAACCGGCTGAAGCTCATGTCATTTGCAGTCGTCCTAGTTATTGTCCACAAACTTTGGTCATTAAGTTAAATTGACTTATTTGTTCGTAATTTCTTAATGCTACGAGTATTCTCGGGGTTAGGGTAGTGAAGGTATCGCATGCTAATGCGACCTTGCAGTTGGTAGACCCTGATTACGCTGCCGCGCAGGAACACGCTAAAACTTAAATTTGGAATTTTCATTTTTGGTCAGTTTTTCTGCCAAATTGCTGCTAGGGCGCATGTAAGTAGGTGTGGATGATAGGGAAACCAATCCGCCACTTTGTTTCAAGTCTAAGGCATCAATCTTTCATGCCCCAGCAGGGACTCAAGTTCAGATAGGGTCGATAGACAGCTAGCAGTCATTGGCAACGCCGTGGTCCACACGGCAGGCCACGGTACAGATATCCCTGCGACCACACACTTAGGGCTACCTAACTTATGTACCAAAAGTTCAAAAAGCTTGGCTAACAGATATGAAATTGATAAGTGAGATGTTAAACCGGCTGAAGCTCATGTCATTTGCAGTCGTCCTAGTTATTGTCCACAAACTTTGGTCATTCAGTTAAATTGACTTATTTGTTCGTAATTTCTTAATGCTACGAGTATTCTCGGGGTTAGGGTAGTGAAGGTATCGCATGCTAATGCGACCTTGCAGTTGGTAGACCCTGATTACGCTGCCGCGCAGGAACATGCTAAAACTTAAATTTGGAATTTTCATTTTTGGTCAGTTTTTCTGCCAAGTTGCTGCTAGGGCGCATGTAAGTAGGAGTGGATGATAAGGAAACCAATCCGCCACTTGGTTTCAAGTCTAAGGCATCAATCTTTCATGCCCCAGCAGGGACTCAAGTTCAGACAGGGTTGAGAGACAGCTAGCAGTCATTGGCAATGCAGTGGTCCACACGGCAGGCCACGGTCAAGGTCAACGGAGGGTATCGAGGCGAACCACCGACACACCCTCACCTAAAATTAGCATTCCCCTCGCGCTCTCGATCTGAAGACAAATCGAGAAAGAGCCCGGGAAAGCGCAACCATCAACGATTGTGCTTGCCCTACAGAGGCCAATGATGCTACTTATATAGGTAGATTGGAGTACAGTAATGTGCTTAGAGTAGTTGACCTAATTTTAACTTTTAAGTTATTTGATTGAATAAAACTGTTCAACTTTAACTTTATCGCAATTGTAAATAGTTTAGAATATTTCTATTGAAAGAAATATTCATAATTTTGTCACATTACCGAATTAGGTAGCTTTTACACCTCTGTGGGTGTATTTGCATCTTGTTTTATCGCCGCCCATGGCTATTAATAGAGCACAGTTCCGCATTTGTCATTCGTCGACCGTGATTGGCTCACATTTTCGAAAATTATTTACTTTGCGTTTGCCACGATATAAAAACACATTTGAAGTTAGTTAGTGGTATACTATTTTCATCTATCTATTAAAGTGTTGATAACGTAATACTTTTGTTGGGAAATGTTAAGAGCTGGTTCTTCATCTCATTTCAAGCATAACTAAAATGACTGGAGAAGAGTCAGCAGGAACCACTGACTTCTCCTGAAAATGTGTTTTTAATATAGAGGGTAAACAGAGATTCCATCACCAAGAGACTTCGTCACCACGCAATTTCAATTTTAGCCGCTGGTACTATTGTCATGCAGTTGAAGGATCAATCAGTATATTTCTTCATGCATTTTCGTTAACCGTCGAACTTTGCTTAAGTTCCAATTAGTTCTATATAAAGTGTACTTATTTGGTCATGATATGAATGTCACTTCAAATAATTCTTTACCGATATCGTTAGGCGACAGTAGATCGATCGAGTGCAATTGGAAAAAACACGTAGTAACATTCTCAGATAAGTGCCTATAAATTAGGTTTTCATCAAGTTACCAATTTTTTGAACGTTTCAAAATATTTCATAGAATTATGAAGGGATCTAGAGGGGTTTATTATGTCATGTTGACGAAATTGTGTGATGACATGACGAATTCTCTTGGTGTCGAAATTTCCAGGAACCTTTACTACTGTCAAATCAAAAATGAAATGGAACCCGATAGCTAGTTTATTATTTAGATAAGTCTAGTAGCCCAGTCAAACTGCAGATACGACCAGGATATGACCTCCGACTTTCAACTTTCGACTTTGGAAACATCACAAGACTGAGCATGATCGACCAGAGGCCGAAATATCTAAATCTACATTACCTAGAATGTTGATTTTCTAAGTTAATTTGGCTATTTGGACGTTTATTGAATACTTTCAGGATCTTTTTGGTAAAGTAGAGTAAAAATGCCGGCAATAGTGAACAATTACCAATTTTCTAAATTAGCCAACAGCAGCGTAAGGGTTAATACAAATGTGCATGTAGAAAATATTATATTTAGTATTTATCATACAGGATGGGTGGTATTTAAGACGGATCCTTCCGTTTCACACACAACTTATTGTACTAACTTACTATACTTTGTTAGATCACATAACACAAGGACTACTGCGAGAAGAGAAGAGATGGTTCATTATAAAAGTGGAGTGCTTAACTATTGTACAAAGTATTACAAGTTTATCACTTTTTTTGCTAATGCACACACACTATAACAATTGCTATAACACGCATGTACATGTAAGGCATTCTAGATTTGTTTTTATTTGTAAATAAAACCATTGAGAAATACGTGTACACCAAACCAATTACTTTTTTATAATTGTATGCGTGAGGAAAATTACCTGACTAATTACATATTACAAAATACGTTCTAAAATAATTGGATATTCATGGCATATCTCAAAAAGGTAATTAATCTTGGCAGAGCAAAATTGTTGGGGCACATGGCTTGTCTAGCTCCTTCAAAGCGAGACAGAAATAGTAATTCCAATTAAACGCGTAATGGAGGAGGGCGTGGAGTATTAATATTTACCTATATTCGTGTTTGTTTATTTTTGGTTATAGAGATACCAAAGTGTTTTTTTTCTCAAATTCCCAATTTTGCGTCGAAATAGCCTCATGCCTTTGTTTGAATGAAACTGGTAGGACTTGCCATATAGCTATATATTCAATGAACGATACCCTTGAGTATGCACCACTATTCAATTCATAACATGTAAGTCGTGTACCATACCCATTGAATAAATGTGATATATACCTTATGTTATTGTTGTAGAGTTTTGCATTGAAGTTCACCTTGACCTCTAGATTTCCCACTAATAGGGGGGGGGGGGGGGGGGGCTGACCCGATGGCCGTGTGGTCTAAGGCATTGCCACTGACTGCTAGCTGCCTCTCTCCACTATCCGGGTAGGGATCCCGGGTCATGGAAGAAAGTTGCCAGTGACTTAAGGGTTAGGCGCTGGTTTTCGCCAGGTACTACGGTTTCCTCCATCAGTTACAACTGGCTAGTTAGCTGCAATATGGCAGAAAAAGTGATAAAAAACGAAATTTCAAATTCTATTAGATCAGTTTGTTTCAAACAGGAGTATCAGTTCTTATACGCAATACTAACGCTTTTCTAAAAGGGGATATTTGTTTTCGTAATTGATTAATTGTGTATGATAATTCATACCAGTTTGATGCAGCCTCTCAATCTTGGATATCTAAACAAAATCCGCCCATTTTGGGTCACATGTTAAGATTTTTCTAATCCAAGATATGTCAAATTCCTTAACCCTTATGCTGCTGGTGGCTAATTTGGCCAATACATAACGAAGCAAAAATCCCTTTAAAATGAATGAATCAGTGGCACATGGGTACTCATCTGTGAGTACTCGGCGAGAGCTATATACAATGAATACAAGGATGAAAGGGTTTACATGGTTATCAAAAATCGTTTCGTCTTTGTTCTTTGAATGAAAGTATACTTAGCATAGGAAGGGTTTAACTGATAAGCCCTCGTTTATCAACACCTTACATGTCGTACTTTCATTTACATGGTGTCTTTTACCTTTACATACATAGTGATATAAAAAGAATCGATTTGTCGGATACGGTCCTCGGAGGTGATGGTAAGGATTGTTATATTAGTATATGGGTAACTTTCAATAGAATTAAAATTTTAGTAATTGTTTTTCTACAAATCGGTGTATTATTTCGGCTATTCCAACCTCTCGATATTCCTCTGCATTCTCTCAATGCTAGGTATCATGTTAGTTTCTGTAACTTTGTCGTGTTTTAATTATACTATAATTAATCCCCATGACTGTGAATTTGTACACCTAGTCTAGATTACTCTCCCTGATATTTCCGATTCTTACCACTTAAGCTTACATGCTTATGATAACCTTTAGATAACCTTTTTTCAGTGTTTTTATGTAATGCTTTATTCCATATCAAAACGCCTTTCAGATAAAACTACTTTGTACAGGGTGTCCAAGCGAAAATGCAATCCTCCCCTTCTCCCAATATTTTTTCAAAACAGCTTTAGTAACATCGACAATTAAATGACTTAATGGTTGATGAGAAAGATATCTTATAGATAACCTGTACTAGTTTCAACCAAATCCGACCATCCATATCTAAGTTTTGTGGTGAAGTTAGACACCTATATCATTTCACTCAAACGCAATGTAAAACCTATGGTGAAGACTGGTTTTGAGTGCCATTTAGCCAGTGCATGCTAAACATAGCAGTATCACCTGCTTGCTCACTATGCTGGCATGCCTGGGAAATTTACATTGTGTTTGAGTGAAATGATAGAGGGGTCAAACTTTGCCACACCGCTTTGTCATGGATGATCGGGTTTCCTTGAAAGTGCAACAGCTTATCGTTTACATATCCTGCTCTTCAACCATGAAGTCATTTTCGATGTTTCTGAGCTGTTTTGAAAAAAATACTGCGAAAAGGGGAGGATTGCATTTTTTCTGATACACCCTGTATACGCTAACTTGTCAAGTATAAGAAGGGTAGAGGATAAGCAGTCAAAATAATTAACCACATAAGCTGCTAATGCTGCACAGCCTTGATTGAGCGGCTACGATGACCATTGCTCCTTGACCCTCCCCTGTTATTAGTAGTAAGGCAATCCAGGCAGTTCTAGAGTTGAAAAACCATGTGGGTAAGTCTGATCACAAAAATTTTATTTTAACATCGATAAGTAGTATATCAGGGGTATCTACATAGTAAGGAATTGTATATCTGTTGGATAAGTGGATACTTCTTTTTTCTGTTGAATAACACGAGGATGTCACGAAGGGAATAGTGAGCTGAAATCTTGTAATCCTTTTGTCTCTCTCTCTCCTCAGATATAGAGTACGGTGTTTTGGGACGAAGAACTTACACCTGGAAGAACTAATTATATCATCCATGGAACAGATGTCCCCTATCTTGAAGATAAATCTTAAAAAAACTTTTAAAAGAAAAAAAAACATGTTCTATACAACGTCTTGGCTGAAGCTACTTACCTGCACAGATGCAATAAGTTTGTGTGAATAATTAACAGGTGATTTACTGAGACGCGAACAAGTTTATGCGAATAACTAGCAGATGCAATTGGATAGAAGTACAATTTGCTAATATAAATAATGATGTTGATCAAGCACTACATCATAAGCACAATTTGCTAATATAAATATTGATGGTGATGAAACACTATATCATAGCAAATGTCACGCCTGTGTTGAGACCACCATCCCATGTGTCTGATTTTGTCATCCGTACCTTCAGAGCGGGTAGGCATATGCTTAATTAACTCAAGACTAATAAGCTACGTGACCAATGCTGCTCAAACAAGGCCGAATATGTTTTACCTATGCAGCGGTACAGCCTACGGATTTTAATTAATGAGTGTAGAAAAAAATGGCCCTGAATGAGCCTGAAAGTAATGGAAAACGTTTCGGGGCGTTGCTATGTATTATATAAGTGATAAACAGTTGCTTCCATCAGAAAAGTAGATACATCTAAGGTCCCAAATAATTAAAAATGTCTTTCGAATAAGCTATAAAAAAACTCATGCTGGTGGTGGTTAGTTTGGTCAATACAAAATGATTTAAAACACCTAACTGAAAAATGACTGAAATCCTGGCACATGGGTACTCATCTGAGATCGAGAGTACTATGAATACCAACATGTTTTTCAAAAACGAAAGCAGCATCGGCATTGGAAGGGTTAATCTTGAATATCAATCCAAGACATTTAACCTAATCTATGAGAAGTTGACGAAAATAGATACTTTCTAATTGTATGTTTTGGTGGTATTTTGGTGATACGCAATAGGTAATACGCAAAATATTGGGGACATGGGTACAAGTTGTGCATCTGAATGATCTGATGCAATAAGCAAGTTTAATATCTTAGACGAACATCTTATCAACATACTCTATTTCCGAGAGGCCGCTACTTCATGACTAGAGAGCAACACTGCGTGTCAGTCGCATTGCCCCAACACCTGTAACCGCCGAATGCGCAACATTATTTAATGTGTAGTGTTCTTATTGTTCACAGATTTGGCCACACTTAATATATATCCTAAGATTCACGTGTGATCATGCTAAGGATTGAATACATCATGTTCGATACAACTCCATCCACCATAAGGTCTCTACTTTTAGATTCAAGTACAAACTTATTACCAGGAACACTGATTAAACCAAAGAAGTTGAGCTTAATAAAAATATTTTGGAATGGTCTAAATTTGGAATTTCCTGCCAGTAGGAGCTAATAACAATTAACACCAAGCTAAGAAAAGTATTGCCCCAAAAAACACCTAAATGCTTTTCAGCGTCATCATTGACAGAAGGAAGAAAGGCTCGGGTTTTAAATCACTTTCAACAGCTTAGGTCACATCGCGACGAGATAGAAACCCAGAACTGGGAAGATATTAGTTTCAAGAGTCTCTCTGTTGCAGAATGAATGAATAATTGAGGGTTTAAAGGCACATCGGCAAACAAAGGCCATTTAGTTCCATAGCATATTACCAAAAAGTGGTCCTTTGTCATTGTTGAAGAAAAATGACAAAGCATAATAGTTCTAAGTGAAAGAAGAAAAAGAGGGAGAGTAAGGGCAGAGCCTTCTGATCCATAGAGAGACCATGGACCACCCTCCACAACGCCACACATTTATATAGCAACTAGGAAACCCCACTCGGGGATCCAGTGGAGAATGGGCATATGTTACTTACATGTAAAATGTAATCACATGCTATCATTATGGAATGCTGTGGAAAAATTGATCAGGGAGTAAAGGACTTCACGCTGTCTTATAATAACAAAATCATTAATGATCTAGAGAATGGACCATCTGTCAATCTGATTACACATTGAAGCAAAATTTGCATATACTCAACAAAGATTGATACAATATATTAGAGACCAAACTCTTTCATTTGAAGAAAAGACTATACATATTTTACATAAAAGAAAATTTCAAGTTAAAGTCAACAAAATAATTCAGCAAGTCTGAGAAAAACTCAAAATATTGAAATACTGAGCATAAGGAAGATTGATTTGCAATATGGAAATTCTGGAATAAGTAAATGTCAAATATCATGTAGATGGATATATAAATGATTGTTTACCCCCATAGTTTCTCTCATTAGAAAAAAGGACCAGTCAACACATTATTCAGTTGAATTATAAGTATTGACTCAAAGGGAGCTAGCAAATTAGGTAAAATTGTTAACAGTAAAAAAATTAAGATATTTTCTGATATTACTGAAAAATGGGAAAATAAAACTGGACTATCTTTCACAATGATGAAATAGAAAATTCCTTTATTTCAAATCATAAATCTAAAGTTAATATGTACATGGAGATACTCAGTTAAGAATATAACACTACAGATTTGCAATTTACTCAGGATAGTACAAAAAGGAAATTATTACAGATGATTCTTGCAAATACAGTAAAGAGAAGGAATCGGTTGAGCATTTATTTTACATATGTGAGAAATCTTTTTTATGGTATAAGGCACAGGGATGGATCAAGGGAATGGGTTTTGGCAGTTATAATCTCGAAATGATCCATTATTTTTGGGTGAATCGAGGAAGGAACATACAGTAATAAACGTCATCTTACTGGCTTCAAAAATGATCATATACTCGAACCAAAATAAATCTCTTAAACTACTATTGAAGCAATTAAAGTTCATAATGAAAGATCTCTTTCACCTAGAAAAGTACTGGGCCGAAACAATGAAAAAATGGCTATTTTCTTAGGTTCCTGACACACAATATATAATGAAATGATTAATATCAAATTATAACTGCCAACCTCCTGCAAATGATTCTACTTTCAAACACTTTGCTTTTTCAATACTTTTATTCTATGTGTTAGTGTATTTTTGACAATATGCTCACTATGTAATTCTGTCATGTTTTCTCTACCTTTCTAGTTCATATGGACAATTGTCAGATGGACGAAGTGAATCCAATTTATTTTTGAAGTTTGAGAAAAAATGACATTTATTACATTCAAAATGGAATAATAACAAAAATTAGGTTCATGATAATAATTTATTATCGTCCAATGGATTTACATATGTGTATCATATATTTATGACAATAATCTTATTAAATATACAATCCTTCTACAAATTACTAACAATATCTTACAATGAATCCTCCAATATATTTACTGCAATAGATGAGATGCTTACTTACACACACAATGTAAATCTCAAAATAGTGGGAGATAAATACCAAAAAAACACTAAACAATGTACAAACAATGGTCATAGTTGACCGGCAATGAACAAAACTAAAAATTCTTTAAATATCCGCATGGTTTACAGTTATTCTCTCGAGCAGCAAAGAGAAGTACCCTTAGAATTATACATATTAGAATTCTGTTTATTGTTTCAGTTTTCTTGTATATCGCAGCTAACTCAAGATAAGACAGTATTAAGAAATGAATGGAACAGACGTACTTAAAGAAAAACACCACCTAACCGTTACAAAACAAGTGGATATCTACAATTGATGCATATTCTTGGTATGGCAGGCTATTACAGAACATTTTTTTCTTCTATTGCGGGATCACTTACAAAGTTGCTTAGTAAAGAGTCAAAATTCATTTGGGATGATAAGTGTAAAGATGCGATTTAAAAACTTGAGGCCATATTTGAGAGTTCACCTGTTCTCTTGGCGCCAAATATTGAGAAGCCATTTAAACTGGCAGTTGATGCAAGTGACATAGGCGCAGTTCTACAGCTAGAAGATACCAATGGAGTAGATCACCCTGTATGTTATTTTTCCAAAAAAGTTCAACCATGCAACATCAGAGAAATTATTCTATTATCAAAAAGGAGGTACTAGCTATTATAATGGCCATTAAAAACATTTCGAAGTTTATGTAATTTCCTGTCTCTCCCATTGTTGTCTTCAGTGATCATGACCCCCTCTGATTCATAAATAAGATGAAAAATAAAAAATTAATGACTGCCAAGATGGAGTTTGTACCTACAGAAGTATACTATTGAGGTGAGACACATTAAGGGTAAAGATAATGTTTTTCCAGATACATTGTCTAGGGCATAAATATAATTTGAAACCAGCCACTCTCAAATTCCTATCAAACCTACTGATGCATAATCATGGGTCAACATAACTCAAATGGGAGAAAGGAGAATGTTTTGACAAATTCATCAACCTTTCTGGTGTCAATGACTATCATGTTTCCTTATCATAATGATAATGGGTTTAGTTGGATTTATTTTCCACATAAAAAGAAGAGAAAATTTGAACTTGATCCATGAAAACATGGATACGGAAATAGTTATTTTATAATTCTGCCTCTATTTTACCCTTTACCATAAGACAACCCCAAGCTGACTCTACCATATCGCTATAGCAACATGCTCCCCCAACACTGAGAGCAGGGTCAATTGATGCAATTTACCACTTTCCATGTCCACCACCTCTGCATGTCAATAATCTGTTGTCATAGAGATGCTCCTGCAGAACAAGAGGGTGAATTAGGCAGTGGAACAGTAAAGAAGGTCTACCAAGTGTGCACTGCTCTGCTGCTAGTTATCCTTGGCTAAACACACTCTGTGAATGCAGATTGTAACCCTTGTTTGTGCAATGGTAATGTCATGAGGTGTGTTGGAAACACTATATCTGCATTAGCATATATGGATGCTAGTGATAGTCAGCTGATCAAGATCCTAGTGTTAAAGGATACCTCCATCAGTTGATGAACTAGCTAAAATGGAGGAAGTTTTCAGTTATCAGAACATCCGACTGAGATGTGAAACTGTCACTGAACTGAGCAAGGGTAATCCAAACATTAAAACTCATTCAGACTGTGCTACAACATCTACACCATCAAAACCAACCACAACAGACCAAGCACATCAGACGAATTTCAAATTCTCAACAGATCAACCAGAGCAGACCACAACAGACATTGATATTGGCACGCTGCAAAGTAGTGTCTATGGTAAAAAATCCAAGATGGCAGCCATGACATCATCATGGATCTTATCACTGTACCATATCTATAGTACACAGTGGTCTTATCAGTGACTTCATCCGGGGAATATTTGTGTACCATACTTATGATACACTAAGGTCTTATCAGTAATCCCATTAAGGGAATAGTGAAAAGGTGAATCCCTCTATAATCAGTGTAATATAATTATAGTACATTTTGTTTACAGAAGGAGGAGTGTATATATAGAGGTGTGATTGAGTTTTTCCTGGATGACACTTGTCAAGCTGAAGTACGCCTTGGACCAAAACAAACAGTCACTCATGAGAAGGAGAGTTGGCAAACCACTTACGCCCATCATCCTAATCCCTGAAGAATGGAGTCAGATGACCAGACGAATGGCTGAGATTGAGGTTGAGCTGCTGATGAATTTTTACCGCAGTACTCCGTTTCTACTCGACTTTACACCAACAATGGTATTCTCCATCTCATCCTATCATGACAATGGCTATGTAGGCATCTTCAAGTATGAAAATGGTGAAATCAAGTACTACTATGGTCTGAATCTGACGTCCAGTGCTTCACGAGAACAGTGGTGTGACAAATTTGATTAGTGAAATGTTACCTAACAACACAATCATTAAATACTCATGAATGTCCAGAAACGAAAAAAAGGGGAGAACATGCTGATCCTGAAGTACCAAAAAAGTCCTCAACAACGGAAAAGCATATAAAAAAGAAATGGAATGAGTGGACAAAATGTTTGTTATTCGTTAGGGAAACATTTAAATGAATGAAAAAACATGTACTGAATTACTTAGAGTGAAAAATGGATAACATCATGGAACCTTTGCTAAATGAGTTCAACACCAGTAAGCACTTCGACAGTGGGCTGAACAAGAAGGTGTGCTCAGTGATCCTCATGTCAGACATAGACTCCAAGAGTTGATGTGGCAAGAGGTTTGTGCAGATCTGGGCATACAACTTGAGAATACCGAGGACCCTGCTGCTGAGCCACAGATTATTCATACTTTAAAACGTTGATGGAATCCACATCAGTGGAACTAACTGAAGAAGAATTACATTTACTGTCTGCTGATGGGATTGACGACACATATGATATTCCAAATGTGTCAACTGACGAAGAATGTTGTCCTGAATCATCATATCAGGATATTTCATCTGATGAAATTGCAATCCTATCTGCTGATGCCGTAGATGATGAAGTAGCTCCAGATGTACCTGAGGAAAGATCAAACCAGGCAACTACACAGACAAGAATATCAAAGTACTTTGAGTGTACAATGTGTAATCAAACTTTAACAAATATCAAATGCTAACGAAACACAGAAAGCAGTGTCGAATCTGTGATGAGGAGGAAGCACCTCCCCCTAAGAAATTGCATCAGACAAACTTAGACCAGTATGGGGGACAGATCCATTCTACATCAGCCAATCAAACCCCTTCAACATCATTTCAAGACATTGATTTGATCAACAAGCAGACATCTCTAATCAACCATCTCAAGCCACATCTCCAGCCCCCACCTCAAATAAGTTACCACAGTACCAAATGGTCAAGAAGAGTGAGAGAACTTTTAAGAAAAATGGAGTTTGACATATATTGTAAGAGGTTCGCCTTGAGCATGAAGACTGTGATGGAAAGCGCTTCAATGATGTGTGTGATCAGTTAAGGACTATGTTTGCTTTTGTTGTTAGACAGGCCAGGGGGTCTCTAACAGATGAAGACATGACACGAATCATCATACACCATCCAGACCTTACGAACCCTTTTGTAATTTCCCTGAAGCCACTCAAAGATCTAAGTCCAGATGGTATCATGAGCATCATTGAATATGTATTGACATCTCATGAAAATTTATCATTTGATAACAATCTGAAGATCAATTTTGGCACAATTGAAATTCCAAAGGGTGGTAGAAAGCTAGAGCCCTAGTCATGTGTGTAGTCAAGTTAAAAAAAGGTTTCCATGCAAGAATATGCAAAATTGAAAAATCCTCATTGTTTGGAACAGGTTAAAGCTGCCACTAGTCTTTCTCAACTTGCAGGTATTCCTGTTGATGGAATGGCTAACTTGATTGACATTGCAGTTTGAAGAAGTTCTACAGGTTCAGATCCTGGTACTCGGTGAACGCCATAACAACAAGTTCATCTATACTGGTACTCCAGTAGAAGGAAGAAAGAAAGTTTACCTCTACATGTCTGATGAAAAAGGTATACTGTAAAACCCTTTATAACCATGCCCCTTTTTATTCACGCAATTGCCGTGTGAATGCGATCGCGGCCATTTAATTACACGCATCAACTGTATCACCACTAGATGGGGCATTGTTATGCTATTTTAAACGTATATCAGCGCCAGTAATACACGCGTTATCATCATCTAGCGCGAAATGCGTGAAATTAAAAGGAGCGCGATAATAATGGGTTTTACAGTACATCATTACGATGCAATCACTAAGATAAATGGTTTTTAACACAGTCTGACTTTTGTGAAATATGTCTAAAGCCATATTCATCCAAAATGAGACATTTCTGTGAGAGCTCCTGCATAGTATGTGCAAGTGACCAGTGTCCCGAAACAGAAAATTCTGTGGTAAGTATCAATTGTAACATGACATGTCGTCCCAAAGAATGCTATGATCGTCATCAACAGTCCAAAGGTACTAAGGATAAGCCTTTGCCTTCTGAATGTGAAAAATGGTGGAAATGTACCACATGTAAAAAGGTTCCTGATCTAACTAAAAGAGATATGAAAGATCAGTATAGGGAATGGGTTTGCCAATGTTGTCAAAAGCATGTACTTGGTGAACATGAGTGTGTTCTTTGTGTTCAGGAACCCCTGCCTATTCAAACCAAGTTCATAATATTTGATTTTGAAACTCGCCAGGATGACATCAATCAATGCAGTCATGGTTATGAACCTGCTAGCATAATTTCATGTGAGAGATGTCTGAAAGAAGAGCTATGTTGCACCAAGTGTGAATTCCATTTTGCGCAAGAGATCAGTTACAACCAGAAACAATGACAATCTCTGCATGGCTAGAGCCCTAGTCATGAATTGTTGTTTTTGACATAGCCGTTAACTGGAACCTGAGCAATAGGCGACTTTTGTTTAATGAGTTTCATTCTATTCCGCTCTTTAAGATCTTCTTCATTGACCCATTCATCCCAATCGACCAATAGGTGATGAGGGTATCATTTTGAATGAGATATAATAAAAATAAATCATCTATGTCATATGTGATAGTAGTGTTTATAAAGTACCCCAAACAGTCAATAGAGGGGGTGTCCGCATCATTTTGAATGAGATAAAAAGGTAAATAAATCACCTAAGTCATGTCTGTATTCACAAAGTACCCCAAAATGACCTTTGGAGTGTAATTTGCGATTTTACAAATGCTTGGTAAAAAACAAACAATACATGTATATATTTATATATGATATCACGTACATTGTACTTCTTTATTTCTTTGAATATGTCATAATGTCAGAAATTACATTCCTGTTTCCTTTGCAAAATAGGTATTTATCATTTTATAGTCATACAACAAAGCAGTTTTAAAACATGTGAACTTGATAGTAAAGGATGACAATGTAATCCCTTTAGAATAATCATCACACCTATGGGTTAATGTAAATACTGTACTTTTCAATTTTATGATGCTCAGAACTCTACAAATTCATAAGCAGGGGTGACAGGATAACCCCAGAGTGCTAATGCCATCCCTTTAAAGAGATTTGATGGACTGAAGCCCTTTTTTAAAAAGCAATCACTCCCTCTCCATATCTCAATTTGGAATGATCCACATCATGTGTGTTACATATCCATTTGATTCTTCATGAAAATGGCTCAAAGACAAGTTACTAGCAGAATTAGGCAACCCATGGTGGCACAACAGCATCTTTCTCAGAGGTAAGTTTCAAAACTTACATTCATGATAGTTAATAATAGTACAAAATGTGAGCTTAAGAATGTAAAAGACTTGTATACAATATCATAAAAAAGTAGGGTACAGCATTTTCAAACTGTGATTATAGAAATGATTTATTCAATATGACAATGATTCAATTACTTCAACATAACATGTACAGAGTATTTGTAATATATTATTGATATAACTATTTTTCTTTATAACTTTCAGATGTTCCACCCCAAATGAGTCAGTGATGCCTGGTACCCTCAACTTTCAAACACCAAGTTCCTCTAGCACAACAAGGGAGATGTGGAGTCCTGTGACCCTCTACAGTCCATATGGTACTAGACTGTGTCCCTGGAGCCCTGACCAATAAATGTAAGTATACATAATTTATTCATAGAAGTATCTTTAGTAATAGGAAGTTCATCGTTATTGTTGAACTCCCCACTATAAGATTTAAAAGCTGTAGGCATGTATGCAGGGTTTCTAAATCTATATTTATGTTTTGAGGTATATATTTGAGATAAGTATTTATGTATACATGAATGTATACACATTATATATTACCTGATTTGTTATAAAGTCTAGAGTACTTGTTGAACACCCCAAATTTCTTTTCAGTAGAATCTCTTAAGGTTTCTCTTTATTTTAGACATCAGAATTCCTCTTAGAGACATAGACATAGGAGTAGGGTCCTAAGAAGGGGGGCACCATATCCACCCAGACAAAGGCTAACATCCTATCCTTATAGGACATATAGGAAAAGGATGACTAATACATATAGGATAAGCATTACTGATGAAATGTTCATGATAATATTAAGACCATTGATTTACTATTATGATACAATATTCTTTACCTCATGTTACATGTCAAAACACACCTTATACCCTTACATATAGATGACTACATTTCATTTTTATTTTTTGATTTACAGGGTCCCTACAAGTACAAGCCCACTAAAGTACTCTACCTGGACAGTAGAGTCATCCAGCTCAATGTCTGGTACATCTTGTGTTGAGCAGAGTCTTACAGAAGTGAAAAGGTAAGGGATATGCTTTATGCTGTATTATTTAAACATTTACATGGTGTAAAAGGTTTATTTTGTTATTTAAAAATATCTAATTTTTATGAAAATCTAATTTGCAAAACGATTTAGAAGAAAAAGTATAATTACTTATCACTTCTATTTTAGGAGGATACAATAAATGCAAAACAATAAATGCTATAAAGTATGTCATTGAGTTATAATATTAGAAGGTAACTAAGGTGTGTTCACTGTTCATTAGAGTAAAAGTCATGCAGACAGTATGAGATAAATCATGAAATAGTTTACTTATGCTTTTCTTATCTTTTCAGATTCAGATTGGCATCAAGTTCTAATAGCAATGCAACTATTGAATATTACATGCCTATCAATAGGCTTGTCTCCAAGGGAACTCAGGTCAAGGGTAAGCTGCCTGAAAATAGCTCGGAGCACTTGTTCTAAGAGAAACAAGGAGACATAGTCGAGGAGAGGGAATTTATATTATCACCGGTCATCTATCACCGGTAACCCATCACCAGTGACGTCACCTGATGACCCTTGACCCCTCACCAAACACATATGCCCTGATTGCCCCCCAGATTGACCATGATCAGGAAGATACAGATAAGAGCTGTTGGTATTCAACCACAGGTAATGTCATAAAAAGATCTCATTATCAGATCACTATATGACATTTCCTGGTGTTATCACCGGCATCACCCACCCGCTCCTTCACTGAGGAGATGGATGAAGAGATGAAACAGGAGATCAGTGGAAAAAGAAAAATTCCAGATGAAGACCTGGTGGCTCAGGTATGGAAAAAGTTCATGGATGACTTGCCTGATGTGGACCAACTCCTGAAAGCCGAATCCATAGAGGATGAAGAGGAGCAGAATAGGCGCCTGGCAGAGGAGAGGCAGGAAAAAGACCAGGAGGTACAGCAACTGAAATATCCCGTCAATGTCAGGAGGATGGAGGAGGATATCAATGAGGCCTTCAATTACTTCCACAAGGGACGGCGCCACTTCCTGGAGAAGAGGCTCTACACTGCATACGCGGAATTACTGGCCCCAACTTATGTTGTTTTTTTAAAGAAAAGAATCAGTATGCAGGGCTCTGTATCTCCACAACAAGTCCATCACCTACATAAGAAGTGGTCGAAGCGATGCATGTTTGTGGCCATGACTGCTCCAGAGAGGAAGCTCAAGCACAGACCTAGTCAGGAAGTCTGCTCCCTGCAGCACCATGATGAGATTGACGATGATGTTATCCACATCAAGTAACTTCACCAAGATGACATGTTAAATAGTACATTAATAAGAATGTAACAGAAATGTCTTAATGAATAAAATGATTGAAATGTATAAATATCTGTGTATGTTATTTATTCTCCCTGCTGAGTTTGATTTATCACCTAACCATGACTGAGTGAAGGGTTTATTGGGGATGATCAGATAGCACACAGCTGACTGGGAGGGGGGTGATGGTGATCAGTCTGGGACAGGGCATATGTGTTTGGTAAGGGGTCAAGAGTCATCAGGTGACGTCACTGGTGATAAGTTACCGGTGATAGATCACCGGTGAAAGTGATAGATCAATGGTGATCTATCACCAGTGATGGTCCACTAAAGAGGGACCAGGCTATACTACTAGAACATGTAAAGGAATTCAATTTAAGTCAGAAACTTTGTTGGTTATTAGTGAGGGGTATGAAAAGGTAGAATATGTTAATAGCTACACCTTTACCGAAAAGGTATATAGATCATGGTATGAAAGTAACCAAAATTCATGAGGTTGTAGAATTCTTAAAACAAAAATGCTTCAAAGGTTTCATGGATGAACTTACAGACTCGAGAAGATTGGGTGATTTGGCCAAAGATCTACATGTGTTGGCTTCAACCATGAAATGAATTGGAAATTCCGGTTATGGCTCTTTGATAATGGATAAAGAAAAACATACAGAAACCAAATACTTTTATAATGAACATGAACTCAACTAAGTATAAACTAGTATTACCTTAGATTTACCTACCCAACTGGGTCATTTCATTCTCCAGTATGCTAAAAACACATCTTGTCATTTTATTATGATTTTATGATTAAATATGTAGATTTTAAGAAGTTTGAATACCTACAAATGGATACTGACTCTGCATATATTGCAATTAGTGGAATGAGTTTATTGGATATAATAAAACCAGAAATGAGAGAAAGATTCATCAAATCTCTCAAAGATCTGTCATATAACTGATATAACAACTTCAGAGTCTTGGTTTCCATGAACTTATTGTGATAAACAAATTAACCATGACAAGAGACCTCCCGGTCTTTTCAAAGTTGAATTCAAAGATGAAGAAATAATTGGTCTATGTTCTAAAATTATGTGGCTTCTAAAGATAGTGAGGTTAAGCTCAGTAGCAAAGGTATCAATAAGAGAACTATTTCTGATCCATTGAACGTATTCAAGAAGGTTTTAAATGGTAGAAAATCTGTCAAGGGTGTAAATCATAGATTCCAGCTAAAAAATAATAGCATATTTACATATGAACAAGAAAGAAATGGCTTCACATATTTTTATGTAAAAGAAAAGTGTGTGATGATTGCATCCATACAGAACCACTGGACAAAATTCTGAATCCAAGTCCATTGAGTGGTGATATCATAAAGATGACAGCATCCTTACTGAAGCAAGCCACTGACATGGTTCAGAAAGTTACCACAGTGGTAGATTAACTAGAAGATGCCATCCCCCTATTGTGGGAAGTATCTGAGCAGGTGGACTCAGTCTTGAACATCATGTAGTAAAATCTGATGAAACAGTGAATTTATTGTACCATATGTAAAACAATGAATGTTATAAGATATGAAAAGTCTGTCTTTGAGTTATAATATCAGAAGTTTTAAAGACATGAGGTAACTTTGATATGTTCACTGTTCATTAGAGCAAAAGTCATGCAGAAAGTATGAGATAAATCATAGAATGGTTTATTTATGCTTTTCTTATCATTTCAGATTCAGATGACCAATTGGCATCAAGTTCTAATAGCAATGCAACTATTGAATATTACATACATCAATAGGCTTGTCTCCAAGGGAACCCAGGTCAAGGGTGAGCTGCCTGAACATAGCTCGGAGCACTTGTTCTTAGAGAAACAAGCAGACATAGTCGAGGAGAGGGAATTTATATTGTGCAAAGGCTCATGTGATGTCAAAACTCAAACAAAAATTGCATCTACACTCGATAATTATATCGGAATAGCCTGAAGACATGATAGAGGACTTTAACATTCCACCTTATGAGTATTTCAAAGTTATGTTACCCCTCTTTTGTAATATAGATATACCTTTTTGATAGAATTGGTCCACACATGCAAGAACGTGTAAAGGAATTCAATTTAAGTCAGAAACATTGTTGGTTATTAGTAGGGGGTATGAAAAGGGAGAATATGTTAATAGCTACACCTTTACCGAAAAGGTATATAGATCATGGTATGGAAGTAACCATCAAAGGTTTCGTGGATAAAGTTACAAACTCGAGAAGATTGGGTTATTTGGCCAATGATTACATGTGCTATCTTCAACCATGGAATTAATTGGAAATTCAGGTTATGGCTCAATGATTATGGATAAAGAAAAACATACAGAAATCAAATACTTTGATAATGAACATGGAAAAACCCATATTACCTTAGATTTACCAACCCAACTAGGTCATTTCATGCTCCAGTATGCTAAAAACACATCTTGTCATTTTATTATGATTTTATGATTAAATATGTAGATTTTAAGAAGTTTGAATACCTACAAATGGATACTGACTCTGCATAATTTGCAATCAGTGGAATGAGTTTATTGGCTATAATAAAACCAGAAATGAGAGAAAGATTCAAATCTCTCAAAAATCTGTCATATAACTGATATAACATATAACTTGGTTTCCATGAACTTATTGTGATAAACAAATAAACAATGACAAGAGACCTCCCAGTCTTTTCAAACGGGAATTCAAAGGATGAAGAAATGATTGGTCTTTGCTCTAAAACTATGTGGCTTCTAAAGGTAGTGAGATTAAACTCAGTAGCAAAGAGAACTATTTCTGATCCATTGAACATATTCAAAGAGGTTTTAAATGCATGGCAGGTTTTACAGGACAAGATGAGCAAAATTTAAGCTATACTTCACGAATCACGGAACAGGGCTGAAAAACTGAATCCACCTGCGAACCATGTTTTATTGTATGAAGTTCGCCTTGAGCATGAAGACTGGGATGGAAAGCACTTAAATGATGTCCGTGATCAGTTAAGGACTATGTCTGCTGATGTTGTTAGACAGTTTCCATGAACTTATTGTAATAAACAAATAAACCATGACAAGAGACCTCCCGGACTCTTCAAAGTTGAATTCAAAGATGAAGAAATGATTGGTCTTTGCTCTAAAACTATGTGGCTTCTAAAGGTAGTGAGGTTAAGCTCAGTAGCAAAGGTATTAATAAAAGAACTATTTCTGATCCAATGAAAATATTCAAAGAGGTTTTAAATGCATGGCAGGTTTTACAGGACAAGATGAGCAAAATTCAAGCTGTCCTTCACGAATCAAGGCACAGGGCTGAAAAACTGAATCCACCTGCGAACCGAGTTATATTGTATGAAGTTCGCCTGGAGCATGAAGACTGGAATGGAAAGCACTTAAATGTCCGTAATCAGTTAAGGACTATGTCTGCTGATGTTGTTAGACAGGCCTAACAGACTCAACTAAGTATAAACTTGTATAACCTTAGATTTACCTAACCAACTGGGTCATTTCATTCTCCAGTATGCTAAAAACACATCTTGTCATTTATTATGATTTAATGATTAAATATGTAGATCTTAAGAAGTTTGAATACCTACAAATGGATACTGACTCTGCATACATTGTAATCAGTGGACTGAGTTCATTGGATATAATAAAACCAGAAATGAGAGAAAGATTCATCAAATCTCTTAAAGATGTCATATAACTGATATAACATATAACTTGGTTTCCATGAACTTATTGTGATAAACAAATAAACCATGAGAAGAGACCTCCCGATCTTTTCAAAGATGAAAAAATGATTGGTCTTTGCTCTAAAACTATGTGGCTTCTGAAGGTAGTGAGGTTAAGCTCAGTAGCAAAGGTATTAATAAGAGAACTATTTCTGATCCATTGAACATATTCAAGAAGGTTTTAAATGCATGGCAGGTTTTACAGGACAAGATGAGCAGAATTCAAGCTATACTTCACGAATCACGGTACAGGGCTGAAAAACTAAACCCACCTGTGAACCGAGTTCCATCAAAGAAACTAGTTTAGAAGTTTATACACTGCATATTCCTCAACAACGGAACCTGCTATCTCCTCAAGGCCTGTTCAATGTAACCATGTATTCTTGGGTGCAGGTATCTTCAGATCGAAGCCTGATCTATGGTATTTCTGACGGGCAGTTCTTCACCAAGGATGCGTCAAAGGCTCATAAGCAGCATGTGGACTCTGTTGACTGTTTGGGTATGAATTGCTAATCAACACAATACCAGCTAAACTGGTATGTCATATAACACCTGAACAGTTGTGTCTTATGTTTATGTGTTATACCTATGGAATGTCATCAGAAAGAAGATGACTGACAGCTGTTATGGGTGTGAAGTTGATCATCCGTCCCAGGTGCAACATATGCAGGGGGTGGGGGATGTTTATCTGATCTGACAGAAAGGGAACTGGACCTGCATTTGTATTCAGCAATACTCAAGGATACCTTTAGTAACTGCATAGAATGTGTACTCAAGCAGCTGAGGGAAAATCATGCTTCTCCCTGAAGACATGTCTAATTATATTCAGACATGCTATGACACAACAGAAAAAGACATTCGTGCAGAACTATTGAAAGATAAAGTCCAAGAAATTGATGCAGTGATCAATGAACTTTATTTTCTGAATGACTCACCAAACACTGTATGGGATTGTATGACATAAAAGTGGCTAACATGAAAAATGCCAAGGATATGTGTTGAAAGACTTAATCCAGTGTTGTGTGAACATTAACAAGATTTGGTAGATGGCATTCATATCTTTTGAAAATGTACAAAATATAATATATAATGCATTGTGGATTTGGATATCCAAAATTTCCCCTGGCAAAATCATCATTATTAGAAACACCTGGATATCCTGTGAAATGATTAGGGATTCAACTTGGAGCTATTCATTATCACAAACATTGGGAATTTGGACATCCAAAATTTCCCCCAACTATGCAAACTCATCATTATTGGAACATACTGGTGTAACATTTGCTGGCCAGGGCGGAGAAGATCATATGAGAAACTTCCATGACCTTTTGCCAAAACATAAGGGAATTTTCTTTCACAAGGAAAAGCAGAGTAATTTTTGGGCTTAAACAACTATAAGATCAGGAAATTTAAAAAGGCTAAGGCCAATGATACTGCCAATACCATCTAAACCATTATCTATCATGGAAGTTGTTAAGGTATCAACTTTATACCAACGGCAGGCACAGGAAGAAATTAGCTACACAATAGATTCTAACTGTCAAACTGAACAAGCCCAAAAAAATCCCACATGACAAGAGGTCAAAACCTCCACACACAAAAAAGTAATGATACAGAAGATACACATAAAAAGCAATAAAAATGAAGAGACAGAGGGTGAAGATGACGAAAATAACGCTGGAGCTATTTCTTATATATCAAAGGGTAGCCGCGGAATGAGTAGGTTACTAAAGCGAGCTTGTAAAGAAGCAAGTGAAGGTAATAACTCGCTAAAAGAACAGATGCGGCACAAAGGCAAACTTTTAAGAGGACTCCTGCAGATAGACTGTTTCAAAGTCTGCTACAACTAGTCTGTTATCTAATGTACATGCATTCATTATCAGTATATTCTTATATGGAGGAAAACTATTGTGTAAAATTATTTGTATATATTTTAAGTAAAGCTCATGGTCATGGTTTGACAGAGTATATAGTTCAAAGGTCAAGAGCAGAGCTCAGGTCAGGTGTAATTACCAGTTTTGATTTCCTAGTCATACTAGCATTAGCCAGAGATCTACATTATCTTATATAGAGGGCAATATGTGTGCATAGTTCTATATAACCCATGATCATGGTTTGACAAGGTCTAGAGCAGAGCTCTTATCAGGTAAAAAACTTTTTTTCCTATTTATATTAGAATTTCTCAGATGATATGTTTCCCACATTTCCCTTTATATTTATCATAGTGAGGGGCATGTTATCTATGGAGATCGCAAAAATAGATTGATAAATGGTACTTACCTTAATCTTGTATACTCCCAATGAAAACAGCTCTGTGTATGTCTATAAAGGATCATCCATCAAGAAAAACACACATTTCCCTCTTTACCACATAAGGTCCTCTAATTGAAATTTCTACGTGCTTCATCCCTTCTATGACATAGTTTCCTAATGTTAAATTCAAGCAGGATGTGTGAAGAAGAGGGATGCAACATGAAAATGGAAAGTCTGGATATTCAACTGTGCAGAAGAAGCAGAGGTCACCCGCCAGCCTTGACAAACTCCTAATTAATGTTACCCTTAGGGTTCAGATCAGATATAGGGAAGTCTATAGGTTCAAGTCTGACTCTTGAATATTAGCATACAGACTCAGGGGATATTATCATAGAGATGGAGGATGTGAATGGATATGTTATGATAATATTCAGGATAATGTAAGTCTGTAATTGTAAAATTTTGCATAGCGTTATGAAAATTTCAAATAGTGATTGTTATGCTAGGAAAAAAGTCATTAACACTAATATGTAAATAAACCCCATTGTGAATACATCAAATCCTATGCAAAAAAAATAATCCTAACACTAATATGTAAATAAACCTGGGTAATTCAAGTAAGAATAATTAAACAGTGATGTATGCACTGCATCACAGCTACATTTACAATCAGTCTTTCTCTACCACCTGATATATAAAGAAGGCTCAGCCCACTTGTATGAAAGCTTAGTGGTATTGTAGTTATCTTTATATTCAAACCCACAAATATGTTATTACATTCAAATTTAAATACAACATGTGTAAATGCACCACCAGGCCATATAAGAGGTCTATGGCTGGGCAATCCATCCAATTCACCGAACAAAAGAGCTTTTTTGAACAATTAGATGCTAAACCCAGTCATGCTCAGAGATCCCCTTGGTACCATTAGCTGGTATTTGAAAAATTTAAAAAACTTTTTTTAAATGACAAAGGAAAGTAGCATGAATAGACTAAAAAAAAACTTGGAAATATTTTGTATTATATATGCAGGTCTATAGCTGGCATTTCATGTGAATAATCACTAATTTGTGTAAACGGAAAATGACTTTCTGTTTACAGAAATTAGGCTGATTTCTTTTTCTCTTATCAGAAACTCATCTCAAATGAACTTCATGTAAACGATCAATCATTTTCCGTTAACAGAAAATATTATCTGTCTATGGAAAATAGTGATTATTTGCATTGATTGCTTGCACACCGTGTTTGCCTGAAGTAAGCATGAATGAATTAAGATAGGTCAATCTAAATTTGATTGGTAAGCGAGCAAGGCACTTATCTCATGAATGTTTGGTGTGGGCTTGACAGGTACATATTGCACATAATTTCTTTTGGCACTGATCTTTCATACAAATATATACTTAAATATTCATATATCTTATTTTATATACACTCTAAGATATAAAAGATATGTCAAAATGCATTGAACAACCTGGTGTTCATTTCACATGGTTATCCCAGTCGCATTATGCCCCCAGATACCATTTGGCTATTTCTGCTACCAGCTCCTATGACTTTTTTCACTTATTCATTGCTATCGAATAACCACCGAATGAGGAAAAATAAAGACCTAACCTTTTTATCTGAAGTGCACACATGGATCAGCGCGATAAGACCAGAGCTGTTAAAAGCGATGCAAACCTCTGGTCCTTACTTTGAACACATTGCCTGACAACTTAAAAAAATAACACATCAATAGAAATATTTGAGGAAGAATTTTTGAAACCAAAGATCAAAAATAATCACAAAATGTTGCATTGTTATTAAGATATTCCAAATTCCATACCATACCATGCATCTACGTATATTCTTTCCAAAACACACAAAATGCCTGATACACATGGGGATATTTTGAAGAATATTCAAAAGAAATGTTATTTCCATTTGATTGAACAAGTACTTTTCAAAAATCTTTCAAATATTATTTTGATATATTACTTTATTAGATGATAGGTTTTATCTAAAGTTGTCTGTGTGCACTTTAGATGAAAAGGGTGCAGGCGCCATATTCAATACCAAACATAAAATAAGCCATAGCCAGTTTTGTGAATCTGGCCCATGTGAACTTCTAAATGGGTATTTCTGTGAAAATTACCCCATACAAGAGAGGCAAAACTGTTGGAAAAATGCTTAGATCTATGGCAACCCTAATACTAAACGTATTGTAATTTTCTCACAGACCCCACAAATGGAAGCTGAATTTGTACACTTATCCTATCCTTTTATATCATATCCTGGCAAACCAAATACCGCAGAGGATATTTGATTTTTCTCTTCTCTGCGGAATAGCATTTTTAACACACTTCCATCAAACCTGAGGGCAGTAATATAGGTACTGCCTCCTATGATATCATAGTACACTCCCAATAGAATGCAACTACTGGACGGTTCGCAGATTTCTCATAGGTCTAACTCCTCGGAATCGTGTAACACACTCCTCTCAAAGCTCATACACATACTGCATCATATAATATCATGGTACACTCCCACTAGCATTCATATACTGGACGGTTCTCAGATTTCCCACTGGTCGGACTACTTGGAATTGCGTAGCGCTCTCTTCTCAAAGCTGAAGTCATACAAGTACTGCCTCCTATGATATCATAGTCACTCCCACCTGGATGCAAATACTGGACGGTTCTCAGATTTCCCACAGGTTGGACTACTTGGAATCGCGTAACACACTCTTTTCAAAGTTGAAGTCATACACATACTGCCTCCTATCAGGCAAAGCAGGTATTGAATTGGAGATTTGTCTGCAGTACCCACTTGTAATAAAACAGCTCGACAGCTGGAAAGGCACTCCATTTAACCCTTTGTCACTCTGGCTTCCACCTTGATCCTCGCTTTGTATCCATTGATTATGGTCAGTTTGTACTGCCGATGGTGCTCTTGTATTGTCTCCCTGTTGAGTGTGAGGCTGTTGAGTGTGAGGCTGTTGGGAGGCAGGAAATGAAGTATTGCCGATCCCTAGTGAGCAGAGTTGATGCTGAAGCCACCCCTCACCTCCAGGTGCACACACATTCTGCTGAGCCTGAAATTGTAGAGAAGAGAAGCTTTAAACCTTTCCAATTCTGAGGCTACTTTTGTCCAAAGCACAAGTACGCAAATATCTTTGAAAATTATCTAAACCCTGTCATGTTGGTATTCATCGGAAATCTCTCCCGAGTACTCTCAGATGAGTACCCATTTGCCAGCGTTTCAGTCATTTTTCAGGATTTTTGCTTCATTTTGTTTTGGCCAAAGTACCCAGCACCAGCAAAAGGGTTAAAGAAATATCGAGTGGAATCTCAACATTTGAAAACCTCCAAAAGGTTGAAAATTCTGAACATCCTGAACACCCTTACAATATCCTACATTCACATAATATGATGAACACCTCTATGTTTTGAACCTGAACACATTTTCCCAGTCCCAAATTTTCATATCAGGCCTCTTATCAGATTAACAGATGAAATACCTCTAATCTTCTAATAGGATCAAATCTGTATTGGTACAAAGGTGTTAAGATATATCACTCTCAAATTGGCATATGTTGTACCTGTGAGGTACCAAAAGATACACAATCAAATCATGATTGACAAAATGTCTAGGTATCAATTTCTATTATTCAGTTCTCCAAATGACACTATAATGGCAGAGGTTTGAAATAAACATATGTGTATCTCATATTCATAAATGTTCTGGATTGCTGGACAGTCATCAGCAATTGCTGATAAACTACATATCAGTATGTTGAACACAATTTAAAATTTCACATAAAGTTCAGTGAATCCACACAAATATTTGGATATTTGTTAGTCTAACTGTTAAGAAACTTTCAAGGTTCTTTAGATATCATCTTCATCATTAAGATGAAATCAAAATTATGTAGCCACATTTGCACTTCAAAGACTCACAGGATCAGGACAAAAACATTCACATTAGGGGGTGTTCACATCTCAGAGGCATGGTCTTAGCCAGCAGGGCGTCTGGGTGTATTTTTGGACACCCAAACCCTGAAAAAGCACCCATCAGGACACCCAAAAATATTTGAGAGGAATTTGTCAATCTCAAGCTTATAATGGATTTTTTTCTTCTCCTTATAATTCACAGTTTTCACACTACATAGTATAAGGATATCATACCTTGTTTTGATGAATTTGGACATGTTTATGGTTGAAGTATATTGTGGTCCCCCTTAAAAATTTGGACACCCAAAAAGTTAACAATTGCCAATTTTGGACACCCAGTTTCTAAATCCTGGCTAAGACCATGCTCAGAGCTATTTTCTAAATCTATAAGCTACAGATGGGAACATGAAATAGTGTTCACAATAGGGAGTCTAGTCTACACATCTCTAAGGTGTTTACATTAATAGGTCTCACTATTATATCCTATAATTGATTTTTAGCTTCCAATAGCTGTCAACAGGAAAATTGCCATAAAAAACTTAATAGTTTTCATTAGAAAGAGGTACAGCCACCTTGACTAAATAACAGGCTAACAAAAAATATACTTAAATCATTTCATAGATACATTTTCCGATAGTAAGCAGCCCGTATATGATTCTCGTGCCCCTAACCGTTTAGGGTAGGCCAGTCGAAGCAAACTGCCATAACAAGCGATGCATACACTGTTGGCTGGGTATTTCAATTCTTTAAATTTAATCTTCCAATTTAGTCATGCAGCTATTATGGAAAATAATGGAGGTTCATCTCCCTCATGAGTCCAGGGACTTAGCCAGGACCTGTCTGTCTGTAGAACAGGTAGTCTCCTAAAAACCTCCTGTTTGGACAGGCAAAAATTTCTATGAAGAATTTTCAATTTTGACTAATAACTAAATATTTCCCTCACAAACCATATTCTGGGACATAGCTGAAATGTAAATTGTCCTTTTTGACACAAAAGACTATTGAATGTAGTTGGTACAAGGAATTGAAGTAGATTATAAGCTGAATCTGGACAGGCAAAAATTTTGTAATTGCTGTTTTGGATAGGCATTTTTGTAATAATGGCTAAAACCCTGATCATGACCCGGTTAAAAGGGTATGAGAAAGATCAACTAAATCACCAATCAATTAAGGGTAGGGAATGGCACCTTATAACCTTTTCACGATGCGGTAAATATCAATATATTTTTTTAATGATACGATTTCTTAACATTTCAGATAAATTGAGCACTGGCACCTTCAGAAATATTGCTAATAAACATCAAACTTCCTTTCACACGGAAACAACCAGTTATGTCAATTCATAGATATTTCTAATCTTAAGCGATACAATAGATACTTAATTCTTTTGAAACAATACCTATTCCCATTCATCATTGGTATCTGATATCACATCGATAACCGAAACCTATCCCTAACTAATTAAGGGTCACCATGTTATAAGAATATCCTACTCACCAGGTCATATGAGGGAGGAGCGTCCACTGGGTTACCATGGTCACCTGGGTTGACTGTTGTACGATCGCTCGCGGTCTGACCAATCAGAATGAAGCCGTCTTCCTCGCCGCACTCGTCCAGCCCGTCAGTGACCACATGGTGCTGTTGTTGATGTCTCTGTCGCTTACTCTTCCCTAGTATCGATTTCAGCATCTTTACATGTCAGTTTCTGGAAAGTTAAGGCCAGACATGTGAATTTGTATACTATTGTTTGATCAAAGCACTATAGTTTATTACAGGGTCTTAGCCAGCAGAGCATCTGAGAGTCATTTGGACACCCAATCCCTAAAAAATCACCCCTAAGGACACCTAAACTTTTTTGTGATGAATTTCTAATAATAAAATTATGTCAATTTCAAATATGAAAATGATTTTTTTCACCTTAATATAATTTCCATGATATTGTATAAGGCCTAAACAAAAAATATGTTCGTTTCCTATTACATGCTAGAAAAAAATTGGGTAGGTAGGTAGGGAATTTATTTTATTTTGTCATATTTTTTTTCTCTCCTCCATGCTGCATTAGATGGAAATGTAAAGCAAAATAGCAGCATCTAAAGTAGTGGGGTATCTAGATGTATTGAAATTCACTGAACTAGTATTATATGCTGATATTTGATGTTTTCTTCTTTCTTTTTTCAATTTCTTTTGTATGCCATGCATGGAATATGGCGCAGTTACAAAGTTTGAACTTGCTTTTTGAAAATGATACTATTTTGGGCAATAAAAAGATTAGGGTAGGGGCAAAAATTTAGGGTAGGTAGGGTAATTGGAAACAAACATTTTTTTTAGGCCTAAGGAGTATCTAGCCTTATATCAATAAGTAAATATGTGTTTATGGTTTCAATCTGAGTATATGGTAGTCTCCCTTCTGTAACAGGACACCCACTGTAACTGGTTACTCTCACCACAATAACAAACCTTCATTTTCTATGGTAATAAGCCATTATGAATATGTATGTTTCATCATAAACAAAATATTTCTTAACCCTTGTCATGCTAGACCCCCATATGGGTGAGCCTATCCCATGGGACCAGTGATATTGTGGGTCTACCCATCAAATCAGAAGGATTTCATAGATTTCTATTACTGATTCAATAATGTGCTTCACAAACTGAAATAGAAACATAGTAAAAGGTAAAACCTTGATATCTAGTATAATTCAATACCCCCTAATCAACCTTTGTAGTTTTTATTTTGCTAAGTGCAAGGATACCCAAAGACCGGATATATCCGGTGTTGGTCACACAGGCAAGATATGTAGCACCAGATATATCCGGTGTTAGCAAGAGCAGGGTTAACAAGGAGAATGAAAAGGTGCAAAAATTCCCTCTACACCAACAAAATTCCTACCCAGCCAGGCTTAAATGACCAGGAAAGGTAAATTTGCAATTTTCAAAAAACAAAACCATCTTGATAATCTCGATTAATATGAGATTTAGGCTTGTGCAATGAACAATGTATTAGTCAAGGCTATATTCAAGTAGCAAGGGGCTAAACAACATTATGTACATACAGTTTAGTGTATCCAGGGGATAAAATAGCACTCCTCCAGTCCTTCCAGACATTATCAATGGTGCTGAGTAAACTGTGTAACCTTTTGAATAATGCAGATCCAGGAAGGATCTTACCAAAGATTTGGAAACATGGAGCCAAAACTTAGGATTTATGAAATTTTGGGGTTCAAAAGTAAGTTGCCAAATTTACAATAACAATCATACCAATCCCATTTATTGACATATCAAAACGCAGTTTGCTTCTTTACATCACTTATGTATTGTCTTGTACAAGTGAAACTCATAAACCTTTTCCTTGAACCAAATAAATACAGAAAAATCTGACAAAATAATTTTGCCTGAAATGTGGTATTTGGGGTCAGAATGACTCCCTGTCCCCTGGCTACTGGCTGGGAAAGTCGCTGGTCCTATGCAGGGATTGACCTTAATATAACATGTTCAGGCACAAGCAGAATTGTCTCCTAGAACTAAATATTTAGGAACAAATAAATCTCTGAGCATGCAGCGCCCTGTATGCTAGAGACACAGAGGCATGCTTTGCCAGAAAATTTTGGAAAAATATGTGCTCTGAGATGTATTTGAAATTTTCAAGGTATCATCAGGTAACATAAAAGTTTTATCAGATAATTATGTACATTACCTACATAGTATTGATATATCTGGTTGTATTACCTACTGTAATCATTGTAGATGCATGAATCTATCCCAAAGAAACCCAGCTACTAAAATGTTAGATGCGCTGCCACTGCAGCCCATGAGCAGACTGAGGTGGAGAGCTATGCAGTACAATCTTAAGGGCACGAAGGTCAGTCAGGTAGTGATACAGAACACACAGCACACAGTGTGCTGATAAGGATACCATTATCTTTATGATAACAAGCACACCAGGGTTTCCAGCCATTAGAATAGACTTGCTACAAGCTAGCCAGTCTAGATTTCTAGGCTGTCATAAGTATCTTTGTGTTATGTTTTTCTTTTACCAAGCTGACCACGCACCAAATATTCTAGGTGGCCTTAGTGGTCAATTTAGTTTACACTAATTATCTCACCAGGATTCAGCTTTTGACTAAAATCTCTAGAGATAGGAGGATCAGGTGGTGCCATCCAGGGTCTTAGCCAGGATTTCAAATTTGCCTGTCCAAAACAGCAACTTCAAAATTTCTGCCTTTCCAGATTAAGCTACTAATCTACTTCAAATCCTTATATCAGCTACAAGTAATAGCCTAGCGTGTCAAAAAGGGCAATTTACACTTCAGCTTTGGTTTGTTAGGAAAACATTTGGTTATTACAACCCAAAAGTCAAAATTGAAAAATCTTCATAGAATCTTTTAGGAAACTACCTGTCCAATTCCAAAAGACAGGTATGACGGGTCTTGGCTAAGTCCCTGGACTGCCATCTGTTCTGTTCTGTTTTGAAGCGCACGCCCTTTCACTTAGAGCCTCTTATACATTTCAATATCACAATCAATTACTATGTCAATTACTATTAGTATTAACTATTACTATATTAATTACTACAATTGATTATTATTATTATTAACTATTACTATATCTACGTCAACACGTGTGCATGAGACTCCTTGCCGCGACTTCTCGCAACAAGGCGCCATCTACTGGTGGACTATACATCTATCTACCATATCTGGTACTGCACCACACTGCTTGGTCAGCACAGAAGGGGGTACCAAATTTGGGGGTCTAGGAACCTAGCCTAGTAGTGAGACCGAACACAAAGCATACATGTGTGTAGACTTGCTACAAGTCTGTGAAGTCTGGCTCTTTCACTGATCTAACCTGATTTCACTTCAGGATTAGTTCTGAATAAATCCTCAAGGGGGACACACTTGAGCTCTACTCTGTATCACAACCGCAACTCATGAAAACAATGCTTCCAATCTATAGTTTGAGAGAGACATCAAACCTACTTAGTATTATAGTGGTGGGGGCATTATACCTAACACAGCCTGAGAACCAGGCTAATGTGTGCTCACTGCTCATAAGTAGCCCATTATCTTTATGATACCAAGCACGGCAAGCAGCCCAGGATTTTCCAGCCATTGGAATAGACGTGCTACAAGTCTGTGTTTACTGGCTCTATCCTTAGTCTCACTGATATATCCTGAGTTGATTTCAGTCCAGGTTTAGTTCTGAATTAATACTCAAGGGGGACACACCTGAGCTGTGTTTGAGTCTCACCCTGCAACCCATAAGAACTGTGCTGCTATAGCTATATATACATGTAGTCTGAGGCAAGTGGATCTCATGGGCAGGCGGACTTGGCAAGCAGTGAATGATGTTTCAAATAGGGCTGAGGGGCACAACAGTAACTTGTTACAAAATATACTTGCTAGGTACTAATAAGGGAACAAGATGTCAGTTATGTTCTGTATATTGAATGCCAGCTGGGAAATTTACATTTCTTTCAAGTATTATCTTGTTATGTTAGGCCTAAAAAAGGGTGTTTGTTTCCTGTAAACCTACCCTAACAAGTTTTTATTCATAAAAATCCCTACCCCCTATCCCTTAACTTTTTTTCTGCCCTCCCAAACAACGTAAACATGCATAAATCACATATTTTTGACCAAAAAATAATCAAAAAAAAATTCTTTACTGACCTACCTACCCTATTTTTTTCAGACCGTTACAGGAAACAAACAATATTTTTACTAGGCCTTAAGTTATTACCCCCGTAAAAAAGACCAAATTAAAAATTCTGCATATAGCTTTAGGCAGACTGGAGAGGTCTTTGCTAGTCCCTGTTCTCAGGTAGAACATCTATGATGTCAGTAAAAGATACAAATTACTTAGAACAGACACATTTTGCAACATGGTATAACATTTTCCAACATTGTTGCAACATTGCTGGATTTCAGTGTAGGGGGTTAATTTGTTCTGTATGAGGGGGGTCTGATTAAACAAAGAGGTATTAACTAAGATTAACCTTGAGCATTGGATTTAAGCAATTGAAAGAAGTGACAACTTTTAGCAAGAAAATCAACTTTTTGTAATGTAAATGGGAATGTGCCAAACCCTGGTCAGGCTGGTCTTAGCCAGGATTTAGAAACTGGGTGCCCAAAATTGGCAATTGTCAAACTTTGGGGCATCCTAATTTTTGAAGGGGGACCATAATATACTCAGATTTCAGCCATAAACATTTTTGAATTTATTCATCACAAGGCATAATATCCTTCCTTATACAATGTCATGGGAATTATATGGAGATCAACAAATTCAAATGTATGCTGATCGAGGCATCAGCTGGAGATTGACATTTTAAGAAATATTTTAATTTGGGTGTCCTGAGGAGTGCTTTTTAAGGGTTTGTGTGTCCAAAAGCGACCCAGCAGTCTAAACACATGTGTCAGTATACACAACTGTGTGTAGAATGTCATTATCAGAGGGACACACAAATTTACTTCAGGGAAAGAGTTATCTTAGTTCAATCTTTAGAAGCAGATGGCTAAAATCATGTAAATATAAAACTGTTCATGACATCATAAATATAAAATATACATAACATAGGTAACCATAAAGAAGTATTTCTCTGATGACATCTTATAGAATTCTAGGAGATAAAGGTCGATGAGTTTTGGACAAAAACTATACATGTGTCATGTACATGTAGTTCAGAGAGGTGCACAACCTTTAAACTTCAACTTACTTGACACTTGTACATGAATTAAACCCCATTTCAGTCATATGCATATGATGTGAGAAGATGGTCCATCGACTTACTATACAATAATGTGTGGAAAATATTTAACGAAGGAATGCTGAACGGATTAACTTTTTTATGAACTAATGAATTATTTCATTTGTCATCTAATGTGCTAGTTTTAGATGCATGTAACATGATGGCATGTACATGGATTCCTATAGACTTACAAAGGCTATTTTTGGTTTTATCTCTTTGATCGTACACAGGGATACTCAAGAATCGCGATATAATATTAACTGGTTATATACCTTCATAAATGGTGACGTTTTCCTCCGATGCCGCAGTTCGTCCACATTTTCCCTTCGAGTGTTCCTTGTTCTACGTATTAGATGCAACTGAATGCTGACAGATGGGAGATGGAACTTTTTGTAAACACACCTCCGTCGCGTTCGATTTGAATAACTTAGTATGCCGGAATAACCCGGAATACCACCCATTTAGCAATTCGGCCCAGTTTGATCAAACACATTTTGACTGTTTATTAGATTCATACTTTATAGGAAACAAAATTATGTGTTTGTATAAAAAAGTATATGCCTAGAATATTTTGAATATGATACACATATATAATGGATTTTTTTTGATATATTAATATATAAATCATTATTTTTTAAAAAATAGAAAAGTACTTGTAATGATATAATCATATAAAACTGATCCGATTTGAATGACTTGGACATCATAATTAGGTCTCATATTAGCATTAGTACATCCAACTTCATCATCCTAAATTTTCTTTTTTTGAAATTTGAAATATGTCTGATTTCATGTTTGGCCTGATCATACAGATGTGTGGCGGTATGAGGTGCAGCCTCTGGTTATCTACTGTATTCCTCCGTTTTACCGTACAGACCCCAAATAACCCCTCCCCCCTTTCCTGAAAATTTTTCAGAAGCGGCAAGCAAGCAGACATCAGTTTCTGGACTTCGGAACCTGCCCCCGCAGGCGTAAATGATTCCTTGCTTTTACACATGGGACCGTCAAAAACTGTATTTATCATATTTTCACCACTATAAGCCATATATTTAACTGCGTCCAATCAGGCATGGTGTAACAAAAGACAAAAGAGCGCGCTCAAGGTATTTGAAGTAGAGTTGTTGCTCATGAACTCAGGTAAACATCCCTCCATCAAATAGTATACTTATTATGCTTTGGCCTGCGAGATTTTATCATAATATATTAATTTTCTCATGTTTATTCACTTAACATATGGATAAATTGAGCACCCCAATTTACACATTGATTATTTTTATTAGTAAAGTTTTCATCATAGAGGACTCGAATGGCTACTTATACAATCGTTATGAATAAAATGAACAGTATATGTAGTATATCAAATGATTTTCATTAGATTTTAATGAAGTAGATAATATCTTTCACATGTGTCGTATTAAGAATGTTTTAGTGTGTTTTAATGTTATTTCAGTGATTAGAATACCAATATTTAAGTTGTTTTATTATTTCATTACATATTATTCTCTGTTGCATACAATATGCCACCCTAATCAAGGGTAGGCGATAGAAAATTTAGAGGTATGAAACCCTACACCACCAAGTGCCTTTTATCTTCAAATTGCCCTTAATCATCACAGGTTTGTACCTGATCATTTGGGTTTCAGATAATCAGGGTTTGGCTTCTTAGCTAGTATCAAGTATCAACACCCTTTTATCTCGACACCTAATCAACCAGCAGGCAAGTGAGGCTCCAGTTAATCCGATCAGGGCTTCACAGCCAGAATGGCCAATCCCAGTCAATTGTTATCAAACTGACTGTGGGTTCTGCCAGGTGTGGGGCTGATTGATATAAGGCTTAACCCTTATCACACAATGTTTTGCTTCTGATTGATAGCTTAACCCATTGGCACTCAGAGTTTATCTGGAAGGTAGCGTCTGCTACTTTTATACTTTTGAAAATAACTTGTGAATAAAGCAAAATTCCATAAGATATTTGAAGGAGAGTTGTTTTTTGGATTCTGATCAACATTCCTCCTTCAAATGTTTTCAAGAAAATGCATTTGTAAGTAAACTATTTCCAAATTTGTCAGGCCTCTTTTGGCCGCTCTTAGTGTAAATGGGTTAATTAAGACCTGGTTGGCACTGGGCGATTGGGTGTGCTTACCAGCTTCCAAAGTGGGGTTGCTGGAATGATAAGCCAATCACAGCACAGTAAAGGTAACCAATGAGAATGATATGAGCCAAGGTCATCTGACTGAAGGGGGAGCCACTGTAGGGCACATATACCCTGGTCAGACCTCAGGTCTTTTTTAAGCATGACCTCCTAAGGAGCCTGTGGGTGATCCAAACAGTTGATAGACAAAGACCTATTAAAAAGTTAAGCCACCCACACAAGCATATTCCAAATAGAATAAATATGAAGATTCAGAAGGGAGATTGAATTTCATAAAACATAATCATAACTGAATTAATATATGCAATTAAGAGAATGATAAATGTTGACTTTCTAAATGTAAAGGGAGACAAGGTGAATTTTGCTTATGAGGTTTTCTCTACAAGAATTCATCTGGATGGTTATGGACATTACAGGCAAGAAAGCATAACAATAGAATAGGAAATGTAATACGAGTTCTACAATGACTCATTGTTTATTTATATATATTTCACACAGAATGAGGATTATTTCATGAAAACCATTAGATGACCATTTCCAGCTAATCAATGGGAGTATTCAACATGAATGAGAATAAGCTCATGTTAAGGGTAATACCAGTCTTCTTGATCAATCAGAAAATGCTGTAAGAATTATGGAAATTCAATTAAGTTGGTCAAACTTCAGATTATTCTCAACCTGAACTTAATCCTAGGTTTAAGAAATACTCCAGGAGTCATATGCTCAAAGAGTAAAGATTTTCGTTACCTCTATCTAGGTATGAAGTCTAAAACATGATTCCTGATATAGTGTCTTTCTATCTTTGACCCTTTCACGCCTGAAGCACTCAAACATAGCCAGACATTTTTGATGATATCTTTTTAACCCTTATGCTGGTGGTGGCTAATTTTGCCTATACGAAATGATGCAAAAAGCTGAGAAATGGCTGAAACCCTGGCATACGGATACTCATCTGAGAGTACTCAGCGATGGCTATCCAACAAATACCAACATGACAGGGTTAAGATGGTTTTCAAAAAATCTTTGCATCCTTGTGCTCTGGACGAAATAGCCTTAGCATTAGAAGGGTAAACAAATATATCTATTGGAAAATATTTCACAAAAGATGTTTATCAGCAGCCAAACAACTAATTGTTAACTTTAGCGTTATTTCAAAATTATGTGATGGATAGACACCAAGGAAGCTGTATGTGTGACATACCTGTGAGCACCTGTGGTCACCACTCGAAAGTTAATTTAATACTCCCACAAATTTATTCTTTTATACTCTGTACAGCAAATATTGATTTACACACTAATGTAACAAATATACAATGGTAAAATAGAGCTTAGTTGTTTAATAATTAATCAGGTAACTATGACTTCCTCAATTTCATTGATATCTTATGCTCTAGCAAAACTAGTCTTCTACATTGGAACCTCTCAAAGTTAAACACACTATGAGACATATAACATGTTCAACCTACACAGGTGTTCATATTATAGAGGTTCTCATTTATATTTAAACAATGCATACAGGTGGGCAACCAGGAAGTCATCAAGCTATTAAGGTGTTCAGCTGAGGTTTTTAAATAAACAACCTAGCCATTTTAGTAATTAATATCTTTCTTCGGGAAGTACAATTTAAATTTCTCTTAAGAGAATAGTTCATCAGAATCTCATCAACAACATTTCTTCAAATAGAAGTTATTTTTGAATTAATTCCAAGCTTATTTCAAGCTCATTTCAACCTGAAAAGATTTTTTCAAGGTGGCCTCTGAGGATGAGTATTTCTTCATGAGGTGAGTCAAAAGGCAAATTATTTTGATTATCTATGTCATTTTTTTTCTTCTGTAAAAATTACCTACCCCTGTATTGTACATAATATCAAAATACAATTATTTTTGGATTTTGGTTATTGAATATCATCCCCTACAATATAAGATATACATTTTTTGCACCTTTAAAAAAAAAGAAAATTGTAGTTCCTACATTTTGTAACATGGAAAACAAGAGGGTGCTGTTTCATAGCCTTTCAATGAGGAACCCCAAATTCCTTCCTGAAAATATGCCATTACAAAATGGCATTATCGATTAAAATTGATGTTTGCTATGTTGAGCGTACTAAGTACTGTAAACTAGATCAGTGGCTACAACTTGCTGATATTGCCTTTGGGATATAAAAAACAGCAACATCATCAATGCAGTTTGATATGCATAGTTTGACTACAACTGCAAGATAGGTTTTCTTAGATTCTGAAAAATAAAATAAAATATGCCAAAAAATCAAACTTTTGGCTTTTTTTCTGACAACTGAAATCTCATGTACAGTATCTACATGTGTCTGACCTATCTGAGCACAACAGAGAGAAAGAAAATTGAAAATAGGATTCAAAGGAACATATCTATACCAACATCTTTGAGGAAAAGGTACGTAACGTCAATGCTGCCATAAATACACTTGCTACTACATGTAAATATCGCTTTCATGTCCAAAAATATAATCTTAATTTTATACATGAAATCATACCAGAATTATCTTCATATGAGAGCAAAATATGCATCTTAAAATACAATATCATCCAAAACAAATACAGGTGATACAGAAACACACAAAAAATTAGTTTTTTTCCTCTTGCCAATTCGATACATGGAAAAATTAATCCCAAAACTACTATATATAAATATACATACATGTGTACATATACATATAAATATATACATTTACATATATCTATATAAATATAAATATAAATATATGTATATATATATATATATATATATATATATATATATATATATATATATATATATATATATATACAAGGTACACCTCAAGATATATATATATATATACAAGGAACAATTCAAGATCTGAGGAGCGATTAGAAAAAAATTGCTGTATGAATCCAATCAGAAATGGCCATGAGATAATAGAGTTGACATCATTCAAACAGGGTCAGTCAGGGAAGCCCATACTAACAGTTTCTTTTGGCCTTAGTTATACTGTAAATTCCAATATAGAGGTGGACTGCCCTCTAAATTTGGGCCATTATTACCACTTTCCAAAAGAATTAATAGGAAATTCCACCCCCCCCCCCCCAAAAGAAATAAGTGGACCATGCCACAAAATAAACAAGTGATACAAGCTAAGCTATCACCTCAAGCCAACTTCTGATGGTCAATGTCTTCATAACACTACTTCATAGTACCATTACACTAATGCATCACAATTTAGGTAATATACACATTTTTAAAACATACATATAACGGTTCAGGTCAATTCTGTACACTACAAATTAGAAAATTAATCATGCCATTTAACTATTTATGCTGCATTTCTACGTGGCTTACAATCAGTTTTGTAGACCAGCAATACTATACTATATATATATATATATATATATATATATATATATATATATATATATATATATATATATATATATATATATATATATATATATAAATATATATATCTTTTAGAAAAGATATATATTAAGGATTAAAAGTTTACTTTCATTCCCATTTTACTTCCTGCTGAAATCATGTTTGGAAATATCAAGAGGAAAGTCAACCTCCACCCCAAATACTTCTCTTCTCCTATGTTAATTCATCTAGTCATTGTCATAAGCAAGAACCCTGCAGAAAAGGAAAACGTTCACATCAGAGCTAATCTGCAGGTTCCTGTTTGATTTCAATATCTTTGAGTGGTGGATATTCAGGAGATTTCTCAGGGGATTTGGTTTCCGGACTCTCTTCGGGCATCTCAGGTTCTATGACTGTTTCCTGGGCCTTAGAACGTGCCGGAATCCTATTATTGTCACTCACTGTCCACCTGAACACTCGAGAAGCACCATCAGGACCAGTTTCTACACCAATATTTTCCTTCCCAGGCTCATTCAAATCCCCGGCACCATTTTCATCGTCCTCATCTGCCCTAAGAGTACTGAAGTTCAGAATCACAAACTCCTTGATGAGCCATGCACCGGGGAAAATGAAGTCCCGCTTACAATCGTGCATATCCATGAAATGAAAGATTCCGTCACTTGGGGAACTGAACACAAGATCACACACCTCACATCGAAACACCTTGCTCTCTTTGATGAGATTATTCTTCGAGCTTTGCTTCTGTTTTCGCTTTGCAGCCCCACGTAATGGCTGGAGGGCAGCGGTGTCGGAAACACCTTTATCAGAATCGGTGTCCTCTTCCAGAGCGGCGAATACTTCCTTATGCTCGGTGCTAACATGATGTATCAGACCACTTTCCCCTTGGTTCTTAATGCCACAGAACCCACATGTGTAGTCAGAGGGCTTTGCATTGTTCATCTTTTTCTTGTGCGTCTCAGAGAGCTGCGTTCCGGGCAAGTGCCAATGGTGAAGGAGCAGATGCTTCTCAAAGCCTTCGAAGTATTTCCGAGTTTCCTTGCAGTATATGCACCTGTATAAGCATTGTCCTTCTTGCAACGCTTCCACGTCTGGTTTGACGTCCAGGAAGAGAGGTTCTTTGATGTTCATGAGATGCACGCAGCGAAGATGATGGTCCATACCTATCGCATGACTGAGTTTTATCTCGCATCGCTTGAATGGGCAGGGAAAACAGTCGGCACCCTCCTCCACCCTTGATGATTCTTCAGAAAGTTTTGTACACTCCGCACACTCCTCCTCCTCTTCATCACAATTATGGATCGCCTCGATGTGGTCGTTCAGGTCATCGAAGCGGATGAAGCACTTTGTGCACTGTTTGCAGGGCTGGAGAGCCCCGTTCACCAGAACCTTACGGCCGGATCCTACGCCTTTCGTGATCGCACTAACATGGTGATGCTTTCTGATGTGAATGCTGAGAAGTCGCATGTTTTCGAACTGTCCCAAGCACAGCTTGCATATTTGTCTAGCACAGTGCCTCCTTTTGTGAGATTCCAGTGTTCTTTCATTAGGAAAGTAAGCGATACATGTACTGCATCGTTCCCAGCTATGGTAGTTCTTCACATGGTCATTCAGTGCGTCCTCGCCATAGAACAAATCGTCACAGTAGAAGCATTTCTTGATGACGGAGAGTTTGAGCGAGCCCTCTCCCTTGTGTATGCTACGCACGTGAGCATTGTAATCACCGAAGGAGCTCAGCCACATTTTACAGATGACGCACCAGATGCCCGGATTGTGTCTCAGTACTCCGTGGTTGGTGCACTCCTCTCGGTTACTGTAGAACACCTGGCAGGCTCCACAGATGTACAGCGTGACTTCGTTGATTCCTTGCCTTGTCTCCAGGTCGTTGTCTACCGACACTGCCTCGACCTCCGGGTCTGTCTCGTACAGCTTGACGCGCACAAATGTCTGGTGGTACTCTCTGTAATGCTCATGGTGCTCCTCCATGCTCCAGGACACCTGGTCGCAGATGTGGCACTGGCGCGACGACTTGTGCTGCTTCTTCACATGGTTGATGTAATCCTCCTCCTTGCTGAACATCGCACCACACCCGCTGCACTTGAAATCCATCCCAGCAGGGACCTCTTTTTGCAAGGCGACGCTGCTCGATCGTGAATCATCTTTGCTGGATGAGGTCTCCGCGTGTTCCTCGTCATGGTTCACGGGGCAGCGCATTCTATGACTGATCCACCTATTACAGGGCTTACACTTGAAGGCAGCAGGATGTGCTGTCTCCATGTGCTGGTCAAAGAAGCGCTCCTCTAGGAAGTTGGTCCTGCAGGTGAGACATCGGTACTTTGTGTCTGTGGCCAAATCGGGAATAACTCCCTTATGAACAACTTCCACGTGGCGTTTGTACGTGTCCGAATCTGAGAACCATTCCTTGCAGCCGATACACATCGTGGAGGACGGATGGTGCTCTTTCATGTGCAATGCGCATTCTATCACCCCGTCAAATTTGATAAAACACAGCATGCACGTCTTATCCTCAGCTTCTGGTACGAAACTTGACTTATCCAGATCCTTATTGGCAGTGTCGCGATGGTGCTTGTTCCAGTGTTGATGGTACGCGCGGCTCCAGATGAACCAGATGTTGCACTTCTTGCACTTCTGCGCCTGGCTGTGGGCGATGCCCATGTGTCTATCGTAATCCTGCTCCACATGGAAGGTCTGGCCACACCCCTCACACCTGAAGCCACCGGGGGTCTCCTCAAGCCAGTCCGGCTGGTTGGGAGCTGGCTCCATCCCGTGATAGGAACGCAGATGGGCTTCGTAGAACGGGAAGGAGTTGAACATCTCTGAGCAGATTTCGCACTTAATGCAGCCCGGATGGCGCAGGTTGATATGGCTGTCCCGTTCCGCTTCGCTGCTGTAGGAGGCCGAGCAAAGATCACAGCTATAGGGGAGGTCATGGGATGCTTCCTCAGTTTGCACCAGCTCTTTGTTATCTTTGTGGTAAGCATCGATGTGTATGGCCAACATACGCATATCCGTGGTCTTCACCGAGCAGTATGGACACTGCACGGTCGCCATATGTTTCAGATACCGGGGCGTATCGGTTCGCAGTCGATGTCGCGGCAGCACCAGACCCTTCTCAAAGGCAGGAAGGGACAACTTATGCACACTAGCAAAATGGAGTGCCAGCTCTCCCTTGGTCTTAAAGTGTTCGATCTTGTGGTAGGAGCAGAAGGCACAGACGTACTTGGACATCTTCACCCCTGTGGTTAAATTGACGCTCACCTTATGCATGTTCCTGTAATGCACGTCGAGCCAGTGTCGGGAAGAGAAAATGCGAGGATTCACAGTCCGGTAGCTCTCGCACCTGGTACAGATGTGGAGAGAGTGGTTGGTGTTCAGGTGTTGCTGGTAGGCAAAGTCTGAGTTGAAGGTCTTGTAGCAGCGGTGGCACACCAGACCTATGTTATGTACCTCCCCGCAATGCTCATAGTACTCACTGTAGACGTTGAAAGTCTCCTGGCAAACGTCACATTTTATAGGCGTCGATTCGCTCATTACAGTAAAATCAACCCCCTTTTTGATTGCCACCTTTCTTTTCTTCGCAAGTGCATCCTCCTCGGTCTTCTTCTCGACTGGAGCGCTGGAGTTGGGCAGGCTAACGATTTTCCTCTTCACAGGTGTGGATGCAGCTGGCTTCCCTTTGGCCCTGATAGGACGGTGATCATTAGAGATGTGTTTTATGACATCACTTTTCTCGTCGAAGCACTCTTTGCACTTGTCGCATACATACAACGTCTCCTTCGTCTCTTCAAACTCGGCCAGCTGGTAGGGTACTGGAGGACTGTCTTTGTGGACTGTCATCAGGTGCTGTTTAATGCTGTCAGCGCCAGCTGCGTTGAAGTCACAGTAAGGGCAGAAAAAGTAGTCTTTTGAGGATTGGCCATCTACTATACCAGTACTTGTTACATCCTTTTCTTCTTCTTTCCTAGAAAAGACAATATGAAAAATAACATGAAAATCCTTTATCAAATTTTTATCTTGTACATGTGTTATTTTCTAGTATTAAAATGATTATTTGATTTGTGAAAAAGATGCCTAAATGATTTCAAGATTTAAATAAGAAAATATGTGTGAGCCAATTTTCTAGTAAATAACTTTATGATTGGAGAAAGGTGCATAAATATTTGAAAGATTGAAGAAAATGTGCTCCAAATTTATAATAAATCTACAATTAATTCTCCTTCATGTATTACTAATATCTTCACATGTCAAAGGCTTAGACATGCATCAGGGTGTCTGGGCATCATTTAGACACCAAAACTCTCAAAAGTCGCCCCTTTGGTAACCCGTACCCAAATATATACCCACTCTAGCGCAAAAATACCTGACAGTTTTTGTTGATATCTTTCTAGCAAAAGCAGACGTTTATTTGGAAAATATTTTGAGAAATGTATATATATGAGAACTCAATATACAACTATCATACATATATTTTGTGCATTCATTTATTACTTCCGAGTTATTTTTTTAAGTATCACAGATCTAGATGATACTCTTCTAAAAGGACTCTAGGCATAGCTGAATGTGTCAAACCAGCTATATCATAAGTGCTTTATATTGTGTTTGCAGCATTCAAGTGATTTGCTTTAAAAACAGTGGAAATACATAGAATAAATAGATATAAAACATACACAAAATATGCCACTAGCTATGGTTTTGGTTTTACTTCACAAAACAATGAAAAAGAGAGGTAAATCATTGTGATTTTGTGTTTTTACAATACAGTACTACTATACTATACCACATATAGGATGTATCAAGCATAAGATCAATCTCCACTGACAACGTATCAAAGTGTTCGCTTCCTTTCTAGTGTGTTTCTTTTTAGAAATTTGGATAGACCTGACAGGCCCTTTTTCCTGTTCTACAAGTCTAGTCTGGTAGGGCTACCACTATTTTGTCCCAGAACAGGATAAATTCTAAACTTACAGGGTGCGACGCTAACAGTGGACCGCAGGCACCAAGCCAGTAAAAATTCCCAAAGCTGGCTTCGGGCTAGTAAAAAAAAGACCTTAACTGGTCCTACAAGGCCAGTAACCATTTGGGGACATTTTTGTTAACAAGTTTCCCCCAAAGAATGTCCTCAAATGTTACTGAATTAAATGGAAGATAAAATAAATGAAAATAAATGCTGCAGTGAATTTTATGCAATGTTTTTCTTGTTATTTTAAAGAAAAAATTGTAGGACCAGTAGATCCTAATTGTTACTAGTCCTACCAGGCCAGTAAGATTTTTAGTTAGCTTTGAGGCCTAATCTATATTGCTAGACTTGGTCTACACTGTACATACCTGACAACTTGTGTATCGTGTGTATCGCTGCTCTTGGCCCCATCATCATGTTCTTGAGATCTTGAAGGAGGCGTCCTTGGTTTCTTGTTTGGGAATACAGTTGGAATAACTCCTGGTTTCAGTATGCTTTTTATACCTGAATGTCAATAAACTGTCATTAGAAATATCAAACTCTATGTGTGTGTGTGTGTGTGTGTGTGTGTGTGTGTGTGTGTGTGTGTGTGTGTGTGTGTGAGTGTGTGTACTTTATGTAGGGTGAAACTGGAAGTGTTAAGGAAAGTTCATTCATACAGGTGAACTTGGATATGACGGACCACTGTACGCCAGACTTTTGGCTATGACAGACAATATTCTTGGTCCCAGTCCGGACTGAGTCCGTCATATGCATATGATAGATTTTGCATATGACGGACCAATTTTCCTGGTCCCACTTGGTCCGTCATATCCGAGTTCACCTGTACTAATTAAGTTCAAGGACAACAGGCATTCTAAAATGTATTTCAAATAACATCAACTAGCTATGTTTTCTTTATGTGTGATGAGTGAAAATTTAGATACACATACTATTCTTTTCTACCTTTAATCTAATATCGTAACGGCTATTACTTGTGGTCAAAATCAGCAAAATATACATGCTCAAGCACTTTACAAAATTGTCCATTGATTGCTCAAGCATTTTGATCTTAAGTAGTGAATATACAAGCCAGTATTTTTTATGAAATACATTATAGTAATAAATCATAATCACCCATAAGAGTGTCCTTATAGTCGTCAGGAAGGAAGTGCCGCGCGCACACTGTGCTAGTTCGGGATGGCTTCCAAAGTTCCTTGGTTGCTGGATCAGTTCTTCCTATAGCAAGGAGCCACTGTTGCCGTAGTTGAGGGTCGCGGGGGAAAACGTGGCCTTTCATTCTGTTACAGCAGTGTGGGACACAGCAATACCTGCCCTGTGGCGTCCTGAGGAGAAAAAATACATCTAGCTTAAATACCTTAGAATCAAACACTTTTAATGCTGAAAACAGTTTGCTAAGCCTTAGTGGTCAAACGGTCCATCAAAATGAATAGTATAGAGGTCCGCCAGAAAAATTAGGGGTCCATATCACTTTAATAACCAAAATGGTAGCCAACAGCAATTTTATAACTGAACATTCATGGTTAATTGTGCAAAATTTATGAATTGTGACAGTTATAATCTAATGTAAAAGAAATGTAAAACTGGATGTGATGCTTACTAAATTAATGTGGTCAGTAGACTTTCTGGGCAAGTAAACAAACTTTTACTAGCCTGCCTATTCAAATTTTTGGTAGAAACGGAGCGGTGGGCTACTGTCTTTTTTCACCACTGCACTTTAAAAAATAGCATTTTACTATGATATTAGGAATGTGTTTTTTCCCAGAATATTTCTAGATTTTAAGTTTATTATAAGTATCTATCTAGCTGAATTGCCCTAGCAAAAGGAGTTCAGTTCACCTCAAGACATTTCAAAATTGTTACTTCCCAAGGCTACGTGCCATGTTGAATATGGCTGATTCGAGTCTTTACTTGCATCCCGTAAGCAGAAAAAAACAAACTTTTCGGGCACAACTCCAGAATCTTGATGAGGCCTAAAAAAAAATTCTGTTATGGTTTGAAAATAGGTAGGATAGATAATTATTATTTAAATTTTTATTCATTTTTTAGGGGGGGGGGGGGGGGGGGGGGGGGGGGTAGTTTTTTCAAACAGTGCATATTTCAGGGCAGCTGTAGTTGTAAAATAATGCAGTGTTCTAATCCTGTATTTATGTTGATGTGATTTGGAAGGGGCGAAAAAACTTTAGGGTAGGGATTTTTTGAGTATAAACTTTCTAGGGTTGTGTTACGCCAACGGGAAACAAAAAAGTATATTTTTAGGCCTATATTAAAGCAATTCTTAAGGTGGCATATCAGGTTAATTTGTGAATAATACCTCAGGGGTCATTTTGACTTTCTTTATATATGTGTCAAAGCCTATATACTCTTTTCCTCATGATCAAATTCACATTGACTATGACTGTCTAGGCTAACACTACACAGAAAAAGAGGTCTACCTAGTATCACAGAATCACGCATGAGTCACACACAAGCAGAGAAGGGTTTTGGTCTCTTTTCTCTCAACACCAAATTTCACCAAAATACTACCACCAGCAGGGATGGACCTAGGCCCCAACTGCGGCTGGCCATTAGTTTTATACTTTGCCGCTATATATTCATTTCTTCCTGAACTACCCGACTCATTGTGGCAAAGTACTTAACTAATGGGATCATTCAGACAGCAGGTAAAACATTCTTGTACAATTCTGGTACGTCCCAGTATTGTCTGAATAAACAATTCTGGTAACAATTAAAATACCAGAATTGTTCTGACCAGTACGTTCTACATTAGTTTTCAGGGAACAATTCTGGGAGTCGCTGGAATTGCAAAATTATCCAAACAATTCTGGTACATACCAGAATTAAGGTCGTGAAGTACAAGATGACAGCCTAACCTTCGGTGATGAACCACCTCTGGGCCAATATTACACTTGATTAATTCTCACCTTGTTGGTTCAAGGGAAGGTTCATAATCCTCATCCCCTTCCTCACCAGGGTCAGGCCCCTCATCACTGTAGGAGTCTTCAGCATCTTCATGGCTCTCCTCACTTGCCCCTTGACTTGAGGCAGTCGTCTCTTTCTTGGACGAGTCGTCTAGGATGGCATCTAAATGTTGTAGGAATGAGATGCCCAGTTCAGAAGTGTCATTTGCAGCAGATCTCTCCATTTCAGTTTTCACTGTGATGGATGCTGTCTTTATAAATGGTGGTCAGAAATTCAGCTTGCCTGCATCTCACATTGGTCTATGTATAACATATGTGGTGCTGCACCTAATGCATTAATTGAAGGGGTGGTGACGGCGATATTTCCCTATGGAAATGTAGCAGAGGGAAATTTTAATTTCTTTCAAAAGGAAAAGCCGCCATGATGAAGCCCAGCAATAGGGTTATCTAGCGCGCAGAAAGTATGGTTTCAGTTTTATTGAATTTTATGCAAACTAATTTGACAGATGTTTCATTTTTAATGATGAAATTGATTGAATTCGTGATTATGAACTATGCCAAGAAAATAATCTTCTAAGTTTATCGCAAGTTATTGTACAGAGGAAGGAATTTGACCTTTTTTACAACTTTAATATTTGAACCGCGCGATAGCTCTCATAGCAAAGAATTGTGGGATAGCTTTGGGCTTTAGCTCAATTCATTTCATTAGCCCAAATAGAACAGTCCATGCCGGTTTCCACTATATAAGTGCAGAATTTCAAAATGAGGCAAATTTCTCCTTCAGCAAAAAAAAAAAGAAAAAAAGCCAAACACCAAAAATGACGCCATGCCCAAAATAGAGAACAATGATTCATTCCACAAAATACTGCCTCAAATTCAGAACAAAATGTATTGAGGTGAGGTATTTCATTGTGCGAACAATTATGGGTCATATTTGTTGAGAGTTGAGACTTTAATGCAGGTGATAAAGTTATTCGGGTACGGTTAAAAAACAAACAAAAAACAAACAATATCAAAAAAGCAACTGAGACCCTGCATCTTAGAGTCATTATGTGTCGCTTAGTTTTGTTAAAAATAGGGCGTGTCATAGTCTCAAGGAGCTGTTTTGATTTGTTTTCTAACATAAGAAGAATGTGGAACAGTATGCATGTTTTGCTAGACTGGTTCAGACATAAATAACTTCAACCTATCACTAGCATATAGATCTTCATTTATAAATATCTAAAAGGCAACAATTTGTTAGTTGTATCAGAGACATGCAAGTGGCCAAAAGTGTGAATGAATTACAAAAAGTAATTGATAAATAACGATGTTTTTTTCTATCACAATGAGGATAAAAGGAGGATACATATTACTGTGATGATATCTTTGACAAAATGCAAATAACTTGCTCTTTTAAAATTACGTTCCTTCTGTAAAGATACCAAGTTTGAATATCAGGGTGATTAGAGCAGTTGAAAGCACTAACTATACCAATTAGTTTTGCACATTTTTAATGATAGCAGGCATCAATGCTAACTTCAAATGTTGTTGGCCCTGTAGGACCAGTAATACCTAGGATCTACTGGTCCTACATTTTTCTTTAACATAACAAGAAAAAACATAGTTTTCACCAACAACTTTTTTTTAAATCATCTTATCTTCATTTATTTCAAATACATCTGTGGACATTCTTAGGTGGACACTTGTTAACAAGAATGTCCTAAATGTTATTGGGTTTAAGTTACAACTGAAGACTTGGGTGGTGGATAATGTCAGCTGAGGCCGCTGGTGTTGAGTGGAAGCTGGGGGCGGAGCACAGCGTAGCCCAAAACTCTTACGAAAACACCAGTGGCCGAAGCTGACATTTCCACCACCCAAGTCTGAAGGCGTAATTTAAACCCATTTATAGCGGGTTTTATGATATATTTTTCTTATATTTCAAGCGTTGTTCGGTTATATTTGCGTATACTAGACTGTTGACCTACATTTTGAATGACCCGGGTGAGAGCAGAGGCTTCTGGGTAAATTTCAGGGCAAAGGTCACAGAAGCTAGAACACCTCTTGGACACTGAATCTTGAGTTTATATCTTTTAAAGCTAGAAAGGTTTAAGTACCGCAATCAGCTTATTACTCTGTAAAAAGTTTCAATGAATGTTTTGGCAGGAAACATTTATTTATGTAGCCCTTATGGTTACTGACAGGGGTCATGTCAGGGGTCGTGACCTTGGAGGCCGGGTGTATTAGCCGAGTGGATTGGCCGGTTGAGCCTCCAAAGGTCAAAATGCATTTGGTGGCAAATAATAACACTAAATCACCTTGACAAAACGCTATAATTTCTGGCCTGTAGGACCTGTCGAGGTGTATTTTTACTGTCCCAAGCACTTTTGGTGGATTTTGACTGGCTGGGCCAGTTTATCCCTGGACAATGGTAATGCGGCATCCACATACACAATTTCTTAAGGCATGTCCTAGCTAGGATTTGTCTACCATATCGGCATACCGGCGCATTCAAAACGAATCTATCCACTACAGCGGCCATTTTATGTGCGAATCATTCACGCACGCCTGAAACATCGGCCTCTAAACTGCAGAAAAATGCCGGTAGGAATGCAGATGGATTCTCCCATGGAGGAAGAAGTGGAGGAGCCTCGCCTCAAGCTGCCAGTTATAGGCATTATATACCCTCCTCCGGAGGTTAGAAGTATCCTTTGACTGAATTCAATAGCGAACTGATTACAATCAACCGGTACGACCTGAATCTGCCTGCACTGCTGCAGCCCGGCCTGGTCAGTTATGGTGATGGATATGGTTTTAATTGTGGCTTCGTCGATTTGCAACCAGTGACGGTGTCTTAACAAGCAGGTTGCAAGCTCATCTCAACATTAACACTCAGTCACACACATCAATGCTTGATTTTGATAGCTTGCGCAAGGAGGCGCTAAGCGGCGATTACAGTATAGGTAGTCAATAGTGGTCGGACGATTAAGCGAGAACTCGAGCATTCGGTTGAGCTGAGGCCAACTCGACCTATTCGAACGGCATTTGAAATCGATTATTTCAAATGTGAAATTTCGGAATTACCTGAAATTACGCGTCAAAAACTGACAAAAATATTATAACTTTCGTTTAAGTGACACGGAACGGCTCCATGTCAACACTCAAGAGTAAACAAATCGATTGCACTATATTTGGTGCACAGATTCATCAAGTGCCGCGGTACACTGCATGTGTGCCTGGCATGTTCCGGCGCATGCCGCGGCACAATAATCAAATGTTTAAAATCGTTTGCCTTAAAATTATGGCAATGTGGCTGTAAAACTCGAACCAAATCGATTAATTGTTCGTAATATTTTTCAATCGATCTATTCAAAAAATCTCTTCGCATCCGAACCCTAGTAGTCAACAATAGAAGTACACACTTAGGCCTATAAATCGGTGTCCACACTTCCGTCCACACTTTGTCTCCCGTCTTGCTTGATGATAATCTCGCGTGAAATGAACATCACTCTTTGCTTTAAGAGCACATTTCGCCAGATCTTTTCATGTTTTAAATATTACTTAATTAATCAAAAAATATGGATTGTTTCCTTTAAATTGTATTTAAATAATTTTTGGTGGCCGAAGATCAGGCAACAAACGGCGATCTCTATCGGCGGAATATGGCACTAGAATGACGTCACGGTACAAAGGAATTCCATCATGTGCAATGACGTCATGCGAAAAGCGATCACGGCGCTATCTACAGTGCTATGTCAACACTAGCGCCATTGTTTATGCAGTGAGCGACACAGCGAAAATGAATTAGGCCTACTCGTCTTTCCATGGATATTTCCGGTCAAATGCTACTCATACTGTGTGGTCATTGCACAAATATAAAGCTCATATCAAGGGGTTTTACAAGTAAAGAATCACGTCATGAATAATAAATTCGTAACTTTGTGACTGCATTTGAAGGGGAATGCAGAAAAATATATCATTGAGCTGCGCGAGCATTTAAAGCTTTGCTTTCTCGTCATATTATTCAGAAAGGTTCGGGGTGTAATATAATGATACTGGCATACCCAATAAGTGTGCGAAGCTTTGCTTCAGTTTGCATATATACATCTTCTGGTGTAATTGTGATTTTACAGCTACATATATATATATATATATATATATATATATATATATATATATATATGTTTTGAATATTTTTTTTGTACAACAACATGTTTACTCACACAGACAGTGATATTGAAATAAAAATGAAAAGGATGACTGTAAATAAATTCATGTTATATGGCAACTTCATGTGACAGGGGAGAATCGGTACAGGAGTGTAAGATACATGAGATCAATTGGGACCTGACAACGAATCAACAACTCATCGTAGCAATTAAATACAACCTCGAAACTCATTAACATGAAATGAAGTCAAAATAAATGATATGATGAAGCATATTGCTTCGATGACGAGCAAAGCTCTTAACATAGCTGTAATCTTTTACCCGGAGTGCCGGTGGCGCGTGTGTATCATGTAAGCGATTTGGCACCAGTTTCAAATGCTGCATGTCACAACACACGCATATTACCATTGTTGAATTAAAGCATGGGGTTCACAGGTAAACGCGTATATTTCTCTTTTTTGTCCCCTACCGCGAGTGGTTAAATCATATCAATGTTTATGTTGTGTGGGACTGAGAACTGGGCCTGGGAATGAGCATAACAAAGCTCAGTGTTTACCCATTTGATGTCACTACCTTTTTAACAGCAGGACCAGGATGTACGATGATTTGGTTGTTAAAAATTGATGGCCATCGTACTCCTGACAACAATGAGGTATCTCGTGCGCAGGTAACGAATGCTATGCTCGTTATAAACTTTTCGCTGCAAGGACTTGGGATACCCTATGTATGCAGCCTTTAGTCATGAAGACATGACTCTAAAGCCCTTAAATGTTGCAATAACACAAGCAGGAGATATTGAGTGCTGTAAACTTGTGATTATATCTGTTCTGATGACGATTTATAGCCATTTAAGGCTGCCATAAAGTAAACTCTTGTACAATATAAGTATACTTTTGAAAAAGATGTAGATTCATACATATAAGAAAGGTATTCCATTTCGGGCATACGTAATTTCAGACAGTGTATGCAAGAATGAGTTATTTTTCTTCTCTTAGATATGGCAGCAGGCAGCATGCCCTCAGCATCATTGATCGAGGAACAAAAATAGCCTCTAATTGAAAAATTACTTTCACTTGTACCGCAATTGTATGTACATATACTTAACTAGTTGTGTTTTAATTTGGTAATATTTTAGGAATTTCAGATTATATTCTTAACTCACTCTCAAAGATATTGTGGACAAGACTGGTAGCTTTGTTGCCAGAAATGGACCTGAATTCGAGACCCGAATCAGACAAAATGAGTTGAACAATCCAAAGTTTAACTTTTTAAATCCAACTGACCCCTACCATGCGTACTATCAACACAAAGTCAAGGAGTTCAAAGAGGGAAAAGCTCTGGAACCCTCTGCCCCTAAGGTAAGCACATCTTCTAAAACTTTTGTAGTTAACCAGTTTCTTTTCTTTGCTACAATTGTTTTTCTCATTAAATTGTGACATTTGTAAATTGATTATATGTGGGTGCACCTGATCAATTGATTTATTGTGTGAGTCTATATCCATTTCTTAGAGAAATTGCTGCTGGTTGGTGATTTAATTTTATACTTCATAATATGAGTTAAAAGTAAAACACCCTGTAATGAGTTAGTGTTTTTATCCAAATAATTGCAGTTATAATATAGAGCTACCAATAGTTGTCTTCATACTTTTTTTGACATTCTTAGACCTATGCCTTAACCCTTATGCTGCTGATGGATAATTTCGCCGATACAAACTGATGCAAAAAAACCCGAAAAATGACTTAAATTCTGGCACATGGGTACTCATCTAAGAGTGCTCAGTGAGAACTCTCCAATGAATACCAACATGACTGGGTTTCAGTGATTTTCGAAAATCTTTGCGTCCTTGTGCTTTGGATGAAAATACCATTAGGCCTAAAAAAAAAAAGTGTTTGTTTCCTGTAATGTTCCGAAAAAAAATAGGGTAGGTAGGTCGGTAAAAAAAAAAATTTGCATTTTTTTTTTTTGGTCAAAAATGTATGTTTTATGCATGTTTTTCGTTGATTAGGAGTTGGGAGGGCAAAAAAACCTTTGGGGTAGGGATTTTTTTGAATAAAGATGTGTTAGGGTAGGGTTACAGGAAACAAACAACTTTTTTTTTAGGCCTTAGCATTGGGAGGGTTAATACACATTTGCAGTTAACCTTTTTATGAAAATCTAAGTCCTATATTTAAATGATTGTACATTTTCCAAATGACAAAGATAGCTCAAAATATGCATGATTATTTTTTACAAAATAATCACAATAAAATGTACACTATATTTTTCACCAAATGCCTCAATACATTTCCTGTTGTTTTCTTTGCAGCAACCACTGTTGCCGCCTGTGAAGCCCCAGCAGGACCAGATCAAGATCATTGAACCTGTGGTTCCCAAGGAGGCACCAGCAGAGAATGAATTTGTGGCAGATCCCCCATCCATATCAGCATTTGACCTGTAAGTACTTCATTGACCCGTGCGGCCGTGGCCCCTGGAGGACTTCAGCTTCTTTTATTATTCTAACTGGAGTCTAAAAAGGATCTTGAAATGTTGGGAGTCGTTTCTGTTTTAAAAGGGAGATAGCAAAACTATCAGATTGTAATCATTAATCTGTGTATATCATCCAACCTACAAATCAGAACAAAATATTTTGTGATTTCAACTGCATTTCTAAACTATTGAATTCATATAAATACTTGGTATAGACAACAATTGTTTGAGAGCTTTCTGGGGACCTGGGTAGCAGAGAGTACTCACAGGAACAATTTGGGCCTATGTTTTATTCATGGTGAAATTGTCCTTGAATATTCTTTATAGTATTTTCACTACTTTTCAGGTGTGGCATTTGTTTAAACCATTCATGCCTGTAGCACCCGAAAAATGTCCAGTCAATTTTTATAATATCTTTGTGAATAAAGCATTTTGCAAAAAGGGGAATATTGATCAGAACTCAAATGCACAGTTCTCTTTCAAATATGTTGAGAATAGATGCATATATCAGAAGGTATTTAAAAAAATAGATACATCACTTGTCAAGGATATCTCCAAGTATAAACCTAACAGCCGGTACCTGTTTCATCTTTCAGGGATGTGGTCAAACTGACCGCCCAGTTTGTGGCTCGTAACGGTCGCCAGTTCCTGACAAACCTCATGAACCGCGAGCAGAGGAATTACCAGTTTGACTTCCTGCGACCACAGCACAGTCTCTTCAACTACTTCACAAAACTAGTCGAACAGTACACAAAGGTAAAATATGTCAAAATGAACTGGGAAATTATCCTATCCCATTTTAAACAAAAAGAGATTAACTTACTATTTCCTTATGTTTGATGGTCTAGGGGATGTGGCGATAATTAAATTAAAGATAAAAGATAATAACAAAATTAAAGAAATATTTGAAGGAAGATAGTTTCTTTTTAAAGGGAATAAGTCATTCACTAGAAAATAGATCTAACCTAGATGTTTTCACAGGAGTTACATAGTGATGATATTTATAACCAGTCTATTTGGATTATATGAGTCCTCACTAGTGCGATTTATTTCTCATAATGTTGAAAATAGTTTCTCTGTTATCAAACTTTTAAGTTTCTTGTCTTTTTTTATATAAGTATATTTGGTAGATTGCTTTAATTTTCAAAGGATTTGAGGGTTTATTTTGTCATTTTTCAGGTTTTGATTCCCCCGAAGGATCTGCTTAACAAATTGAAGAAAGAGGCAGCAAATCCCAAAGAGGTAAGACACTGATACAATACAGATATATAAGGGCATCTTCAATCAGTACCATTTGCTTTGAAGCTCATTTATAAGGGTATTCCTGTAGAAGTGGTGGATTTTAACTGAACTATTATAAATCAAACAAACAATCAAACAAACTCACCTTGAATACTTGGAATACTTCAGTATTTAGGATGGGGCAGCCATCTTGCAATGTTTGGGAGAATTGGTGATTGCATCATGCACTTATGGGGTAGGGGGAATTGCATCATGGGCATAATCATCTGATGCAATGCTCAACTCTCCCTGCCCAAATAAGCAGCAGGTTAATATAAGAATACTTGGAGGTTGATATAGGATTCTGAGAGGTTAATATAAGATTCTGAGAGGTGAATTGAAGGAAGTTCACGATACAGCTTCATATCATGGGCCAATTGACCAATCAAAAGCCTAGAATTTTGCCAATCAAATTTAGAATACTTAAAAACCAGACAACAAAGTCTAGAAGAATGTTCGAGCATGAGTTGGCTATGAAATGCTATAAGTGGTAGCTGATAGCATTTTTCAGTGTTCAAAGCTGTACATACTATATTCGGCTTCAATTTCGAGTGCTTAAAATTTTGTGTTGCAAGCCTGCTGGAGGGTATTTGTACTACTTCAAATTTTGCATATTCAAGCACTCAAACTACACATAAACAAGGCAGGATATTTATTTGAAGGATGTTATTTTGTTGCTATCAGGGTGGGGGGCGCGGAAATAGCGAAAATTGAATGCCTGTACAAAATGCTACAGTTTACTATTAAAGATTTTGTGATTGATGGTGGCTTGATTGTGTTGTAGGTCCTGGACCAGGTGAAGTACAGAGTGGAGTGGGCAAAGTTCCAGGAGAGAGAGCGCAGGAAGGAGCAGGAGGCTGCGGAGAAGGAACGGGGTAAGCTGCAACAAGCGGGGCCTTGACGTGAACCCTTAACCCTTGCATACTGCTGGTGGCTTATTTGGCCAGTACAAAATGATGCAAAAAAAATAGAAAATGACTGAAACCCTGGCACATGGGTACTCATCTGAGAGTACTCCGCAAGAGCTATCCAGTGAATACCAACATGACAGGGTTTAGATGTTTTTCAAAAATCTATGCATCCTTGTGCTTTGGACGAAAGAAGTTTCAGCATTGAAGGGTGAAAGAGCGCACATAAGGACAACCTATTGTTTTTGTCAGAGGCTTGGCAAGCAGGATGATTTGTCTAAATCATAATATTGAAGATGGCTGCCCACCAACAAACATGAAACTGGCCTCCAGGCCATGACCCATGAAATTCTCACATCAGTACATACACATTTATTTTACACATTTCTTAATACTGTAGAACACACAATGTTAGCGTCTGTTTATATATAGAGTACATAGTGTGTGGTTCCGCTTCGCTATATATAAAAACGCTATATTTTTTTCTTACTGTACTGGCGCTGTCAGCGGCGGCTACCGTCGCTAACATAAAGATACGCTATGATGCAAAAACTCCCCAATTCGCTATAGTTGGGACACGCGTCATATATGTGTTCTACAGTATATCAGTTTATAGCACACAGGTTAAATGGTTTTGTTTCAATGTGAATGCTGAAGTATTACTTAAATCGGATATTTTATATTTAGCATATGCATGTTCATAATTTTCATAGACTTATCATATTGTATTGTAAACCTCCAAAATAATACCTCCATTTTTGGACTACCACTGTGAAAATCCTGTGTAAGATCATTGCTTGAATAGAAGCTAGCTTAGAAAAGTTAAAATATGGGCAAATAACCATTTGGTTAGCTCTTGTAGTTCATAATTTGATTTTAACTAGGACTACACACAGTTGTATGCTTTGAGCTCATTTAGTAAAATATTCATATGATTATATGATTGAATCAGAAATGTCTAAATCGTAATATTTGATCTTGAATTTCAGTGGCATATGCGCAGGTTGACTGGCATGACTTTGTGGTGGTGGAAACAGTGGACTTTCAGGCAAATGAAATAGGTAAGTTTGAAATAAAAATCACTGGTGATGAAATTGGTAAAATGTTTCACAGTTCTAAGTGCTTATTTAGATGGATTGTTATATTCATGTGTATTCAAATGTAAAGGTAAATTATATATTGGTAAACAACTGTAGATAATGAATGCTTGAGAGGGCCACCCTAGCTTGCATTTCAGTAGTGCATAAGGCCAATAAGTTGTTAGAAGGGACTTAGTCAGGATCCTTCCAGTCTGTCAAGTAATTAATTGAAAAACTCCTTTTCAGATACAAACATTTTATGAAGAACTTTCAATTATGACTTTTTGGGGTTGAAAACCAAATCTTTTCCTTACAAGCCATCTCCCAAGACATGGCTGGAATGTAAATTGTCCCTTTTTCCACAATAGACTCATATTTATTTCGTATAAGAGTTTGAAGTAGCTGAGTAAACTGAATCTGGATGGGCAGAAATTTTGTTATTGCTATTTCAGATAGCAATTTTGAAATCCTTTCTATGACCCTGGTTGTCAGAAACCGTTGTACTGCATCCCTTTCTGCCATCCATTCAGAAAGCCAGGATTCAAAAACTGGGTGCCCAAAATTGGCAATTGTAAAAATCTTAGGTTTCAAGTTTTTAAGGAAAATCATAATATAATCAGATTACAACCATTAAGATGTAATTAGTTATTCCTACAAGGTATAATATATACAATGCCGTGGGAATTATATTGAGGTGACATTTCAAAAAATTCCTCACAAAATTTTTTGGTGTCCTGAAGGGCGGTTTTTGAGGTATTGGGTGTCCAAAATGACACCCAGACGCCCTGCTGCCTAAGACTATGCTTCTATCTTGAGAACCTTTAATTAGAGTTTATCATTTCTTGTAGGAAACCTGCCTCCACCCACGACCCCAGCTGAGGTGGGGGCCCGCCTCTTGGCACAGGAGAGGTATGAACAAGTGGTAAGTGAATGGAAATATTACTCTTCATAGTATTGTAAATTCTAATTCTAATTTAGGACACTTTTAATGATTATAAATTTCTTGGGTTGGGGGTGGCCCATGTTTTAAGAAAATACTGACTAAGCAGAGTTGTAGTTGTCCATACTTTGTGAATTATCTACCAGCGATAGATTAAGGGTGGCGCAGTGCATGCAGGAAAATTTCATATCAACATAGGTGTTGTACCACCAGAAATTGGAAAGTCTGAATCTTGCTTGTCTTTGGCTGTACAAGGCAATCAAAGGGTAGGAATTACTGTTTTAAGAGACTGGTGATCTGTGTTTTGTAATCCAAGAAACGCCATATTAGTGGCAATAATGTTACAGTTATGTTATTTTAAGGTAAATCAAAGTTTCTGCATATAGAAAAAAAGCATGTTTGTTAAAGGATTCAACGATGGATTTTGCATTGTACTATCATAAGGTCACATTAATTATTTGTTGCTACTGATCATATTAATCAATCATCATTAATCATCTGGCCTCAGATGTCTGCCACAGTCTGGAAAATGAAGGAAAATAGGAATAAAAAGCATGTTTTATGTTGTTTTTCATACCACCCTATAGGGTGGTATGAAAAACAACATAAAACATGCTTTTTATTCATTTTTTTTCTTAGTTTTCCAGACTGTAGCAGACACCTGTGGTTTGGCACACAGGCTTTACCTATGCAGCAATATCAATATCAAGACTTTTACAGTGAATGTTTTATTGTATGTTTGCTGTTTAGGGTGAGGATCAGACAGTGGAGATGGAGGTGGAGTCAGATGACGAGGAAGATTCTGACGAGGAAGATGATGACGAGGACGAGGAAGACGAGGATCAACCTCCTGGACTCACCACTGCACAGGATGACATACAAGTACAGGTAAGTTAGTCATGACTCGTAGTCACAAATATGTTGATATCAAGTTAAATTTATGAGTTTTTTTTGTCCTATGGGTATAACACATTAGGTCTATTATTTTACTGCCCACATCGTATCTTTTTTGTCCTGTGGTCATTTCACAATTAGTCTATTGTTTTACTGTCATAATAGTATGATTTTTGTCCTGTGGTCATTACACAATAGGTCTATTGTTTTACTGTTGGGGTAGTAGTACGTTTTTTGTCATGTGGTCATTACACAATAGGTCTATTGTTTTACTGTTGGGGTAGTAGTACGTTTTTTGTCATGTGGTCATTACACAATAGGTCTATTGTTTTACTGTTGGGGTAGAAGTACGTTTTTTGTCATGTGGTCATTACACTATAGGTCTATTGTTTTACTGTTGTGGTAATAGTACGTTTTTTGTCATGTGGTCATTACACTATAGGTCTATTGTTTTACTGTTGGGGTAGTAGTACGTTTTTAGTCATGTGGTCATTACACAATAGGTCTATTGTTTTTCAGGACATGGAGGAAGAGTCAGATGATGAGGAGGAGCGCCTGAAGCCCCTGTCAAAGGAGCGCCCCAAACCGCCATTGCCACCATTGCCCGTCAGTGAAATCCCACGACCGCCTCTACCACCAGTACCCGATCAAGTCGTCATCAAGAAGGATTACAATCCTAAAAGTAGGTTTTACTTCACCAATTTGGACCCTAAGTTCTGCTGACAAGTATTCACAAGTTTCGTCTGGAGCCATGCTTCAACCTCAAAAGTATCACTGAATTGAACATATTTTGAAAGTCTCCTGGGTACTGCAGATGGATGCAGAATTTTAAATATATATATATAAATATGTATATTTGCAAGTCATTTGACCTATTGATTGCATTCCTTATATCCAGTTATGCAGGTCCTAAATGTTATTGGTATTATTGTATGTCCTTCATCTAAAAGATATTCATATTCTATAAATGCGAATTTGCTCAATGTTATTGATTCTTGTTTCACTTTTTCATTTGTTATTTTCAGATCCCAAGATTACTAGCGCTCCACCTTCTGATCAGTTCCTTATTTCTCCCATCACTGGTGAGAAGATTCCTGCTGAAAAGATGGCTGAGCACATGAGGATTGGTAAGGAGATTATAGACCTAAATCATTACTGCATGTCAATCATATAAATTAGCACCCAATCTAACTTCGTTTTAAAGTGGTTTTGGAGCTTAGTTTTATAGCAGGAAAGCTGACAACTTGCCAGTGAAAGCTGACAGCTTGCCAGTCATTTAGTTCTATTTTTAGTCGCTAGGTGTCACCTTTTCTGATTATTTTAACCATTGCCAGTTTTGTAATTGACAAATCCTTAAAAAAGAGACAACCTATTGATTATCGATTATAATCGATGATCGGCCCAATACTATGGGTAATAATGCTTTCTTTCCGTTTAGGTCTGTTGGATCCTAAGTGGATTGAGGATCGTGACCGCGCGGTTGCGGAGAAGAGAGAACAGGAAGAGGTGTATGCGCCAGGCTCAGCCATCGACAGCAGCCTCAAGAACATGGCCCAGAGACGTACGGATATCTTCGGTTCTGGAGCTGAGGAGACACAGATTGGTAAAAAGGTGAGTGGAATACTGTAAAACAGAAAATGCTCACTTTTAAAGCTGGTTACTAATTTGGCCAATATGAAATGATGACAAAACGCTGTGAAATGCCTAAATCCCTGGCGCAGGGGTACTCATATGTACTTAGCAAGAGCTTTCCAATGAATACCAACATGACTTGGCTTAGGTGATCCTAATAATTTTTTGCATTCTTGTTTATTGGATGAAATTAACCTCCGCATCAGTAAGGTTAGAATGGGCCAACATCCAAGTTTTGGGTGTATAATTTTGCAATATACCGTAATTTCGCGTGTATAAGACGCACTTTTTTACACAAAGTTCTACTCTCTAATCGGGGGTGCGTCTTATACACAAAGCTAGAATCCTAGGGTGTTTTACATCGATTCCCTAGGCCAGACGGGACACCCGAAGTTGATGACCCTGAACTCAACTCTACCTTGATCCATCCAAACAGGTGCATTATTTTACCTGATTACAATTACAGAGACAATGTCTATCAATGTTTGCTGTGGCATTTACGAACTCTACTCTCAGTACATCTCCCCGTCCGAATGTATTGATTACAATCAGAATCATCCGTAGGACAATTGGTATCGGCGTTGATGCAGGGTGATAAGCATTGCTCTCAAATTGATGTCACATTCTTACTCATTTCGAAATGCTTTTAACTAGACTTTTAGAGTTATTCATGAGGAGTTGAACTGCCACATTATCTCCGAAAAGGGGGTGCGCACTATACATAAAGCTAAGGTCTATACATCGTTTTCAAGGCCTGAACAAGGGATGCGTCTTATATACGGGTGCGTCTTATACACGCGAAATTACGGTAGTTTCATTAAATACTTATGATTACACTCCATGTGTTTATAACATACATCAGCATTTCAAGTTTCCGTCATTATTTTGCAGATTATGGCATATAACCTTGCAGAACTGTTCCAGTTTTACAGCTTTGTCTTAGTTTACAGAGTTTTGTATATTGTTAGTTTAATTCAAGTTCAGTTATCTTGTAAGCTATGTGCAAAAATTTTAGGTGTCCCTAATGATTTCTGAATTGAATTATTGATCTTACTTACATTCTTAAACAGGAATTATATTACTTATTATAAATTACTTATTGCATATCGTTATTTTTGAGGTTCATTAAGAAGTGATAAAACTACAAATTTCTGTACAGATTTAAAGGTGATTGACAATTTATGTCTTGCGTTTATTTTATTGCTCCTCAGATAGGAGAAGAAGAGCACAAGGTTCAGAAGGTAGTCTGGGACGGCCACTCAGCATCCATGGAAAAGGTCTCACAGAAAGCCAGGGAGAACATCTCTATTGAGGAACAGATCGCTGTTATTCATAAGGTCAAGGGACTTGTGTAAGTAACCACTCATGTCTCTAACCCTTAGGCCAGTCCAATTTGATTTTTGGTCTTATGGAACTGCCAACCAATTTTCGGGAAAATTCCCAAAATTTAATTCCCTAATTTCTAAAAAATAATAATAATTTTGCGCCTTGTTTTTTGCATTTTCAGGCCACTATATTTAAAGAATACATTCAAAATAAATCAAATTCTGTGATTTTGGGTTATCGCATACATCGTCAAGATAGTGCCTCTTCCTATGTAAACACTGTCCTCAGGACTGAGATTTTTTTATAGTTTTTTTGCACCTGACAAACCTGAGCAAAAACATCTGTAAGACCAAAAATCAACTAGGACTATCCTTACATGTTTCCCATTAAGCCATGGAAAGCATCTCATTTCTATATATTCAGGAACTGATCACTGTTATTTATGAAGTCAAGGAAATTATGTAAGAAATCTAATCTATTTAGCAAAATATTTCAGGAATTTTCTTGAAAGGGAAAGATCAAGTATGAATTCATTGAAATATTGTTGGTTTCAAGATGTTTGCATTCCTTTCAGACTACCTGGACGAAAACAGCAAAAATAGGAATAAACAAATTAGAAATATACATGTTTATTTGAGCTGTCTGAATAGACCTATGACTTCAAATGGTAAATAAAGAATTTATCCACTGAGTGAAGAACTTACTAATTTATTTGTTTTTGGCAATGATTATACAGAGGGAGCGGGTGGGTTAGATCTGTTTAAATTCTGGTATGATGTAATTGAAGGTCTAACTATTGTTTGGAGATGTTGATGCTCTTACAGTATAGACAGTATTCTTTTAACTCCATTTTGGGATAATAGCAATATAGCAATTACTCTCCAAAAACAATGGCTTAAACAGGGTATTACAATGGTTTGGGACTGAATGAACTTTAAGGGAAGTACCTTTTATTATTATTACTACTGAGGACTGAATAAAAACAATTTAAAAATAAAAATGATTATAATATAATTTGCAATTGGAAATTATTTGGGCGTCTTATATTTCAAGAGAGACCACAGTATACTCAGATTACGACCATAAACATGTATTAACCTATTAGAATAAGGCATAACACTTATACAATGTCATTGGAATTATATTGAGGTGAAAAAACTTAAATTATATGCTTGAAATTGACATTGCAAGAAATAACACTATCAATTTTGGGAGTCCTGAGGGGTGATTTTTGAGGATTAGGGTGTCCAAAAGACACCCAGATGCCCTGCTGGCTAGGACTATGCTCATAGGACCAGTGTATGTTTATAAATGAATATTTCTATTGTTTATTCCAGACATGATGATGAGAAGGAGAAGATAGGTCCTGCCATGCCCAAATCCTCCTCCCATATCATCAACATCCCCCATCCACCCTCAATGATGGACAAGCGCCCCCCTCCTCCCCCCGCACCTAGGGCACCCATGCCCCCCAAACCCCCTGTCAGCGCCCCCAAACCACCACCCCCGGGGCCCATGATGAACACCAACCGCATGCTGCCCATGTCTGGCCAGCCCCCTCAGAGGATGATGGTGCTGCCACCTAGGCCCCCTATGCAGCCCCCGCCTGGAATGAGGGGACCCCATGTCATGGGTAAGTGGATTTCAGTCAATATGTATCCAGAGAATTCTTATGTGCGATTTGTTCATCTTTTAGTGAAACAGTCTTTGTCTGACATCTATTACATATGTATGTATGCACCTTTATTGACTGCAATTGTTACTTGCAAAATAGAAATATACACAACGCAGAAAGTATCAAAATATACATAGAAAAATGAAAAATAAGTTGATAAAGAAAAAATGCGTAGATAATGATAAAAAAATCAATATAATAAATACATTTACTGTGTCATAGTATGCACAATACAATGCTTTATCCCATAGCTTGATTGCGCACTGAATAAGCCAACCTCAATCTTTCATGTTCCATAAGTGCAGATCTGAAAGTCAAGATTTTGCGATAAACTTTTACAATATACATTACATGATACACTATGTAAGGGGTTTCGCTTTTCTAAAATCATATACTTCTATTTTTCTATTCATTTTAATGGATGATAATCTCCAACAGTCTCCCTTCTTGTTCTTTGAACAAAGGCCTTTAGGGTATTTTGTTTTGCATTGTATTCTGTTAATCTAATGTGTTTTGTCTCATGTTTCTTCAGGTATGCTTGGCCTTTGAACAATAGATATTTTGTTTTATATTGTATTCTGTTATTCTAATGTGTTTGTTCCCCTGTTTCTTCAGGTATGCAGCGTCCCCCCATGCATCCTCCCATGCCTCCCAACATGCCTCCCCAGCACCCCCCGCGAGGCATGGGGGGTCACGGGGGCTTTATGCCGCCACGCCCCCCTCACCCAGGTCCCCCTAGTCACATGATGGATGACGGACCCCCCTCGAAGAAGGCCAAGACTGAGGACAGTCTCATACCTGAGGCAGTCTTCCTGGCCAGGAACAAGGTCAGTTTTCTTGATAGATATCTTAGATAGGTCTTCTTTTCTTCAATGTAATTGGTGTAAGATTGTAAGTTCTGTTTTCATTTTTGTGAAAAAATTTTAACTGTGAAATGTGTTTCTTTTCTTTGTAAACAAAGAAGAAGTTTTCTACTGTTTTAGAAATAAAGAAATAATTCTTTAAAAACTAAATCTTACTTACATTAGTGAACAATAGTTTGAATTCCATGATGGGACGCACAAAGATTTCAATGCATATTTTGCTATAAGAAATGCAGTTTTCTCCAGCATTGAGATTTCTTGATACCCATTCATTTCTGTAGCACTCTGGAATATTTCACAGAGACATGTCAATAAGAACCAAACCAGCAACTCTCCTTTGATCATTTTGCATGTTCATGCTCTATTCCCAAGATATTTTAACCCTTGTGTGGCTGGTGGCTAATTTGACCAATACAAAATCATGCAATAAACCTAAAAAATGATTGAACCCCTGGCATATGGGTACTGGCATCTAAGAGTACTCAGTGAGAGCTATCTAATGAATACCAACATAACAGGGTTTAGATGCTTTTCAAATATATTTCTGTCCTTGTGCTTCAGGCTAAAGTAGCCTCAGCATTGGAAGGTTTATAATAACAATGCAATATTGAAGAGTTTAGGTCATATGTCATATACTAGAATTTCTTCCAATAAGGCGGATCTCCTTGCTAAAATTCTTCATTGTTGAAATATTTGTTTCACCATTTCTCTTTGTTTTTTTAGGGTCCTGTGACATTCCGAGTACAGGTGCCCAACATGGCCGACAAGGGTGAATGGAAGTTGAACGGACAGACTCTTACCTTCACCATGCCTCTGACCGATGCCGTAAGTGAACATTTCATCAATTTCATGATAGTTAAAGAGTACTGAAGGTATAAGATATTAAGGGATAATGTTTTGAAACTGTAGAACAAGAAATTAATTTGAGGTGCAAATTAAGCAAATTTGTGATTTTGGATTTTTTCAAGATTTTTTTATTCCGAAAAACCAATATTGAAGGTTAATATTCTAATGTCAGAAATAATACATCTGTCTTTTATTATGCTGAACTGACCCCACTCAGAAAAGTATGGCGTAAACTACTCAGATTGAATTCCTATTTTGCAGTAAATCCAATAGTATTTAGTGACATTAATTTTTAAAATCCAAAAAAAAAAAAGGAATGAATGGTTTTAGTCGAATGCAGAGGAAAAAAGGATTTTTTTTACAAAACCGAATAAGAATGCCCCTATAGTTTGGCTTGCTCAGATTTCATCAGAAATACATGTACTTTCTGTTTCTTAGTCTAATGGTTCAGTTAGATTTTGTTATTAATGTTTCTTATGATTGTTTGCAGGTTTCTGTGATCAAGGCTAAGATTCACGAGTCGCTGGGAATGCCTGCTGGTAAACAGAAGCTACAGCTTGATGTAAGTAAAATTACCTGAACATTAGTGTTTACCTGAAGTGTTCACCTTAAGTTTACACCATAAGTGTTCATCTTAAGTGTTCACCCTAAGTGTTCACCCTAAGTGTTCACCATAAAAGTTCACATTAAGCTTATAACCTAAGTGTTTAACTAAAGTGTTTACTTTAAGTGCTCATCTTAAGTGTTCAAATTAAGTGTTCACCTAATGTTTACACCCTAAGTGTTCATTTTAGGCATTCATCTTGGGTTTACAGAGTGATTGCCTCAAGTGCTCATTTTTAGTGTTTACATTTAGTGTTCACATGAGTGTTTACCTTAACTGTTCACATCAAGTGGTTACTTAAAGTGGTCACCTTAAGTGTTACTCCGTTGAATTTTACAAACCTCACAATAGCTACTGCTGAGGTTTGATAGAAAAAAACAGTGGCCCGACTGATGAGCCTCTGGAAACCATTAGATTGCATTTTTGCGCTTTTGTTTTTAAGTTACTTCCAAAATAGTCATAGGTCTAGATGGCATTCATCAAGGAAAAATGTTTATGCAATTTCTAGCGTGATCGCCAGCAATACCTAATAGTCTGGAATCTTTAGTTCATGACTATAGCAACCCAAAATTATCCTCAATATTATATTTTCAGAAAATGATAGAAATAGTGTATCCAAAACTGTCCTGATATTTCTGGTCTTATGAAATGGTAGAGGTATATGGAAGTGCCTATAGCTAAATAAAAAACACCCAAAACCCTTTTTCATGCAAGCTATATGTGTCTCTCAGACAATCCTTTCTCCTCTTTATATAATGGTGACTCTAATTTTGTCTTTTCTAGGGTTTGTTCATCAAGGATTCTAACACGCTGGGCTTCTACAACTTCATGCGAAACAGTAACATCCAGCTACAAGTGAAAGAGAGAGGAGGCAGGAAGAGATAGATACTTATTTCTTATACTATGCCAACTTCTAATACAAAATCTGATATTACGTCACTTCAAGAGCATCACATGCATGCTCTTACTACCGAGTATGCAATTTAGCTATATTTGCTGTGTTCCGCAAAATACAAAAGCTTCTTACTGAATTGTGATGTTGTCATGACTAGAAAAGTCTAAGCACATAATATAAATATGTTATTGAATGCTATGCAGGGCTTTTGTTAGGTTTTTGATACTGGTTATTTAAAATATCCAGTCATAAATTTGGGTTATCACATTTTGAGGAGAGACAGCAAGGCAATCCATGTAACAATCATAAATGTGCATCTGCTCTGTCTATGAATAATATCACAGTATCCAAATTATGATAAAATTTTAATTAATTTCATGAAATATCCACATTTATGAATTCCTAACTCAAATGTTTGAGTGTCATGGTATGTGTTTTCATGATTAGGTTCCCCAAATGACCCAGTGACTGGCTAAGGCCCTGATGCTATGTACTTGCTGTGAATAGAATATTACACTGAGCACAACATACTGATCATACTTCAAACAACTTTCATTTTATTTATGAAATAAAACAATCCACCTCTGAATATTGACTTTATTTTTATTTTTTTTCTATTTCATTAAAACTGCATTGTATGTGGAATAAAAAGCCTCACAGAAGTCCAAATGATCATGATCATCAGACTACAAGCTCCCACTTGATAGACATTTTAACGACTTTTTCAAAACTCCACAATCCACCTCAAACAGGGTGAATTAGGCAATATTCCTCAGAATAACTGTCTTATGTTTCTTTACTTTTATCATGTAATGCAGCCCCTCTATGCTGGGCACCCGGCTAATGTGGACTATTATTCAAGGTCCCATATTTACTTCCTAGTTCCTACCCCAACCTAAGTGGACACTCATTTGCTTCGCAGACTTAAGATTTTTTAGACCATTAACCTTTTCCTCCCCTCATTCATAGCTATCAATTGGAGAACTCATTTTTAAAAAAGCATCTTTTTGTATAGATTTTGCCAAACAATTATCAAATTTTTGTCTGTACATTAAGATATTGCTTCTGCCTCATATGAGCATGTTTGGAGGCTGTCAGGCAGCAAAAACCATTAAACCAGTTGAATCTATTTGTCTGGTCTCCAATAGGTGTAACAGGCAGGTTCTGTACTGTTTGCCTGTAACTACAAGTGATGCCCCATTTTTTATCTCATTGAATGAGAGAAAAAAAAGAATTATTTTGAATGCCAGGTGCCTGTGCTCCCCGTGTTCCTATAATTACAATTCGGGAAAGGACTTAGGAGGGGCTCAACATAATTAAAGCAGGATGAATATCTGATGGAAAGTTGATCAAAGTTCCAGCATTTGTGTGATGGGTCTGTTTTTAGAACGGTCATATGTACAATTAGGATTTATCAGAAACACACCTTTAGAAAGTAAAGTGCACTATATGGTTTATCCAAATCAGCCGTTTCTAATATGATCAAAAGGAAAGCTGAGTACATGGAGGCTTTTGAGTGTAATACAGATAACCATCTAAGACAAACCAGTATTGAAAGGTATGTCTGCCAGATCTTTTTACATTTTTTTAGTTCCTCACAAAAATGTGCTATTTTTTGAGGTATTGGGTGTCTAAATAACACCAAGAGACACTGCTGGGTAAGAACCAAGAAGTATGTCCACTGGGCCTCTTCTTGGGGTAGTACATGCATGAGTGGGTCAACTAAGGATCCAACCCCCACCCACACTGGCCCATTGCTGACTGCTCCAACTCTTTCACATCTATATGATTTGACCATCCAAAATAATCAGTAAATGTAGTGTAAATGTAATACCCACTGTTTTTGTTCAGTTTCCTTTGATATAGACTGAAGTACACACCAAATCCCTGTTGGTAATCCAAAATGGTGAAACTATGCTATGCATTCATGATCACGGTAGGTGAGTTCATATTGCAATGAGACAAAAAATTGAGACCAGGAAGAAAAATGCAAGGGGTATTTCAATGGCAGAAGCACTAAAGAGAGCCCTCCTTCACAACGTCTCACAAGGCCAACCTTCCGGTAATGGAGATTCAGCAGAGACTGAAACCTGCGACCTCACGCTTGGAAGCCTGGCATTATAACCACTAGTCCACAGGGGGTCCCCGAAAAGTATGGAATAGAACAAGTTACAGAAAGAGGGTAGTAAAGATATTCCCCTGTAATCATTACAATCAAATGTGTTATCACTGTTAAATATATGACAGATAATACACTCAGACCACTTTCCTGGAAATTCCCCGTTTTCTGGCATAAAATTAAACATACTAGTACTAGTATAACTGAGTCATCTGATGCTTTCCAAAATTCATTTAGGATTCCATCATCACCAGGTGCTTTATTGTTTTAAAGAGACTTAACTTCCTGTGTCATAAGTTTACAATCTACAATGTTATAGCTATCAGGTAGGTTAAGCTCAAGATTCTTCTTTACCTTACTGTGCAAAACAAAGAGTATTCGCCATGGCCTGGTGGTCACGATGCCTGGCTCACAAGTGTGAGCTAGCAGGGTTGGCAGTCTTTTGAGAGGCAGTTTTTACCAGTGAAAAAACACCCTGGTTTTACGTCCTGTAAGGAATAAGTTTCTTCCAATTACTTCAATATTTTAAGAAACCTGTCTTCTAGTCATTTGGGTAGATTTTTTGTAGATGGAAAGGAATAGCATGAGACCAAAAGAGCTAGCTTTTAAAAACCTCAAACTGACATGTTAGTGATTTCGCTTATGGTATGTAAAGCATGGTTTTCATGTACTCAACCAAACAAGGTTCTAGTATGTCTGAATAAGAGGAGGTAGCTTAACCACTCAAAATAGCTACTGCGATATCAAATATACTTGACATCTGTACTCATACAAGAGATATTGGCTAGGCTGTAAAGGAGGAGTCTAATTGAATTAGGTTTTCTAATTACTTTTTGTTGAACACATGTCTTCAGAACACCTTTAGAGGCGGGGGCCAGATGCAGTCTGAGCATATCACAAGAAGTCAAGTCCTTAGCAAGACCGTTCTGTTCAGCCAAGTAGCATATATGATGAGTGGGGGAAGATCCAAGGATCCTATGTGGGAGCAGCACTAATTCGGAAGTATGCCAGATGCAAGACATGCAACCATCAGCAGAGTACGTATCCAGGCTTGCAGAAGGAATGATCATCACCAGAGTAGAAAGAGGCAGCTGGCACATCTAAATTTCCTCACGAGAAGATGTTGCTGCAAGATGATTTTTATCACAGTGTACTCAGTGGGCTTTCGACTCTCTCCAATGACAGCTTGATGAGAAGGTTGCTAAGTTCTTCTATGGTTGCAACATTCCCTTTGCTGTAGCAGAACATCCACTCTTCCTAGAAGTGATCTAATCTCTGCTTCCAGGATATAGAGTAAACACCAGAAAGGCCATAGGGGAGAAACTCCTGAATGAAGTGATTGAAGTCACTGAGGGACTGAGGGGAAATGAAGCAGCATTTAAAGGTCCAGGTAGTGACACTGGGTAAGATGGCATGAGAAATATTCTCAATGACCCTGTAAAAGCTACATGTGTGGATCAATACTGAAAACTTCTTAGAACTGTGAAGTAATGTGCCAGGAGTCTATCACCTCTGCAGAATGTAACTATGGGTGTACTGTGAAGACCGGGTTAACAAACAATGCTGAGAACAGTACGATTTCCACCCCGGTCAGTGCTGGAAACTACTCACAACAAATCTAAAGCTTTGACACACTTTTTCTTTTAAAGGCCCTTGATATGAGGGACAAATGTCAGTTTTGAATCGCATAAAATGGCAAGGAACTTTGTTTCATTTTTTACAGGAATGGAACTGTTATTTAAAACTAAATACGGATTTGAACAAAAATGGACGCAGAGAGTATTTGATTAGGAAAGTTTAAAACCATAGTTATTAGGAATTTGGATTTTTTTTCTCGTCACATTTATGCCATATTGTTGCGGGTTAGACTCCTCGGCCATCAGAAATATTTCCAACTGGTGTAATATGCCTTTTCAAGGTGGAAAAAGATATACAACACATTCTTACAAAAGTTTAAAAATGCACAAGTTGATCATTGCGCTTCTTGTTTTCCGGAAGCCACTTGTTCTTGTTCTTGTCTTGAATTGCATGCCCTTTCACATAGAGCCTCTTAGTGATTTTAAGTGGTGAAGACTAGCACATTCATAATCTAACTCTCAACATGTGACCATCACCAGCCTGCGCCTCCTGCAATGTTATTATATTTATAGCGTTTTGTGAGCATAAACACCTCCTGCAGACCCCCAAGTGCCTATGATTGTAACCGAGAGTCTTTTATGGGTCTAGTAGAATATCCACCTTGTGCCCTTCTATATCAGTGTCTAAGTGTCTGCGGATGCACTCCCATATCCTTGGGAGGAAGGCTAATCTGATGTCCTCCATTGCCCTGCATTCCAGCATAAAGTGTGTCCTATTTTCGGCTCCCAGTTGGCAAATAGGGTAGTCAGGATCTATGCCAAATTGGTCGAGGATGGCACGGTTTGTTTACAGGCGGAAGGTTCATGGCTAGTTGGGCGTTGATGATCGCCTCCTGTGTGGATATGGAATCGTGATTTTCTGTTCCCCAAATGGGATGTACCTGACATAAGGGTTCACTGGGGCACACCAGACTGCACGGCCATCAGAAATATTTCCAACTGGTGTAATACTGTAGAACACGAAATTTCCGCGTGTGTTTATATATAGCGTACTTAGCGTCTGGTGCCGCTTCGCTATATATAAAAACGCTGTAGTTTGTCTTTTTTTTTAGCCACTGGTGGCGCTGACGTCAATTTTGTTAATAGATTTTTTTCCATTCTGGCGGGCATAGTCTGTTGCTCAGCTGAGTAGTCCTTGGTAGGCTTAGGTCCTTTCAGCCAGGCAAGCATTTTGATAAAAATGTTTAAAACCTAGCATTAAATGATGTTAAAAGTTACAGTTCTAGTATTTAAAAGTCACAGTCCAGGTTGACAGAAGCCAGAATACTGAGTGAGTGTTGCACAAAGCAACCAGAAGGACCTGGTGCCCAGCTATTGTTCTGGCGGCCCTGTTTACTCACAAACAAATGCTAAATTTAGGTTGCTTCACTCTGGCAGCATAAGATCAAGAGCTCAGTAGTGTGGCTTCTGTCAACCTGGACTGTGACTTTTAAATACTGTAACTTCTAACATCATTTAAAGCTAGATTTTAAACACTTTTAACACAATGCTTGCCTGGCTGAAAGGAGCTAAGTCTACCAAGGAGAGATATGAATTGTTCCCATGGCAGTTATTGCCAGTGCAGACCGCTCAGTTTCGGAAACTTTAAAACAGTCAGGGTCAGCGTCAAGAAAACGAAAGAGATCGGGCAACAATAGTTACTCAGCTGAGCAACGAGCTCAAATCGCCGACTATGCCCGCCAGAATGGAAACACAGCATCTGCCCGACATTTCAGCATCATATGGACGGAAGTCACGTCCGCCAAATGATGTAATTACGGGCAAGCATTCTCTGCTTAAATTAGTTCGTCTTTTTTGCGACAGATGGCGCTGTCAGCGGCGGCTGTTACGGTACAGAGACGCTAATACAGGTGAACTTGGATATGACGGACCACTGTACGACGGACTTTTGGCTATGACGGACGATATGCTTGGTCCCAGTCCCATGCATATTAACTATATGTATTGGACCATGCATAGGACGGATTCCGTATGCCGGAACTCGGCTACCACGGACCAATATCACGGCACACACTATGCTATTTACTATGTAATTAGCATTGTGTATGACAGACAAACAAGTTTCTAGCAGTCGGCTTATTCACGCCGTGATTAACACATGTGCTGAGTTATGTTCGGCCAGACAGAACTCAGTTAACATTGTCTGGTATTTCTCAGCAGACAAATACATGTATAATAAAAGTCCAGCCAGGCATATTCTTTCGCTGTTTTGACTTTTATATAGAGATCAACTGAGGTCCCCAATGCAATAAGATACATACTTGCATTTGACGGACTAAGTCCATCATATGCATATGACGGATTTTGCATATGACGGACCAATTTTCCTGGTCCCACTAAGTCCGTCATATCCAAGTTCACCTGTATAAAGATACGCTATGACGCAAAACTCCGAAATTCGCTATACATGGGACATGCGTGAATTTCGTGTTCTACAGTATGCCTTTTCAAGGTCAAAAAAGATAGACAACACATGTTCTTGATTTAAAAATGCACAAGGTGATCCATTGAACTGGAGTCCTGGCCCCGTAAGGTCATACAACGCTCTCCTGCCTGTCTTGATTTTGTCGCTGATAACTGTGACTGGACAGTGAGAGTTGATGTTTCTTTTGACTACCAGGTGGGTTAAAGGGACTCGACATATGGTACTGATATGTGGACGATTAATAGCTGGTCCCTGCTCATGTCGCCGTGGGTGACGGTTTTGGATTTTGTCGGGTGAATGTCATAGTGGTTGTCCTCAGCGAAGCCAGTAACCAGCACAAGTTGGGTTTGCTGTGCCACTGGGCTCTTCCCTGCCAGGATGACGCCATCCGCACACGTGGGGAACATGCATTGAGTAGGTTCCGACTGACAGCATCCTGAGGGCCTTGAGTAAGGGGTTAATGTAGATTTTGTACTCTAGAGGGGATAGGCTATGACCTTGGCCTACTCCTTGTTTGATTGGTGTGGCGGGTCCGAATTGTCCGTTGATCCTCACCTTGGCCTCTGAGCTGTTTAGCTGGTCCACTGTGACGTTCCATTGTGCAAGATCAGGGATGGCTTGGAGAAGTCTAAATTTCAAAATCTCATTGTCGCCTACATTGAAGGCTTTCCTTACGTCTAGGGCAGTGAGAAGAAGTGGCAGTGCACGTTCTTTTGATTTCATGACTAGCTCGGAGACAATCAGGGCAGCCAATAATGGGGACTATCCCTTTGTGAAGCTGAACTGGAGGTCTTCTTGGTCAAACTGGATTCTTACTAGGATGACATACTCTAGGATTTTGGAGATAACTGGGGTTATCTTATGCCTCAATATGAGTCGACTTGCTTTGGGTCCTTGTCGCTTTTTGGAACAGGTACAATGTATCCTGGAGCAGGATTTCTGGGATCTTTCCTTTCTGTATTATGATGTTAAGGATGTCTGCTAGGAGTTGGAGTGTGGCTTCTGGTGCATACTTGACATGCTCTGCCATGAGGCCATGGATGTCTGGTGATTTTCCATTGTTGAGGTTGGATATAGCCTTTCTGACCTCTGTTGCTGTGATGAGCTGTGTTTGGCACTGCTTCTTGTGTACGATTGACTCCGCCACTCGAACCAAGGCCATTGCTCTTTGAAAGAGTTGTCGCACTTGTCTGATGGCTCAGCCAATGCAGCAAAAAGGGTTGTCCAGACTTCCAGCAGTTCATGTGTGCCATGGTCTCCACTATTGAGTTGCCTTTCTTGATTGACATCATCGTGGGTCCACTTGCTTTGTTGCTATTGACAAGTCTATAAAATAGCTTCTGGTCAGTGCCTTTGGCTTGATTGATGTTATCGAGAAGCTTTTACCTTCTTTTAGCGGATTCCTTACGCTGTTTGACTCTATGAGCCTTCCTGGACTCTGTTTTCCTGATGAACAGTGGATGAGGTCTAAGTGGGCGTCCGGCATCCTGCCATCGTCTGAGAGCTTGTTTGGATTTATGAAATGCAATCTTGATTGCAGGGGACCAGATTTTACTTGATTTCAGTCTTCTTTCTTTGATGGCTGGTGTTGATTTCTTAGCAGCATCTTGGAGTAGGGAGTTGAGTGTTATTGTGGCTGCGTTGGCGGTGCCAATATCAAATGGACTAGAGATGTTTTTGATATTCAGTAGGATATGTTCCTTGTAGGAGTCAGTGTCACATTTGGCCCATTGGACTTTCTTCATCAGCAATGGAGCATTTTCAATATGGCTACCTTTTTTTGTGATATGGAATCAACAGGTCTGCAGCGATGAAGGCATGATGGCTGGTGTTTTGTGGGTCTTGCAGATGAACCTTCACATTTTCCACTAGCTGAGCATGCACATTCTCTAGGATGAAGTCGATCCTTGAGTTTCCATTTGTGATGGTAAGTTTCATCAGATGGGTAGTTTGGCGGGCAGTGTAGGCCCTGCTCCCTCACGAACTGTTGGAGAGTTTCATCTCTGCAATTCTTCTGGGCGAGCATATCTGCGTTGAAGTCTCCTGTTACTATTAGGTAGTAGCCAAATAATTTGTCACATATTGCTCCCAGCTCCTCGAGTGCTTGCTGGTAGTCACCCTCTGTGTAGGATGCCCTACATTGGAGGTTGCTGGTAATGATGCAGATTCGATTCTCTTCATCCTCGTACGTGATGGCGCAGAATCTATGTGTACCCACTTTTTGGGGGTGATATGGTTGTTCAGGTCTTGGTTCCAAAAGATGACAACCCCGCCGTAACCACTGGGTTTTTGTATTTTGGGCTCCGTGATGAGTGAAGAGGATTCAAGAAACCAAACAAGATGGTCATTAATCATTCTCTTCATAGTCTTGCAGACACAACTGGTCAATGCTGTAGGGCGGTGATTATTTGGACTCTTTTCCTGGCTTGGTGATGGGTATGAGGGTGGCTTCTCTCCAGGAAGGTGGAAACTCTCCAGTTTTCCAAATATTGTTAAAAACCTTTAGAAGGCACTGGAGAGAAGCTTCAGGAAGATGCTTTAAAATTTGGTAGTGTATATGGTCTGGTCCAGAAGCTAGCTGTGTCCTGGGATTAGCCAAGTGCAGTCTGGAGTTCATCCATTGAAAAGGGTTGGTTGTATGGTTCTGTTATGTCGGATTGGAATCTAAGTGGGTGTCTATCTTGTCTAATTTTGAAGTGTTGGAAATTAGCTGAATAATGTGCAGAGGATGAATTGTAGGATATTGCCTCCCCAATGGTATTGTTAATATCCCTTGGTTGTGATTTTTTTTGTCCATTCTTCTCATTGTTTTAATGACGGAACGCCCACCATATCCTTGATTTTACGAAACATGTCCCAGCATTTTTTCATTCAAGTTCTAGCATTTAATTTTGATACACATTCGTGCCAACTATTATTTCTATTGGCACAAATGACCTGTCTGGCTTTGGCCCTGTTTACACAATATTCTCATGAATTTGCATTTGTGGGAAATCTTTTAAAAGTTCCAAAAGATCGGTTGCGATCTATGTAAACACATGGGCTGACCAGTGTGATTAATGCATAACTCATCATAAATGATGCGTTTGAGTTGAATATAGCTGGATTCTTTGAATGAGCAGCAACATAAGGTGAAGGTTATTTGATTTATTGGTTCCCAGATCTTTCCCAGACCAATTGTATAGAGTCGGGAGGTAGGTAAATATAAATAAAGTTGATTCTTTCTTATTCTTCTTTACACATGGAAATGTTGAGTAGGATGTTAACAGTCGGGAGGGAAGTAAAAAGTATTTTTGGCCAGTATTAGAAAAATACTTAAACAATGACTTTAAGTATGCTGGTGCATTTCCACAAAGCTGTATTGCATTGGCTATCATAAAGTTGTATAATTCAGGTATCAATATTCTTATATATTTGTAGTTTTATTACCACATATGGTAAATTTATTGTAGGCTTGGTGTACCTACTTATGGCTTGGCGGCAGAGCACAAAATAAAGTGGGGGTATTACATTTATTTTTCAGTTGGGACCATTCAACTTCGATTGGCGGATCCATGAAGCAATAAATCAAATAACCGTCGCCTAATGAACATACAATGAATATTTGATATCGATGCCAAAGTCTTAAAAGGAGATATTGGCTATTGACAAGATGCCCCTGAGGGGTTTATTTACCTTTTTTTCAAATTAGTTTATGACTGCGCTGAGTTATCAGTTGAACTATTGAATGCAACATATCTAGGGGCGTATTAAGTGGAATCATACAATAATGAGCTTATCAAACACCTACTGAATGCATTTTTCCTGCAAAGAAAGTGTTTATACGTTTTACATTATTTGAATGTGCGTGTGTGGGGGGGGGGGGGGGGGGGGGGGGGGGCAGTGACAAAAAGAAACAGGTGAACTGGCTTAATCCGGTTGGATGTGGAGTGGACCCTTAAAGGGCAAATGCACCATCATGATGTTTTAGGTTCAAAATGTGCCTATACGTGTCACCTTTCAAATAAGACCACCCACAAGTCTGTCCTCCTCAGCAGTCCTCAGATATGGCTTATGAAAGTTAGTAAAAAACTGGCCTGAGCCTGGGTATAGAGGCTGACATTATCAGAAGTGGTGCTTAGGAAGTGACTGCCAGTCCTGCTTCTGATTGGTTGAGAGATATCAGTGGCTGGAAGTGACTGCCAGTGACTGAAGTGGTGCATTTGCCCTTTAATTTCTGTCAAGATTAAGCAAAATCTGGATTATGCATTAAGGCATAAAATAGAAGAATTTAGCAAGCACGCATGGCAGGACGTGTACATTTCAAAACTCAAGACGGGATAGTGACCCATCGGCTATATATTAACAACTATATATCTACAACTATATATCTACCCTCCTTCCCTGACCCTCCTGCCACATCCCCCTGTCTACTAGTATTTAATAGTCTGTCCTCTTCGTATATTGTGGGAGAGGACATTATTTCTGATATCTGTGGCAATGACTTGGGCGTGTCGTACCATGTGATAGGACACGCTCAATTTATGATCGTCAATGCGGATAAAAGCATGCTCTTAAACCTTAAATGGTAAAGAGCGTGCCTCAAAAATCGTCCGGTTATTGCGAGGGACGGATTAAACTGTCCGTAATGAGCACTGAAATTTGCATGTAAATATATTGGGTGGGACGGGGTCCTTGAAATCTGTACGGTAAATCCGAAAATCGGGATAAAACACGCCCGTATTAAGCCAGTTCACCTGTATGTTCATAATCCCGTACTTTTTGATGTATCAGCTCTTACAATCCACAGTAAAAAAGTATTATTCACACCTCCAAATATCTGAATGAGTTCCCAGGGAGGGCACTTTGATATTTAGGGGGTGCATACACTCGTTATCAAAATTTGAAAATACACCTAAAGCACTGATTTCAGCCCAAAAAAAGCACCCTTATTTTCAAAAAACGCTGACCTTTTCTAGTTTAAAAACACCCCTTCTTTTATCAAAACACTGACATTGGATGAACGGAAACACGTATTTAAACTTTAGATTGTATAATTCTCTCCCGGGGGGGGGGGGCACTGAGGTACAGAGGGGGGCCGCACCTTCGTTAGGTATTTCGCGGAAGAAGGGGCCTTTTTTTAAGACCTCCGCATGTCCGCGATTTTGTAAAAGAAGGGTACTTTTTTGTACCCAGGTACGAAGTATGGGGGTCAAAATCCCCTTACAATCCACGAAATATACGCGGCTCTGACGCCGAGTGACTCCCGAAGTGACTCAAGGCTTCCGAGTTTGCTGCCGCCACTTGCTGCCGCTAAACAAGCAGAGGATTATAAAATCTTAAGTTAAAATACGTGTTCCCGTTCATCCAATGTCAGTGTTTTGATAAAAGAAGGGGTGTTTATAGTGGAAAAAATCAGCGTTTTATTAAAATAAGGGTGCTTTTTTGGCCAGAAATCAGTGCTTTAGGGGTATTTTTTGATTTTGATAACGAACGTATGCACCCCCCTAAATACCCAAGTGCCCCCCCCCGGGAATTCTCTGCCTATTTAGCGGCAGCAGACGCAGAAGCCCAGTCACTTCGGGACTATCTTAGCGTCAGAGCCGAAGCTATTTTGTGGATTGCGAGGGGATTTTCACCCCCTACACTTCATACATGATTATAAAAAAGTACCATTCTTTTACAAATCGGGGACATGCGGAGGTCTTAAATAAGACCCCTTCTTCCGCAAAATACGTAACGCGGGTGCGGCCCCCTCCGTACCTGACAGGAATGAGTCATGAAGAAAAAGGAAATACTGGATAATAGAAAAAAAAGATAATCAGTTTCCTTCATTTTTTTGTTCAGAGGACAGTTATAGTCGCATTAATCGGTTTCATTATCAACATTTATCTTAAGAAAATTAAGACAATAATAACAACTGAGAAAGTTCAGTAAGCACTCTAAATTTTGCCTGTGAATTTCTCAACGCAGATCCAAACATAGTTGTCCTGAAATGGCTTGCATTTATAGCCTTCAGAAAACAGAATTCCTCACTCTCTGACATGGCATGATAAAACATCTCAAATAACAATTACAAGGAGAAGTAGCTGTAAACCTTATGGACTTAGTAATCACTTAGAAGCCAGTCTGTCATGCTGGTCTTTGTCAGTCTACCTTTCTTTGAGGAAAACTCAATCCGTGTGTTGAGTCATTTCTCCCTATAATTCCTCTCTCTGAGATAAGATATGAAGTTGGAAACAGTCCACATTTTGATTTTTTTTCTTATGACATATCAATCTAATCATTTATGTGAGACATCCCGATTGTTCAGATGGTTCTACTGAACTAATACAGGCCATGTGGGGAGAACATTCTGCATATAGGGGTGTACAACTATCTGATAAGGGTGGAAGGAAAGAAGGACCCAAAGGGCAGGGTTTGTACGCCGCTTTCAACAGCTGATGCCATATTTTGCCGAGAAAGGAACCGGGAAGAAATTCCCTTCTCTTCACAAATAGTTCCAAAGAGTCTTTTAGTTGCAGAAGAACAATTGACAGCCCTCCACAACGCTGCACATGTATATAGCGACCAGGTTGACCCGCTTGGGGATCCAGCAGAGAAAAGAACCTGGGATCTCACACTTGGGAGCTTAGATAACCAAACACAAAAAAATACTAAGAATACTAAGAATAGGTAGAATTTGAAACAATTTAAATCCGGACCAGCTATCAGATTTGTTCTGGTTTCAGCTTCACCAAGTGAGAAGCTGAAGGGAGTCAAATTACAACTCATGTAACAACAGGAAATCTGTGTCTAGTTACCCAAGTAAAGTTAACAATGTATGTACTATCGAATATTCCCCACAGCAACATTCATCTTTTTTTCAAATATTCGTGTTTTATTGAACTATTGGCTTGTTAATCAGATTTCCTATTCATTATATGCCGAAATTTATGAAAGCGCTAAATTGTTGCCCACAACCCGAGCCTACAACCTTGGATGAAGAAAAGAATGGATATGTAGCGAGAGACCAATTACTATATGCGCTATATAGTGAAGAGCTGGACTTATGCCAGGAGTCACAGATCTGCCATCAGCGCGAGGTCACGTGGGAACAAGGACAAAACAGGGCTCTCGTGTGGATTACATTACAGAGAAAGCTAATCTCCACCATTAGCTGGGCCTGCGTATAGCTCCAATTATGGGCCTTTAGCGGCTATTAGTTGACACTGGTTGAGGATAGCTTGTACAGGTTGACCGGCTGGTTTTGAATCCACTTGTGTTTGGTCATCTATGCAACAACGCAGCTAGATGTGGTCATCGTTACATGTCTTGTTTTGAGTACCGTGCGCTTCGTCACGTGGTGTTATGAAGGCGGGAATCGTGGACGAGCATTGCAGACATGATGACCGGGCCAATGATTATCACTTCAAGTTTTGTGACCCCAAATATTCACAATATATAAACAACACCCCAATTCTTAAATATTCTCGTGATTCGTGTTATCTGAAAACTCACTTGCTAACAGCTCACTCACTTGTTAACAGTGGTTGCATGAATCTCAATCACTTTCATTTTTTGTACAAATTATACCTTATTGAGCTATCCTTACTCGTTTTTCCACTCATCTTCTTTCCTCGTGTTCTATTGAATTAGATATCAACAAGGGGGTTGAATGAAATGGACATCTCTCCACCATTACCCAATTGAGAAAGGCTATCGCAAAACCCAGTTTCTTTGTCATCTACCCTAGTTTCGTTTTCCTAGATTTCATTTTCTTTAGTCAACTCCTTTGCGAATTTCCATATTGTTATGTTCTTTTGAATTTGCCACTATTAAACGACTCGCTAGCTCTGACCACGCCCCCGAGTCTGGCTCGCGACATGCAGAATTATATGCCTACCATTTTGTCTGGGCTTTTTGTGAAGGACTTGGCGATGGTTTTACCGGCTTCTACGGTTTCTTCCACCAATTAGTCTAATAACACAAGTCCAATAACAACAGGCGAATCATGACTTTCCTTCAATTTATTCCACCAATAATATCAGGCTAGTCATGCCTTTTTCCTTCAATATGGCAAGAATGATGCCGACAAAAAATGCAACAAAAAAACCCACACACACCAAAATTTATGATTGTATTGACCATTGGCCCCCTCACAGCATTGTCCAGCTGGGAGCAGATGCAAAATATTAATGTTACAGTCACCCGCTAGGTGTCGCTATCATGCAAAATCACCATGCTGCATCTCGACTGCGCCTGACTGTCAGAGACACGCTAGCCTGCACACGGCGTTTTGAATTCATCCCTGTTATCACATCAGTCGTAGTCTCCCGGTGATATTACAGGTACAGAACAACCGGGTTACGTGGTGGCACATCACGTATGAGTAAGCGTTAACACTTTCCAAGCAACAGCTTTTTGGCGCTGAAAACCTAAGGGTTTTGGGCTGACGGACGTCCGTAATCCATGGTAAACCAGCAGGCACGAACCTACCCCATGCAACTGACCACTGAATGGTTGGAGTATCTCAACAGGACAGGATTGAAGAATTGTGAACGTTTCTGGGATCAGATTTGATATTTAAGGTAGGAAACGAGAATTTTTATCGGATTTGATTTTCTAGTGCGAGTGTTCCACCGGGGCAGTCCTTGGCATGCGAACTCTCCACTCTCTGATTCCAAAGAAAGAAGGCACCGGCATGCCTCTGATAGGCAATGTTTTCCCGGTGGATATTTTTAGACTTCCATTCCTATCTAGCGATGCCAGCACTTCAAGCCTTAGACTAGAAAGACACTTGCTTGATCGTACCCGAACCCAGGCCATAGGCATTTGACTTCACTACACTCACCCTCTGAAATTTTCCTCTATGAATTCTATGAAACAATGTGGGAAATTGACCTCGATAAACTGGCCAAAGCCGCTTCTTTGTAACCAGATACGTGATGACGTCATCTGCAGGAATCACCACAGTTGCATCATCTTCAGTTCCAGCTGGTTATAAGTAATTTATAGGTAGAAGATTTTTTTTTCGGAGGGGGGGGGGGGGGGGGGGGGGGGGGGGTGGGGTAGGTGGATGATTGGTCGATTGCTAGATGTCGATTGTTTTTCTGTCCTTGTTTTTTTTTTTGGGGGGGGGCGGGGGGGGGGGTGGTAATTGCATCATTGAGATGGGTGATAGGTGAGTGGTATTTTTGCGGAAGATTTCATCACTTAACAGGTAGAGATTCCCTAGGGTCAACTGAACTGCATCACGTAGATGGCTGACTTAATAAATAGAAGACCCTTACCTAATAACATCCCTGTAGGGGTAACTTAATGGTTTTCCCCCGAGGGCTTAGGGAAACCATCCTCCCAAGGGGATCCATTCCATCATGTTACCCCCACTTGGATGTCATTTTTGTGTTAATATATATATCAAACAAACTCCTTTATGGTAAATTGTCAACAATCATAACATACCAAACTACTGCGGGTAGCTAATGCAGGAAAAGACTGTCTGTTGTTTTGGATGAGGTCAAGGTCACATATGTCTGAGGACCAGCACTTTCCCTGTTAGGCGTCACTAGCAGCAGGAGGGAACTTTTCATGAGAAGTCGAAGAATGTGTACCTGAGGGGTGTCACATTTCCTCGTGATACACATACCTGTTCAAATGGAGTCGATCATGTGATGGAACAAATGTGTTGGGGACAAGGAAGAAAGTTGGTATATGTGAGTAGGGTTTTCCTAACCACTAAACGGAAGGATGGGGAATGGGACCCTGCCCCTAGGTCGGGGGACAAATAGGTAGAGGCCTGTGAAAGGAAGCCACTTGGTAACTCCCATATAATGGGGTGAGCCCACGAGCCAAAGTGTTTGCCAATCATAGTCTACCTACCTACATGTAGCTGGGCCTTACACGCTTGCTCCTTATTTTTAAAAAAATATTCAGATAAAATCCTGTAATGAATAAGTTTCAGATTATTTTAGAAGAATATTCAATCAACTATATAGTATATATATATAATTATATACTTATTATATAATTATATACTTTAAAAGAAATACTTCACCATTCTAGCAAGCAGGTAATTTGAAAATAAGTAATTGATATAAATTCATTCATTCATTAAATTTTCAGTGTTTTTGATTATTTTCTCTCTCTGCTCATATATTTGTCATTTGCTGAAGGTTATATTTGAAAAGATACAATGTTGTATCTGTAGTAACATCTGATACAATGTTGCCACTGTGGCCATATTCTCAAAGCTCAAGATTTTTTGTGATTTAATGATACCTAAGATATTAGCATAATAAAAACAATCTAATAGGTGAGATGTAAGGTGGGATGAATTGAGGGCATTTAAAATATTTTTCAAAATATGTTTTTATCAAAGCGTCATTACTAAAAAGTGTCAGGTAACTTTTGTTGTTTCTTGTTTACACGCTAGGGGCATGTTTATGCAGATCCCTAGTTACACTAGTAAAACTAGCATGAAAGGGATATTCAAAATAATATCAGGGCGTTTAGAATGTTTTTCAAAATATGCTTTAAATACTGTCTTTTGTTTACACACAAGGGGCAGATTTTGGTAAGGTTATACACTAGTAATACTGGCATGGAAGCCAAAGAGAGAAAATGGTATTGAGGGAGGAACTACCCTCTTGGAAACTACATTATTTTCTTGAGATTATATTGAATGATATTAACCCTTATGCTGCTGGTGGCTACTTTGGCCAATACCAAATGATGCAAAAAACTGAAAAATGACTGAAACTCTGGCAAATGGGTACTCATCTCAGATGGCTCCGCAAGAGCTATCCAATCACTACCAACATGACAGGGTTAAGATGTTTTTCAAAAATCTTTGTGTCCTTGTGCTGGGGCATTCCACAGTAAGCCTTCCGTCTATCACGGGACAAATTTGACAACTCAAAAGCAATTAACTCTTTAAATACTTTATTGCATGAGACAGTTTTGCTACATAATGCTAGCTGGCATTACGATGTATCTTTTGAACTGTTTGTTTAAAAAATTCCTTCATAATTGAAGGAGATAATCAAGCAAATACAGCCGTCTATCATGGGACACAAAATGGAAGTGGGTTTTTCATAACATTTTTCTCTTGCAAAATTCTCCTCAAATACATGCACTATGGCATTCATGCTTAATAGAATCCATTACAAAAATACTTAGCTTCTTCATGATATATTTTAGATAGTAAAATACTGTGTAGTTACAGAGGAAATTGAGCTTTTGTGAAACAAGGTCTGTCTATCACGGGACAGTCTATCAAGGGACAAAAATTCCACAACAGTTTGAGGGTATCTCACAAGAGTGTCAGCAGTCCTAACCTTCTAGAAACTTGTGTACAGTTAAAGTATATGCATTTCTAAGTGATGATGCATTTACAATACAAATTTAATTCTGATGAATAGTGTTTTTGAAGCATTTTATAGGGGTACAATGAAGACATTCAAATTTTGAATAAATACTTTGAAAATATAGCTATTACTACATGCACAATTCCATTGTACTTGTAAGCATTTGTTTTATAACTTAGAATAACTTTGAACAACTAGAAACTACTATTTCAGCAGAAAAACAGCTTTTTATGAAATTAGGTCTGTCTATCACGGGACGATCTATCATAATATCATTAGTGCCATAAAGTGACAGTTTACACTGTATAGAGGCTTAAATATTGCTAAAACCTATAAGCTAAGTAAACTAGCCTATAAACTACATACACATGTCTAAATTTGATATGCTTAAATATCTATTCTGTTCTGGACATCGAGAAATCTGATTCTAATCATGCAGTGACATGACACGTTTCCTACATGTTTTGACTCAATAAATTAAACTCATCAAAATGACCAAATTCCAACATACTCATAGAAATGCAGGTATTGTCATTAACAAAAAAGATCACTAGTTTTTGTTACAGTTTTGCTACTTAAGAACTAGTGAAATTCAAAGACCAAGATTGCTTCCTATTCAGCAGATCTATTCCATGCATATTGCAACATGCTTGGTTAACATGCTTGATTTCAATTAGGATTAGGCTAATCCAGGTAACTTAAGTGCTAGTTTCAGAGTCTGTGAAATCATTATTGCACTTAGCATTAAAAATACTTCTGTATGCACACGTATTTCCTTATATAGTTTTATATGCCTGTGGTGACTCAGTACAGGGTTAACACGCCTGATTTTAATTAGGGTTAGGCTTATTGAAGTAACTAAATTGCTAGTTGAGCATGTCAAATCATTATTACATTTAGCATAAATATTACTTCAGTATGCACAAAGTTGAGTTTTTTATCACTCTAGAATAAATAAGAAAAGTATTCTGAAGCTAATCATGAAGAGAGGAATGTTCTATCATGTTTTTCCTGCCTGGAAATGCCACCACAAGTTTGATGTCCCGTGATAGACACTGATTGTCTATCACGGGACATATTTGAATTGTCATTTATTTTTGATTCTGAGAGATTTTCTGTAAGAAAACTGCATCATACTATTCATTTTAATGCATAGGAGGAGAATATGTAAAGGCAGCATTCTATGTTTGTGCATCTAAGAGATATTAAAACTTTTTGATGTTTGACTGTCCGTCACGGGACAGCGGCAGAAGAAATCATGCTAAATGACATGTTTTCTTTCAAAAATGTCACTAACTTCAATATGGGTTATGTGAAACTGAGAGTTTAGGGCTCATTGCCACTTTGATATTAAAAAAACAATTTTTGAACCTTGAGAAAATGAATAATATGTCATGTCCCGTGATAGACACAATTTTTTCCACAAATTCCAGTTTCATAGTCAATAACTTGAGTTTGGGCTATCATAGAGAAAAATCAAAACCAGTTCCGAAAACTTTGAAAAGTTCTCTTTCAGATGTATGCAAAATAAACTTTAGTTTCAAAGAATGACAAAATGAGTAGTCAGGACCAAAATACTGTGGAATGCCCCTGCTTTGGACGGAAGTATACTCAGCATTGGAAGGGTTAAGATATCCTAATTCTGCCTTAGTAAGAGGTTGCTGAACTGAAGCACTGTCTGACTGCATTCTTACACAATCTGGCCTGGCTCTAAGCTATATGCACATCTCACAGGCCGTGTTTAATTATAGAGGTCAAGATGGGAATATGATACATGTAGGTCTACATTCTTAACCCACTAACACCAAGGCATGTAGTTGGCAGGATGTTAACTAGTCTGTGTCTCAGGCTGAGTAAGGTATAATGCCCCCACCACTATCGGTATATATACTGGGTGTTAAGTAGGTGTGATGTCTCTCTAACTATAGGTGGCAGCACAGTTTTCATGAGTTGGAGTTTGAAAACTCACTGCAGCTCAAATGTGTACCCCTTGAGGATTTATTTAGAACTAAACCTTGAGTGAAACCCACTCAGCTTAGATCTGTGAAAGAGCCAGATAACACAGACTTGAAGCAAGTCTAGATGTTAACTTAGCACAAGTTAGTCTGTGTGAAATGTCAGCCTTGATAATCTACCATGAGTCTCCAATGTTCATGCTGAATTTACTTTGTGGGCGGGGACAGCGGCTTGATGCAAAACGTCCTTCTGACCGAAGTTAACACATAAATATCAATAGTGGCTCAGGAATGTACATAGGGGGGAGGGGGGGAGTGCACTAGCTGTGACTAGCACCAAAAAAGTATGCCCCAAGGGGGCATTGTGCCAAAGTTCCTAAAAGTATTATTTGTGCCCCATAAAGGCCCCTCCTGCTGATTCAATGGACTGCTGCAATATAAGCTGGTCAGGAATGCCCTTTTGGACACCCATTTCCATACCTAGTTACTGCCCTGAATTCAGATCATTCAAAGGTTATTTGAAGGTGTGTTAGTGTAAGTTTGATTACTAAATACTAAATATTTAACCTTAGATTACACCGTGCCCTAAGAGTCCCATTATTGTGCCCAAACATGTAGTTTTACTGAAGTTTATTATGTTTTTAGAGCTGTTGTTGAGACAGAATTAGGCTAACCTTAATTGGCTTTCAACCAAGAGCTGTCATCCCAGACATCAGCAGCATTTCTAAGTTTAAGCAGGGTTTAACAGGTTAGTGTAGGCGTTCATCCTTGCAACTTATCTAGAAAGGAAGAAAACCCATATAAGTCAGGGCAAAATGTACCCTTCTTGAAAATAATTTAAACTAAATGATTTGGAACATTTTGATACTAAGAATTCCTTGGTATTCCAAACTCCTCAAGGTGGCTGAGACTTCCTATGCATGATTTTCTTAAGAAACTCATATGAATTCCCTTGTATTCAAAGCCCCTTCAAGTAGCCTTCATCAATGGGAACCTTGCAAAGCTTCTCAGGCCAAAATAAAATAAATGTTATGTTTGTGGTTACATGACCCCCCAAAAAAGGGTCTGTCGGTAGGCTTTTTTTTTTCAAATTCTTTTTTTGCTGATTGCCAGGTATTCTAATAAGAAGTGGCAACATAAAGACACAGTTAGGTTGTATTGTGCATATATGCTTTATATGTATCATTGTTGGCCTAATATGATATTATTTATAGTCCTTGTAGTACTCTAAGATTCAAAAGAAAAAGTCCTTTGTGTACCCGCAGTTCTTTTGTGTACCTACATTAAGACCAAAAATGATTAAAAAAAAACGTTACGGTCGGGTGGTCAAAACAGGGTCAGTAGGGTAACCACAAACATAACACTTTTTTTATTGGCCTCATCAAGGCAAGCATGAATAGCTTTACAGACATAATGGATGAATGAAAGTAGACAGCATCTACAACATTCAAAGGGAATACTATTGATAAGTATTAAATTACATTTGACTTGAAAAGCACAATCTTTTCGAACTACCTAAATATTTTGACGTTGCATTTTCTACACAGTCATCTGGAGTAATGCGAAATGTGAGTCCTTCATGTATGGCGGACTTGGCGTTGAATGTATTTAGTGTGGGTATCTTTGGTGGGAGTTTTGATTTATTTTCAATGTCACCTTGAGGAAGATCTCACACACTATACATACCTAAGTCATGTAGAAGTATTAAATTCAGCAGGGCTTGAAATTGGGGGCTCCCTTGAATTGTCCAGGAGCTCCCTCAAATTTCTGCAGGGAGCCCAAAGATGTACTGGTTTCTATACACAACACATTAAAGTGACATTTGAAGATACAATTGGGCTCCATGGAAACATAACTTGAATTTGAGCCCTGAATTGTTTACTAGCTGCACAGACTGGTTATCAGAAATGGTAGGTAGCCAGGCACAGCAGACGTAAGTGCTTGCCGGTTTGTCGTGTGACCTGCAGTCAGGGACTCAGCCAAGACCCATCCAGTTATGTTTCAAATGCCATTGCTAGAATTTGGTTGTCCTTCAAAATTAGCAATCATGAAAATTTTGGGTATCCCAATTTTTAAGAGGGACCACAACATATTCAGGTGAACAACTAAAAACATGAATTTACTTATTCAGGAAATGCACTGTACATAGTGTATAGTAATAGTATTTACATTTAAGTGGCTATGAACAATTATATAATAATCTGCTTGAAATGTTCACTTTTGAAAACTTCTGATATACAAATTTTGATGTCTAGATGTGTGACTTTCAAGGGTTTGAGTGTCCAGATGACCGCCAAAGCCCTTAGGCGCCCTGCTGGCGAGGGCCCTGCGCCCAAGTGCAATGACCCTTCTGCCCTTGGTATCCTTATCAGCCATCTATATGGTCTGACCATCATGTTGTGCAGTCAAGCTCAAAAAGCAAGATATTATTACATTGTCAAGTCCTAAAAGCTATTAATGTTCTTGGGTAGGTTCAGTTACGGGCATGACATTTCAGTGTAGAGCTTTCTCTTGCTGAAGCTGGATTAAGGATATACAAGGGATAAAGGTGTATGGTGACTGATGGCTAGATATTGTAGCGTTTACAGGTAAGGAAGATTGGTGAAATGTGAGTACTCGACAACCAACCAGGTTACTAAGCCTACCTCCAAGTCACTGGCAACTTTTTCACTTGCACTCAGCTGGATTCAAACCTAGGCAGTGGTGAGAGACAGTGGCAGTGGTGAGAGACCATGAGCGGTCAATGGCGATGGCTATCACTGCCAGCTTTTGATGTGGAGAGTAATTTAGATAACAGCATAACACATATAAATTCATGTGTATCCTGGACCACTGTTATCATCAGCCTCTGTGTAAGTAGGAGTGGACATGATTACAAGCAGTCATTATCACTCTGAGTCTCTGACAGTGTCAATTATCGCACTAGTCAAGTACTTTAAATAGATATGGTCTTATAGTTGTCTGTGACAGCAATCAGCACGCCAGAATGGAAGCTGACCAGATGGTGAATCAGCATGCCTGTATGTAACTTTAACCTAAAAGTGAGTCAGCTTATTAGAAAAATGCTGGGTTTCTCAAAACTTCACTCAGCCCACCTGCAGGTATTATCCAAGAGCTGGTGTTGAAAGAGTCATTACCATAGTCTCAGCCAGCAGGGCGTCTGGGTGCCTTTTGGACACCCAAAACCTCAACAATCTCACTTCTGGACTCCCAAAGGCATTTCTTTAAATATCAATTTATAGCATATCATTGAATTTTTTTCACCTCAATATAATTCCTATTGCACAGAATATGGACACAAAGTTTTATTTCAATTAAATAGTAAATACATATTTATGGTTGTAATCCAAGTATATTGTGGGTTCCCTTGAAAATTAGGACGCCCAAAAATTTAAGAAGTGCCAGTTTTAGGCACCCAGTTTCTAAATCCTGGCTCTTACTTAGCCAAGGTTGTCTTTAGTTCTGTTTAGTAGCATTCATTACTTCTGAGTGTTCAAATATGAGAGTTTCAAACATAAGTGTCTAGGAATAGGTCACTTATATTTATAATGTATGTTGTACTCCTGATTCAATGCTTCAATGATTTCAAAGAGGAAATCTCGTTGTCCAGGGTTTAGATGGTTAACAAATATCTTTGCATCCTTGTGCTTTTGATGCAAGTGGCCTTGGCATTGGAAGAGTTAAAATAAACACTGAGTTAGCATAGGGCAGGGGGTCACAGTCAGAGTCATATATCCTCCTTTTTGCCATGTGTGCGTAATTTTTCAAGCCGTCATTTTATTTTCCACATAAAATTGTTTTATTTATTTATTGTGTTTTTTGTGTCATCATCTAAATTATGAATGGCTATTATGGACATTTAATGGTATCAAATTAGGTGACTCAGATAAGTCTATGAATGAGTCTGTTTGTGTCTATTTCCCTCGTAATGCCTATAGAGCCTCTCTATTTAAGTGATACATTTTTGAACAGAGCATTTTGATATGTACATATTTGGAAGAGAAATGTTGATCAAAACCATGTTCCTTAATTGATTTTGAATGCTAAATTCCAAAACTATTTTCAATAGTGATTGAGATCCAGACTGCACTGATCAAGAAGATCACATAGCATGAAGAATATACCCTGGCAACCCTGGACTGCTTTATGTCTTCCCACTGGCACAAGTATTGTAATAAGGCCTAAAAAAATAAATTGTTTGTTTCCTGAAACGGCCCGAAAAAAAATAGGGTAGGTAGGTCGGTAAAAAGATTTTTTTTGCATTATTTTTTTGGTCAAAAATGTGTGTTTTATGCATGTTTTACGTTGATTGGGAGTTGGGAGGGCGATAAAAACTTTAGGGTAGGGATTCTTTTGAATAAAAACTTGTTAGGGTAGGGTTACAGGAAATAAACAACTTTTTTTTAAGGCCTAACCCTGTCTGCTGAACTAGTTCATCCTCGGCTGTAGACATGCCTCTTTCAGGTTTACCCACATACATACATTAACCTGTTTCTTGACAGGTCGTAAATCCCTCCCAGTGTGCATATATATTCCTCAGGGGTCTTTTCTAGCCTAGCTACTAGATGCCACTGTCTTTTACCTTAATTATTTATAAATCTATGCCTGCGCCTATACCTGAGGGTCTGACACTTAGATTTCAGGCAAGGGGCCCAAAAAGGTCTTTTGATGAAAACAAGTGGTCAAAAACAGGATTTCCTGTAATAATACATCACTAATTTGGGCCTCTAGTCAGAAAAATCTAGGGGGCTACAGCAAAATCTGGGGGCATATGCCACTAGAATTTAAGTCGAACCCTGTTATACTACATTTATAAGGACCTGCGGACTACTGTTGACCAAGTACTTCACACAATTGCCACTGATTTGAACCAACTTTGAATATGGAAACATCCAAAAACAATATCACACGGAAGGCAGGCTTCTATAAGAAACTTAAGGAATATATAGGTTAATTAACTCATTCCTGGAGACCTCTTTGACAACTATCATCTGGACTTTATACTTTAATATGATAACATTTTTTTTCAAAAATCACCCTTCAGGTCCAACACCCATAATTTATGTGAGGAATTTCTCTCAAGCATATACAATCTCAAGCATATAATTGAATATTTTTCAACTCCATATAACTGCCACATATGGCACTGTATATGGACACTATATTTTATTTCATTAAGTAAATATATGTTACTGGTTGAAATATGGGTATTTTGTAGTCTCCCTTGAAAAAAAGGACGCCCCCAATATCCTTGCTAAGACCCTGGTGAGGGTGTTTTTGGGGACTGCACTCAGGACTGGGTTTAGTAATAACCCTATTTGTGACTTTGGTAGTACCACTGTTTTCCTTCCTTACATAAGGCAGCGGGTAACTTACAACACAAATATTTGGTTGCCTTGGTGCTGAACCGGTGCATGCCAGGTTAACGAAGGCAAGGTCACCTACAGTGTATTGTCATAGATCACCTCCTGGACAGGTGTACAGTACCTGCAGGCTATTGTTATATGATTAACCCCTCGTAACCTGGGGCCTCCATTAACCCACTTATGCCTATACAGTGCCCAAAAATGCCACAACTATTTAGGTGTAATGATAATCCGTATGTACACAGCAAGCAACGACGATTTGGATGGATTACATCCGTCCAAGTTTGAATCCTCTGACAACTGGTCAATGGGTTTTATAAGCTTCTTTGAAGTATTCATGAACAAATCAACATTGTGTCAAAAAAGCTATACAATTAATACAATAATACAATAGATTTTAGAAATAAATGTTTTCAACTTTTCATTCACATTCACAATGGAATGACTTTTATAATATCTACAGTGCTCATTCAACATCATGGCATTTTTGCTGCATTCAGATTTTGTTGTACCAAAGTACGCTCAAAAACTTCTAAGGGCAATCTCTCAGTCAGAGTGAGAGGGCAATCTTGAAAAATACCAAAGGTCATACTCTACTGAACCTAACTGGAATGCCCCCTGAAGCTTAGATGAAGAAAAGAATGGATATGTAACGAGAGACCAATTACTATATGTGGCTTATATGTGCTATATAGTGAAGGCTGGCCTATAATGATATTGCCAGGGGCCTCGAATCTTGCCTAAGTTTGACGTCACTAGGAGACAAAGACCAATGTCGTCTCTCGTAGCATTTCAGGGCTTGAGACTTAGGGAGGTGCCGGGAGCCCTCGGCTCCCTTGAATTCTTCAGCATCTCCCTCAAATTCCTGCATGGAGCTCAAAGATGTACTGGTTTCTATACACAACACCCGTAGGTAGCGTTAGAAGATGCTATTGGGCTCCCTGGATAAAATCTTAATTTCGAGCCCTGCATTTACATTACAGAAAAACTTGCGCGCCAACATGCGTAGAATGCGACTTTTGGGCTATTCTCCGCAGGTAGACCGGCTGGTTTCATATCCACTTGTTCTTAGTTATCTAAGCCTGAAGTCTATCTATTGAGTATGTACAGCTGTTTACAGCCAACCTTCACTCTAGTGTGAAAGAGGATTAGGACCAGGGTTCTTACTCCTTCACTACCGTAGTAATGTAAATGACATAACTTGCCATATATTATGTAGTAGAGGAAGCTACTAGGCTCCTATTTCATTCTTTTGTGTAACTATTGTACAGGTGTACAGCAAAATAGAAGTATAAAAATGGCAGCTCTTATGAAGTCTCTTTGCTGTTGAAATTCAATATACACATTTTCCAACAGTGCTCAACACTGAATTAAGAGTAGTTACCTAAAATTTTATTTGTTTTTCTGAAATTTTAACTACCATTGGTGATAAATACACTTTCCTTCATTTCCATTGAATTATCGATTCGTCCTTAATGTGTAAGTCTTTCCAGACTCCATGCCACCTTATCAGCCTAGTTCCTTACTTCTGCAACTGAGCATTTATAAATAGCCCCCTCTTCTTTGACCCAGTTCTGGGGAAGAGTTCAAGTCATCCTCCCAGAGGGTTCACTGTAGATAGAGCTGCTATTCTGTCGGACTTGAGAGTCATCATCAGCCGTACAACAATCAATTCCAATGCGATGCCTTGGTCCGTTGCCTTGGTCAGCTGTGTGTCTGTTGCCTTGGTCAGCTGTGTGTCTGTTGCCTTGGTCAGCTGTGTGTCCATTGCCTTGGTCAGCTGTGTGTCCGTTGCCTTGGTCAGCTGTGTGTCCGTTGCCTTGGTCAGCTGTGTGTCCGTTGCCTTGGTCAGCTGTGTGTCCGTTGCCTTGGTCAGCTGTGTGTCCGTTGCCTTGGTCAGCTGTGTGTCCGTTGCCTTGGTCAGCTGTGTGTCCGTTGCCTTGGTCAGCTGTGTGTCCGTGGCAGTGTCTTAGCCAGGATTTAGAAACTGGGTGCCTAAATTAGCAATTGTAAAATTTTTGGGCATCCAAATATTTAAGGGGGACCACAATATACTCAGATTTCAACAATAAACATGTATAGGTTTATCAAAATAAGGCATGATATCCTTACACCATGTCATGGGAATTATATGAAGACGAAAAAATTCAATTATATACTTGATATTGACGTTTTAAGAAACTCCTCACATAAAAAAGTGGGTGACATGAGGGGTGCTTTTTAAGGGTTTGGGTGCTCAAAAGACGCCCTGCTGGCCAAGACTATGGTCAAGGGGTCTTTCTTCATTCTTCAATCTTCGTTTCTTATCACCTATCTCTTTCGTTCTTAGTTTTTCTATATTCAATGTAGAGATTATGTCCGTAGTGCTGCAAGTTGAATTCATTCTTACCAAGATTATTCAGTGATCAGATGCAAGGGTGGTTTTACTTGGTCTTGGTGCGAGTTGACTTAATTCCAAGAGAGAAAGAGAGAGAAACTTGTTATATATTTCAGGGCTCGATGCTAGCAGTGAACCGCTGGCCTCAGGCCTGTAAAAATTTCCCATTTTGAAACAGCTTCGGGCCAGTAGAAAAAGACTTCTACTGGTCCTATAGGGCCAGTAAACATGGGGGGACATTCTTGATAACAAGTTTCCCCTCAAGAATGTCCATAAATTATTTTTGAAATAAATAAAGATCAAAATGAATAAGAGTAGCTTTTGTCAGTGAATTTTATGCAATGTTTTTTCTTGTCATGATAATAAAAATTTGTAGGTACATAGTACTATTGGTCCAATAAAACAATTGCAGGACCAGTAAATCCTAGGTGGTCCTACGGGGCCAGTAAGATTTTGAGTCACCGTTGAGGCCTCATTTTTAAGTTGCGAGTCTAGCGAGATCCATGGACTATAGTCTGTCTGACTCTTGTTTTTGTCCTCCAAACTTGGCAAACCTCTTAGGAGCACTAACGCATGTATTTAAACATACTCTTTGTCTCAACTCTGCAAAATATTGATTTTGCTCATTAGGACCCATTGTAAAATTTGCCCATTGCCAACAATGGCGATCTCGCGTGTTTCTGCTGTCGGCAATTGTTGGCAATGGGCAAATTTTACAATGGGACCTTTGAGGATAGGTTTGACTTGACCCTTCCAATGCTATTTAAGGCTACTTTCGTCCAAAGCACACGGACGCAAAGATTTTCGAAAACATTCTAAACCCTGTCATGTTGATATTCATCAGATAACTCTTGCTGTTTACTTTCAGGTGAGTATCCATGTGACAGGGTTTCAGTCATTTTGTCGGGGTTCTTTCTGCATAATTTTGTATAGGCCAAACTAGCCACCAGTAGCCTAAGGGTTAATAATTTCTAGGAATCTGGATAGCCTTTTCATTCCAAACATGATAAGAGCATTCTCCAAATAAGATTATCTGTGACGCACAGACTCTTAGCACAATTTTCTTGTCACTTTTGTGCCATTGTTGGAAACCGCTGATATGTGAGCAGCTAGCTTTGCCACATCTCAGAGGTACCACTGTATATGTTAAATGTGTGTAAAAAGCATTCTGCATGATTCTGCATGAATTACAGATAAGTGTGCAACTCTACTGTGTTCCAGTAGAGGCAGTCATGCATGAACACCTTTATATCGATGGTGACCAACTCTCTCTCTCCAATGAAAACAGGACAGGATTTAGATGGTTTTCTAAAATATTTGCATCCATATGCTTTGGATGAAAGTGGTCTCAGCATTGTAAGGTTTAAATAAAGAGTTCTCATCAACCTGTTAATGCTCACAGTGCCCAAAAGCAGCCTGACAAGTTTGACGAAATCTTATAAATGAACGCATCTAGTGTTAAAATATATTTGAAGAAGAAATGTTGATTAAAACATTACCAACAACTCTTGGACCGAGAGCCCGGGCACTTTTATTTAACCGTCTGAGGCCAAAAGGTTTGAGGGTGGTTTCTAGACCAAAATTTTGTGCTGAATCTGAAAATCCATTTCTTACAAACGGCAGGTGGTGGGTGCGGCGGGAAATCGGCATTTTTGGGTGATTTTGGCACTTTTTTGTAAGTTAATTTGCATAATGTCTCACATTATCAGATCAGTGTCAGATCATGGCAAATATGGTATCATATTGAAGCTCTCAACCGTGGAAATTCATTCATGTGTAGATTTGGTGGTTTCAGTGGTTGCCATGGCAACGGGAGCCACGAATTAAGCAAAAACAGAGGAAAAATGGGCATTTTTTGTAATTTGTGTGTTACCTAAGTGTCATTCACCCCCAGTCAATAGACCCAAGGGCTTCAGTATGGTTATTAAAAACTTCCCTGATCTTTTCTTGATCAATTCATGCCAATTATAGTTAACTAAAATATTTTGGGCCTGAAGTACAGGTCTTTGAAAATGGTGATACCGCAAATGAGGTGTCTATCGACAATATGGCTTGCGGGCATTTTATCAGATCAGTGTCAGGTGGTGGCAAATATGGTATCAAATTGAAGCTCTAAACCGTGGGGGTTCATTCATGTATAGTTTTAGTAGTTTCAGTGGTTGCCATGGCAACGGGAGTCAAGAATTTTAAAAAAGAGGAAAAATGGACATTTCCGTAATTTGTGATACTTAAGTGTCATTTACCCCCAGTGGACACACCCAAGGGCTTCAGCATGATTATTGGAAACTTCCTTCATCTTTTTTCTTGATCAATTTATACCAATATTTTATATGACTAACATATTTGTGGTCTGAAGTACAGGCCTTTGAAAATGGTGATAACTCAAATGCAGTGTCTATTGACAATATGGCTTAAGATGAGTCATTTTATCAGATCCGTGTTAGATCATGGCAAATGTGGTACCAAATTGAAGCTCTTCCCCTGGTGTGAGAATCTTTAGTGGTTGCCATGGCAACAGCAGTCAAGAATTAATAAAAAACAGAAAATTCACATTATTTTGTAATTTCTGTGATAATTGAGTGTGATTTACTATATGTCAATGCACCTACGGACTTTAGTATGGTTATTTTAAATCTTCCTTGCTTTTGATCAATTCATGCCAATTCTATATTATATTTTAGGTCTGAATACCGTCCTTTGAAAATGACAGTGACGCACATGTGTTGGCTATCCACGCTATGGCTTAAGTTACTGTTATTTCGATTTATCTACTTTCTCCTCTGAATGGATACTTCTTATGCTATTCTGCTAGACACAGTTTAAAGTCTTCCCATAAAAAGTACTATTTTTGGTTATTATCAGTAATTTAGTAGGTATGAATATAGTAACTGTAGTAACTAAAATACTCAGAATGGGTTTTCCTTTCTATGGGAAATTATTAATCTAAAAAAGGATAGATTTTCAACTGCTGCCAAATTAGATGTACTGTCCATCTTTCAAAATCCCACCATTCTCCAGATAATCCATTACAGATGGGTCAGGCAGGATTGCATGCTTCCACAAGCCAGCTATCAGGTTGACACAGTTACTGAGGAAACCTTTATATGACCGGATAACAATAGCGGAGTTTCTCATACTTTGGATGATGTGCTTTGCATGCCATATAATGTCTTTCTTTGCAATCATCAGCTAGGAATTGTGCGATGCATGGTCAATTAACCTTCCATTGACCTATGCTGGTGGCTCAAAAGCCATCCTAATGAAGTTGTTTGACTTTTTGCAACAAGAGTGGACTTTGTCTGTGATACCTACAACAAGGCCTCCATCAAAGACACAGGGACCTGATTTTGCCACACCCTAAGGAGTTCAATCAAAGCCTGGGATCTAGAAAGTCCAAGACAGCATTCCTGCCATCCAGAGAAGAGATGAGTTTGCCGAACCCCTTGCAGGGCACTCTTTATCATAATGTAGGCATTGGAACCAAAAGCTACCATTATAATGTGAACAGACATAACATAATCATTGCAGAGGTGAGAAAGCAATCAATCTTGCCTGGCCGATCTGCAATAATGATAATAATAATAATAATGATAATGATAATAATAATAAACAGAATAATGAAATCTTTATTTAAAGAGGGTAACTCAGTCCAGTGGTAAGTATCTTCCCTGAGGCCCTCTGGCATGTTTACAAGTAGCCTGAGGGTTACAAAGTAGTACAGCACATTGCTTTTAGGTATCGAGACTTGAAGGAAGGTAGAGATGGTGCACATCTGATTGCGTCAGTTTATTAAGCCATTCCAAACTTTGGGCCCAGAGTGCAGTATGAAATGCATTTTTGGCCAATTGATTTATTACATTTTGGAAGAGCTAATAGTGAGGAGGTTGCATTTGGAGTACCATAGCTGTGGTTATCTTGTGTATATGAGAAAGGTTTGTTCATATAATGGGGGTTTAACTCATTAAGGCTTTTGTATACAGTGACAGTTTGTATTCCACATATTTAGGAAAAGGGAGCCATTTAAGCTTTTTGAATAGATCAGAAGATGGAATTAACAAATCAGCATCCAATATTAAGCGGGCTGCCCGCTTTTGCAATTTAGTTACTCTGTTTTGTTGATTTGAAGTACAGGCCTTTGAAATGGATCCTCTGGAGAGTGGTTGGATTTTGTAAAAAACAAACAGTAAAAGATTAGCTAGTTTGAGGGAGAGGAGATTCCAGATGCAATCAAGTTTATGACAGCACAGAGGAATCGGATAAAGATGTCAGCTGTAGGCTATCATTGGATGAATCAGACACTAATGTTGAACTTTTTGTTCATTGACTATCAAAGACCTTTGGCAATGTGTAAATTACAATGAAGTGATTATTTCAATTTAAAGGAATAAGGTGCATATAATGCAAGGCTAAGAAACTGCAGCAACAGTCTATCAAAGCTTCCTCATCTAATTTGGCAGCAGGTATAAGTATGAGTATGTTACTTTGAACACCCTAACAAGCATTAAGTTACTATATTTTTGTAGTGTTCAGAATCTGTCTGGGGGCTACCTAGAATCTTTATTGGGGCATTTATATAAATCATTAATTGCTCCATTTTTGTAAAAGAGCTAGCTCTTAAAATATCACTTGAAGCCCTTAGTTTTAATTGATACAGTTATGCACGATTTTATTCAAAGATGATGCAGTCTTTTATATTGTGGAATCTCTCAGTCCATCAATAGGCTAATTCAAGATACAAGTCTTTTCAAAAAACTTGTGAAATTGCTATCAAATTCCAAAGTCAGAGGTTGGATGAACGAATAATCAGCATGTCCGATTACCGTAATTGGACAATCCCTAATATTTGTATACACTAAAATACTGGTATTAACCAAAAATAGTTCTTTTTATGGGAAGACTTTAGAGTGTGTCTAGCAATATACCTTTAGAAGTATCCATTCAGAGGAGAGAACAGATAAATCAAAATAACAGTAACTGAAAGCCATATTATGGATAGCCAACACATGTGCGTCGCTGTCATTTTCAAAGGTCAAATAGAATTGGAAAGAATTTCAAGAGCAAGGAAGATTTTAATAACCATACTAAAGTCCAAAGGTGTATTGACATGTGGTAAATCACACTCACTTTTCACAGAATTTACAAAAAATGTGGATTTTCTTAACTGTTGTTGTCATGGCAACTACTAAAAATTACCACACCACACATGAATAAACTTACCAAGGGTAAGAGCTTCAATCTGGTACCATATTTGCCATGATTTAACACGTATCTGATAAAATGACTCATTTTAAGCCATAATGTCAATAGACACTACATTTGAGTTATCGCCATTTTCAAAGGCCTGTACTTCAGACCACAAATATGTTAGTCATATAAAAAAATATTGGTATAAATTGATTAAGAAAAAAGATGAAGGAAGTTTCCAATAACCATACTGAAGCCCTTGGGTGTGTCCACTGGGGGTAAATGACACAAGTATCACACAAATTACGAAAATGTCCATTTTTCCTCCTTTTTTTAAATTCTTGACTCCCGTTGCCATGGCAACCACTGAAACTACTAAAACTATACATGAATGAACCCCCACGGTTTAGAGCTTCAATTTGATACCATATTTGCCACGACCTGACACTGATCTGATAAAATGCCTCACTTCAAGCCATATTGTCGATAGACACCTCATTTGCGGTAACACCATTTTCAAAGACCTGTACTTCAGGCCCAAAATATATTAGTTAACTATAATTGGCATGAATTGATCAAGAAAAGATCAGGGAAGTTTTTAATAACCATACTGAAGCCCTTGGGTCTATTGACTGGGGGTGAATGACACTTAGGTAACACACAAATTACAAAAAATGCCCATTTTTCCTCTATTTGTGCTTAATTCGTGGCTCCCGTTGCCATGGCAACCACTGAAACCACCAAATCTACACATGAATGAATTCCCACGGTTGAGAGCTTCAATATGATACCATATTTGCCATGATCTGACACTGATCTGATAATGTGAGACATTATGCAAATTAACATACAAAAAAGTGCCAAAATCACCCAAAAATGCCGATTTCCCGCCGCACCCACCACCTGCCGTTTGTAAGAAATGGATTTTCAGATTCAGCACAAAATTTTGGTCTAGAAACCACCCTCAAACCTTTTGGCCTCAGACGGTTAAATAAAAGTGCCCGGGCTCTCGGTCCATCTCCTTTAACCCTTACGCTGCTGGTGGCTAATTTTACCAATACAAAATGCTGCAAAAATGCTGGAGGATGACTGAAACCCTGGCATATGGATACATATCTGAAAGTACTCAGTGAGAGCTATCTAATGAATACCAACATGACAAGTTTTAGAATGTTTTCAAAAATCTTTGCATCCATGTGCTTTGGTCAAAAGTAGCCTTAGCACCGAAAGGGTTAAATATTTTGTAAGATCTTTCTTTATTAATTATTATTTATTATCCAAAGTATCATAGGTTCAGACGACAAATTCCGTAGCCCTGGTAGTGCCGTGACCAGGCAGGCCTGGTCTTACAGTACTACAGTGATCCTGGAAATCTGGCATGACTATTTATTAAGAACTCTGAAGCATTAATGGGTTAAGAACTGTATGTTAAACCAGTGGCTTGCAGTCAGTATTGGATATAAATAGCATGCCCTCTAGATCCAGCACCTTGGCGGCTTGTGTTTCACTATTTCATCATGACAGCAGGCAGAAATGTTTTGGTCTTCACTCTGGCAAAATTAGCTGTGAGAAGAGACCTGGGTAACTTAGAAGGATTTCCAAAGAAATTACATGGAAAATGCGATAATTTCTCAGTTGATAACTGTTAGGTGAGCATATTTTTGATAGCATATAGCCCTATAGCTTGAAAATATTGGTAATTATTAATCTTTCAGGCTAAACCAAGTTTCATGAAAAAATTTGAAGAAGTATTGTTAAAACATAACCCACAAATGTCCTTCAAATATTTTGTTTACTTATTCATTCTTAATTTATTTACTGTAGAACACGAAATTCACGCGTGTCCCAGGTATAGCGAATTGGGGAGTTTTGCATCATAGCGTATCTTTATATTAGCGTCTCTTTACCGTAGCCGCCCCAGACAGCGCCATCTTTCACAAAAAAGACGAACTAATTTGAGCAGAGAATGCTTGCTCATTATCAGTTTGATTGAGCATTCTCTCAAAAGGGGGCGCCCGTATATACTTTAAATTCCAAATTGACTTTGGCACATTACAGTTATCATTTGGCAGTCTTCGCAATCTAAATTCATTTTGATAAAAATGTTTAAAATCTAGCTTTAAATGATGTTAAAGGTTACAGTATTTAAAAGTCACAGTCCAGGTTGACCGAAGCCAGAATACTGAGCTCTTAATCTAATTCTGCCAGAGTGAAGCAACCAGATGGACTTTCTAAATTTGGCATTTGTTTGTGTGTAAACAGGGCCGCCGGAACAATAGCTGGGCACCTATCCTTCTGGTTGCTATGTGCAACTCTCACTCAGTATTCTGGCTTCTGTCAACCTGGACTGTGACTTTTAAATACTGTAACTTTTAACATCATTTATAGCTAGATTTTAAACACTTTTATCAAAATGAATTTATGCCAGAAAATACAAACAGGGCTACGTATGCGTATTGGTTCAAGAAGGGCTACGAATGCCAGAATACTGAGCTCTTAATCTAATGCTGCCAGAGTGAATGAATGAATGAATTTAGGCCAGAAAACACAAAAAGGGCTACGTATGCGTATTGGTTCAAGAAGGGCTACGTATGCTTCATGTTTGTACTAGTGGCGCTAGGGTTTCAGCAGGGCTACGTATCTTCTATTAGATTTACTGGTGGCGCTATCTAGCGGCCACCACTAAAACGAAAATTGACGTCAGCGCCACCAGTGGCTAAAAAAAAGACAAAAGTACAGCGTTTTTATATATAGCGAAGCGGCACTAGACGCTAAGTACGCTATTTATAAACACACGTGGATATTTCGTGTTCTACAGTATTCTTTATTTTAAGTATGTGAGATTAAAATGATAATTGCGGAGGCATCATTGAGCTGAATGGGTTAAGGCAGTCCCCCTAGAATATTTTAATTTAACCTCAATATTAAAGATGTGGACCCATTGCCACTGTCTCCAAGGAGTCCATATTAAGAGGGGCTGTTGCATGGTCTTAGCCAGCAGGGCGTCTGGGTGTCACCCAAACCCTGAAAAAGCACCCCTCAGGGCACCCAAAATATTTTGTGAGGAATTTCTTAAAATGTCAATCTCAAGCATATAATTGATTTTGTTCATCTCCATATAATTCACATTACATTGTATAAGGATATCATGCCTTGTTTTGATGAATTTGTACATGTTTCTGGTTTAAATCTGAGTATATTGTGGTCCCCCTTAAAATTTTGACGCCCCAAAATTTTACGATTGCCAATTTTAGGCACCCACAAATGGGCACCCAGTTCCCAAATCCTGGCTAAGACCATGGGCTGTTGTCCCACAGATATTTTACAATGTATAACTATTAGGTGATAATGGGACCAGGGCCCCCCTCCCCCCCCCTACTGTTGGCCATTTAGTTCACACAATTGCCACACAAGGTAGTAACATATGGTAGTAACATATTTCCAACTTCCCTCCTAGCATACTGCAGTGCCATCTATCCACAAAGGATGACATTTAAATATGTCCTGGGAGGCAGGCTAGGACTGCCCAATTCAAAAATGCAAACTTGAAAGATCTGTTTTTGCGAAAGTTGTTAGTACATCTGAGGTTTAAGTGTAAGGCCTCTATTTTCAAGGCTTAAGAGGGTTCAACATAACCTAAAAGCATATTACAACTACTTGAAGGATTATACTTATCAGAACTTACCCTACAAACGGTTTAACCTCCTTAAAGGATATTATTATGCATTTCTAGTTTATTCCAAAAAGTATCATAAAGCATATTATATGGCAATTTCATGAGCAATGTTGAGCCATAAATAGATACCAGCAAGTCTAATCAGTGTCCAGGAACCTCTAGCCCAGCAATATATATATATATATATATATATATATATATATATATATATATATATATATATATATATATATATATATATATATATATACATATATATATATATATATATATATATATACATATATATATATATATATATATATATATATATATATATATATATATATATATATATATATATATATATATATATATATATATATATATATATATATATATATATATATTTGTAAATTATATATATGACAAGGGTAAAATATTACCTCACTCACATATGATTAACCTGTGTTTCAAGGTGTTTTCTACTGCATGCCACACCTGAGGGACAGGGTCAGCCAGCCATATGAGTCAAGGCCAGGTGTAGTGCCATGTGCTGAGAAAGGTGAGAAGAGAACACCTTGTTTTAACCCTTTCTCAGCCAGAGTTAACACCAGGTCTGACAACTTTGTGTATTTTCTAAAAAGTTAGGTGAAATTTTTGAGATTATCTGAGTAAAGGGTAAACATCAGATAAGGAAGCATAAAATTTGTTTTCTCAAGTATTCCTTTAAATTTGCTTAATGCTTTAAAAATTCTGTATTTCTTTCTGATGGACATGGTTGTTTTTTTGAATGAATGGACTTGATACTGTGAACAAGGTTGATCCTTGAGCTAAGCTAGTTGATATTTTGGCTCTCCCCCACATTTATCTCCCCTAGATTGTCAGCTTCAACAGCCTGTGTCAGGTTTGATCCAACTTCACTGGTTACTGTATATACGGCTTTAATTTGGAGTGCTAAAATTTTTGCTTTACAGCACTGCTGGAGGGTATTTGTGCTACTTTGAATTCACACAGTCAAGCACTCAAACCTATATATTTATTACTTTATAGATATTTATTTAAAGGATGTTATTTTGGTGCTATCATGAGGAGCAGCTGGCCACAGCTGGCCTGGCACATATTGCTATTTTGTGATGATAAAAGCATCCCTCTTTAGATTGATATTTCTCATATATTATACAAAGGCCATGTGTGCTATCCCAGGGTCCAGGGCTCGACACTAACAGTGAACCGCTGGCCCCAGGCCAGTAAATCTTCCCCAAACAGCTTTGGGCCAGTAAAAAAAGACCTCAACTGGTCCTACAGGCCCAGTAAACATTTGGGGACATTCTTGTTAACTAGTTCCGCTCAAGAATGTCCCCAAATGTTTTTGAAATAAATGAAGGTAAAATGAATAAAGATGATTGTTGTCGGTTAATGATATGCAATGTTTTTTCCTGTTATGTTAATAATAATAATTGTAGGACCAGTAAAAATTTTGCAGGACCAGTAGATGCTAGGTGTTACTGGTCCTACGGGGCCAGTTACATTTTGAGTTAGCATTGAGGTCTCTATCCAGCAGAGAATAGGTTAATATGTGATATTTCTATCATTTCTAAGGTATTCCCAAAGTTGACAAATCATAAGGTGTCCATTGTTGACAGAATGTTGAATTCTTCGATGACCTAGCAAGGGGGGACCTAGGGGGATTGTTATCACAAAACCTACATAGGTAATATTAATTTGGTGAGACACCTAGCTTTCTAAATATTTAGCATGACTTTTAAATGGCATGGTTAAAACTGTATGTGTACCCATATCCATGGTTCAGATCTCTAGAGGGAAGGAGAAGGTAGTTTTATTACTAGGTTGCTGCTTTCAAATACGGCTTTGTAAGAATAAGTCCTTGTTTCCGATTTTTCAACCATATCACCTGGAAATTGGCCAAAGAATTTAAGGATTGCAGGCTGTCCATTAACTGAATATAAAGAAGTCAGTAGAATGTCATGTGTTACTTCTCATGGATTTAATGATTGTAAAATCATTTTCTTTTAAATTTTGTTGCATTGTTAGCATATTTCTGTGTATTTGTGGCATTTTGTCTACATAAAAAATGTGTAGTGCTCAGAAAATCAGCTTGCCCATTCGGGCAAATGAACACTAAAATGTACTTGCCCGAAAGCCCTTCTTTCAGGAATTCACTTGCCGGGGCAAGCGGGCTAGTACTTATGTCGAACCCTGCCTGGGTAGATCAATCTTCTTGTTTTGGTCTTAAATGTTCAAGGGGCTTATCAAATGATTCAACTTGTACTTAAATCTTGGCAAGTGTCAGTGCTTTTCTTAAGTGTGCGAGTAATGTGCGAACTGAACATGTGACCTGTTTGGTACATCAGTATACAAGTGATAAGAGGTCAGTACAGGCTTATGGAGGTAAGCCATACTCTGTTTTACTATATTACACGTAAGTTCAACACCATACTCTTCTGCATATTGTCGGATTTTACCTACCTTAATTTATGTAGTAAGTATCACCAATTGTATTTGTATCAAGGTTATAAACCTTTTTGGTGTGTCTGGAGATCAGAGCTTGTTGATGAAGACTTGTATCAATTTGTATAAATTACGTAGCAAATAAATTTAGGCAATCCACAGTAATCTTTTAAACATTACTGTATAACAGTTTTCAATGAACTGTCTTTCACTTTCATGAAATATTAGGCATATTCCAGAAAAAAAATCAGAGGCAGAGGGAAGGTAATGCTGGCTATATGGAAATACTATATGGAAATGTTTATCTAGTAATGTCTATTTTTTTTATAGAGAATAGTCACACATTAGTAAACAAATAAGCATTGCTAGGACTTGGAAAGTATAGTTGCATTTCTTTCCACTCTCAACACATTTCAACATTTTTTCTAAAATATCATGTCAATATAATTGAAGATGTATTACACTGCACCATAAACCCTTATGCTGCTGATGGCTAATTGGGCCAATACAAAATGAGGTGCAAAAACTTTTAAAATGATTGAAACCCTGGCACATGGGTACTCATTTAAGAGTATTCAGCAAATGCTATCCAACGAACACCAACATGACAGGGTTTAGATGGTTTTCCAAAATGTTTGCGTCCTTGTTCTTTGTCCAGACATAAGTAGCCTCAGCATTGGAAGGGTTAATCCATTTAATAGCATCGGTAGTGTACGCATGGCCTGACAGAATTAAATGTAACTCAAGTACAGTAAGATTTTCAAGAAATAATATTTTGAAGAGGAATTATTACACTCAAGAACAGCTTTCAGTCAAATATTTCTCAAAATATTGCTTTCTTATCCAGATAGTTTTTGTGCATTCTAGACCTTGTGCATGCAAGCTGTCAGTGGGTTAGGCCTAAAAAAATAATTGTTTGTTTCCTGTAACGGTCCGAAAAAAAATAGGGTAGGTAGGTCGGTAAAAAAATTTTTTTTTGCATTTATTTACTTTTTTGGTCAAAAATGTGTGTTTTATGCATGTTTTACGTTGATTGGGAGTTGGATGGGCGATAAAAACTTAAGGGTAGGGATTTTTTTGAATAAAAACGTGTTAGGGTAGGGTTACAGGAAACAAACAACTTTTTTTTAGGCCTTAAAGATTTTTCTTGCTTCTGATGAATTATGACACTTCCACTCGATGGTTTCACACTAGACATGAATCAATTCCAAGAGGCTTGACATGTGTGGAAGGGTTTAAAGTCAAGGTTTATTATAGGTTTTAACCTACCTAGACTATTTAACCCCTATGCTGGTAGTGGCTTTGGCCAATTGATACAAAATGATGCAAAAAAACCTGAAAACTGATTGAAACTCTGGCATATAGATACTTATCTGAGAGAACTCTGCAAGAACTGTCCAATGAATACCAACATGACAGGATCAGGGCTTGACATTGGTGCTTGCCCCATTGCCCTGGGCAAGTAGAATTTGTAAATTATAGCTGTGGGGCAAGTGAAAACTGCATCTTGCTTGCCCCACTGGGAAAGTACATTTTATATATGTCAGGTTTACTTTTGAGAATGTGTGCAAGTTTCATGGTCTGCCATCCAAGCTTGCCCTAGAAAATATGCTTTCACATGCCAGAACCATGTTCTACTTGGTTTTAAATGAAATATTATAAAATTAATACATACAATTTTTCAAGGGGAAATGAAAGTTGGTGTAGGGCAAGTGAAAATTGAATCTCACTTGCCCTACGGGGCAAGTCACTGCAAAAGTTAACGTCGTGCCCTGAGGATTTATATGGTTTTCAAAAATTAGAGATTCCACATACGGCGACATCTGTTGGGGACTTTGAAAACACCTGATTATCCAAGCGATCGCTCCTAGCACCATTTCCTATAAAATATCACCCAAGTAGGCAGAACCTTTTCAATGCTTCTTCCATGAAAGGGTTTAAGTGGTAGTGGTGCAAGTAGACAGATATCAAACGTAACTGAGCTTTTAAAAGTATATAATACATATATCAGTGCTTTCAATTTTCAGTTACAAATTCTGTTAAAGCTTTCTTATCTGAACTTGTTCCAATTGTTTATGCCCCCTCCTTTCTAAAAGTGCCTTGGATTTCCCTGCATTATCCTAGGAATTGGCTGAAATTCCCAGCTTTTCTTGCTAAGTTGCAGTACAGAGTATTGTCTGGTCATTTCCCTTACACGAAGCGGTAGTGACTGAGAGTTCATTCAGTTCAACGGCAGTTTCGTCTGTTGCTGGGTGCACCTCAACAACAGAGTCACTCATACCTAGAAAATTTGTCAAATTACACCACAACAGAATCTATCCTCATTCTTTGGTAACTTGGTTGTAAGTAAGTACTGTTTTTAGAGGTTGTTGTACAAACAACAACCTATATTCAGTTCGCTTTTGTTGTCTTGCATTCCCGGGGGGGGGTCCTGGGAGCTGGTTGATGCATTTTCCCTATGTTGTCTTACATGGCATTTTTGGAAAATTCTAGCCGCATGATCTGGAGAGTGGGGTGTGGTGGGGTCGTTTTGTTTATTGTTTCTGTTAGAATTGGGTGTGTAGTTTATAATGTTTGTTTCATTGTTTCTGTGGGTTGCCTAGTTTTTTTTTGGTGGATTTTTACGTGTTTATACTTTACGTTTTCTTCACTCCAATACGATTCTGTAGCGCGTCTGGTCTGGTGGGGCGGCCGTTGGATGCGCATGCGTGGGTGGATGCGCATGCGTGGGTGGATGCGCATGCGTGGGTTTTCTGCATATTTAATGCGATCGGCTAATCACGTGACGGTGCGTGATTGGGTTTCCCAGCACCACGTGGTTTGTCTCTGGTGAATTATCCAATGAGCGGTCTCACTGCCTCACCGTCACACCACGTGGTACTCTTTCCCGCGGTTTATTAACCAATGAGCGGCTATTTGTATCCATCTTTGTACTATTTTACTTACGTGTTCATTCACGTATTTTTTACATTGGCTAGGTTACCCTCCGCCATTTTGAATATCGGTTTTGACGAAATTTGCACCCCGATTTCAAAGCTTTCGTTTGTGGCCATCTCTAACTCTAAATTTCTGAAACCAAAAGAATTAACAAGTCAAGTATCTATATTATTAAGATTAATTCTTTTGGTTTCGGAAAATCGAAAATATTTTGAGATATTTGTCAACACGCATCGATGGTGGCGTGTTGACCATGACATTACCGCGATTAGTACATTCTCAATGGTACCTCGCCGATTCCTGTCAATTTCATCAAGCTATCTCCCCCCGATCACAATATGACTACCTACCTGGATAGATGAGATCGTCATCTATCTGATTCAATCATTTTTTAAATTCAACTTCAGGTTGGAAGCGAAAAAATAGCTTTTCGCTACAACCGGAAGTTGATTTTTTTGATATAGCGAGATTAGGGCATTGATATGCATTGTGTGCATTTCACACAAAAAACATACTTTTTTCAATAAATTGTCACGTCGCCGTTTCTGGGTCAAAATTTACAAATGGCCCATCAAAGTGTTCGCAACAAATAGGGCTTTTACCCTATTATCATAACTTGTTGGTTATATTTGTAATTTTTGAAAAAAAATGGCGACTTCGGAAAAAAACGGCAAAAACGGCTTTTTGGAATGTTGATTTAGGAACCCTGGCGAAATTCTAAATTTACTTATTAATTTCGCCACTAAAACCGGAAAAAAAGTTTCAACTTCAAGAAAACAGACTCTAAATAATCCATCCTGCCCATTTGTGGATTTTTTTTGATCCCCACAATCGTAAGAAAACAACTTTGAAAAAAACGGAAGTAGTAAATATTTTTATCGCGATTTCAGCAGTCAGTATATATACCCTTCTCACCATGAGTGTAGTATGCAGTCCTGAAGTTAGCAGACCTTTAACCCTGCCATCCCTTCCGTTCTCACTGTTGTTGTATTTTAGATAAAGATATGATTTTAATTGTTTTGGGTGACAGGAAAAGTGTGTACTGTTATAATTTATTGGTCACAAACTTATAAGCCCAAAGAGCATGTAATGCGAATGCATGGGATGGCAGGGTTAATGGTCTGCATACTTCAGGAGGTTCAGGGTCATTATACCCACCTACCCGAACGGCCACCTGCCAGTATGGCCAATTTTCGGGACTTTATGGCCACCTTCAGTGAGTCATTATGGCCAACTCCACAAAAAAGGTGATACAAGGTAAGTTATTATTAATAAAGATTTAGGAGGAAGATATGTCAAACTCCCATGAATTAAGTCACTTGATGAGTGCTTTTAGGACTAGTGATAGATGTTTTAGGGAGGAAACTGGGTCACCATTGTTTAGCCTACTCACAATTGTCAAGAACCTCCATTACTGAGTAGTGTACACTTTGAATTAGAAGTTCAGGGTATTACTAATAATGATTTTGTGATATAAGGAACTGAATCTGAAATAAATACATATGATTGACTGATATAAAATGTTTTGTTGGTATTTATTAACAAAGAGGAGTTGAGGGGAATCCAATACATTGTGGGATACTGATGGGGTAATGTTTGCACAACTCATAATTGTAAACATTACTCCTTACTGAAGTGTGTAAACATTTGACTGAAAGGTCAGGGTTATAACATAATACAGGTATCATATTTGAAAGATCCATTCTAAATGAAAATATTTGTGTGATTAGGAATTTGTGTTACTATCATGAATCAATAAAGAGTTAAGGAATGAGTGCATATATAGTTTATGGATTTATTTCCCCTCAACTCCTCTTTGTTAATAAATACCAACAAAACATATTCTATATCAGTCAATCATATGTATTTATTTCAGATTCAGTTCCTTATATCATAAAATCATTATTAGTTATACCCTGAACTTCTAATTCAAAGTGTACACTACTCAGTAATGGAGGTTCTTGACAATTGTGAGTAGGCTAAACAATGGTGACCCAGTTTCCTCCCTAAAACATCTATCACTAGTCCTAAAAGCACTCATCAAGTGACTTAATTCATAGGAGTTTGACATATCTTCCTCCTAAATCTTTATTGATAATAACTTGCCTTATATCACCTTTTTTGTGGAGTTGGCCATAATGACTCACTGAAGGTGGCCATAAAGTCCCGAAAATTGGCCATACTGGCAGGTGGCCGTTCGGGTAGGTGGGTATAATGTCCTGTCACCCTTCAGGATTGCATTTTCACTCATGGTGAGAAGGGTGTCAAGGGACATAACTGCAGGCAGCACTCATAGAAACTGGCTTCGACATCATACTGCATCTACACCAAAGAGCATCATAGGAACTTGATTCACCTGACAACCCAAAATAGTAAGCATACATTAAATTGAAATAAATACAAAAGTATCAATACAAAACTATCACTCAATATACAATTTTATAAAAACACATCCACAAAATATAGAAACCATGCAAATCTTCACTGTCCCTCAAACAAAACAATTACTGTTTAAAGAAGATATTGTGTCGGTGTGATAATATAAGATTGCATTTGGTGAGATATGTTTTGTGTTGATATTTTTGTGTTGCTTTGATGGTATGTATGATTATTTTTTCAGGTTGCATGGTGTATTGAATTTCTCTGATGTACCTTCAGTCTACCTGATGTTTAGTGCTGCCTGCAGTTCTGTCCCTAGAAACTCTTCTCAACATGAGTGAAGTAGCAGACCTGAAGTATGCAGGCTTCTACCCTATGATGCCGATGCCGGTCCCATACCCCTTCAACCCAGTGCTCGGGCCCAGGCAGCATCTCCCTGCATTTGTATCGCCCAAGATGCAAAACAAACGAAAATACTGATCAAAATAAAGGGAAAATTACAAAGTTTGTGTTTCTGATGTATTTTTTAACACTATTAGGTATGATAGAAAGATAAAGAAGTTCAAAGAATGGGAATTTTTTTTGAAATTGTTCTAGACTGATATTTAATGTACATTCACAAACTGGCTCTTATAGTTGTATTTCTTGGCACTATTAGGTGTGATAAAAAGATAAAGAAATTCAAAAATAGGGAAGTTTTTTTTAAGTGCGGATTTAGATAGAAATCTTATGAAAAGTTTGGAAGATATGTGTTTCAGATGTATTTTTTGGCACTATTAGGTGTGATAAAAAGATAAAGAAGTTCAAATAAAAGGAAATTGTTTTAAATTGCTCCAAACTGATATTAATGTCTATTCACAAACTTGGTTTTTGATTAAAAAGTCTGTAAGTATCATCAGCAGCATTACAAGTGTGTATCAGTCTATTTTAGGTTTAAGTACAAAGTTATTGCATGCATATTGGGTTTCTGGTAGTGCTGGACCTGCTTTAGTGGCGGAAGATCATGGCCAGGGGCATATGTCCCTTAAGGGGCCATATGGTTGATATTTGTGCATGTTTGCATTCAGGCAGTGTTTGGCCATTTTCATGTAAAGGTAAGTCACGGACTAAAGTTCTTCAGGCAGCAGCATGTTAGTTGTGGCAAGCATGCTGCTGGTGGGGTTTTGTTGGCTGTCATTTGCAGTGCTGGTTGTAGGCTTTTCTCATTCATGTTTGGTGATCTACTGGATTAGTGGTGGTGAGTTTGCCATAGTTTCTTGGATAGCTAGTAGTGGGTTATAGTTTTCGAAAATATTTGAGGGAGGGTTTTAGATAGAATTCTTTTGAAAAAATTGAGGGATATGTGTTTCAGTTGTATTTTTTGGCACTATTAGGTATGATAAAAAGATAAAGAATTTCAGTGGAAGGGAAATGTTTTAACTGTCCAGGTTTGGGGGTTTTGGAGCATTTTTCCAGGGAAAAAATTGAATAGTTTGTGTTTCTGATGTATTTTTTGGCACTATTAGGTATGATAAAAAGATAAAGAAGTTCAAGAAAGTTGAATTTTTTTTAAAATGTTCTAAGCTGATATTTAATGTCCATTCACAAGCTTGGCTCTTATAGTTCATCATCAGGTAGCAAAATCACATAATCCAGGAACATATGCCCCTTAAGGGACCATAAGGTTGATCCTTGTGCATGTTTGCACTCAGGCAGTGTTTGGTCATTTTCATGTAAAGGTAAGTCACGGACTAATGTTCTTCAGGCAGCAGCAGGTAAGTTGTGGCAAGCATGCTATTGGTGGGGTTTTGTTGACTCTCATTTGCAGTGCAGGATGTGGGCTTTTCCCATTCATGTTTGGTGATCTACTGGATGAGTGATGGTGGGTTTGTCATAGTTTCTTGGATAGCTAGAAGTGGGTTATAATTTTGGGAAATATTTGGGGGAGGGTTTTAGATAGAATACTTATGAAAAAATTGTAGGATATGTGTTTCAGATGTATTTTTTGGCACTATTAGGTATGATAGAAAGATAAAGAATTTAAGGAAAAAGGAAAATGTTTTAAAATGCTCCAAACATATATTTAATGTCCTTTCACAAAGTTGGCTCGTATATTTTTTCATCTGGTTGCAATATCACATGAACCAGGGGCATATGCCCCTAAAGGGTACATAAGGTTGATCCCTGTTCATGTTTGCTTTTAGGCAGTGTTTGGCCATCTTCATGTAAATGTTTTGTGTTACTTTGATGATATGTCAGATGTCAAATTTTTAACCCCGCCCCCCATCGCTCTCTTTTTCTGAAGTATGTGTGTTAAAATGTTCATGTTTATATTTGGCGGATAGGCTTAGTGATTAGTTTAGTTTGTCAAAAGTTGCATTTTATTTATGCGTGCTGAATTTTAGGTTATGATGAAATTTTTTATTCGCTGTTTAACTGTTGGTCTTTTTTAATATTTGAGAGCCGGCACTTATTTTAATGCATGGGCTTTGTTGTATATACTTAGCTTATGTGTTAACATTTTGTGTTGTGGGGGAGAGTCACAAGCCTCTGTTAAGGGGGAGTGGATTTTTGGCTGTTGGCAACATGTTTGATTTTGATGTGGTGTTATTTGCAGGCAGCCAGTCAGTTTGTTACATGCATCAGTGATTGACTTTAACATTTTCAGACAGGAGCAGATTTGGCTCCCAGGATTTTAAGTTTAGGGGCTATTAAATTCCTGTGCGGCCACCACGACGGTATGGTTTTGCCAGGGGTGCATTGTCCAGGTTTGGGGATCTTGGGGCATGCTCCCAGGGAAAAGTTTGAAAGGTTTGTGTTTCAGCTGTATTTTTTGGCACTATTAGGTATGATGAAAAGATAAAGAATTTCAAAAAAAGGAAAAGTTTTTAAAATGCTTTAAGCTGATATTTAATGTCCGTTCACAAACTTGGCTCCTATAATTCATCATCTGGTAGCAAAATCACATGGTTCAGGGGCATATGCCCTTTAAGGGACCATAAGGTTGATCCCTGTGCATGTTTGCATTCTGGCAGTGTTTGGCCATTTTCATGTAAGGGTAAGTCACGGACTAAAGTTCTTCAGGCAGCATTAAGTAAGTTGTGGCCAGCATGCTATTGGTGGGGTTTTGTTGACTGTCATTTGCAGTGCAGGATGTGGGCTTTTCCCGTTCATGTTTGGTGATCTACTGGATAGGTGATGGTGGGTGGTGAGTTTGTCAAAGTTTCTGGATAGCTAGAAGTGGGTTATAGTTTTGGAAAATATTTGAGGGAGGGTTTTAGATAGAAATCTTATGAAAAATTTGAAAGATATGTATTTCAGATGTATTTTTTGGCACTATTAGGTATGATAAAAAGATAAAGAATTTCATAAAAAAGGAAAATGTTTTATAGTGCTCCAAACTGATATTAATGTCTATTCACAAACTTGGTTTTTGATTAAAAAGTCTGTAAGTATCATCAGCAGCATTACAAGTGTGTATCAGTCTGTAACCACTAACGAAAAAACACAAAAATCAGAAAAATTTCAAAATAGCAAAATATTAAAAAAACAAAAAATTGCAAATGATTAACTACAAAAAGACATACAAGGAATCAACCTCTTGACGCCACTGGCGTCTATCTTGTTATACATGTATAGACTGCAATTGGGTATAGATATTTTCATTGGTCTGGTCAATGGCATAACCAAGGTATATCAGGTTTTGTCTACATTATAACTTAAGTCACTCCAGGCAAGTACGCTGTATATATTTCAGGGTTACTTTTAAGAATTTGTGCAAGTTGTGTGGTCTGGTATCCAAGCTGGTCGTAGTATCTCACTTGCCCTGCTGTGGGCAAGTCGCTGCAAAAGTTAAGTCCCTGATTTGAATTGAATTACTAATTTTTTGTTTGTCATTTCAGGTGTACTTGCCCGAAAGCCCTTTTTTCAAAAATTCACTTGCCACCTGGGGCAAGCACTTATGTCGGTGCCTGTCATATCTGAATTGAATTACTAATTTTTTCTTTGTTGTTTCAGGAGCGGCTAAATAAAGCATGGCCAATATGAAGCAGAATGGGGGACCAGCGCAGAATTACGAGACAGTGTCCACGGGAGAGAGCACCGACAGCAATAACTCCACCTCTGTCAAGCTACAGAGGAGACTGGGACTATTCAACGGAGTGGCGCTCATTGTTGGCACCATTGTTGGAAGCGGGATATTTGTATCGCCAAAAGGCGTACTGCGCGAGACTGGTTCCGTTGGCGTGGCTCTCATTGTATGGGGGGTAGCAGGGATATTATGCCTCCTTGGAGCGCTGTGTTTTGCCGAACTAGGAACTTGTATACGCAAGTCTGGGGGACAATATGCCTATATGTATACTGCCTTTGGGCCGCTACCCGCATTTCTGTACCTGTGGGTGTTCGTGCTGGTGATTGGTCCAGCCGCCAATGCTGTCATTGCGCTGACATTCGGCTACTACGCGCTTCAGCCATTTTACCCGTCATGTGACCAACCTGATGCTGCTGTGAGGCTCTTGGCTGCTGTCGCAATATGTAAGTACACTTTTTATATGAGGCCTAAAAAAAGTTGTTTGTTTCCTGTAACCCTACCCGAACAAGCTTTTATCCAAAGAAACTGTACCCCAAAGTTTTTTCTGCCCTTCCAACTCCCAATCAACGTAAAACATGCATAAAACACACATTTTTGACAAAAAAAATAATGCAAAAAATTATATTTTACCGACCTAACTACCCTATTTTTTTTCGGACTGTTACAGGAGACAAACTAGTTTTTTCTGGGCCTTATTTTGTGTATTCCTCCAACCACAGCATCAACAACTAGTTCTGCAGGGCTCAACATTATTCATTAACTTTTGAAGGCACTTGCCAAGTAGGGCAGGCAAACTTGTAATTTCTACCTGCCTGACATAATTTCGACCTGCCCTGGAATGAACATGAAAGTGACTTTTCTGTTTGTACTATACTTTTACGGATTATCTGTTTTCCTGATGTAGCCTTATCTGTACTGTTGAAAAAATATTGGATTTTTCTTGTTTTTTAGTATTATAACTCTGAAGTTACATGATGAAATCTTCCCTGCCATGTAGGGCATGCACACTCTGGTTTTTACCTGCCTTCAGCCACTTTTCAAGTTTTTACCTGCCCGATGCAGTAGGGCAGCCCTTAATGTTGAGCCTTGTCCCAGACTATCTGCCATCCCATAATGGCAAGCCCTGCACCATTTTGACAGTTCTAAGGGGGCTTACCCATTGTTTTTTCCAAAAGTGGCTTCTATTTCTACCCAATATTCAGATTATCTAAAAACTTTCAGGATTTCTCTGAATTATTTTTTCTCTAATAACAATAGTGCCATCTTTCAAACATTTTTCATAAATGTTTGTTCATCTTATATGAATTTGCATATGCACTAGAAAATTCAGAGCATCTAAGGAAGTAAAGTGTTAGTAAGAAGCTGCATGAAGGTTCTGCGTGTTTATTATTCTCCCATAATTGTTTTCTCATTAAATAGCCATTAAATGTGCTATTAGTATTGGACTGTAAGCTGCCTGCATGTTTTATTACCATATGGTTAAAAGATTAGTCGGGCTTCATGATTGAATGCTTTATATAATTTTTTTTTTTCACTATTGCCAATGGCAATGGTAAAAAAACAATTATTATACACATATTACCATGTGATATTTTAGGAATGCGTATTGCCTGATATGAATTGACATGTGGATTATAAATCATTAAAAGCAACTGAGCAAACTTTCCAAGCTATAAAGCAGTGGTATTGTACAAGCAATGTAGTCCTAACTATTGCACTCATATGCAGGGGTGTACAGGCAACTACGGCTGATCTGGAGTTGAAGAAGTCAGATTTTCGCTCAAGATTGCCAAACAGCTCTGCTGTTCCCTCGTACTTGCTATACCATTTAAGGTTTGAGTGCAGTCATCTAAATGCTGTTAGTAGGCTGAGTAGGCTGGGTAGTATTCCCAGTCAAGATGAAAATACATGTAGATAGTTAAACATAACATCAGCATACTTTATTTAATTGGTTATCATGCATTATATGTAATAATTTGAACTTTAAAACATGTAGACATATTGTGTACCTATATAAACCTGATTTATTTAAGTTTTGTGGAAATCAGCTTTCGCCTAAGCCGACAGATTGGCTTGGTCCCATTCTATTCAGTTTATGCTGAGTTTCCCGTACAAACATTTAGTCCTTCAGAGCATGGAACTATTACCATGACCACCTTTAGCTTGATGCGTTGCCATGGATACAGACTAGGTATCAGCATGGTTAGGAATGATCTACTGTTGCCATGACAAAGACTTCATCAGGAATTTATCCACCTATCATGTACATACCTGTGGTGCCTCAAATGACCCAACTATTTTGGGGATACTTTCAGATTAAAGCATTTTTGGAACTAAAAACAGTGTATTTTTTTGAAATAGTTTGCCAATTTCTTTGTTATTTCTAGTAATGTCCAAAATATAATGGCAACCAAACAAATGTTTTCAAGGTTAAATTGGGGTAAAGAAGGTTACACACTTAATCTTTTGATTGTAAGCAAAATTTAGAAAATGGCCGAAGGTTTGATATTAACATAAAAATGTATAACAATTGTCCTTAAACCTTAAATTCTCACAATGGCCAAAAGCAGCCGAAAACTTTCTGTGAAATTTTCATGTGAAAGCATATGTGTACACTATTTGAAGGAGAAATGTCAATAAAAAAATTGCCAACATCTCTCCTTCAAAGGTATTGTAAAATCAATCTTTATTCCCCAAGTTATTGTCAAAAATATCATTGACGTTGAAACAAAAGTATCTGAAGGATGAAAGAATGGGTTAAACGGTAATTTGAACTACTACATTAGTCTAGATTATTCCTTAATTATTGCCATGAGCATCAGGTTGGTCATGTAAGCTTTCTGTGCATTAGTTATATGGGTTTTGATTATAGCCTTTCTTTCACAGGTGTTATTTTATTCTTATTCAGGTGTTCTGACGTTCGTGAATTGTGTGAGTGTCAAGTGGGCGAGTCGTATCCAGGATGTTTTCACTGTCATCAAAGTCCTGGCCTTGATAATCATCATCATAACTGGGATAGTGCAGCTTTGTAGAGGTAAGGCATTTTCATAGTTATCATCATCATCATCATCATCATCATCATAACTGGGATAGTGCAGCTTTGTAGAGGTAAGGCATTTTCATAGTTATCATCATCATCATCATCATCATCATCATAACTGGGATAGTGCAGCTTTGTAGAGGTAAGGCATTTTCATAGTCATAGTCATAGTCATCATCATCATCATCATCATCACTGGTATAGTGCAGCTGTATAGAGTTTTTCATTACTGGTTATAATGCAGCTTTGTATAGATAAAATATTGGTATAGTGCAGATTTGTTGTCTTGAGGCCAAGACATATTCAGTCCTCATCATTAACATTGTCATCATTGTTGTCATCGCCATCATCATCATCGTCATCATTATCATCATCATCGTCATCACCACCACTGGTATTGTTTATTGTTCTGTATGTCATCGCCATCATCATCGTCATCATTAGTGTTGGGACGATCATCGATTTTAATCGACGCTTACTTGGTTGCCTCTTTCATAATGATTTATCGATATTGAAACTGGTTATCGATAATAATCGGAAAATACGACACCTAGCGGCGAAACATGAAACTAAAAAACGGCAAGTTGTCAGCTTTCTCGCAATGAAACTTAAGCTCCAAAACATGTGAAAAGGTAGTAAAAGTGTTCCAAAATGTAAAAAGATTATTGGTCTTAGGAATCATATACTGGTATTCAGGTACCAATCCAAATTATGCATGTTGGGGATGCAAGCTGGAGCAGATCGTAAGAGCTTATTTGGTGCACTTTCACTCTTTCTAAGGAGTGTTACAAAAGGTGCACATGTTTCAAATTTTGCACTCAAGGCCTGTACCCAATTGCCGAAAGAGTGCGATGAACTGATTATGATCGATAATCGATCGGTTGGCTGTAACTGATTATCGATTATGAAATTGCAACCGATTCCCAACCCTAGTCATCATCATCATCGTCATCGTCATCGTCATCATCATCATCGTCATCATCACCGCCGCCGCCACCACCACCACTGGTATTGTTTATTGTTCTGTATAATCTTGATGTACATTCCTCAGCTTTAGAGAATAATGATAACATCGGCAGCTTTGCACACATAATGGTCATAGTTGACAAGCAGCTGAGTAAAACCAACATTCTTTAGAAAAATAAATCATCATCATGAGGGGGTTGTATTTAACTCTTCATTGGTTACTCTAGCATATCATAGTGCCATCTATCATATAAAGGGATGACTTGTGAATCTTGCCTGGGAGGCAGGCTGACTGTTAGTTTATAGAGTATAAAAGGGTTTATGCCATTAAAGCCTTTAAAGGGCCAAGATCAGTCATGTGAGACGTTTTAGAGGTCACTTTTTAAGGTTAGACAAACAAGGTCAGGATCCTACCACTATAAAGCCATGTAATAAATCACCAACCTCTTGACAAGCCTGACCGACTTTGAATAAAAAGCCTGCCATCTGGGTCTATATCATTTTTATTTCTTGACAGAAGTAGTTTCTCATTACGTAGATTGGCATTTTAATACATTCTCTCTCTCTGTTCCATGTTAACCCTTCCAATGCTGAGGCTACTTATATCCAAAGCATAAGGATGGAAACGGAAGCATTTTAAAAAACATCTTAACTCTGCCAGTACTCTCAGATAAGTACCCGTGTGCCAGGATTTCAGTCATTTTTCAGGTTTTTTGCATCATTTTGTATTGCCCAAATTAGCCACTATACTAGCAGCATAAGGGTTAAAACACATGTTGCAAGTGTAAACCCGTCTCATGAGGGGAGTGGGGGGGAGGGGGGGGGGGGGGGAGTATTCTTGTTGGATAATTAACAATGAGAAACAGGAAGCAGGTTGGTGATCTGCGAAGGCATTCTTGTCATTTGTTAGGCCTAAAAAAAGTTGTTTGTTTCCTGTAACCCTACCCTAACAAGTTTTTATTCAAAAAAGTCCCTACCCTAAATTTTTTTCTGCCCTCCCAACTCCCAATCAACGTAAAACATGCATAAAAAACACATTTTTGACCGAAAAAATAAAAAAATATTTTTTTCAGACCGTTACGGGAAACAAACAATATTTTTTTCTTGGCCCTATACAAGGAAACCCAGTTCTGCCCTATGGATGTAACCCATACTTACTGTTAAACAGGATGCATCACTGCCTTCTAGTACAACCACAATCATGTTATTTTGTATCACAAATAATATATATATTGTTATATACTGACAGACTGGTGGCAGTCAGCCAGAATTCAGCAAGGTTTCTTGTACGGGTTATACCCATCCATGCATGGAGATTTCCTAGAAGAGACTCATCAGGATTTTCAATACTCTTGAAAATAACTTTGATATTAACCCTTGGTATTTATTGGATAGCTCTTGCTGAGAACTCACAGATGAGTACCCATGTTCCAGGGTTTCAGTCATTTTTCAGGGTTTTTGCATCATTTTGTAACATCCAAATTAGCCAGCTACCAGCATAAGGGTCAAATTTACTAACAGATGGAAGGAGAGTTGTGAGATGGTTCCTGATCAACATTTCTTCGACAATTAGATTCTAAAAAACGCTCTGGCCACATAGATATTAGCAAAATATGCTGGGTGTTTTTGGACACTAGCATAAATAATGTGTTAAGATGGAGGTAGAGGTGGGGGTGGTGTTTTTGCTAGAAACCTTAAGAAACTTAAGAAACCTTAAGTGATAAATGCCTAAAAACCTTTATTTTGAAATTTTGAAAAAAATGGGGCACACTCATTTTTGCTCATAAAGACCATTGACAGAGTGACTAAAACTATTATCTTTTGAAGGCAAGTAGAGTTTTAGAAGAAGAAGATATAGTAATTTTTATCTTGGGGTAACACAACATAACACACCAAAGGTGACATTTCTAGTGTCAGTTTTCTATCCTTTTAAGCCAGGTCGCCTGTTTGGGGAACATGTTTTTCCTGTTTAGATAAATGTGGGTGCTGCATTCATGACAAGTTTACCAATAGCAGCCCCTGTTTGCCAAATAAAAGTGTTTGCGAAATAAAAGTATGCATTGTGTTTGTGTCTCAATGAGAGGTTTTTCTTATAAGATTTGAGACACCTCTGTTTCGTTTTGACTAGATTATCATCAAAATCTGACATTAAAGCGAGAAGCTAGTTAATGCAGAATTTGTATGAATATATTGAAAACTTTGCATCCTTGTCCTAAACGTCTGACATATCATTAACTAGATAGTGAACAAACATTTTTTGATGGAAATAGTTTGAGTGATATAGCTGTGGACACCTGTCAAAGGCGAAAGTGTCAAATTCATTGATTCATTTTATTTTTTATGTTGCTAAGATTAGAATGATATCCTGAAGTGTCGTCTGATTGCCAAGTCACTCCATTGGGTCCTTTAGATACTCGAATGAAAACCTGCCAGCCTTGAAGAGAATTTTCTCCTGATTTAATCACAAAAATATTCGAGATATGCGAGGTGCCTGATATGGAAATGATTAGCTGTCCTCCTCTGAAAACTGTCTGCTAAGGCAAGGGATGCATTGAAATATCACACAACTTTGCATGGTCTTAGCCAGCAGGGCGTCTGGGTGTCTTTTTGGACACCCAAACCCTTAAAAAGCAACCCTCAGGACACCCCCCCAAAATTGTGAGGAATTTCTTAAAATCTCAAGCATATAATTAATTTTTTAAATCTCCATATAATTCCCATTACATTGTATAAGGAAATCATGCCTTGTTTAGATAAATCTGTACATGTTTATGGTTGAAATCTGAGTATATTGTGGTCCCCCTTTAAAATCTGGAAAGGTGATGTTTCTAGGTCAGGGTGACCTAATAATCTGGTCACGCTCTGGCCTGATCAATCACCTCTCAGTCACCATGCTCCAATGATCCTAAACAAATACTGGCTTAAATCCAACTGCCACTCTTTCATAAAGCTTTGAACAAAAAACCCAAGTCGGCTACTTCTCAATCCATAGAGATATGTCTTACATCACACAAACTTTGACACTTCTAGAGTTGTTCTTATTATAGTAAAATAGCCACACAACTTTCATTGTACATCAGTGACTAATACGTTAGATTATCTGGTTGAAAAAATTTGTTTTGATAAGTGATTTGACACGTACATTATCAAAAAAAAACAAACTTTTCTACATTCTGACCTTGAAGTAAATTGTTTTTCCCAAACAGAAAGCAATCCATATGTTTGTCTCATTTTCCCCCCTAATTCTTTTTTATTAATGGTGGTTATGGCTTTGTGTACCATATAACATAGGGTTCAGCTTATGAATTATCTGGGTTTGGGCAGACTGCTCTTGTTTAATTATTAACTGCATATGTGGCTAGCGTCACATTGTACATACGTCAGAGATTGACAACCAAGATAGTCGCTCTAGTAGTAAATAAAAGCTTATCATTTTACCCTCAACTATGCCAATAGAAACAGGATTTCATTGTTTCCATCTAGAATGAAGTATTGCATTTTTATCATTCATTAAACTAATGTCTTCTCCCTTCTGTAACCAGAAGTTTTAACATTATTATACTTAAGTCTCTCTCTCTCTCTTTCTTTCTCTCTCTCTCTCTCTCTCTCTCTCTCTCTCTCTCTCTCTCTCTCTCTCTCTCTCTCTCTCTCTCTCTCTCTCTCTCTCTCTCTCTCTCTCTCTCTCCCCCCTCCCTCCCCCCTCCTCCCCTCCCCTCCCTCCCTCCCTCCCTCCCTCTCTCTCTCTCTCTCTCTCTCTCTCTCTCTCTCTCTCTCACTCTCTCTCTCTCTCTCTCTCTCTCTCTCTCTCTCTCTCTCTCTCTCTCTCTCTCTCTCTCTCTCTCTCTCTCTCTCTCTCTCTCTCTCTCTCTCTCTCTCTCTCTCTCTCTCTCTCTCTCTCTCAGTTCTAACTGAATGAAGAAGATATAATGGAGGTTGGTGTTAGTTATAATAGATATGGTAATCATGTGTCAACCTGTGGAATAGCATTATCTCCCTTAAATTGAATTTAGCATGACTGCTCTGCTTAATAGTCAACTTTATTCAGGTTTTTGGAATTTCTGATTCAATGGAGTATTTCAATCGTGCAAACATCTTGACATTCATCTCCTTTTGATCTGTGTATAATCTACCATGTCACTGTTTACTTAGGCTCAACCAACCCTGCAGCAACCAAAATGGCCAACCATTCTCAAGTGTATTTTTGCAAACGAAATAAAAAATAAAAATGAAAAAATGAAATAAAAGTTTAAGAAGAACTTATGCAACTCTCCTCCAATTTCTTTTAGTAAAACCGGTGCTTCGTTATTCTTTTTAAAGATATTTATGACGTCTAGACAACACTTTTTGATGTGGGGTCTCAGGATGAATGGGTAAACCCTTCCTAGACAGACCTACCTCCAGGCATACAGCCATTCAACTATGATAGAAAAAGGGATGTCAGCACGGAAACGAGTTTGCCGAGGGTCATTTCTTCAAAGAGAAATGACAGATCATCTTCAGACGTTTCTTTAACATATTCATGCATGAAGTTCTTTAATAAAAAAAAGTAGTGTGTGTTCTACTATACTCTTTAACCCTTATGCTGCTATAGTGGCTAAATTTACTATACAAAATGATGCAAAAAACCTGAAAAATCACATAAACCCTGGTAATTGGGTACTCAGTGAGAGCTATCCAATGAATACCAACATGACAGGGTTTATATGTTTTTCAAAAAGTTTTTCGTCATTGTGCTTTGGATGAAAATAGCCTTAGCATTGGAAGGGTTAAGACTTCCAAAATATTTCTAGGAAAATAGCAGGTGAGTTTGTGACCAACACGTTCCATTCAAAGCTTATCCAAAAATATGCTTTTGTCAGATAGGTACCACCAAAAAAGTCTTTTTTCGGGCTCCAAAGGCATGAATTTGTTAAATCTCTCAGATAAGTACCCATGTGCCATGTGTTTCAGTCATATTTCAGCTTTTTTGCATCATTTTGTATTGGCAAAACAAGCCATCAGCAGCATATTAAAGGATTAAGCTCATCAAGTGGGGAAAAAAATGGTGAAAAACAATTGAAACAATGTGATCTTAGATTACCTCACCTCAGAGAGGCCTAATTACTCTGGGCATATTTTCTTCATAAAATCTTATAAGAAAATTTTATGGAGAATTGCTTATCGAAAACCTTTTAAACCAAAAACCACTGTACGTGCTGGGACCCAGGTTTGTTTTAGGTGCTTTGATATGCCTCAATGAACTGTATACATACATCAATATTTACATGTACAGGTGATCCCATAAAAATCATCCCCATAAATTCCACATGGTGAACTGGCAACAGCTTTAGGTACAGTGATACTCGATCAAGTGCTCTTTCTAGAAAATTGGCTTTCAGAAACAGTTGCAACCAGTGTTGGTGGGATAAATTCATTCAACTGAAACACTTTTCATCTTTGTAATACTTATCAGTAAGATATTCAAGATTGAAGTCCTATGTATCGTCAAAACAATATATGCAATTTTGAATAAAGACAAATATAGTTTGAAAATTAAAAAAAAAAGTTAATAACTATAAACCATTCAAAAATAAAAAATACACCTTCATTTGTATGTTAATGACAAAATAAGTTGAATATAGTTTAATTCTCTCGCCCTCCTAGCCTAGTCACAGGGTGTTCACCTCTACTGTGACTTCTGAACATGTATTTAAGTAAGCTTAATCTTTTTGCTGCTGGAAGCTAATTTAGCCAATACAAAATGACACAAAAGCTGAAAAATGCTATCTCATGAATACCAACATGGCAGGGTTAAAATTTCTTTTCAAAAATCTTTGCACCCGTGTGCTTTGTACGAAGGTAGCCTTCGCATTGGAAGAGTAATATAAGAGCTATCATTGAAGAAAGTCATCTCGACTTATATTACCTCTGAGAATAACTTAGGATTAAAGTAATTCATTCACAAAAGGAGAGCTGTTTATTGATATCTTATCATAATTCCTTTTCCACAAGATTGATGCCTGTGATGAGAAATACCAGATGGTCAGGCTCTTTCCTTGGGCTACAGGTATGAATGGGTGAAAGTTTTCTGTGAAAAACAGAGAATCTGTATCGTCTGATCATCAGTATTGTCATCATCACCTTCATCCTCATAATCATCATCATCATCATCATCATGTTTTTTATCTGTGATTCATGCTTGCCTGGTTTACTTCCTGCACGTTGGTGACTGACGTGCCAAGTTACACTATAAACGCACACAGAAGGTCATCCTGCATCCACAGCAGCATAGAATGACGTGCGTTAGTGAATGTAGTGGATGCTATCCCTACAGTGCTGCCATCTGGAGAGCAATTCATTAACTAAATTACTCATTAGGAATATATCACATTTTACATGGGATGATCCAGTACTTCGATTTTTCTAACTCTGTCTTGAAAAAGGGAACACTTGCCTGATTTTTCAATTGGAAAGAAAGACGTAGTCCAGGTTCCTGTTTTTAGTGGTTATTTTGTAATTTCATTCATTTTTTTTTGAAAGAGAGATGAGCAAAAAATAGGATAATACATCTTGTGGTTAAAGTTTAAAAAACACATAGAAACTAGCTGGAGGTACAGAGAAGGTTTCAGGGATTTAATGAAACCTCATCTTGTGTTTAATTTAGAATTTTCCATAAAAAAATCATCTCTCAATGATTTTATCATATTAATGATTTTGATTAAAAGGAATCATCACTAAAATCAAAACTACCCCTTTTTTCCAGGAAATGTATAATTCAAATATTCTCCCTATTTTTTCAGGACGCACAGAGAATTTGGAGATGCCATTCGAAAACACAACCAACAAACCAGGGGCGGTGGCGTTAGCTTTCTACTCCGGTCTATTCTCCTATTCTGGCTGGTACACACTGAACTTCCTGACTGAGGAACTCAAAAACCCATACAGGTAGGCCATTATAGAGAGTGAGACATGTTTTTATTATGTAATCATATAAATTATTTATTATTTGATGATAATAATGATTAATCAAGGATATTTTCTTAATATTTTATAGTAAATTTCTCACAATAAAATGACATTAGATTCAGGCGTCTAATAAATTAATCTTAACATCATGAGTTTTCTTTTATTTGTATTGCAGGGATTTGCCATACTCCATATGGATTTCTATGCCGTTGGTCACGGTTATCTATGTGCTTGCCAACTTGGCATATTTCACTGTCCTGTCGCCTGCTGAAATCCTAGAGTCAGATGCGGTTGCCGTGGTAAGCATCTATTGTCTTTGATTCTATTTTTACCAGTCTCCAATAACACCATTATGCAACAGTGATGTATTTACAAGAAGTTTAATTAATACTGCAATCAGATGCTGTTGTCGTGGTAAGCATCTATTGTCTTTGATTCTATTGTTACCAGTCTCCAATAACACCATTATGCAACAATGATGTATTTACAAGAAGTTTAATTAATACTGCAATCAGATGCTGTTGCCATGGTGAGCTCCTATTGTAGTTCATTAGGTATTGTTACCAGTCTCCAACATCACCCTCCATTATACAACAGTGATGTAGTTTATACATGAAGTTTAATCTTTTGAATAAGCTGGCCTGATAGCCAAGTGGTCTAAGGCATTGCCACTGACTGCTTGCTGTCTCTTACCCCATTCAGGGTTTGAGTGTGACTAAAAGTGTGTCGGAAAGTTGCCATTGCCTATGGGTAAGGCCGTAGCCAAGTGGTCTAAGACGTTGCCACTGAATACTTGCTTTCTCATACCCCACCCAGGTTTGAGTGTGACTTTAGGCATGTGTGACAGTTGCCAGTGCCTTAGGGTTAGGCGGTAGTTCACACAGGGTACATACAACTGGTCAATCAAGACAGCCTGATTGTAAAACAGAAAAAAAGTGATAAGCAAAATTCCAATTGAGAAAGATAATTACCTATTTATGTCCAGTCCAGTCCATCCCTGCCCAGGTGAGAATTCTGATCAGAGCATGTAAGAATGTTGCCAGTGACTTGGGGCTGGGCTGTGGTTTTCGCAGGGAAATCCACTTTACTACACCACTTACAACCGGCCAGTCAAGATTTAGCCTAAATGTGGTGGAAAAACTGACAATTATCAAAATTTCACTCTTTCATACTGGTACTGGTAACACAGACATTGTTGATAGATAAACAACCTGAGTCGATCTGTTTTGTACTTTCCCGCTGCCTCTCAAGTTCTAACTTGGTAAACTTATGCCTTATAACCTTTTTTTCGTACGTTAAATTTTAAAGTCTTAATGCTTCAACGGGTAGATTATGCCTTAGAAGGTAGAGAATAGATTGCATTGTGTTTCTTCTTATTTTAAATTGTGTCCTTGCTTTAAATATTCTACAGTATTGTAGTATTTCGCTTTGCCACTGTAACTTAAATGTTCAAAGAGCCAACAATTTGTAGTCCAGGCATGTAGGACACTCTTGGTTTTTACCTGCCCTTCAGCCATTTTGAATTATTTTACCTGCCCTGATCAGTACGGCCGCCCTTAATGTTGAGCCCTGAATAGTGATATATTTTACAGCATTTTCTTTGTCTAGCTATAGTTACACCAAATGCTTATCGCTCACTATCTGCACTTCTCAAAAAGCTCTCTGAATACTGCAAGGGTGGGCTATCACAGATACATGTGAGGCAATATATAATTGAACATTTTGCAAATATTTTATTGGAAATTGTTGATTCAATTTGGGTACCAGTAACAAATATATTCTTACCTATTGTGGGCTTCAGCCTTGATTGTGTGGATTTTTTAGGATCTTGATTTTGTTAATCTAAGAATAAGATTCTGATGTAAATTCAAGGAACTTTCAGATCTATTAGATCTAGACTACCTTAATATTTATCAAAAGAGGATCAAACATTTTGCAAATACCTTATCAAAATGTTTAGAGAATGGGACACAGGTGTAATGTACTTCTGGACTTCTGCATATAAGTTTTTAAAGTTTTGATTTGCTTAAATTTTGATGTTTTTAAATTTTGTTTATGTGTTCATATCAAATTCTTATGCCAATTTAAAAAAAAAATGAACTTGGGAAAACTATCTGGGAATATATGACTGTATCACTTTTAGAAAGAGTTCCATTTGATTTAAAGATTCTATTTCATATATTATCATACTTCATACATCTGCAGACTATACTTTTTTAAGTGGTCAGAACATTGTGCACTTTGCAATTAAAGGAACTTATCTATAGATAAGTAGTGCTGGGACAATTGATCAATATAACTGATTAATCAATCGTTTTGCCATGATTTCTGATTGATCGGTCTTTAAATCAAAAGATTGATCATTTTCTGTTATGTCCTCTGCTCACATTGTCAAAGTTTTCATTCAAAAGGGGCCTTATTTACCATGAAAACCATGCATACAAGTTAAAAAAAATTGTAATATTATTTGAAATATTATTTATTATTGTTTAAAACAAGTACCTGACCATTTATCATTCTAAACTAATTAGCCATATATCGAACAAGCAGGTGGGTATATTAACATTGATAATAATTGACTATAAAAAATTAATTGATCGAAAATTTGGACGATTAATCAAGCTGAAATTTTCTAATTCATTTGTCTTCCTTGTAGGGATAAGAAAAATAATTTCATATTTTGTCTAACAAGAGCAACCTGCCACTGCCTCATTTATGCTTAATGCTCCCCTTGAAATGTACATTCTGCATCTTTGATAGTTTTCAAAATAGCTGGAATAAAAGGAATTCTCAAATGTTCACACATGGGTGGAATTTCAGGTTGAGTCCTCAACATTATTACTTCAAATAGTTTTAATGTTTGTTTTTTCAGGATGATATCACCAAAATAATCCAGGCTTTTAATGGGCCCTCAGGCTTGATTAGGTTAATCTATTTATGCAGATAGCAGATAGATATGACCTGAGTGTCATGGTGATATCTCTATAATGTACAGATAGGTTTGAAAATATTATTAGAAAATTTTGGTTTTCAGAACTCAACTAGCAACTTGCCCGCAGATTTTCATAATCTATACATTTATATTGTGATTTACCATGCAAAACTGCATAAAAATGATTCAAAAATAAAAATAACTTGACTGCAGATACTTGTAGAATTCTCTCTTAAATCTTAATCCTTCATTTTTAAAATTTAGATGTCACAATTCTGTTAAACAAAATTGTCCACCTTTCACATTTACCAACACTTATCACTGAATTTACTTTGACTTCATTGTATTTTGTTGGTTTTTCTTTTAGACATTCGCTGAGCAAATGTTTGGCTTCATGGCGTGGGTGATGCCAGTGTTTGTTGCCTTTTCCACGTTTGGGAGTCTCAATGGTTGCCTCCTCTCAATCTCCAGGTAGGCCTTGAGTCTGGTGGTGACACCTGGTGGTAGATATAGGAACTGATCAACACCACCTGGTGGTTAGACTAGGTACTAATCATTACCTTCTAGTGGTAAAAAAGGAACTGATCAACACCACCTGGTGGTACAACCTGGTACTAATCATTACCTCCTGGTGGTAAAAAAAGGAACTCATCAACACCACCTGGTGGTTGAAGCAGTTACTGAATTCTACCACTTGGTGGTAGAAACGGGAGCTCGGATCTCGTTACTATATAGTGGTTGGTTCAGGAACTGATAAGTACCACCTGGTGATAGAAATAGGAACTGATTATTACCCCCTGGTGGTAGAAACAGGAACTGATCATTAAACTTGAGTGATTTGCCTATTAACACGCTAACGTTTTAGATTGGACTTCCCCGTTTTGTTTTTCAGAGTTTTGCGTCTGTGATGTTCGGAGTACTGAAATGGAGCATGCCATTGTTTGTGGCATTCTCTTGTTTTGGAAGTTTGAATGGATGCTTCATGTCGAACGCGAGGTATTCTTTAAGGAAATCAAGCACTTCACGCATTGTAGTCACTTCAGTATAGATCCTATGGTATTTGAGTGACCCTTAAGCTCTCAGTGCCTTTATAAATGTGTATGTGTGTGTGTGTATATATATATATATATATATATATATATATATATATATATATATATATATATATATATATATATATATATATATATATATATATACATATATATATATATATATATATATATATATATATATGTATATATATATATATATGTATATATGCATATATATATATATATATATGTACATATATATGTACATATATATGTACATATACATATACATATACGTTAAATAAATATATGTATATATATATGTATATATATATATAGTACCATCAGAGTTCCAAACCCCCCGCCCCCTCTGCAAATTTTATTGTAGAAACACTGAAAGGTAGCTTCATTTTAACACTCTAGATTCTTGAAATGAACTCATGTTTTGTTATGATTTTATTCAGCAGAACAACATCTAGCAAATAATTTGAGAGGGTCATTTTAGTTTGACAACTTTGAGACATCATGTATTTTCAGTATAAGTATCTGCATGTTTATGCAAGTTTTTAGTCACCATCTTGCTGTCTCTTGAATATAAGGTAGAAATTATATAATCGCCCATTTTAGAGACCTAGCCTGAATCCTGGTGTAGGCCAGGTGCACCAATATTATCATCTAATATTGTTCCATAGGATCTATACGGTTCATTTGTCTTGCTTGCACCCAGCCTTGGGGTTTCCTTTGTTTGTATGCTTGTTGTTTGTAGAGCTTGTATGTTGTTTTCGGCGCATGATGAGTCAAGTGATTTAGACTAACACGAATAGCTATTAATAAGGCAGAGCCTTTATAGAACTCTGCTTGCATGAGTGTTTCATTTTACGTTGAGAGATGCAAAACTTATATGCTTTTTACTGATACAACAAACCTGACATTGACAGCTTATAACTCACATTGACAGCTTATAATAAATTTACGAAGAAAATATTGAATAGTTGGAAATAAATCTTAACAGACTTCTATGTACCTCATTTTGCCCTGGGGTCATTCAATTGTATAAAATGAGGAATTATATTGATATAAGTTGCTGGAAAGTAATGGTAACTAGAGTGTTATCACTATTAAATTTGAATAATTATAAAGAAATGATGTATGCAATGAAAATTCAAGAATGGTCTAGCACTCTTATCAAACACATGTATTTTTCTACCGTGCCATATTTTCAAGCTTTGTTAAAATGAAGAATTGATAAACATTTTAGATTTACACAGTTATTTAAAATTTTCAGATGAGCATACAGATGTAATCATTATGGCACAATTTTACTTTAAAAACCTCATTTCCACTATGTGTATTTTTAACCAAAATTAAATTTTACCTTGTCATTCATTAAGACATTAACAACATTTGCCACAGTTATTTCAATATAAAACTATGTACCAAAATAATTCACTTACCACAGACAAATAGGAAAAATGAACAAATAGGAAAAATGTTTGAGTCAACTGAAATCTGAATTACAGTACCCTAGATTTTGCCCGAGTTAGGTTATTAAACTTAACAATCTTATAGAAAGTACATACTATATATAATCTGCACTATCATTTTGGGTTGGGAGATGGCAAGATGAATCATCTATGTTTTTCAAATATCACTATGCTTACTACCTCATTAATGCTTAGAGTTCCCATCTAGTTGAAAAGTGGTATTAAAACATAGATTTGCAATTATTTCATAAAAGGGTTTTAGGTTGGGATTTCCATTTCAAATATTACATTTCATCAAAAAGATGACGTTATTAGGTTTATATTCCCAAAATAGACAGGTATTTTTGGCTGCAGTTATTGGTTAAAGATGATGGTATGGATATCCTAGCAGTACCATGTGGGAAAGATTGTTACTAAATGTTTATATCCTCTTTGTATGGTCAATGCAAAAACATCCCTTTATGTTCAAGAAAGATTACTTATATGTAATCTGAACTTCAACTGATCAAGAAAAAGGCTGATATGGTGATGACCAATCACAATGATTACTATGCAAACTTTACCACAAAGATGACTGTGAAAACTATATCTCAAAGGATTTTATACAATACTACATCACAATGAACACTAAGCAATACACTATCATCCAATACACTATCACCATATATACTACACAGTACTCTTATCAACACTGTCCAATTCATTCCATGTCACAATGTATGAACAATTTTTGCTCTGTGTTATTGTTTTCGTGTCATCAATGGCTTCTTTATGCATGTATGATTAACAATTGAAATTAACCTTGATATCAATCAATTATTGCATTTATATTTTTATATCCCATGCAGTGTATGCTGTAATTGTGAAGAGATAAAATGAATATACTGTAAATCTGGATATGAGTGCATCATAAAAATATGCGGTTTTTCATTTTCGGATTTTCACTGAAACTAGAAAGGGATTTTTGGCGACTGGAAATAAGTGTGTGTCATGTGCGACACAAAAAATACACTAATGACACACTCATACTTAATTCCAGATTTACAGTAAATGTATTTGCCTCTGTGTATGCCCTTCCTGCAATTGTTATACATCAGATTATATTGTAAGTTGTAATTTTATTTCGCTATTTCAGGGTATTTTTTGTTGGTGCGCGTGAGGGTCATCTTCCTGACGTGTTGGCTCTGATCAACACCCACTACTTCACACCCATAACGTCTATCCTCTTTGAGGTGAGTGGGCAACATTGGTGACCCATGAGCTAATAGGGCAATGTAAACTGAGTGGGAAGCATCATGAACGTATAACATGTGGTCACATGGTGCAAATAAAGCATTCTGATTGGAGGAGATAGCTGAAGTAATAATAATGCACACTAATGCTTCTTCAGTAGGTGCATTACACCACTCAGGTGACACAGCTGGTGCTTAGAAGATGCCAAAAATAAAGAGTGCATCATGGGATGCATGGACGCCCCAATATGGCTGCCTCAGGCCTGTTATTTGGTCACTTCTGTAAGCTATAACTGAGTAGTGCTGAAGAAGACAGGTTCGGGGAGTTCTTATTTGAAAGGTAACATGTATAATACTTTTGAACCTAAATCGTTCTGATGGTGCATTTGCCCTTTAAGTCTGAAATATTATATGCATAGTTTTGAAGGAAGTTGTAAGTCAGGAGAGCTGATTGTAAGAGAGCTTATTGTAGGGTTTGGGCTCCTGATATGGCTTTTGGGTGCCTAGATATTTCTTTGCTAGGTCGAACGCTGATATATGTATGTGTTGTTATTCCAGAGCGGTGTGACTCTGCTCATGCTGTGCACCAGTGATGTCTACAAGCTCATCAACTACTGTATGTTTGTGGAGTCGGGATCCTATGCAGCCTCTGTAGGGGGTCTCCTCTGGCTGCGCTACAAGTGCCCGAATATGGAGCGACCTATAAAGGTAAGAATATGCTCAGGGAAGAGCTGCACTCACCACTCACAAACTTGAGTGGCTCGATTACTGAAGCCTGATGATCCGAGCTGGAGCTGGAGTGGTCAAATTGTAGGGAACACAAACCTAACACAGAACACCTAACTCACACCATCTTATCACTGCGTATCACTGCTATTTTTTGTTTACAATCCCCAATGGATACAGGCAGCGTTAAATGTTATACTGACCTTTGTACCTTGGTAGCACATTTTAAAATAAAATAAACAAGAAAATGTTGATAAATCTCCATCAGTTAGTATTTTCATTGCTGGGCTGAATAATAAATATTGATTATAAAAAACGTGCATCCTCAAGCTCGAGTCAAAATTGTAGTGATCCCATGAGTTGATATCCCTCTGTGAGTGCAGCTCTAGCTCAAGGTACCTAGTGCTACTACTTGTGGAGGTAGCTAATGCATTTATTTCAAAGTTACTTGGTGTTACTTGGTTTGGCTGAAATTTGTGCAGGAAAAAAATCACTGTGATACTTTTTCAGAGATTTTACTGCGACTTTAAAGCAGTCACATAATAAATGCACTATTCTCCATTTTCATTTTTAAATTTCTGTGTATGATCATATTGTAAATTGCAAATGACCTATTTAAGTATCAAACATTGAGCCGTTTCTTTTGTTTGATTTATATCAAACTTAACAATAGTACTGTTTCTATAGCTGTTTCTATTGTTTTATTAGTATCAATTTTAACAACAGTACTATTGTTGTATTTATTGTTCTCTATTGTCATAAGATACATTATTTTCTCTCAGCTAGGTTCATCATTACGATAATTTTTGTGTTGTGTGCGCTCTTTAAACCAATCACATAGTAAATGCATTATTCTGCATTTTCATTATTAGATTTCTGTATATGGTCATACTGTAAATTGCAAATGACCTATATAAGTATCAAACGTTTGAGCGGTTTCTATTGTTTAATATATATCAAACATAACAATAGTACTATTGTTGTATATATTGTTGTCTATTGTTATGAGAAACATAATACATGATCCTCTCTTTCCGTTAGGTTCCCATCATCATCCCGATCATTTTTGTGCTGTGCGTGCTCTTCCTGCAGTTTCTATTGTTTCCTTTATATCAAACAACAAAAGAACTATTGTTTTATCATTGTTGTCTATTGTTGTGTGAAATATGATACATGGTCTTCTCTTTCCGTTAGGTTCCCATCATCATCCCGATCATTTTTGTGCTGTGCGCACTCTTCCTGCTGGTCTTCCCCATCTTCAGTAGTCCCGCGGAAACTGGCATCGGGATGCTCGTCCTGGCATCGGGAATTCCCGCCTACTTCATCGGCGTCCTCTGGAAGAACAAACCTCAGGCGTACCGCAGTTTCATAAAGAAATTCACCATAGGAGCGCAGAAACTATTTATGTGTGTTGAGCAGGAGGGAAAAATAGATTAAAGATATTTTTGATAAGACGCTTTACCTTTGCCCTTTGCCATTTCATCCAGTTGGTGGTAGGCATATGCAAATATTTTGTTGATATTGTGATTTTTACAAAAAAACTATTTTTGTAATGGTAATTGTTGGTGTTGTTTTTTGAGAGTTTGTTACTCCTGATATTTTTCTTTATTCTTTATTGCATGATCTGCTTAGTTATTATATTTTAGGCTATCTGTAATCTCTGGAGAGGAATGCATTAACCCTTATGCTGCTGCTGGCTAATTTGGCCAATACAAAATGATGCAAAAACAAACTTTAAAAAAATGACTGAAACCCTGGCACATCGGTATTCATCTGAGAGTATTCAGTGCAAGCTATTAAATGAATACCAGTATGACAGGTTTTAGAAAGTTTTCAAAAATCTTTGCATTCTTGTGCTTTGGACGAAAGTAGCCTCAGCAATGGAAGGTTTAAACTGATCATTTGTGCATATTCGGAGAGTTCTTGCGACCGATAGACACCTAGCTTCAGATTTATCAAAATATTTCAGGAAACTTAGCAGTACAATGGATAAGTTTCTCTCAATCACGTTAAACGAAAAATCTTTATTGGCAAAATATTTTCATTTGTGTTAGACCTGAGAGGTTGTGTATATGTGTGTATATGTGTGTTAGAGACCCACTTTGTAATTGCCTAAGGTATTTCTCAAAATGCTATCATCGGAATAATTTACACCCAGCATCCACTATCTACTATTAGTGGTGATGGGCGAACTGTGCTTTTTATTGAGATTCAGCCCAAGTTTACCCTGAATTCAGTGAAAATATGTCCCATCATTACTTCCATGTGATTAGGGCTGCATACCGCTAAGGGTGAACCGGTACCAACGAATTGATACAGTATTTTAACGGTACTGCTATCGGTATCTTGAACTATGCTAAGTATGCACTTAGCCTAGTTCTTGACATACATAGATAACATATCAATCTCTGTTAAGTATGTTGATAACATCATATGAAAAGTTGTACTTACCGTGTGCCGAAAACTTGTTAACATGAGAGGTACGCTATAGCGAAGCGAGTACCATATCACTGCCGCCATAGTGTATATTGTGATTGTTATCTCCACCGCGTAGTGGCGCTGTAGTAGCGATATGCAGCGCCACTATGCGGTGGCGATAACAATCACAATGAACACTATGCATATGGCAGCAGCGATATGGTACTCGCTTCGCTATAGCATACCTTTGAAGTGTTTTGCAAAATACCGATAAGCATACCGTTAAATATTGAAACGAGTATTCACTGGTATTTTGCGAAGCGGTATTCGGTACGGTGCTGGTACCGGGTACCGGTGTACAGCCCTACACGTGATCTGAGAAAGTGTGCAAGTTGCTTCTACATTAATATATATTTTTAAACTCGATTTGTAAGTTTTTTTTCTTTCTAGCTCAATGAACAAAGCTTATTACTTTTGTTCTTGGTGTAAAGAAGATACTGTATATATATATATATATATATATATATATATATATATATATATATATATATATATATATATGTATATATATATCCATGTCCACAGCAACAATGTTGACACACTTCTAGAAATGTCTTGAAAGTGAAGGAACTTTTTCAAGAGAGATTGAACTTGGAAATTTGTTTATCTTCATTTTTTTGCCACATGAATACTAAAATGTGACAAGCCAGTTGTTAATGTTGCAGGAAACCTCAGTACCTATGTCAAACCACCGCCTAACCCCAAGTCACTGTCGCCTATCTGACATGCCTTGAGGCAGGTTCCAGACCATATCTTTGGGTAATGTTGAGAGATAGCGAGCGTTCAAAGCACTATGCTCTTACCAAGAGGCAATTGGGTACGGTAGCCCCTTGAAGAATCCTTGATGGGAGATTGTTTGAAAGATGATATCGCTTATTTTTCAAGCTCACTGTACAGGGTTTTAGCCAGGATTTAGAAACTGGGTTCCCAAAATTGGCATTTGTAAAGGTTTTGGGGCGTCCAAATCTTTAAGGGGGACCACAATATAACCGGTACTCAAATTTCAACCATAAACACATATAAATTTATCAAAATAAGGCATAATATACTTATACAATGTTATGGTAATTATATGGAGTTGAAAAAATTCAATTGTCTGCTTGAGATTTAAAGAAATTGAAATTTAAAGATATTTCTCACAAAGAAATTTGGATGTCCTTAGGGGTGCTTTTTAAAGATTTGGATGTCCAAAAGATGCCCAGACGCCCTGCTGGCTAAGGCAATGAGCTCACATGTCCTTAAGTTTCCGATGTTATGTTTTTCAAAATATTTTTATTTGAGTCTGACCCACCCTGGTGCTATGTACACTCTAGGGTTAAAAAATGTATTATGAGCCTTGATATTGTCCTATCCAATTCAAGACATGCAATTATTAAAATAAATGTGTTGAATCTAATGAAATGTATGAATGCAAGTTGCCGCAAATTCTTCATCAGCGAAAGTCTTTTGAAATAGTTATGAAATATTTATTTGTTTTCTAGATACCACCTTACGTATCTGTCGTTCTGGGCATGCAATGGTTATTACTTGTCAGATTGGTTGGAAAATCAAATCCACTGAGATCACTGCTCCTGGTTTTGAAATACAGTCAAACCTGTATTAGGAGACCAACCGAAGGGAAGACCAAAATATGTCTCAAGACAGATGGCCTCTTAATAGAGAGTCATTTAAACTATGATGTTAGACAAGGGGAAATAAAAAAATGGTCTCTTAATAGAGGTGGTCTCTCAATAGAGGTGGTCTCTCCGTAGAGGTGGTCGCTTGTGCAGGTTTGACTGTATTGTGTTTTTGAGATACAGCCAAAGTTACTAGATGATATGGGCTTCGCAATGGTCTTTGTTGATATGTAGACTGGCTACACAAGGATTAAACCATTGAGAGACTGACCTCAACACCCCAAAAAAGCAACGTGGTGAAATTGAAAATACCTTTTAACAAAAAAAGCTGTTCTATACTTTCAGATAGACAGGTTGTTTTAAGGATAGCGATTATAGTGTTGTTGGTTTTTTCTTGTTTGAAACTAAAAGGTGTAAGAACTAATGAATTAAGTGTGGTTGATAATCAAAGTTTGTGTGTAGATAAAACTTTGAAAAATGGATTTTAACACATTTCTGATGTATGTGATATGTGATTATTAAGGTGACGAGTACCATTGCAAGCCAGTTAAAAGCCCCATCCCAAAACACACCTCAAAGCAGAATAATCCTATAACTAGGTGTATCTCCAGGTTCCTGGGTGTTATCAGGTAGAGAATATCATCGCCAACTGTCATTATTCAATCCATATTCAGTTTTATTTCAAAATTTGCAATTTTTTTTTAAAGTGACATATTCTCATAACCTACTCAAGGGATGGTTACTGCAGGTTCAGAGTTACTTTAGGGATATCATTGACTATGTCCAATAAGAAGTGATTTTTTGATTTTTTACACCTGAAGATTTTACAGGCCATAACATTGAAAATTCTAGTGAGAAATCTTGAACCTAAGTGCATATGCCTCTTGCAGCTAGAAAAAGTATCAACTATTTATAGCAAACCGGACCCTTGCCTTTGTTTTGACTGTGACACGCGACCACTGAGGTGTGTCTTTGTACAGCTGTCTTCTGTTCCTAGCCCACATGGGATCAACGAGGCCGGTGCTTGCTACCACCACTGGTTTATAGGCTCCACACACACAAGATCTCACTAAAACTTCCAAATGTTACGTCACGTAGAAATCTTTAGCAGTAAAGAATCAAAAAAATACGTTTTATTGGGCATAGTCAATGACATCCCTAAGGTATCTGTGAACCTATAGTGACCATCAGTTGCGTAAGTAATGAGATTATGTCATTTGAGTGAAAAGTTGTAAATATTGAAATAAATTAGAATATGGGTTGACTAAGGACGGTTGGCTATGATATTATCTACCTGACAACACTCAGGAACCTGGAATTACTCCTTGTTCTATGGGTATGCTACAATGAGGTGTGTTTTTGGACGGGCCTTTTATCTAGCTTGTAATGGTACCCATCACCTTAATGAAGACAGCGTGTCTTGATTATGTTATAAGACTTTCTGTCAGCTTCTCACTCCTCCCTCTATCTTCAGTGCAAAACTCCCCTTATTGTTTGATATATCCAAAAGGATGGATTTCAAATGGGTACTCATCTGAGAGTTCTCAGTGAGAGCTATCAAATGAATACCAACATGACAGGGTTTGGATGGTTTTCAAAGATTTTTGCATTTTGGGCGAATGTAGCCTCAGCATTTGAAGGGTTAAATTCAAACATGACAGCGTTGAAATGGAATAGAGACTATTTTGTACAGTATTGCAGGATAGTGTTTTATCTGACCTAAACAGATTATCCTATGTTGGTATGTAAATGAGTGAAGACTGTAAGGTGTGATGATAAATATGACTGTGTGGCATATCTAAAAGAAAAAAAAAGGTTGTTGAAAATCCAGGACCAGTTTCCCAAAACTGTTCCAGCAGGGCTTTGTCTGAACGACTGCCATGCTACTACATGTAAGGCCTAAAAAAAGTTGTTTGTTTCCTGTAACCCTACCCTAATAATAATAATAATAATTGGAATTTATATAGCGCCTTTTCCATTCATAAAATGTTCAAAAGCGCTGCACATTGTCATAGTTTGAGTAATAGTCCACAACGCCTCAATGGGCGAGCCTGAAAAGGTGTGTTTTGAGACACTTCTTGAAGGCCTGACACGATGTAGAATCCTTCAGGTGTTGTGGAAGCGCATTCCATAATCTCGGTGCACTAATGGAGAAAGCGCGATCTCCAAATTTGAGTCTAGTCCGAGGCTCGTCCAGAAGGCCCTTTGCTTCTGATCGTAGATGGCGTCTGGGTTTATAAGGCACGAGCAGCTCCTTGATGTACTTAGGTGCAAGTCCGTTTAGCGCCTTGTATACCAGCAGTAGGACCTTAAATTGGATGCGGAATTTGATTGGTAGCCAGTGAAGCTTGATGAGAACAGGTGTGATATGTTCATACTTCCTGGTTCTCGATACTATTCTTGCTGCACTGTTTTGTAGTCGCTGCAGCTTTGCAATCAAATCCTGTTGTATTCCAATTAGGAGAGCATTGCAGTAATCCAAGCGAGACATTACCAGTGACTGCATCACTGTTTTTGTGGCATCTTCTGTTAACACACGTCTCGCTTTTCCAATATTTCTCAGGTGAAAGCTAGATTTTTTGACAACACTTTTGACATTTTACCCTAACAAGTTTTTATTCAAAAAAATCCCTACCCTAAAGTTTTTTCTGCCATCTCAACTCCCAATCTGCGTAAAACATGCATAAAACACACATTTTTGACCAAAAAAATGATGCGAAAATATATATATATTTTACCGACCTACCTACCCTATTTTTTTTCATACCGTTACAGGAAACTAACAATATTTTTTTCTTGGCGTAAAGTCGAGCTTGGTGTGATCTTGTTATAGATTACTTTGCAATCTGTAGATAGGTTAGAAGTCTGATAATGTAAACGGTCATTTCAAGATATTTTCCTAAGAGGTTGGCACAGAACTACTAAGAAAAGTTTTGTGAAACTAGTCCCAGGATTTTTTTGTTACTGATTATCAGGTGTGATTATAACGATTTTTGTGAAAAGTAATATTTTGATATAAGCATGTTTTGTTTTGAATGGGTTTCTTGTAAATACACTCGCATTTATGTTGCACTTGCCCTCCAAGCTCATGTGTTGTTGTTGTTATTTTATATCCTCATTGAAGGGGTAAATATTGGCAGTTTTATTTTGCAACCATTTCAGATGTGTTTTTCATCACCGAAGCTTTGACACACACTTGTAGACATTAGAAATCTTATTTCTACATCAGATATTTCTGTTACATCTGCTTCCTTAACATTAATGATATTTTCTCTAAGAATAAGGTAACTTTTGACATATTCTTGGGTAAAGAAAGCATTTATGAAGTGGTAAAGTGTGACTATAAAAGGGATAGTAAGGACTGAAGCCATTACCTGTAAAAACTGGATCGCTGAATGATCAATCCTATATGCTGCCCTGATATCTGATTCAGTTCAAAGAGACATCAAAGTTTGGCTGATTAAAAAGCAATCAATTAAGGCGGGTTCTCAGTTCCCCATGTGAATCTTACAGAATTGGGATTATTCATTCTCCAGATGTCTATTAAATCATATTCCCTGATTGAATAATTAATTCCTAAGTTAACATTTTATTTTGGATTCCATTCTAGTTATATAAATCTTTCAATTCTAATGGTGTGTTCCAGTCATCTGTCCAGATCTGGTTTTCTTTCAGATGTGGTTTCAGTTTTGTGTTCACACTCTATCCAGTCTGCCTTATAATCATTAGGTCCATAGGTATTGATCATAGACAAGTTACATACAACCACATTTCCATGTTGACTAGAAGAATTCTACCTCCCTTATCTGTTATAATCTTATCTATTTTTTGGGGACAAAGTAGCTCAGTTGGTTAGGTGTCAGACTAGTAATCAGTAGGTCGCTGGTTCAATTCCCGGCTGGGGCACTTTGGTCTGTCCTTGGGCAAGACAGTTTATTCCATATTTCCTCAGTCTGCCCAGCTGTAAAATGGGTACCTAGCATTAATAAGGCAGTGCTTAGAGCTTGTGCGCTATATGCTGCCAACTGCTCTGGAATATCCCTCGGGGTATTGAAATGGTTTCCATGTGTACAGGCCTTATAGGGGAGGAAGGTCGTGTGAGCACTTTGGTGGATACAAGACTATAAACCGAATACCTTTATTTTTTGCTCAAATGAATTGTTAATGACAATGCATACACCCCTACAATTGGTTTCTGTCCCACTGAGATAGAAGTGTGCATTCCATTTTTTTTTTGGAGCATGTCAAGGTAATTCGGGTTTAAGTGTGTTTCCTGTAAGCAGTATATATCTGCTTGATCTTCCCTGAACTTATTAATCAGCTCTTATTCCTCGATCTCAGTCCCCTTACATTGTAAGATTGCATAACCAATCTCTTATGTTTATCCATTGCCGAGAGGATAGAAGCAAGGAGGCTGAGGCATAGGTCAAACTGAAGATGAATAAAGTATCAAATAGAACATATAACATATAAAAGAACAGTCAAACATTACAAAAGAGGATAGCGTCATATATAGGACATAAAGATGAACACAGTTTTCAAATGAAACTGTTTAATGTCATATATTAAATTCCGGTATCGTACCTGAGTATAAAAATGAAGGTAAAGCATTAAGCCTCATATAATTTGAAATTACACTGTATATACCGAATAAACCGATCAGCAGAGTTTGGCATTTGATCACGAATAGGTAGAATTATTCTATCAAAGTAAAGCACTGAACTCAATGTTACACTCCTACTGTAACGAGTAAAAAGAAAACAAAATAACATAATACAAGGAGGAGTAAGGCACCAATGTATACTAGTAATTGGCTCATTTGGCACAACCACAGGATACTAGTATCAAGTACCAAACTCTGAAAAGTAACACCAATAATTCAAAATAATGATCTCGCCTAATTTCAAGGGAAGTTGAAATGTTAAATATCACAAAAAACCAACACGTCACAAGTTTCAGTCAAAACAATTATTGAACATATTGATTTGACTAATTTCAAATGTAGTTTTCCAAACTTTGATAGATCACATGATATATTAAACATCACAAAAAAATCTCACAACCACAGGATACTAGTATCAAGTACCAAACTCGCCTAATTTTAAGGGAAGTTGAAATGATGAATATCACAAAAAACAACAACCCGTAGTCACAAGTTTCAGTCAAAACAATTATTGAACATATTGATTTGACTAATTTCCAAACTTTGATAGATCACATGATATATTAAACATCACAAAAAATCTCACAACCACATGTACCAGTGTGACCTGTTCAAAATTGACACCAATAGTTTGAAATTTTGACCTTGATTAAGTTTTAGTGAAGTTATGTTATTTTTCTCAAATTTTGATAGAACACCAGAAATGTTGAATATCACAAAGAACCGCATAATCGTAAGTTCCAATCAAAACAATAATTTGAAATATTGATCTCAACTAATTTTAAGTGAATTTTTTCCAACATTTGGTAGATCACAAGAAATGTTGGACAGTAGTGTAATGATATGTAACTTTGAAAGACCTGAGATGTCACATTAAACTTTGACAGACCACCTGAAATATTAGACATCCAAAAAAACAAAAATCAACAACTCCATATTCACATGTCCCAGACAAAACACACTAGTGAAACACCATAGTTACAATGATATCTAGCCTTAGTAAATCCGATAGCACAAAGAATGCATGGTTTTAAGTAAATACCTACTATGACAGACCACATGAAATGTCAAGCATACAAAAGCTCTCCTGATTCACACGAAACAGCCAAACACAAAAGTAATATAATATCTAGCCTTAATTAATTTGAGATATATCATATCAAACCTCACATAGAATCAAATTGTAGTTTGCCTGAAACAACATAGCTCTAACAACAAATTATAAATAAGTAAATCTTAACTACAATCAAGCTGTACAGGGGTTCTTCCGCCATGATGTTTTCACATCTATGATCTCGACTATATAAAAGTTCTAGGACCTAAACTTTTTAAGGTTTTTCCCCCCAAAGGGGTTACCCTTTGTCATATAGAAGAACAACTAATTATGATTTAGAATGCTTATAAACACAAAGTATCAAAGATCATAGATTATCTCTTGACATATAAACTTATTGACTGTAACTCAAATGAAATATATTCTATTTATCATGCTTTAATTCAGTGTTTGACTAGTGCAAATCTTTGGTGGCAACTAGAAATTCGATTGAACCCCTCGAATATGATTAAGATTTCGGAGAAAAATAAATGGAGCGCAAAAAAAAAAATCCTTTAAATACTCTTATTGTGAAATACGCAACAATGTTTACAATACGTTTACAATAAAATGAGAATAGGGATGAAACGAATGTTCAGCAAATTAAAAAGCTTCGTTATAATGACTGAAAAGCTGATGAATATGAAAAATGAAACCACAAAATAACATTGTTATCCACATCGCATGTTTGTGGACAGATATTAAAAAGGAATTTGATAAACCAAATCTCTGTCATAAAAGGAGTACATTTTTAGCAAGATAGTTTTGGTGCGACTATAAAAGTTAACATTTTAAAAGATTACAAAAAGAGAAAAAGAACAAGGATGTCATCATAAAGGCTGTTATTTAGGAAATGCCATTATTACAACAAAGATATGATAGTGGATAATACAATTCTTCTGGTATAAAACACGATCCTCTTTCCCTGACCATAACCATGTTATAGTAAATGCCTTTGTCTTTATTGCAGGATAATACATTACAGATTTAGGAAAGCATGTGCCCTGTGTTTTATTAAGCAATGAACATGATGCACTCACATACCCGTATACATACATACATACATATATTCATACATACATACATGCATACTTACATACATACTTACATACATACATGCATGCATGCATGCATGTATGTATGTATGTATGTATATATATCAATAGCAAAACGACGTCCCTCTGGGGAGGCCAACATTATACAAATATGACATCCCTGTGGGGTTGCCAACATGATTGTCTACCCCTCGTGAGCTGTGTCACCCTCGGGCTACGCCCTCGGGTGACAATGCTCACGAGGGGTTGACAATCATGTTGGCAACCCAACAGGGATGTCATATTTGTTTTATTATACCGAACACCCTCCCCCCACCCTCGGGCACCCAAAATCCATGACAAGTTGAAACTTACAAAACTCACTTGAGCAGTGCAATTTCGGAGCGGCAGGTTTACCGCGCTGACCATGCTGGGATGTCCTATTTGTTTTATCATACCGAACAACCTACCATCTCAACTGGGCTGAGAATTTACTTTTTTCCCTAAATTGAGACACTCGCGCATGTTGTTCTCAACAATAAGATAATTCCATTGTTGACAGCGGCATTCTGCTCAGGCCTTGACATACTTTCGCCACGCGTGGGGATCTTGAAAGCATGACGTCCTCAACAATATAGGGAATCATGAAACGGCACCTTGACAACGGGTGCTAATACGTCGTCTCCTTGACAGCGGGTGCTAATACGTCGAATGGTGACCGCTGTCAAGGAACCTACAGAGAAACAGGTTGCCAACAGCTTTGACACATGGCTTTCATCCAATGAAATGAGAGTATCCTCACGTGAGGTATAATAAGATAGTTGAACACTCGTCAGCATTGTCACCCGTATATGTGTATATATATATTTGTATATATATATATATAGATATAGATATAGATATATATAGATATATATGTATATAAAGATATATGTATATATATATATATGTATATATATATATATATATATATATATATATATATATATATATATATATATATATATATATATATATATATATATATATATATATATATATATATATATATAAATATATATATATATATATATACATATATACATATATATATATATATATATATATATATATATATATATATATATATATATATATATATATATATATATATATATACATATATATATAGTATATATATATATATATATATATATATATATATATATATATATATATATATATATATATATATATATATATATATATATATATATGTGTGTATGTATGTATGTATGTATATCGTCACTCGCAAACTCTGTGGGTGTTCGTGGGCATTTTTCGGGCTAGCGGTTGCTAATTGATTAGCACATAGCTGTTGCTATGTGCTAATTGATTAGCACATAAGCTGTTAAGGACAACAGCCTGTCCTTAAGGAGTGAGGATAAAATGACGATTAATCTATGGCCCTTGACCAACCAGAATCATCTTCACGTGAGGTATGATGAATATATATATACAACGCATCTAACAACGCATCCATCACATTGTCCACCCCCACTTTACTCATTTGTCTTATTTCATCATACATGTCATTCCTTATCTCATTGAGGTTCAGGTTGTTCGGTATAATAAAACAAACATGACATCCCAGTATGGTCAGCACAGTAAACCTGCTGCTCAGATATTGCACTGCCCAAGTGATTATTGTAAGTTTCAACTTGTCACGGATTGCCATTAACCTAACTCATTCTTTGATGATTATATGATTACCTATGGTTGAAATACAATATGATGACACATATGTACTTATAGATGTAATAAAGATCAGCTCTTTGAGTATTAAAACAAATTGTCATAGATTGTTGGTGCCCGGGGTTAGGGGGGGGGGGGGGTGTTTGGTATAATAAAACAAATATGACATCCCTGTGGGTTGGCCAACATGATAGTCTACCTCTAATAGCGCTTCACACATGTCGTATATCGCGAGCGCTACACACAAGTTTAAGCATATCCTATATGTGGCCGTCGAAGTCGTTTCTGACACAAAACGCGATTGGTGTCATACACTTCTGCTCTCAATCTTAATATATTCTCACATACAGCATCATCTTGCATTACCATGATGTTTCACAAGAACAACATGTTCTTCACCATTACATAATTATCAATACTGAGCCTACCATGGGGGCATATGGCAATGTGGTTGGGTGACCTACGTAACGAGAAAAGGTTGGCATCTTCTGTGAACTTATTTTTGGAATTTCGGTAGAACCTCTATTTCGTCGTTCTTTTAAACCCATAGTTCGCTTACATATATATCAATTGGTATTATATTTGATAAAATAGAAAAATCAATAGGATATTATAGAAAGAATGCTAACATTCACAAAATTATTCCTAAATCATGCCAATCAAATTTGAAAAATGAATGAAAGGATTCAATAAAGAAAGAATACTTTGTTATAAAAAACAAGCTATGAATTATATTAAAAATATCACCAGATCTCATTTTCCCATGGTAAAATGCAAAGACGAGTGCAGGGAGCCTTCCCTATCTTTATCCTATTTCTTTTTTCAATATGGAGGACACGTTCCCAAGGAGCTATTCACTTATCTGGCCGTATCGTAAAGCAGGATAGGGTAATCGACTACAGGGCAGGTTTAAAGACAAGTGTCTAGTTCCTCCTTCTCCTACTTCAAAAATAAGTATGTGTGTCTTTAAATGACTACGAATCCAAACGTTTTAGAAAGTGTTAATTTCTCAATATAAGTCAACTTGGATATTAGGATTAAGTAAGGTTTTACATAACCGTGATTATATATGTATGTGCGTGTGTATGTATTATGCATGCATGCGTGCATGCATGCATGTAGGTACTATGCCTATCTTGTTTCATTTTTCATCTACGACATATGATTACCATATTTTAGGATTAAGTAAGGTTTTACATGGTTGGAAGGAATATCTCCTAATACAATGTTTTTTGACAAAAAGTCAATTTTACTTGGAAACACCAGAAATGAGGTGATAGTTAACTATATCATTTTAACAACCAAACATGAGATCTATAAAAGTAAGTGGAATAAAACAAAACTCACCCTTACCAAGTTAAAACATATCTTCAAAAATCAAATGGACTTAGAGATATACATAGGAACCGTCAAAAATAGCTTGCCAAAGGTGCTGGGAAAATGGTCCCCAGTCTTGAACAACCTTAGACACATCTAAAAACAGAAAAATCTGTCTCTATACCTTGAAATGTGATCACTGTAAGATACTGTGTACTATGATGCAAGACAATTGTACTGTATATACAAATATTATGCAAAAAAGGAACAATAAAATTATAAAAAAGTAAGGTTTTACATAACCATGATTATATATGTATGTGCGTGTGTATGTCTGCGTGCATGCATGCATGTAGGTACTACACCTAAGTTGTTTCATTTTTCATCTACGACATATGGTTACCATATCAACGTCATATAATATGTGTGCATCACTTCCTAGGAAGAGAGAGGTTGCTGCATTGAGATCTTGAATAGTTAGCAGTGTGCCTACATGTACGTAGTATCTACTTATGAAATACGTGTATATATGCTATACACGAAGACATTCCCTCAGAAGTGAGTTAGAAGCAAGACGTACGCGAAGACAGTCAAAATGACAAGGGCTACGCCAAACGGTTTCATCCTCCATGGGGCCATGATTGTACTTTCCCTTTATATCAGCAGCAGCACAGGATTTCCAGCCTCCTACACAAGGGCACAATGCCCAGTAGGTATGGTGGACAAGTGCAGATGCTGGCAGAGATCCTTGGGTATCAACCGGGGTATCAACGTACGTTGTGAACTAGATGGAGCAAGCTATAGGCGACTACCTGTGATGGTCAATGCCACTATAAGAGTACTGACGTTTGAAAATGCTACGATAGAAGAGGTTCCTCGCAATGTGTTCGCTAACCTATCAGTAAGTATACACACTTTTATCACCATTTCAACTATCCACAGCCTCACCAAGCCATAGCTGTATTATCATTTACAAGGTTCAGACCAAAACAGCTATGAACATTCCCAGTCAAAATTTGATGTTGTTGATTTTGACATTATAGTCTTCTACCATTGTAGTTAATGTATTGTGTTTTTGATCGGATATGGCACGCATTATGGTTCCTTTGTAATAGCCCTCTGATATTTGATCAACACATTAACACTTGCAAAGTACACTGACATGGTCTTGCGGACAAAAAAATGACTACAGAGCAAACAGATATTTAGAAATATTTGAACGATATTTTCATGTCATTGAGTTAAGCATTCCTTTTTAAATGGAATGTTTAACAAAAGCAGAGGGGCAGGAGCGCGCCGATTTTAGACGTCCCATGCAATGATTTGTTTCGTGAATCCCCCCCCAACACCCCCCTCCAATGATTTTTAATTTCAAGAAAAAAAACAATGATTTTTATCTAATGAACTTTTAAATCCCCCACCCCAATGTATTTCCCAGAGTCTGACAAAAGATCCAAGCAAGACCATTAAGTTGTAAACCAGTCTTTATTATGGAAACCACAGATTTCGTCATTAGAGACTTCGTCACCATACACTTCCAGTTTTGTCACCGGTATTTTTCCCATGCGATTGAAAGGCGAATCAGTATATTTCTTTATTTCTTTTGGATAACAGTAGAAATTCGTTACTAAGTACCATTCAGCTTCAAAAAATGTGTACTTAATTTTCATGAAATTAAGGTGACTTTAGAGAATTAGTGTAGCAGCAGAGACCCAAAACAATAACTTATTTTAGGAGCAACCCCAACCGGCAGTAGATTAAGCGGCATCATACATGAAATGATAACTAATTAACCCATTAATGCTCAGAGCGACCAAAAGCAGCCTGACAATTTTGATGAAATCTTGCAGGCAAAAGCACATTTGGAAAAATATTTGAAGGAGAAATGTTTATCAGAACATTACCAACAACTCTCCTTCAAATATTATGTAAAATCATTCTCAATTCTGAAGTTATTGGAAGAAGTGTCATAGATACAGACGACAATTGCTGGAGGAACTCTTAAGCATTAAAGGGTTAACAATCTCTTGATACAGAAACCCCGTGGTGCCGGTGTAGCGTGGAAACTTGGCTCCCCCCTGGCTCCTCATGGGATCATGTTACGCGCACACGAAGTATGGCGTCATTACTCCGTATATTCACGCCATATTCCAGCCAACTTAACTTAACCCTAAACCTAACCCTTAGTTACCTGACAATTCCACCATGTATAAAACAGAGGCCCAATAGTTTCTTATGGTATTCTTTACTTAAACCCAAGTTCTCACAAGTGCCAACCTTAATACAAGAAGTATATTGCTGTTTAAACAACTCCTAATATACACAACATAGAGGCACTGGGGGCGACCAGTTTAGCCTGTTAATAGCCTCTAAGCAGGCTGTTGGTGCAACTAAGTCATTAGCAGCTACCTTACTGCTTCGACAGAAGCAATTTTGTCATGACAGAAGTCTAAGATGTGACATTTGGCGAGTGGTTACGCCATGTGTAACACAAAAGTACTTTTGTCTTGACAAATTCACAAGCTACCCTTACCTATTCATGCTTAGACTTCTAATCGGAGAGAATTGTCCGTATCTGTAATACTTTTTGCATGAAAATATTCCCAAACAAGTTTAACACCTCACCAGCAATGGGTTGCGAACTTCCAGAGTTGTATGGCACTGGTGCCAGTTCTTACAATCAATTAAAACTAACTCCTTCAGACCTCGAAACTAATGTCAAATGACAACTAATATTGCTCCTTATGAATATCTCTGAAATTCAATCAAATACACATAGAATGACACCATAGATATAATATCCAACTAGGCACATTTCTAGTTCACTCTATTACTCATTCAATTAACAGCATACAATGTACCTCAGGATAGAGTTGTGGACCCCTGTGGTATTGTGATCCTGCCTTTCCTAACTGACACACACTAAGGAAATCAAGGTTTTTACCAGGGTTAATCACACATACCTGAAGCTAGGGGTCAATAAGGGCAAAAACACTGGCCAACTTTTGGTAGTTTTATCCTACAAATGCACCAGTCATTTTGGACTATCACAGGATAAGATAACACTAAAACAAGCCATGAATGAAGCGGTTAGTTTATTTTTTGTAAAAAAAGCCTATCATGATGAGTCTTAAAACTGTTTTATAGCGCCATAACTATAAAGGTTTGGATTTGGAATTCCGATTGTCGTAACATTTGTGCCAATTGTGGCTAATTCGTGACTAGCCAGTTGTAAGTAGTGGAGGAAACCAGAGTACCCGGCGAAAACCACAGCCTAGCCCCAAGTCACTGGCAATTTTCGTACATGCCTAGGCCAGGATTCAAACCCAGGCAGTGGTGAGAGACAGCGTGCAGTCAGTGGCGGCACCTTAGACCACACGGCCGTCAGAACAGATATATGATATGGAGACTGATGCATAAAATGGAAGCCCAGAGGGTCTAACTCCTGGATTGTATCCATTGGTTGCCTTATCAAAATTAATTTGTCTTTATTATAACAAAAAGGACCAAAGATAACAAATTTACACCCTTTTTACATATTTAATTTAAACATGGGGTCACTCAATGCAAACACAACTTTAACATATTTCACTAGGAAATGATCTAATTAACATTTGATTGAAAAGTAATGCTAAGAAGCCACATAGGTAGAGTGAGATGGTCATTAGGTGAGTTTTTTTTTACCAAGTTGCTGTTTATAGCTCTCACAACAGCTTCTATGTATGACGCCATATTTTCAATGATTATAAATACTAATAATTTTGTTTGCCTGTGAATGTGTGTTAATAATAAGTAATAATAATAATAATGATAATAACAATAATAATAATAACAATAATAATAATGAAACGATTGAATAATGGGCATCACTTTGCAAATATTTGCTTTGACCTTTCTTCTTTTCAGACTGCAATCGTTAAACCTTCTTCATATGAGCTTTTCAACAATACACCAAGATGCACTTCAAGGTACCGAGTGTAATCTTCGCTCCATAGTTGTAAGGAACTGCATATTCAATGGAAATATGTCATTCTCGTGGTTACATGCACCTCACGTTAAACTTATTTCTATGGATATTGGCCAGCTTACAAGAAAATCGTTTCATGGGGTTTTGAATCTGAAATGGCTGAAGCTCAGCAATCTCAACCTAACAACAATTGAAGAACACGCATTTCCGAACATACGCAGTTTGAGACAAATCATCATTTCAGAATGTCCACTTGTGACATTATCTGGCATGGAAAATCTCAGTGGTCTTTCTCAGCTTATCGTAGATGGTGCATCAATTAAAACTCTCCAATATGAGGCTATTAATGGTCTTTGCTCTCTTCAATCTCTAATCACAAGGAAAGGTTCATTAAAGCACATTTTTCCAGATGTATTTCACAACACTAATAACAGTTTGCACTCATTTACTGGTAATGGCAATTCAAACAAAACAATGTCCTGCAACATGCATTTTCAAAAAACACGGTATGTGTTGCATAACCTTACGAACATAGATTTTTCTGATAATGCCATTCAATTCATTTTTCCTGGAGTTTTTTGTTCTTTTCCATCACTCTCTCGCCTTAATTTACGGAACAACATAATCAGGGATCTTTATGTTGATTCATTTATGGGTCCTCAAAATTTAGATACTTTGATCTTAGATTCCAATAAGATTACTTTTCTCCAACAGGGAATATTCAGTTCTTTGTCAACTCTTAAAAATCTTTATTTGCGTGGAAATAATATCAAACGTGTACACTCAGATGTTTTCGATCCCTCACCTCTCATCACGCTAAATGATTCCTTGCATGGGGCAGCAACCGTTAAGTACTTAGATCTAAAAAATAATCACATCAAAAAAATAGACCAGCATGCTTTCCAAAATCTTGTTTCATTGAAATCACTACTGGTGAGTCTCAACCACATTGGTAGTCTAGAGATGGGCACGTTCTATGGATTAAATGTATTGGAACACCTGGACATTTCTTATAATCAAATTACCTTTATCCAGGATGGCATATTTACCCCACTAATCATGCTCCGTTACCTCTATGCTGGGCATAACAAAATCAAACATTTGAACCAAAAAGCTTTTTTAAATTGTACCCAGTTAGAGATATTAAACTTAGACTTTAATGAAATACGTGAATTACACCAAGACCTTCTTACTGGCCTCATACATTTGGAAAAACTTTCATTGATATCTAACAAAATTGAATCCATACAACCTGACACCTTTAAAACAAATAAGAGGCTGTATTATATCAATCTAGCTTCTAACCGTATACGTACAATCGGTTTCGGAACATTTTCGCCTATACCATTACTAAATATATTACTGTTGCAAAATAATCAGATTCATAGCCTAACTAAAGACCTCTTGGTATTAAGATATTTGAATCTGGTAAATAATCCAATCAAATGCAGATGTGATTTATTTTGGATAAAGAATATGACAAGAGATGGAGCTTTTTGGAATTTGCCTTTCTGTAATGCCTCAACAAAGCTGGAAATCTATGAATATTTAGACACTTTTTGCTGTGAGAATAAGCCAGGCTTGTGTCAACCTGTTGATAATCATCAAATCAAACCCACTAAGCATATACATACAGTCATATTTACAGGCAGCATGTTTTATGTTATTGTGGTTGTCATTATCGTTCTGCTCATTCACAGGCATTGGAAATAGTAACAGAAAAGAAGTTAGTGCAGACATCCACACTACGCCATCAACGTTATATATATATATATATATATATATATATATATATATATATATATATATATATATATATATATATATATATATATATATATATATATATATATATATACAATTTGTGTATGTGTGTGTGGGGATCTGGCGTGGCCTAGTTGTCACGATACCTTTCTCCCTTGATAAGTGTGAGGTTGCAGATTCATGTCTCTGATGGATACCCGTTATTTATCATTCTATATTATATTTAACGCATATCATTCACGATACCTTGCTCCCTTGATAAGTGTGAGGTTGCAGATTCATGTCTCTGATGGATACCCGTTATTTATCATTCTATATTCTATTTAATGCATATCATTCATATATTATATCATGTATATGTATATGTATATATATATATATATATATATATATATATATATATATATATATATATATATATATATATATATATATATATATATATATATATATATATGAAGTCAATAAAGATACATACGTACATATATACATATATATATATGTATATGTATATATATATATATATATATATATATATATATATATATATATATATATATATATATATGTATATATATATATATATATATATATATATATATATATATATATATATATATATATATATATATATATATATATATTTATATATATGGTAATGAAGGTATACATCCCATGTACATCCCCTCAACATATGAGTAGTGAGCGCCTCTATAGTATTGTGACCCCCTCACCTAGTGTACACCTGCTCACAACCACTGTCCACTCAGCTCAGTTCTTAGTTTCATTTTCTGATGAACGAGTGTTTTATCTTGATGCTTGTCATTTTTTGTTTATGACTTACAGCTTGTGTTTATCAGACATAAAAACATTCAACCATAACCTGTCTCTTTTACTTGGAATGAATTAAAATATCCTTTTGTTACAATTGCCTTGCTTTGACATTTTCCTCTGGGGCTACCTAGGTATATAGATCTGCAGACATAATCATGGACAACATCAGATGACCTGCCGTAATGGCCGTGGGTCTAAGGCAGTGTCACTGACTGCTAACAGTCTCTATCCACTGCCTGGGTTTGAATCATGGCTGGGGCATATGATTTTGTGTAAGGCGGCTTGTTTTTGCCGGTTATTCCTGTTTCCTCCACCACTTGCAACTGGCTAGTCACGAAGTAGTTGCAATATGGCAGAAAGGTGACGATAAACAAAATTCCAAATTCAATTAGCCTGAAACGTTTGCCATGCTGTTCATGCAATGTTCAGTAGTGGATTTGTTGCTGCAAACAACTGCATAGATAAAATATAATGTGCAGGACAAATGAAAAAAATCATGTTATGGACTGTTTACCCACCTTCTAACCGTATAAATGATAAATTCATTTCCCGAAAGTGATACTTCATACTCAGCAAATAGAAAGGTACGATTATGGTTTAATTGGTCTCCCTGGCTTGCATATGCCTTCTCTGATGAACCCCTTTGTAATTTGGATTGGAAATATTGAAAGAAGACTGATTATGTAAAATGGTTAACAGAAACATGTTTGACATTATATTGCAGTTACTCTCATCTACCTACTCAGATGACTAATAAGCTAGTTTTTGAGAGAATATATCCTATATATATACCTTCCTCACTATATGTATTGCTGTTGTTCTGTGGGTTCCACAGTATTTAACACACCTAGGGTGTTCTATTTCTGGGAACACATTGAAGTTGGTGATATAGAAAACAATGATGTACTGAAAAGTATTACCTTGAATACAAAAGAAATACATCAATTGCAAATTGGAAAATAAGGAACCCACCTTGCTGCATGTAATTAAGTTGAGAAAGAAAACATTTATATGGTATATAACTTATACATTTATTAGCCAATCTATGAAAAACTAATACTTAAACAACTTTTTTTCTGTCTTCACCAAGAGATACATATACGTGTAACGTACAAAATCAAATGGTACATCTTGACATTTCCTATATACATAAATTTCAAGTGAAGAAGGACATTTTATCTTTCATCAACATATATTACAGACCAAGCTGGTTGCAGATGGTTGATCTTGATACTTAAGATGAGAATACTGGTATAATAGTGTTATGGTGTGAATCATTTATTACTAATATCCATGTTATAAAAACAATATTTGGTGTGAGACAAATGTCTATATTTATACTTATAATGTAATGTGTTATGTAATCTTTTTACCACTAATCTCTCAGAGACACTTTTTATAAAGTCTGGTCAGAGTGCAGTGCTAGATAGCTGTCTATCTTCATGCAAACTCAGACATTGTTCACTCTATGTAACTGTACTACCCCCTACATCCTACAACGTTCCTCCAGCTTGTCGGGGAGGAAATAATGTTTTCTGTCAAAATATAATAAACGGCAAAAAAATATGATAGTAATAGATAAAATAAAATGAAATAAAAAAATGAGAAAAATGTATATTTGAATGTTATAGTGTAACTCTTAGACATACCTGTTGTATGTTTAGTTTATACAAACACGTTAATGTAACCAATGTTGTAAGAAATAATGTGTTTCTTGAATTTAGTCCTATATGGAAGGTTTCTTAATACATGTACAGTTAGGAACACGCCTTTGTCATACATAGGTAAGCCTAGGTTGCTCATCACAGAGAACCCAGTTGCAAGATACAAACTATATCGTTTATAGATGACACCAGATAGCGTGCAGAGTCTTGGCCCGATAATTACACGTGTCATAACCAATACTATCCTTTGTAATTCGCTCTAATTAGATAAATGTAAATAACCACATGTACCTGTATATGTTGACAATTAAATTATATTTGTAATTTGTAATGTTGTGTATCGTCACTTTGTATGGCACATGGCGGTTAAGTCGTGACTAGCCAGCTGTAACTGGTGGAGGAAACCTGACATAGTACCTGGTAAAAACCCCGCCTAAACCTTCTCGGGTACGAACCTGGTCAATGGTGAGAGACAGCTCGCAGTCAGTGGCAATGCCTAGACTACAGGGCAGCCCCTAATACATTATAGAGAAGAAATGATATTGAAGACACTGACAATAAATTATAGAAGTTTCCACACCTCGCCACACATGCATAAGGAACCTCTCCCTCTTCACATATACACACACTACATACATACATGGATACTTAATAATAATAATAATAATAATAATAATAATAATAATAATAATAATAATAATAATAATAATAATAATGATAATAATAATAATGATAATAATTGCAATGTATATAGCGCCATTTCCATTTCATAAGATATTCAAAAGCGCTGCACATTGTCATAGCTTGAGTCATAGTCCACAAAGCCTCAGTGGGCAAGCCTGAAAAGGTGTGGCACGATGTAGAATCCTTCAGGCGTTGTGGAAGTGCATTCCATAATCGCGGTGCACTACTGGAGAAAGCACGATCTCCAAATTTGAATCTTGTCCGAGGGATCATCCAGAAGGCCCTTTGCTTCTGATCGTAGATGGCGTCTGGGTTTATAAGGCACGAGCCGCTCCTTGATATACTTAGGTGCAAGCCCGTTGAGTGCCTTGTATACCAGCAGTAGGACCAGGCTTAAATACATACATGCATACCTACCTACCTACCTACATACATACGTACATACATACAAACACATACATACATATATGCATACACACATACATACATACAAACATACATACACACAAACACATAGTTACATAGATATATGCATACACACACACACACACACACACACACACACACACACACACAAACAGACATACTATAAAAGGAGAGGAGCATGATTTACAAGAGTAAACTATTCACCACATGGCATCATGGGTGATCCTGCTTGACACTCCTCTAAAGGATAGCAGCCTCCAGTATGTCTTAAACCAATGAGCCCAAGTCGTGTTTACTGCAAATGATCTCACTGTACTATTTAGAGCGTTATCTTCCCTTAAGGTAGGTAATGACTTCTGAGCTTAATCTTGTCATCTATCTTGTTATTGTCTATGCATATCATGATGCTGCTTTGCTTCTTGCATACCATTTTGTTTATACAATGTGCCATACCTGAGGGCAGAGTCTGTAAAGACCAGGTGTAAAATTAGCTGAAGAGGTGAACAGGTAAGACGCTGTTTTAACACTTACCCTGCCAAAGTGACAAGTACTATTTCAAAGTGAATGTGGTATTTCAAAGATATAAATGCACCAGTTTTGTTCAAGTATTCCTTTGAATTTACTATACATTCAATTAGTGCTAATTACCTTAGTTATCTGGTTATGAGTAGGCCAAACAGCTCGAAAGTTTCTGCGAATAAGGGTGACCCTTGAGCTAGGTTTATGATGAGTTGATTCTGTTAATCTCTCTTATATACATGTAGACCTTCTCAATTCTACACACCTGTATAACTACTGCTAGTACAGCCAAGGGCTTAAAATTGTAACCAGAAATGGTCAGTTTTATTGAACTTTTACAAAGGAATGTTGTTCACATCTGTAATACCTCCATTCTTTTCATTTTCAAATTTAAAGTATACATTATCGATGTAGACTTTTCCCAAAACGAATGCACACGCCTCTTTCAAGATATACTTATATGTAATAGTTCCGAAGGTCATTGCTATCATTAAATCTGCAGAGGGTCTAAACTGGTGGCGTACCAAACATCAAGCCTATATTTTATGATTTCTACAGTAATGTTTAAGTTTGTCAATGGATCAGTAATCACTGGCAGTAATTTTTGGCTGTTATATGGATAAGGACGCAGTGGACTTTTCTGCGATGGCCATATTTGAATGTTGCCTACAATAATTGCGTGAATGAGATTAAATGCGCTTTGGATTGAAATTCTTTTTTATTTTTGGATATTCTTTTATTTATTCTTCGACATTTCAGCAGATAAGCAGTACAAACAATATCACAATGTTCAGACTATGATTAAACATGTATTATCTTTTTAAACAATGTATATTCTAACCAGATTAACTTGAATATACTATGTGATTGATTTATCAGAGGCACTTGTCATTGAAGGACAATTCCACCATGAATAAAACAGAAGCCCAATTAGTTTCTTATGGTATTCCCTACTTAAATTTAAGTTCCTACCAGTGCCAACCTTCATACAAGAAGTATATTGCTGTTTAAACACCTAACAGACACAAAATGGAGGCGCTGGGGGCGGCCATTTTAGCCTGTTAATAGCTTATCTCTGGCTGTTGGTGCAACTAAGTCATTAGCAGCTACTTAGTACCTTACTGCTAATGACTAATAGAGAATACCATAATAAACTATTTGGGCCTCTGTTTTATTCATGTTGGAATTGTCCTTTGATTGCTACTTTTTCTCGAATTGGTGTTTTCTTCCTTTCAAGCAGAATCTGTATTTTCTTGAAAATTATGATTCCTCACTTCGTTTTTTACCATGATAACATGTGGCTGTTTTTCCTTGAAATTGTAATAACTTTCTTTGTAATTAAGATGATGCTATTCAGGCAGAGAGCTTTTTCAAGTTCCCCCATTATCATTTTAGAATCCGATATGGAATAAGCTTCTATTCTCAGACTACTTGTCCATCCTTCAACCTCTGTCCATAGTAGCTTGGATACAGTGCATTTCAATAATATATGTTGAACACAATCCTAAACTTTGAACTTTGGTCGTTGTTCAATTTCTCGGAAATGGGTGTTAATCTGTGCATTCTAGTATAAACCTAAAGGTATATCGTTTTAACATGATTTGTAGGTGAAATGTTCGTCAAGTCTCAAATAACCACTCCCCTTTCATGTTTTATTCATTATTCATAATTCTTTTTTTCCAAAGCATTATACAATTTAAATCGAGATGAAAATATTCAGAGTGAACTCACTCTAGGCTTTGAAGGTTTAATTCAGGGCAGCTTATAAATAACTGGACTTTATGACTGGAGACGGTTAGTAGCGACCAATATTTGTAACATGTTCGGCCTTCAAATATGAAATCTCCGTTGGATGCGTACGTGTGGACAGTCTTGATCGCTATATGAACACATCCCTTTGTGAAGAAAGAATTGTCTATGGTGTTTTGCAACTGAACGAGCCCTGGCGCTATTTGAACATAGAACGGAACCTTTCGGATTTTCCCTGGTCGTATTAGGTTCCCAGCTGTTGATAGCTATGGAGAGCACAAACAGACAAACGCAACGAACAATGGTGCCATATTGCAATGTTGGAAATAGGCTGCATGTGATTTATAGGAAAATCATTATGTATATTTGAAGCATCACATGTGTGGTAATAGCCATAGCCTTTGTGTGAAATAATTGCAGGTTCGGTAAGTCATTAGCTGCATTACAATAGACTTTTCCATATTCGCGTAAATTGGAGATGAACGTGCCATGCTTTTGCGATCAATCAACCTTTAAAATCCACGCACATTGTTCGAAATCGCACCATCCAATTATTGTCACCGTCTATCTAACACATCCCTGTTTGATGTAGAATACATCGCTGATATCCTCCATGTCACAGCCGTACAATAAATAATATGAAGTGAGTTATAAAAGCCATCAGTGTTGCAGTATATCTCGTTCTATTTAAAAATACTAGCTGCAACCCGTGCACAACACGGGCTTATACACAGCATGGCAGATCGGAGTCCCCACGTTATTTAGTTTCATTTTCTTATTAAGCTATGCAGATAGTGCCAGCTTAGATATTTTTGGCTACTTTAATACCATAACATGCGCAATTACTTACTACATAGTGCGATGTATCCATGGAGACCAGATACTCACCTGCGTGACATCAAGAGCTCCTTGTCCTGCATGGGTGCGACTCCTGACAACATACTTTGTAACTATAGTACTGACAGACTTAGGCTAACAGGACTTATACCGTAACATATATGCTAGGTTCCCAGCACTCATGACTGCCATGATTGCTGTGTTGGCTTCTTGTCACCCACATCTTTTCGTAGCATCTTAAATATAAAATTCGTGTGTGATATGTATCTGCTAGATGCAGACTTGTGGATGTCCATTGTTTTGACAAATAAAAGAATTACCTGTAATGTCCTGAGCAAATCTTTACTGGCGGTTTGAGGCAACTTGTGCTACTGCCTCGATGCTCTAGATTATTTTGTATCTGTACCTGCAATGAGCATTCTGAGCATACTTACTTACCCTATTACATGCCTGATGCTCTTAATTGTATACTTCGGTCTGCGCATATATGCTCCTGCTGGGGAAATATTGTGTTATGGAATATGTGTTACCTTATATACCTATTACAATGAAATTTATGATGATATTAATTTATTTTATGTATACCGTACTGGTCATATGCAATATGTGTAGCATACGTAAATTATCCATTGCTTGTTGGAATTCTAGGGGGTATTTATCTTCTATCCCCCATCTTAGATATTTGTTAAGTAGAAATCAGTTTGTCGCAACTTGTGAGCATTGGCTACACAAGAATAGATTACACGTTTTAGATGATATTTCTCTTACACATTACTACTTTGCTAGATCGAGCCAATATTCCTCCTCCGAGTCTTATGGGTCATCTAGAGGGCAAGGAGGGGTCTCCCTTTTTTGGAAGAGAGATTTAGCTGGTGTGTCTGTGATTAGTAGTATAGTCCATGATAGGATATGTGGAGTTAAAGTTCACCTGTCTACTGGGTGTATCATTTCTATTCTTTCGGTTTACTTACCTGCTGTAGGCAGCCATGACTCTTTCCCAGGATGCTTGGACGAGCTCTCCACTATTGTCAAATTCCTAAGCAATGAATCTCAAGTTATAGTGGTGGGTGACTTCAATGCGGACATGGGACGTTATGGGGGTCCTCGTAGTCCAAACCCACCCTCCAATAGGAGGTTACTATTATTTGAGTTTATGGAAAGGCATAGAATGTGTGCCTCAAATATGATGGACTTTGCTACTGGGCCTGTTTTTACTCATGTAGGACCTTTGTCACGGTCTACTCTTGATTATATGATGTTTCCTGATGAGCTCAGAGATAATATAATTGAATGTTGTGTGAAGGAGGATCATATGTTGAATATATCTGATCACTACCCTGTTCATACTGTGTGCAGTTTGGATGGTCTTATTGTTAACAAGGTGCACGATTATGTTAGTGAAAGGATCAGGTGGGATACATTAACTGTTGGTGATTTAAATATGAATTATCGAGATGTTATTTCTACTTCACTTGACCAGTTTAATGATAAGCTGGAAACACTTTGCGATTTTCCCCACGCTATTTATACAAACTTTGATAAGCTTATTAACTTGATACATAGAGCTTCCGTTAAACTTCCGCGCTCGAGATATGTCAAGCATGTCAAACCTTTCTGGAACTCGCACCACAGTGAGCTGAAGAGGTTAAAAGTTGAAACCTACAGACTCTGGGTTCACAATAACAGACCTCGTATCCATTTGAATGATAGTTACATCTCTTACAAAGATGCTAAGAAAGTTTTCGCTAAAGCTCTCAAAGCTACCAGGAAAGCCTATGGAAATGAGCAGATCTTGGAAGTTGTTCGCTCTGCAGAGGTTAATAAGAATAAATTTTGGAAATTACTACAGAAAGCGAGATCCGGTACTTCTAGTAAGACTTCTGCAGTTATAGGTAAAGATGGGAAAGTCGCTTACGAGACTGGTGATATTTTGGACATCTGGAAAATGCACTTTGAGTCCTTAGGTGTACCGAAATATTCTCCTAATTTTGATAATGATCACTTTGTCAGGGTAACTTCCTTCGTCGAAGACTACAGTAAAGCTAGTAGTGAAGATGATAATTTTCTTAACATTCCTTTCAAACGTGAAGAAGTCTCGAAAGCGATCCAGGAGTTGAACAGTGGTAAAGCTTCTGGTATAGATGGAGCCCGGGGGGGGGGGGGGGGGGGGGGGGGGGGCACTTGGGTAATTAGGGGGGTGCATACGTTAGTTATCAAAATTAAAAAATACCCCTAAAGCACTGATTTCTGGCCAAAAAAGCACCCTTATTTTAATGAAACGCTGATTTTTTCCACTAAATAAACACCCCTTCTTTTATCAAAACACTGACATTGGATGAACGGGAACACATATTTTAACTTGAGATTTTATAATCCTCTGCTTGTTTAGCGGCAGCAAGTGGCGGCAGCAAACTCGTAAGCCCATGTCACTTCGGCAGTCACTCGGCGTCAGAGCCGCGTAAACTTTGTGGATTGTAAGGGGATTTTGACCCCCATACTTCGTACCTGGGTACAAAAAAGTACCCTTCTTTTACAAAATCGCGGACATGCGGAGGTCTTAAAAAGAGACCCCTTCTTCCGCGAAATACGTAACGCAGGTGCGACCCCCCTCTGTACCTGAGTGCCCCCCCGGGAGATGGAGTCTCTGCTGAACACATTCGCTATGCAGGTGACTCTTTGGTTACCTCTTTGACTATTCTGTGTAATGCGGTCAGAGTTACTGAGTATGTTCCCACATGTTGTCGTTTAGGTATACAGGTGCCACTGTTCAAAGGTAAAGACACTTGTCCACTCGATCCCAACAATTATCGTGGGATTACCCTCTTATCTGTCTTTAATAAGATTTTAGAGATATTATTATGGCATCGAATCGAATCCTGGTGGGAAACCAATCGGATAATATCGGAATTACAAGGCGCTTGCAAGAAGGGTCTCTCATGTATCCACATGGCTATGTTACTTCAGGAGACTGTTGCCACGCCATTGGAGACTAATAGAAAATGTTTAGTAGCGTACTTTGACGTGGCAAAAGCCTTTGATACTGTGTGGATCGAGGGACTCTTCTTCCAACTTTATGAGTTAGGAATTCGAGGAAAAACGTGACACATTTTATATAATTTCTATTTAAATTTCCATTGCTGCATTAGGGTTCAAGGTCAAACGTCCAACTGGTACTCCTTACGATGTGGAATTCATCAAGGAGGTTTTTTTATCACTTTTGAAATATACCGTGTTCATCAATTCTCTGATTGTAGAGCTTAAATCCTCCGGTTTATGCTGTAAACTATATCGGACACCAAGTACGCCTGTGGGCTATGCTGACGATCTTGCCACGTGTAGTACCTCGAAGTACAACCTAGACAAAGCTATTGATTGTGTGGCCGCCCACGGGTGTACTTGGCGGAATGCATTTAATGCCAAGAAGAGTTATATCCTGGTTTATGGAGAAAGTATTGCTGAGAGTAATCAAAAAGCTCTTCTTCGTACTTTTCGTTTAGGTAATGATAAAGTTTGTGAACGATCTCACTATAATCATGTTGGTATTAGGGCAAGCATTTTTGAGGATGATACTAGTGGGCTCCAAGAAAGGGTCTTTAAAGCAAGAAGCACCTTAAACGCCATCTCGGGCCTTGGTATTAGACGTTGTGGTTTGACTATCAGGACCTGTAACACTATTTTCTGGTCCATCGTGGTCCCTATCGCTCTGTATGGTTGTGAACTTCTTATATTTACCGAGAAACATGTTAGTATACTCAAAGAGTTCCAGGAGTATGCGGGTAAAAAACTGCAAAGGTTTCATGTTAAAACACCAAGAGTCTGCGCTTTTTATACATTAGGGTGGATCCGTCTCGAACGGTACGTTGAGGTTAAAAAGCTTCTTTTCATGCATAGTATATTTTTGCTTGTCGAAGATAATCCTGTAAAGATAGCCTTTTTTGAAAGAGCCCGATGTTTTTTCGAATTTAACGACGTCTGTATGGAGAACCAATTTCGAGGCCCTACTTTCGACTTACTTAATACGGCATGTAATTTTGGTATCCTCGAAAGGGTAGAGGAAATAGTCCGAACGGGTATTTACATGTCCAAACAAGCCTGGAAGTGTATTATTTGGAATAGGGCATGGGACCTAGAGAAAATATTCTGGTCCATATCTCACGAAAGTCTTATGTTGGTCGATCGTATATGTTATACTCCAAGGTATTTAGTCTGGTGGGAGTTATCAGATATTTTCCCCAATAAAATAGGAATGTGCGAAATTATGGTGAAATTAGTTTGCCGGTGCAGCTTATTGAAAGCTGATGACCTAAGGTTACGAAATCTCTCCGTATCTTATAGATGGTGCGAATGCTGCGAATCACACAAAGTCGAAGACGCTAATCATTTGATTTTAAATTGTCCGGAGACGCAAATACTAAGAGATGATATGATGGAGAAAATAGAAGGGATAGTTGCCGGCCGGGGTAGTTATCAGCAAATTACTCTCGTTGATAGGTTTTATATCCTGCTCGAAACTGCGATTCCTTGCTTGGACATTAACCAGATGGTAGAAATTTGGCTAACAAGCGCGTTATATATTAGCAAAATGTACAAACACAGGGTGAAGTCTAGAAAAGGGGTAGGTTAGTGACTTCTGCCCCCTATAAGATTGCCCAGGTTTCTGACCTATGATCATTATATTGGACTTTCACATATCACAATGTATAAGTAAGTATACTTGAGGATTTATCTTCATACGTATACACTATGTATTTATTAGACCATATGTCTGTATGTTATTCTATTTAATTTCATATTTGTATCTTGATATATATTCTTGTATTTGTGTATGCATCTTTTATAATGAAAATCATAGTCAATAAATATACATACATACAGTACAGCTAAGGGCTTAAAATTGTAACCAGAAATGGTCAGTTTTATTGAACTTTTACAAAGGAATGCTGTTCACATCTGTAATACCTCCATTCTTTTCATTTTCAAATTTAAAGTATACATTATCGATGTAGACTTTTCCCAAAACGAATGCACACGCCTCTTTCAAGATATACTTATATGTAATAGTTCCGAAGGTCATTGCTATCATTAATTCTGCAGAGGGTCTAAACTGGTGGCGTACCAAACATCAAGCCTCTATTTTCTGATTTCTGCAGATTTTTTTAAATTTGCCAATGGATCATTAATCACTGGTAGATTTTTTTTGGCTGTTATATGGATAAGGACGAAGTGGACTTTTCTGCGATGGCCATATTTGAATGTTGCCTATAATAATTGCTGGAATGAGATTAAATGCGCTTTGGATTGAACTGTTTTGAAATTTTGAATATTTTTTTTATTCATTCCTCGACATGTCAGCAGATAAGCAGTACAGTATCTCAATGTTCAGGCTATGAATAAATATGAATTACCTTTTTAATCAAACAACGTATGTTCCAACCAGATTTACTTTAATATAATATGTAGTTGAATTATCAGAGGCACTTTTGAATTTTTCACTCGAATTGGTGTGTTCCCCCTTTCATACAGAATCTGTATTTTCTTGAAAATAACGATTCTTCACTTCGTTTTTTACCATGATAACATGTGTTTGTTTTACCTTGAAATTATGCTAACTTTGTAATTAAGATGATGTTAGTAAGGTAGAGAGCTTTTTCAAGTTCCCCCATTATTATCTTAGAATCCGGTAAGGAATAAGCTACTCTTCCCAGATTGCTTTTCCATCCTAAAACCTCTGTCCATGGTAGCTTGGATACAGTACATTTCAATAATACGGTTAAACACGATCTTAAAGGTTGAACTTGGTTTGGTCGTTGTTTTATTTCCCGGAAATAGGGGTTAATCTATGCATTCTAGTATAATCCTCAAGATGCGGATTTTATCGGTGATGTTTTTCTAAAGTACACATATCGTTTTAACATAATTTGTAGTTGAAATGTTCTCATCTAACGACTCCCATTCCATGTTTTATTCGTTCTTAAAACAATATTATTAAAAGTATTATACAATTCAAATCGAGATGAAAATATTCAGAGTGAACCCACTCTAGGCTTTTAAGGGATAGTTCAGGGCAGCTTATAAATGACTGGACTTTATGATTGGAGACGGTTAGTAGCGACCTATTTCTAACATGATCGGACTTCAAATGTGAAATCTCCGTTGGATGCGGAGTTGTGGGCAGTCCTGATCGCTATATGAACACATCACTTTGCGAAGAAAGAATTGTCTGTGGCATTTTGCAAATGATAGCGCCCTGGCGCTTTTTGGAAATAGAACGGTACTTTTCGGGTTTTCCCTGATCGTGGTAGGATCCAAGCTGTTGATAGTAATGCCGGAGAGCACAAACAGACAAACCCAACGAACAATGGTGCCATATTGCAATGTGGGAAATACACTGCATGTGATTTACAGGAAAATCACGCTTCTAAATAGTTGAATTATATTATGTATATTTGAGGCATCACATGTGCAGTAATAGCCATAGCCATTGTGTGAAATAATTGTTCGGTAAGTCATCAGCTGCATTACAATAGACTTTTCAATATTCGCGTAAATTGGAGATGAACGTGCCATGCTTTTGCCACCCACATTGTTTGAAGACTCATAGTATAGATATAGATATAGATAATCTTTATTTCAAGTCGGTAATAATTTTACATAGTAAACACGAGCTGCCAGGGCTCTTGGCCGACTACAAAATAACAATTCAAAATATAACATACAGGGTTTAACAGCAATATAAATGATAAGTAGAGGGGAAGTAAGTTGGCACACATTAATTTACAATGAGTAATAACTTCAGTCTTTAGGACATGTGTTTATGATTATTGAGTAAAATAGCAACTACTTCTGCTCATTTACTGGTATTACTAATGCTGGTCTCCCACATACGAATTTAATGTGCGAACATACACAATCTCAAGTGTGCGCTTGAAGCCACGAATTGGCTATAAAATTGCTGTATTTTCTCATTCGTTAGATATGTACGTTCAACTACGAACGTACACGACATCCCACGACAGCATGTACGATTGATGTACGACTACAACATCAGATGTGCGACATTGTACATTTTCTATCATAATATGTCGTAAGTAGGCGAACATATTCGTAGCTGGCTACGAATATGAAGGTGCGTATGTATGCGAGTGTGTGCGAATATGCACGACATAAACACGAATAAT